>BTPG01000001.1:185327164-185346252 GCA_036245525.1 Semisulcospira habei | reverse complement strand
GAATGATTTCTGGAGTGGAACTAAAATGGCTAGGTAATAAAGGTATTGGGTGTCTTTGTTGACGTGGGCTTGCTTAATTACCGTGTTAATTAGAATAAATATATTGTTTGGGGGAGGGGTAGGCTGGGGCTCTCATATTCTCATTCTCTACAGTAACAAATGGTGGGAAAGGGGGAAAAAAAATTTCATTCTTAATTTGCGCATGTCTTATATAATGAGTAACCTTTAGCCTGCTGACTCATTTAGCCTACTGTAAATGGCTGCCTTCAGTGTTACCGCTGGGGTTGGTTGTTTCTGCAGATCTTTTATACGGATGGGGGGTGAGCCCTCTTTCGCACAAGCTGAGGTCCTGATTCGCTCTTTGCAGTCCGCGGGACCCTATAAGCAATGACTAACTAAATATACTACGTACTAGTTGTATACACACATATTTACAACGAAAAGATTGCAAATGCTCAGATCACGTTACAAGTGATAAAAAATAAACAGTAAAATCAAATTTACCGTCTTATGTGCTTCCTGATTCTTTATATCATCGCTAGAATCAGCATACATCATAGACTGTTTGTGAAACATAGTTACAGTGTTGTTAGACCTTTTTGGAGTACGAAAAGAAAGCTAAACGGGAAACAACTCGTTTACAACCAAGCAAAGGAGCGCTGTTTAATGTCTGACTATGCATATACACGAAAACTTCGCAAAAAACTTTCCAACGCGCACACGTAAACACTTCTCTGAAAGGCCAAACCGGAAATGCTACACAGCCGAGCAACCTGTTAACCGACCCATTTGAGAATATTACCGTTTGGTAAAAAAGAGGTGAATACTTCGCGAATCTACGTAAAACAAAGATCGACCGTTATTCTCCGCGCGACCTTGCTAGAAGCTTCCGGTTAAACTTAGCATAAAAAAAACTAAATCCGCTCTATGCGCGAATGAAAGAAAATCTTACTAAAAAGGTACGTAAATCATAACCACGACAGCTCAAATAAACATCGGATCGTTTCCTATGATTAATACATGCATGCTCTCACAGGACAACACAACCACAATCGTAACACCTTCCCTTAGACCATGTTGGTTCACGGCACCTTATTTCATTCGGTGCACCCCTCTCGCGAGGGACCCCCTATCCACCACCCAGGGGACGCGCCTCAACGCCATATGGTCCCAGCGCGAGGCGGCCGTGGGGCGGCGAGCGGAAAACCTTCAGCCGCCTCTACTTACGAGACCTATCCGGCCAGCGCGGCAGCCTGACCCTAGTGGAAGACATCTCGGCAGCGCAACACTCCCTCCCGGCGCCACAGGCGCCATAGGTCACGCTTAGCTGAAATTGTCGGGAGTGGGCGCGTGGAGGGCCTCGATAGCTTAACGTACGATGGGTACGTTTTTCCTGGCAAAGTGAACACGTGGGAGATGCATAAGGGGCGGCACCCTTCTCCTATTCTTCCTATTAGCAAATTCGGTACATTCGGTACACTTGTTACGATTGTGGTTGTGCTATCCTGTGAGAGCATGCATGTGTTAATCGTAGGAAACGATCCGATATTTATTTGAACCATCATGTTTACGAATCACGTACCTTTTTAGTAAGTTTTTCTTTCGTTTGCACGTAGAGTGGATATCGTTCAGCTTTGCCAGAACGTTCTAGAAATCGCACGGAGAATAGCGGACGATCTTTGTTTTGCGGAGTTTAGAACCTTCGATAAGATCAGAAGAAGTACCCAACGGAGAAAGAAACACGCTTAGAAAAGACGGGTACAACACAATTTATTAATATTTCGGGTAAATACCCTTTGTCAAAATAGACAAACAAACAAACAGAGAGATTAGCCGCTACTTATCTTCATTGGCAGAAGGAATGTGCTTCCTGAGCCGTGGCGAGGCTCAGAAGGTCTGTGGTCCAGCTCCGGGTCCAGTTGAACGACGCCACTAGGAACAGAATCGTGTTGCCGCCCCTGAGCTTCTGAAGCACCTTGGTACAGGACGGCGGGGGGTGGTGGGGGGGGGGGGTACCTGTAAGCTAGCCGCCTGTCCCCCGGGATGGAGAGCGCGTCTATGGCGCAGGCTTACGGAACCGGAAAGGGGGAGATGAAGAGCGGAAACTGCCTGTCCCACCTCGTGGCGAAGAGGTCGATCATCGGCGTCTCCCAGCGCGCGCACAGTAGCTGGAAGATAACCGGGCGCAGGCCCTTGTGGAGAAGCTGACCGCGACGCGAGAGGGAGTCCGCTAGGACGCTGGGATAGCCCGGGATGTGCCGCGTAATGCCCCGATCTCTGCACCATAGGAGGACCTGGTACAAGAGGATGCTGAGGGAGGGCGCGCGCGTCCCACCCTGGTTCTGTATGTAGGCCGCAACCGACGAGTTGTCGGATAGAACCAGAATCTCCTGCTGAACGAGGTGATCTTCCCAGGCGACAAGCACCAACCACACGGCGTTTAGGTCCAGCCAGTTGATGCGTCTATCTGCGTGGACCGGCGGCCAGCTGCCCGAGGTTGTGACGAACTCCGGCCGCAGATGTGCTTCCCAGCTGGAAAGGCTCGCGTCCGTGCAGACGAAGAGCTGGGGCGGTGGGGAGATGATTGAAAACCCGACGCTAACCAGGACCTGTCCGTCCACCGCTGCAGATGACCAACGGTACGGGCGCCAGTGGAGTAGAAGACGCAGCTGGATCGGGCGAGAGTAGAGTCTGCCGAGGGGTAGGTGGTCCGCTGCTGCGCATAGGAGACCCAGCAGTTGGAGCCAGACCCTAGCCGGGAGAGATTCCGCGCGAGACACTTGGAGCGCCATCTCCGCTATCTTCTGAATCCGCCCTTCGGGAAGCCGCACCCGGATGAGGTTGGTCAGGAACTCCATGCCTATGCGAGAAATCTGCGCGAGGGCGTGAGATTCTACTTGCCTCTTTGGACCAGGAATCCGAGCTGGCGGAGCAGGGTCCGCAAGGCGTCCCTGTCCTCCAAGGCTGTCGCCCTCTGGTTCCGGAGGAGCAGGTCGTCCAGATAGTTGAAAGTTGGGCTTGAGGCAATCTGTCGGAACCGTGAGACGACTCCGTCGATAACCCTGGCGCTGAGGTTGAGTCCAAAGGCAGAGGCCGAGACTGGTACACTACTCCGTGGAAGGCGAAGCGAAAGTATCGAAGATATTGAAGATATCGACGAGACGCCGGGAGCACGGGTACGTGGAGATATGCGCGCGATAAATGTGGAGATAAAGCGCGCGAGAGCGCGGGGTGGGGGCGGGATGCGCGGCGGCCTCTGGGAAGACGGGTGGAGGGAGGTCTGAACGGCAAAGGTCCCCCGAACGGAGCCTGGCGAAGCTGTGTCTTTACCGAAGCAGGGAGTGATGGGCAGATTCCGAGCAGAGCGTCCCGCCGCATGAGGTCGCAGATGGCGGAAGCTACCATGGAGTTTGTCGAGTTGTGGTATGCCGCCCTATTCGCCGCCACCCCGTAGAGGGGCCGAGGCCGAGAGATCCCAGGTGTCTTCCAAGCAATTTACCACGGACTGCGTCGCAATCTCGAGAAAACCCGCGCACACCAAAGAGTTTCGGACCAGCGCCGCAGTCTTCTCCAACCCACTTGAGGTCTGTGTCCGCAGGCAAGAGTGGAAGGGAGGGGGGGGGGGGGGTCCCAGTCTGCAACAATGCTACCACGTCTTGAGCTGACAGGGGACAGGAGAACGCCTGGGCAAGACCTGCATACCAGTGTTGGCGGAAGCTGATATCCATCCCGGCTGGCCATCTGGAGTCTGAATAGAAGCCCTGGTCACCAAAGCCGTCCTGTAGGAGGTGCGCCGAAAACGCCTCCGCGAGGTCCCGGAAACCCGTCGGCTGAGTGAGAGACTTGAAGCGCTTGGACTGCGGAGGTGAGTCGACCATCGCCGCTGCCTTCCTCTTCAGGGGAGGAGACGGAGGGCAGAAGCCCGGGGGGGGGGGGGGGAAGAACGACACGATAAGCCGGGAGGGCTCGTCTAGGGAGCGGAGAGTCTGCGAGGATGGAGCTGCGCAAACCGAAGAAGCGGAGAGTGACGATCGCCCCCTGCGGGACGCCGAGCGCGTCAACCAGGCCCAAAGCAGACGCTAAGTCCTCCGGGTGAAGACTGAGATTTTCGTCGTGGGCTCACACGGGCCAAGTAGGGGAGGGGGGGTGAGGGAGCGCGGATACCCGTGGGCCGAACGAAGAGGGGTGACCGAAGAGAGCCAGCTCCCGTGAATCGTCAAGGATAGGTGCGGGAGGGGTGGGCAGGGAAGGCGGGGAAGCTTCTGAATCTGACAACCGGCTGCTAGCCGAGCGGTCCCGGCGCTGAGGGCGAGGTCACCGCACCCGCGAGGAAGATCGATCCCTGGAGGTCCGACGGGACGAACGGCTGCTCCGAGAGGGTGCCGCGGAGGGCCGGGGACGAGAAGAGGACCGACGCTGCGAAGAACGAAAGCCTGTCCGACGCCTCGGGAAGGTGGAGCGGCAACGGGAGACGACCCCTCGTGCGCGGCGTCTGTGGCTGTCCCCGCGACGTGACTCCTGGCGGAACGTGCAAGCTAGGTCGGCGATCCCTAATCGAGCCTTTCTGATCCTGACGTGGTCGCGCGTCCCATCCGTGTCTGACCCGATCCTCTCTGTCAGCAAGGCGAGCCCCCTCCGGCAGCGGAGCGTTCTTTACCGTGTGGCGAGGTGACCGAGGCCGCTGGGTGCCCTCTCATCGTTCCTAGAGTGGGGCGGGGGGTGGGGGTGGGCGGGGGCTCCGGGGGCCGGAACTCGACGAGGAAGCACGTCTCGTCGGCTGTAATGTCTTACAGGCCCCTCCTTCTCTCCGCGGAGGGCTTCGGTATCGGTTGCCTTGACCAGACGGGTAACCTCATCCCTTTGGCGGCTGACAGTCCTTCCTAATTGATTGATTGTATTGTACATTGCTTAACGTCCCGACAGCAACAAGGCTCTCTCAGGACGTGCCTGCACTGCTTGTGAAAAAAAAATAAACAGAACATTGAATGTATGTCACCAGCCGGTCAAATACGTTAAATAAACCTAACACATGGGGTTAAATAAAGCTAAGACCATTTAGCAACACACATCCAATATCAAGAGCTACAGGCAGTGCAGACAGTAGGGAGAGTTTTAAAAAAGGCAAATACAGGTGAATGGACCTCGGGTAGACAGAAACACATGCCCCAGAATAGAGAGAAAAACCCACCCTGTGGGGCTGACCAGGGTGACCCTGGGAACTAAAAAATACCTAACCCCACCCAAGTCCCCCAGGGCAGACCCGGGTGGGGTCCCTTCCTAATTCCGAGAGGGGGGGGGGGTAAGGGGAGCAAAGGGGGAGGGGCGGGGTGGGGGGGGGGGGCAGTAGGGCCCGACGCGCCGACCAGCCCACGATGTCTGATTCCCGTCTCTGAGGTCCTGGAAAGGCGGAGGTCGCGGCGGGGTTCGATGGCTACTTCAACCGGGCCGGTCTTTCCCTTTGGTAGTAAGCCCACAGCTGCAAAATCGTTCCTCGACGCCTGTAGCGCAAGTACTACATGTCCTCCCGGAGGAGCAACCCGAGCAGGGCCGGCACACATCGTGGGAGTCACCGGGTCACTGGAAATTACCGCACCTGTTGCAGGCCATCCCGTGAGTACTGTAACAGAAAGCAGACAAAAAGCCGCCGTACGGGCGCGGGGCCTCCTGCAAGAGGGCACGCGCTCACGCGGCCAGAGTCCTCGGTCAATGCCGCCATCACGAAAAGTCGCAGGCTGAGGCATACACCGAAGCTTTACCTTGTCATGACCCGAGCCAGGTTATCCCACCAGTGACCAACCACCAAGTAATCCCAAGGTATATCCCAAGGTAATCCACTGAGCACCACACAAAGTTCACCACATAAAATCCAACGGTAATCCCACCATACACAGTCGAAGCAAAGCAGGCTGTACACGACCGGTCTTGGGTGAGCTTAGCGACAAAGTCACCGGGTCACTGCAAGCACACACTACCAGGCACGTGACCGGATAGGGATACAGGGGAGGCAACTCAGGGTTTCTTGATAACGACTCCCTAGAGTCGCCGACCTGGTTGTGTGGGATACACAACGTTTTTTTTTTTTTTTTTTGTTTTTTTTTTTTTTTTTTTTTTTTTTTGGGGGGGGGGGGGGGCTGAAATTGGTAAGCTAAGCGTACCTTCCTATTAGTAATGCCATCGGTAAGAATTTTGAGAAAACAGCACACTAGCTCCTACACTGCACGTGGTTATGGAGCTGTTGAATCAGATGGGTTGTTGTTTTCGCGATGGATTGTACATTAAATTGACAAGCTCTACGCATGTGGTCTGTTGTTTTACTACCGAGATGAGAGTAAGCAGGTGAAGTGTGATACTATGCATGTTTAACCTCCAGGGCAGGGCACACTGACATGCGCATCAGTCTCCCACACACTCTTGTTTCAGACTACTATGAACACGTTTTCGTCTAAATCAGTTAACAGGAAATACGTTTTACACGATCTAATTTTCTCTGTCTCCCTAAATTCGTGTTAAGCGGACTTCACTCTATGTACAGAGTGCTTCGCTTCTAACAAGGTTAGATTTAACAAAGTCGGATAAAAAAAAAAATAAAAAAAAAAAAAAAAAAAAAAACTTTTTCATACGTCCCTATAGCATTCTTTCTATGTAAATTACTTCGCTTGTAACAAACGTCAGACGGGGAAGTGGCGCAGTGGTTAAGGCGTCTGCCTCCAATGCCAAAGGTGCGAGGTTCGATACCGGGTTCCGGCGTTGGATTTTTCTCCTCTGGTAAGTGTCACCGTCTGGGCAGTGGGCAGATGTTCACATCTGCACGGGACATAGACGACCCCGGCCCCCACGAGTCCCCTGCTGCCTTGCAGGCTTGGCCGCTTGGCTGCGGAAAGGCTAAGGGAGGAAACCCCTGACATCAAAGCCCCCGTGTCTCCGGGGAAGGCTTTTGAGCCAGAGACTAAGACAAGGACAGTCTGATATAAAACCTACGACCCGAGGACCTCGATGCCACCGTCCCAGCTTGCTAGGCCATGGCAAACGAACCAAGGGTTTAAAGGGTGGGGCCAGTACTGCGCACACTGCACTCCACAAAAAAAGCTCCACCGCGCAGGCTTTAGGAAACGCCCACGGACTATGACACTGAACTTTCCAAGTCCTGTAGCGATGGGCAAGGGGCAAAACGGCAGGTGAAAGATGTCACTGGAAGCCGCAGTCTCAAACCTGCATGCAGGCGGTTCAGGATATTGGTCGCCTGATGTTGACATGGGGATGACAACGTCACTCGGCACACCCTGGACGACCAAGCAGCCTTCTCTAGGGACAGCACTGCTTGCTCCACACGGAGAGGGGCCTAGAAAAGGTGGCCTAACCAAAGCTCATCCCCTCGTAACCCAGTTGGCTAGCCGCGGTCAACGGGTATCTTCTCATGCGGTCAGAAAACAAGAAAAAACAATGGATCCACTCTCATGACGACCACGACCGGACTCAACGTAGCATGCTGGAACATCCGAACCATGCTCGACACAGCAGACAGGGGACGCCCTGAACGTCGCTCCGCCCTCATTGCCCATGAATTGCGGAGGTTAAACATCGACATCGCCGCGCTCAGCGAAGTACGCCTCCCGGAGGAAGGCAGCCTCCAAGAACTTGGCGCTGGCTACACCCTCTACTGGTCAGGCAGGCCTGCATCAGAAAGACGGCTCTCAGGCGTGGGCTTCATGGTGAAGACCCACATTGCGACTAAGTTGGAAAACCTACCAACGGGTCACTCCGACCGCATCATGTCCATGCGCCTCCCACTGAGACACCAGCAATACGTCACCCTTCTCAGTGTGTACTCCCCAACCCTCCTGGCAGAGCCTGCAGAAAAAGACAAGTTCTACTCTGACCTGCGCAGCCTCCTGCAGAGCACCCCTGCAGACGACAAAGTCATCATCCTTGGCGACTTCAACGCCAGAGTGGGCCAAGACTCTGAAGCCTGGAAAGGAGTCCTCGGCAAGCATGGCGTTGGGAACTGCAATGACAATGGTCGCCTACTGCAACTTGTCATCACCAACACTACTTTCCAGCAAAGGGACAGTCGAAAGACCACCTGGATGCATCCTCGCTCCAAGCACTGGCACCTTATCGACTATGTCCTAGTGCGTCAGAGGGACCGCAGTGACGTCCTCCTCACCAGAGTGATGCCCAGCGCAGAGTGCCACACTGACCACCGCCTTGTTCGCTGCAAACTCAGGCTCCGCCTCAAGCTGAAACACAAGAAAGGGCCCCCCCCCCCCCCCCCCCCAAGAAAAAGCTTGATGTTGCCAGCCTTCAGCGTGACGACAAGAAAGCTGCCCTTCAGGCCGATTTACAGCGCATGCTCAAAGACACAGTTGATCCAGCAGACTCCTCCCCTGAAACACTCTGGGAACAACTGAAAACTGCTATTGTAAAATCCTCTGTGGAAGTCTTGGGCTTTGCTAGAAAGAGGAACAAAGACTGGTTTGACGAAAACGACGTAGAGATCCAGGAACTTCTAGCAAAAAAAAGAGCCGCCCACCAGGCCCACCTAGCCCAGCCTTCCTGCCCTGTGAAGAAGTCTGCCTTCCGCCTCATCTGCAGCAGTCTCCAGCTCAAGCTTAGAGAGCTCCAGAACGAGTGGTGGTCCAGACTCGCACAGAGGACCCAGCTCTGCGCTGACAACGGTGACTACAGGGGCTTCTACGAAGCACTGAAAGCAGTGTATGGCCCTAGGCACCTGGTACAAAGTCCCCTGCGAAGCGCTGATGGACAGGCACTCCTCACAGATAATACCTCCATCTTGAACCGCTGGTCGGAATACTTTCAGGACCTCTTCGGCGCTGAGCGCACTGTTCAAGAAACAGTCATCCTTCAAATCCCACACCTTCCACTAAAGGTTGAATTGGACGAACCACCCACCGCCGAAGAGACCCTCACAGCCATCCACCAGCTCAAGAGTGGCAAAGCAGCAGGCATTGACGGAATCCCGCCAGAGATCTGGAAACATGGAGGCCCAGCACTGCACAACAAGCTCCACGACCTCTTTCTCTGCTGCTGGGAAAAAGGAACACTACCAAAGGATCTCCGTGATGCAGTCATCATCACCCTGTACAAGAACAAAGGAGAGAAGTCTGCCTGCTCTAATTATCGTGGAATTACCCTGCTGTCCATTGCCGGGAAAATTCTCGCAAGGTTGCTTTTGAATCGGCTGGTACCTGCCATCGCTGAAGACCACTTCCCAGAAGGCCAGTGTGGCTTCAGAGCCAACAGGAGTACCACTGACATGGTCTTTGTGCTGAGACAGCTTCACGAGAAGTGCCGCGAGCAGAACAAAGGGCTGTACGTAACGTTTGTCGACCTAACAAAAGCGTTTGACACTGTGAGCAGGCAAGGTATGTGGCAGATCCTGGAGCGACTAGGCTGTCCCCCAAAGTTCCTCAACATGATCGTCCAGCTCCACGAGGACCAGCAAGGCCAGGTCAGACTAAACAGTGACCTCTCAGAACCATTCCCCATTCGCAACGGTGTGAAGCAAGGCTGCGTTCTGGCACCGACCCTCTTCACCATCTTCTTCAGCATGATGTTGAAGCAGGCCACAGTGGACCTCGACGACGACGACGCAGTGTACATCAGGTATCGTCTCGATGGCAGCCTGTTCAACCTCAGACGACTGCAGGCCCACACGAAAACCCTAGACCAACTGATTCGTGAGCTGCTCTTTGCTGATGACGCTGCCCTCGTTGCACACACAGAGAGAGCCTTGCAGCGCATTACGTCATGCTTTGCAGATGCCGCCCAGCTCTTTGGACTTGAGGTCAGTCTGAAAAAGACAGAGGTCCTTCATCAGCCGGCACCCAAGGAAGAGCATCGCCCTCCCCACATCACCATCGGCGAGTCCGAACTGAAGTCTGTACACCAGTTTACCTACCTTGGCTGCATCATCACGTCAGACGCCAAGTTGGACAAGGAACTGGACAACAGGCTGGCAAAAGCGAACAGTGCTTTCGGGCGACTATTCAAGCGGGTGTGGCACAATCAACAGCTGAAAAAAGGCACCAAGATCAGCGTGTACAGAGCTGTCGTCCTCACCACCCTGCTGTACGGTTCCGAGTCCTGGGCCCTCTACCGCAGCCAACTACGACTCCTCGAACGCTTTCACCAGCGCTGCCTGCGTACCATCCTCAGCATTCACTGGAGTGACTATGTCACCAACGTCGAGGTCCTTGAACAGGCGGAAACTGTAAGCATCGAGGCTTTGCTGCTGCGGACACAGCTTCGCTGGGCGGGGCACGTCTCCAGGATGGAGGATCATCGCCTACCCAAGATCACTCTGTTCGGCGAGCTCGCCACTGGACACCGAGACAGAGGGGCACCAAAGAAGAGATACAAAGACGGTCTCAAGAAGTCACTTAGTGCCTGCCAAATCGACCACCGCCAGTGGTCTTCGCTTGCTGCGGACCGTGACACCTGGCGTTCCACCATTCACAAGGCAGCCGTCTCCTTTGAAGACTCTCGCAGAGCTAACCTTAAGGACAAGCGGCTCAGAAGAAAAAACAGAGCTGTCGTAACTCAGAACCCTGACCAGACCTTCCCCTGCAGCCACTGCGGTCGTACCTGCCTGTCCCGGATTGGCCTCCGCAGCCACGAAAATGCCTGCAGACGACGTGGGCAAGCCCTATAGAATCTTCGTTCGCGAAGTGAAGCCAAGAACAAACGTCAACCATAAAACCACAAAAGCTTAAGTCAACTGGCGATTTATTATGTCCAAAGTTTACTGTAACTTCGTCTTTTTTCAGTTTTTCATTCACCTAACCAACCTCTTTGCACCCTTGAAAACGCTGACCATTCAGAGGAGACGGATCAACCATCATAATTCAACGGTAGTGCCAGATTCGCTTGGCGCCGGCAGTTTTGTCATCACTGGGCAACGTCAATTGTCGGCGACACATGACACATCACTACAGCGACTGTACCGAGCCAGGGTCAGAAGAACGTCCAGCACTGACAAACACGCCACGGTTTTGTTCCATTTCACGTATCTGAACAAAAATGTCAGAAACTTGAACTCTACATCAGTATGTCAAAGGTTTGTATACAAAAACAAACAAACTAATCATCAAAAAAGCACAAGCAAACACAAAGAGCAACCGCCACGTTACGTGTTTGTCGTAGTCGTAGTATGAACCAATCACACCAGACGCACACACGTAGAGTTCTTGTAACGGAACTTCACTCAGCTGCAACTCGTCACATGTGTCACAAGGTTGTAGACCACACTGGAATAACAGTTCCAAGTATATTTGATTGCAGCGATGCGATCTCCGCACAATGCACAAATGCACCAACACTGATACACTGTCTCCTCTACAATGCATCAATACTTTTGACACACTGAATCTCTCATAAAATGTGCACACATAATTCCTAGCACGGGCTTTTAAATACCATTACAGATTTCCAGAATAGTCCAGCTAATTCTCTCAACACAACCAATCAAAAAAGAAAACGTAACCAAAACTCATTAATATTCTTTAAAAAAAAAAGAATACACTAGATTGACCTACAAAATTCACTATTTAGGCATCTTGTTATGAAATGTAGCCGACACTTTGACGTCATATATGAGGTCACTAGAATATCGCGAAGCTGCTCGAACCTTCCAGTCTAATGTAGCGAAACTACGCGCCACAACAAAAAATCGATTGTGCAAAAGAAAATGAATACTACTAAAAAGGTACGTAATTCTTATCCAAAATAACTCAAATGAATATCGGATCTTTCCTATGATAAACACCCAAATACGCTCGCAAGAATAACACAACCACAAACGTAAGAAGCCACATGAAAATCAAGAAAGGTTAAAAAAAAAAAAAAAAACACTGGCCATTGATGAACAGATCTCCGGTCTGTCATTAAAGACCATCATGTAGGTGGCTGTAGCTACCTAAAATAATTAATGATGGTCTTTAACCCTTTAAGTCCCACGGCACGTTTTCCAGACTTTGGAGATGTCACCTTCGCTTATATGCCAGTTGTAGGAGATGGATGACCATAATTCAAGATTAGCGCCAGACTAACTCGGCACCATCAGGCGCAATGCTAATCTGGCACTACCCTTTAATTATCATGGTCGATCCATCACCTGCTGTAGGGCGTTGGGCCTTAATGGGTTAATGACAGGTGACCACTCGAAACACTAAACTGAACCCAACAAACAATCTACATGAAACACACACATTATTCACTCAAGTCTCACACACTGAAGCCAAACACGCTGGGTAAACATGATCAGGTCTCAGAAATTTTTATCCTTGTATTTGAAATCTATGAAATGGCCAGAAACTGGTTTTTTAGAAAAAAAGAAACAAGAGAGGGGCGAAGAGCCACAGCACTCAGAGAAGGAACTCCGGATGATCCATTGCCGCAATCTGCAAGTGAGTAATAAGAAAGAAAGAAACAATGACACAGGAGAACCTGTCTTAACTCATTCGAAATAATCGGCATCCGGATACGCGGCTTAATCCGGATGACGTTCTGTTACGTGGTGGAGTTGTAGTCGAAGTATGATAAACACACCAGACGCACACACGTAAGGTTCTTTTTAAATAACTCTCATTCAGCTGCAATCCGTCACACGTGGCTTAAGGATGTAGACAATACTGGAGTAACAGTTCCAACAATATTTTAATTCAGCGATGCGATATCCACACAGTGCAATTCCAAATGCACAAACTGATACAAAGTCTCTTCTGCAATGTCCACACTCGCAACTCAAAACTTCTCATACGCAGCTTCTCACACAATGTACGGGCCACGTACCTACGATAAACTGCGTGTCTCTACACTGACAAAGCAAGACAATGTACGAACCGGCTTTCCCAGCGCCCTCCTTAAATATATTACCAATTTCCAGAATCATCTACGGAAATAATACAAAGCAACCAATCGGAACGAAATACACAACTGAAACTTATAAATAAGAATTTTCTGGAATCACTAAAATAGGCTACAAAAACTCGGCTGCTAACTTCAGCTCTAAATTCTAAAGTATAATGAAGACACATAAAAGTATGGTAGCCCTATCACCACGTTAATTATTCGCTCTAAAATGTACGTGAACTTTCCCAAAACAAAAAAAAGGCTGCTCAATTCACGCGCACAGAAAAACAAAATGTTGCGAATTGTCGCCAACTACGCAACGTCACACACACAAGGTCACTATACAGTGCGATCTTATCGAAGGTTTTAATCTACGCTAAACAAAGATCGTCCGCTATTCTCCCTGCGACTTTCTAGAAACTTCCAGTAAAACGTACGAAATTCGCTCTACGTGCAAACAGAGAAAATCTTACTAAAACGGCACGTGATTTGTAATCATGATAGCTCAGATCGTTTCCTACGAATAACACATGTATGCTCTCACAGGATAACACAACCACAATCGTAACATTACCCCCCTCTTTAGAATGAAATTCCACAAAATATTATTTTCAAATAAAAAAAAAAACGGTTGTGGCTGTGTTAAACTACACAGAACCCTAAACAAATATCACATCAAAATCAAATCAAAATAAACGTCTCACAGTTCCTTTAAACAGTCCTGAGCGAAGGCATGTCAATTAATATGTCATGAAAACCACAATGTTTATCTAAACTGTCCTGGACATGTTCATACAAAGTGCTCTGCTCAGGTAGTCCGCTCCAAAGTTCTGTGAATCCTTGGTTAAACTAAAATCAAAGTCAAAGTTCACTTCTGGACATCGTTAAATCATGGGGTTCAGTACACAGTTCACACAGTTATTGATCCTGGGTCAAAAACTGTCGGCCCACGGAAAGTACAAAAGTCCCCATACACCAAACTATATCTCTTTGGTCTATTCCCGATGACCACTGGTAATCTGGAATCTCTGTCGACTTCCGGGTCCGGCGTCTCCCCAACATTCTCTCCCAGTCCTTCACTCGTGTTCCGAAACAGACGACACGACTCGTCGCGAACCGGATTGTCGGATGTTAGATTAACCTCGTGCTGGATGGTGTCTGTTGTCCCTGGGTCAGGTGTAAACCGATACTTGAACTCTTGAGTCAGGACGCTCAGTTCTTCTCGTTGAGACTGGGTCAGATTCTGACCGAACTGGATATCTTCTACATCCTCCTTGTGTCGGAGTTCATTAAGGTCAAACAGGTTTTCGTCGTCTAGTCTTTCGTCATCAGCAAGACGCACCGATAGCGCCAGTTGTGTTCTGTCTTGACGACCTCTCTCAATATACTTTTTCAACAGATTAGCATGGTAAGTCTTCACCTTGTTGTTGACCTTGACTCTGTAGTCATTGATGCCAACCACCGTGTCGACAACGTAGGGTTCCTTCCACTGCATCAGGAGTTTGTTGTTGTCGGTAGGAAGAAGAACCAACACTTGGTCACCTGGCTGGAATCGTCGAGGTTTCGCCTTACGATCATAGTAATGCTTCCCCTTGTTCTGCCGTTCCCCAGTTCTTTTCGAGCCATCCTGAGGGTATCTTCCAGCTTCTCTCTCAAGACGAAGACGTACTGGTAGCTGATCTTCACCTCAGGTGCGTCGATATCCTTGGTCCATGTGATGAAGCTCTATGCTTGGGCATAGTGCTCACACAGTAGGGTTAGTACGGTACGGTTTTTGTTAACGAGTAGGATTAGTACGGTACGGTTTTTGTTAACGGTTTGTTGCCGAAAGTCCGTGTGGCATTAGACACACGTGGAAATCTGTAAGACATGGTTAGCACGGGTTTTTTGTAGTGAGTTCTGTTTAGTGAGTTCTAGGCGGAAGCTGTGACTGTCAGAGGTCTAGTTGGTTATTGCGGGCTGTTTTTGTTGTATGGAACGGTTGTTCGAGTACGTAGCCCGCATTCCAAGACTCTGAAGCCTAGATTTCAGGTCTGTTTCTATAAATGTAGTATTGATAGTTGTTTAGTTAAAGACAGTATGCGTGGTAAGATTAATGTGGTTGTATAGTGGTGTTCCGGTTTGGTTTAGTTATGTATGTTTAGAATTCGGTGAAGTAACCGGTGTTTTGTATACAGTTGTTTACCGAGATAGATGACTAAAGGAATATGAAGTGTGTTGTAAGCCGCTATGAAAGTACGTGGTTGGTTAAGCATAGTCTTTTCCAAGGTATAGAGTAATGTATAGCAAGAGTGTCAGTTAGGCTATAGTCTGTTTCAAGATAGTGACAGAGATATGGGGGTGATACGAAAATAGTTTATGAAGCACGTGTGTGTGTGTGAATGAACGTGCGAGTTATTTGTATCAGCCAGGTTACGTGACGTTTCTCATTGATCCAATATGTTGTGTGTTTAGCAAGTGTTACGTTGGGACTTTTATTGTTTGTTCAGAGTTCTTGTAAGAGAGTGGAAGACAGACGCCGAGACGTCGAGTCGCAGGTGGGACCTACGAGAGGTCATCCCTCCAGCTCTTCTGAGAGTGAGTCTGACTGGGAACCAAGATACCCAAGTCCAAGCGAGAACTGAGTGGTACCGTACGAGAAGCAGGACGTCCGTGCCCAAAGAGACAGGACGGCAATACGCGTACGAGGAAGGACTTTCACGCCTAGACGTGAGAAGGACCAACGTAACCAGGCAACAACATCAAACAGGTTGGAGGCAATGTGAGACTAAGACCTAGCCTGGCAAAGATACTGTGATACGTGTGTGGTGTGATAGTAGAACATTGTATATAGTTGATAGTCATTTAAGTTATTCTTTTTTCATTTATAGTGTATAAAGGTTACTTTAGAAAGGGAGCCCGTGTGTTGTGTTTTACCGCATGAATGCGCCCGTCTGAGTCAGTGGCGGTGTTTGCGTCTGTTGCGTGAGAGTCTGTGCGTACGACTGTGGGCAAGTCTGCGTGCGTTACAGTCCACAACTCCTTCAGGATGTGCATGGGCCTTCTTAGAGTCCTACCGTACAGTAATTCAAAAGGGAAAAATCCTGTCGAATCCTGAGGAACTTCACGGTATGCGAAGAGCAAGGCATTGATATATCTATGCCACAACCTTGGCTGCTCAGTGCACAATTTCTTCAGCATAGCCTTCAATGTTCCGTTAAAATTTTCAACCAGCCCATCACACATGGGGTGATAAGGGGTGGCAGTAAGGTGTCGGATGCTTAATAGCCGGTTGACTTCCTCCATGCAGTCGGAGACGAACTGAGTTCCCAGGTCACTCAGGATCTCTTCAGGAATCCCCAAACGGCTGAATATGTCGACGAGCGCCTCTGCCACTGTTGGAGTGTCGATCTTCTTCAATGGTATGGCCTCAGGATAACGTGTAGCGTAGTCCACCAGAGTCAAAATATAACGATGACCATCTTCACTTGGAGGGGATATTGGCCCCACCAGGTCCACAGCTACCTGCTTGAAAGGCATATCGATCAGTGGCATTTTCTCTAGAGGAACCTTGGGGACCTTTCCTTTAGATATTGTCTTCTGGCATATGTCGCACGACCTGCAGAATCGGGTGATGTCGCCTCCCATATCAGGCCAGTAGAAGACGGCTCGGATCCTATCAAGCGTCTTGATTCCCAAATGTCTCCCAATATGGAATCGTGCGCCAATTTCATCACCTGCATTATCAAAGGTTCAGGAACTACTACTTGACGCACAGGTTTATTTCCATTGCTGTCGTGCCCCTACCCGGGTCTGCCCTGGGGGACTTGGGTGGGGTTAGGTACTTTTTAGTTCCCAGGGTCACCCTGGTCAGCCCCACAGGGTGAGTTTTTCTCTCTATTCTGGGGCATGTGTTTCTGTCTACCCTTGGTCCATTCACCTGTATTTGCCTTTTAAAAACTCTCCCTACTGTCTGCACTGCCTGTAGCTCTTGATATTGGATGTGTGTTGCTAAATGGTCTTAGCTTTATTTAGGCCCCATGTGTTAGGTTTATTTAATGTATTTGACCGGCTGGCGACATACATTCAATGTTCTGTTTATTTTTTTTCACAAGCAGTGCAGGCACGTCCTGAGAAAGCCTTGTTGCTGTCGGGACGTTAAGCAATGTACAATCAATCAATCCATTCACCTGTATTTGCCTTTTTAAAACTCTCCCTACTGTCTGCACTGCCTGTAGCTCTTGATATTGGATGTGTGTTGCTAAATGGTCTTAGCTTTATTTAGGCCTCATGTGTTAGGTTTATTTAATGTATTTGACCGGCTGGCGACATACATTCAATGTTCTGTTTATTTTTTTTTTCACAAGCAGTGCAGGCACGTCCTGAGAAAGCCTTGTTGCTGTCGGGACGTTAAGCAATGTACAATCAATCAATCAATCCATTGCTGTCGAATATCCGGTATAGGATATCTCTTCTCATCTCGAAGGTTATCTCTTTTCCCTTTCGCGTCACGGGCTCGGTCTGACCTCGGAACTTGTCAAGCGTATGGTCGGCTCTCTGTAGCTCCACCAGCCTTTCCTTATTCACACGGCTGCTTCCGTGTTGTCCGCCACTTTAAAAGGGATGGTCTGATGACTCTTCTTTGCTTGACTTCTCGTGGTAACAGCACATGTTTCCGGTCTCCAGTCTGGAACTGGATCGTCTGCGTTTCTGGCACCATCAATGTTTCCGATGATAAGATCGTAGACAGGGGTCTTTACGCACAACGCCTTCACCTCTCCTGTCAAGTATGGGTTGTCGACACTGACTTTGGCAATGGGGATAATCCTTACAGTTCCGTCAGCCAAAATGAGGGTGGTCCACTCCTGTAGCTTCTGGTCTTTAGCTACTAGGTCCTCTCTCACGATGATGCAGCTACAACCAGTGTCTCTCAACACTCTCACTGATACTTTGCCGACAAATCCTGACACCACCGGCATATTCGGCACTTCATTCTCAGGCAGCGCGATGTTTGAGACTGGTAAGAATGTAGCACCATCTACTACTGGGATGCGTCCATTCTTTCTGAAAGTTTCGATCAGCTCTGGTGTCACTCGCGTTTCTCTAGACTCAAAGTCACTGGATGACGTCACATCATTGGCTAATACAGCAGCGGCTCTGTGTTGAGACGTAGTATTGCTTCTGCCTGCTATTCCGCGATCTTGGTTGTATCTTCTGATGTTGTCGCCTCGGGGAACATCTTTAGAAGGACACCGTATCGCTTTGTGACCTTTCTTTCCACAGAGAAAACATGTCGGGTTCTCCATCGGATTGTATTTCGGGGTGTCTCTGACATTGTGGATTTCCTCTGCAGGTGCAGACACACGCTGCGGCTTACTGGACCCGAACTTCATGTTGAGGGCGTCAAGGTATCTTTGAGCGAAGTCGGCCAAGGCCTTCAGTGACTGGTCGTTTTGCTCTCTGAGTTGGGCGGCCAGATCCTTAGAACATGCGTTGAGGACTTGTTCTTTGATGATGAGGTCACACAAGTCCTGTTTAAACCAGCCAGCTCTATATATTTCTCCAGGTAGCTTCTGATTCTCTCAATGAATAGGCCGGGTGTTTCTCCTTCTTCAGGCTTGCAGTTCCAAAACTGTCGAATGTAACCCTCTTCAGTGAAGTCGTACTGTCTCAGCAGGGTGGCTTTCAACTGCGTATAATCTTCGGCTTCTTCTCTTGGTAAGCGAGTATAAAATTCAAGCGCTTTGCCAGTTAGAAGTGCACTCAGTTTGATAGCCCAAGTCTCTTGTTTCCAATTGTTGCTACCTGCGAAGCGCTCGAATCGTTCTAGGTAAGCGTCCATCTTATCTGAGTTCTCAACGAAAGGTGGAAGATGTGGCGCACGGGCTGTTTTCTCTCTGCTGGCTAAATCTGTTGCTGTATTAGCTTTCTGGCTCTCTGCCTCAATCTCCATCTGCTTTAAATGAATTTCATGTTGTCGCTGTCTCTCTGCTTCTTCTCGCTGTTTCTCTGCCTCTTCTCGTTCCTCTTCTCGCTGTTTCTCTGCATATCTTCGCTGTTTCTCTGCTTCTTCTGCTTGAATTTCGAGCTTTCTGATTTCACGTTCCTTAGCTCTTTCTTCTCTCTCCAATCTCTTTTCTTTTTCGAGTTTCTTTTCTCTTTCTCTCTTCAGTCTCTCTTTTTCTTCTCTCTCTCTCTCTCGTCTCTTTTCTTCTCTCTCCAGTCTCTCCTGCCTACCC
>BTPG01000001.1:185225568-185326664 GCA_036245525.1 Semisulcospira habei | reverse complement strand
CCCTCCTCCGGTGGTGACAAGGAGCCAGGGAACGCAGAAGGCGGACACTGCCGGTCCGGTTGTGCCGCCTTCTGTTGCCCCTAAGCCTCAGCCCCCACCCAAACCTGTTAGTCAGTCAACTCCAAAGGCTTCTGGCTCTGGTCAGCCTTCTAAGGCCGCTAACTCTAGCGGCAGGAACGCTGCCCAGGACCAGAAGTCTAAGAAATCTATGGGACCGCTGTGCGCACGGGCCCAGAAGGGGAACACAGATGTGCCCCTTCAAAACAAATATGCTGCACTGGAGGAGCGGATGGAGGGAGTGGAAGTTGTTGTTGCTGATGCTGCGGCAGCTCCACCCCCTTCCTCTCCGAAGAACCAGAGGAGGCCCGGGAGCCGGCCCCCCTCTGTTTCTTCAACTCCTTCCAAGGTAAAGGAAAAAGGGGGGAAAAACTCCTTACCCCCAGATCAGACTTAATCATGGACTCTTTGCTTCAGTGGAATTGTCGTGGTTTTCGAGCTAACTTTGAGGAATTACGTCTTTTAGTCAAGTTCTATAACCCCTCAGTCATATCTCTTCAGGAGACTTACCTGAAGACTTCTGACCCTGTGTCTTTTAATGGTTTTAATGTTATACATAAAGGCTCTGATTCGGAGAGGCGCTCGGGTGGAGCGGCTCTTCTCATTAGTAGCCAAATTTTATGTAGCCCCGTTAGCATCGACACCTGTCTTCAGGCTGTCGCTGCTCGGGTTACCTTAAAAAAGACCATAACCATATGCAGTATTTACCTGCCACCATCACTGCGGGTCTGTAGCAATGATATTTTTCACTTAGTAGATCAACTGCCCCCTCCCTTTATTCTCATGGGGGATTTTAACGGTCATGCTCACCTTTGGGGTAGTGACCACTATGATGGCAGAGGTCAGATGTTAGAAGATGTTTTTTCTCAACTTAACCTATGTGTCTTTAACGATGGCTCACCTACATACTCTAACTCAGGTTCCGGATCTAGTTCTGTTCTAGACCTCACTGTGTGTGATCCTTCTCTCATGCTACCCCCACCCGGGTCTGCCCTGGGGGACTTGGGTGGGGTTAGGTACTTTTTAGTTCCCAGGGTCACCCTGGTCAGCCCCACAGGGTGAGTTTTTCTCTCTATTCTGGGGCATGTGTTTCTGTCTACCCGAGGTCCATTCACCTGTATTTGCCTTTTTAAAACTCTCCCTACTGTCTGCACTGCCTGTAGCTCTTGATATTGGATGTGTGTTGCTAAATGGTCTTCGCTTTATTTAGGCCCCATGTGTTAGGTTTATTTAATGTATTGGACCGGCTGGCGACATACATTCAATGTTCTGTTTAGTTTTTTTTTTTTTTTTCACAAGCAGTGCAGGCACGTCCTGAGAAAGCCTTGTTGCTGTCGGGACGTTAAGCAATGTACAATCAATCAATCAATCCTTCTCTCATGCTGGACTTTGACTGGAAGGTTCACGACGACCTGTGTGGTAGTGACCACTTCCCAGTAGTCCTGTCATCGGTCAGCTGTGAGGAGGATTCGCCGGTGGGGCTCTGGAATCTCAAGAAAGCTAACTGGTCTCTGTTTGCCTCTCTCTGTCAGTCTCGTCTTACAGAGGAGGTGGTCATGTCAGCTGAAGAACCTGTTTCTTGTTTTACTTCTATTTTGTTGGAGGTTGCAGGTGAAAACATCCCTAGGACTTCCACATCACTCCCTCGGAAGCCGAGAGTACCATGGTTCAATGAAGAGTGCCGCAAGGCCCAAACAATGCGCAAATCTGCTCAGCGACGTGCATTTCGTAATCCGTCGCAAGCAAATATTTTAACCTTTAAAAGACAGCGGGCGAAAGCCCGTTATATTTTTAAACGTGAACGCCGTGCTTCCTGGAGACGCTTCGTCTCATCTTTATCTTCTAGGACTCCGTCCCAAAAGGTCTGGAAGGCTGTTCGAAGAATTGGGGGCAGGGGTGGCTCGGCTTCTGTCGGCCATCTTAGAGATGGTGCCAGTTTGGTCACAGATAAAAAGGCTGTGGCCAATTTGCTTGCCTCCACCATTGCCCATAATTCTTCAACAGAGCATTATTCACCTTTCTTCCAGAGAGAGAAGGAGAAGCGAGAATCTTGTGCTTGTGATTTTATATCGGATAACTTGGAAGACTATAATGCCCCTTTTACGTTTTCAGAATTGCAGCAAGCCATGCAGAAATGTACTGACTCTGCTGCTGGATTAGATACCATCCATTATCAGCTCATAACACATCTGCCTGAGGATTCACTCCTTGTACTTCTCAAGGCCTTTAACCATATCTGGATAACCGGTCATTTTCCGCCATCTTGGCGCCAGGCTGTGGTTGTGCCAATTCCCAAGCCGGGTAAGGATCCTTCCGACCCGGGCAACTACCGGCCAATAGCTTTGACATCATGTTTATGTAAAACTATGGAACGCTTGGTCAACGCCCGACTGGTGTGGCATCTTGAGTCACAGGGTCTCATCACAGACCTCCAGTGCGGTTTCCGGCGCTTCCGTAGTACAACTGACCATCTAGTCCGCTTTGAGTCTTTTATCCGAGATGCTTTTGTCAACAAGCAGCATGTCTATGCAATTTTCTTTGATCTTGAAAAGGCATATGACACTACCTGGAAGCATGGTATAATGTCTGATTTGTCGGACATGGGTTTTAAAGGGCATCTGCCCGTTTTTATTCACAATTTTTTGTCCAACAGGTCGTTCCATGTCCGTGTGGGCTCCACCCTCTCCGACTCCTTTGAACAGGAGATGGGTGTCCCGCAGGGCAGTATTCTATCTCCTGTTTTATTTAGCATTAAAATAAATAACATTGTAAAGGCCGTCAAGGATGATTCTGAATGCTCTTTGTTTGTGGACGACTTTGCTTTGTGTGCACGAGGTCGAGGACTTGCGTCCCTTGAGAGGCGCTTGCAGCTGTGCGTTGATCGCATCCAGGGGTGGGTGTCTCTCAATGGATTCAGATTCTCGCCCTCCAAGACAGTCTGTGTGCATTTTACTAACCAGACGAAATTTTTTCCAGAACCTAGCCTGAGCATTGCTGGAGTGCCAATTAAGGTGGCTGAAGAGGCCAAGTTTTTTGGGGTCATCTTTGACAAAAGATTGACCTTCTGCAACCATGTTAACTACCTTAGAACCTCTTGTCGGAAGGCCCTCGACATTCTTCGTGTCGTTGGTCGTACTGACTGGGGTGCAGACCGCATCGTCTTACTTCGACTGTACCGGGCCCTTGTTCGGTCCAAACTGGGTTACGGCTCTGTGGTATATGGCTCGGCTTCCAAGTCTGTTCTGCAGCGTCTGAACACAATTCACCATCAAGGTCTGCGCATATGTCTGGGAGCCTTCAGGACATCTCCAGTTCCTAGTCTGTATGCAGAGGCAGGGGAGCCTTCTCTCAGGCTCCGCCGCATCCGCCTCATGCTCAGCTACGTTCTGAAGCTGAAGGCCCATCCAGAAAATCCTGCCTATGATTGTGTTTTTAACCCGTCGTTTGCAGAGATTTACGATGCCCATCCGGGAGCTGTCCGTCCACTTTCCTTCCGTGTCCGACCTCATCTGCAGGCGGCCGGAGTGGACCTGGACAAAGTTTCGGAATCTCTGCAACACGTCACTCCACCCTGGCTACTACCAGTTCCTGACATCTTGCTGGACTTGACTGCCCACAAGAAGGATTGTACTCCACCAGCCATATACCAACAGAGCCTCAATGAACTCCTTTCAATTTTTCCTGGCTATTGTCGTCTTTATACGGATGGGTCCAAGTCTGAGGATGGAAGAGTGGCTGCGGCTGCAGTGTCCTCTCGCCATCCTAGACGCCCATTTAAGCTCCGTCTCCCTGACCATTCCTCTGTATTTAGTGCAGAACTGCAGGCCATTCTGCTAGCACTCAAGCATGCCTATCAGTCTCGGGAAAGGAACTTCCTGATTCTGTCTGACTCTCTTTCTGCCCTGCAGGCCCTTCAGGGCGCGGGAACAGACCATCCACTGCTGGTGCAGATTAGAGAGCTCTACGCGGACTTGATGAAGGAATATTATGACATCATTTTTATTTGGGTCCCAGGCCATGTGGGCATCGAAGGCAACAGAATCGCAGATTCTGCTGCCAACAGTGCCCGCAGTGACCCTGTCCCTGACACACAGACTGTCTATAGTGATTTTAAACCTGTTATTAGTGCGTACATAGCCCGCGAGTGGCAGTCCGAGTGGGACAAAGAGGAAGGCAACAAGCTTCATGAAGCTCTTCCTAAGTTGTCTGACAGTCTACCTTTCCGCTGCGGCAGCCGCCGTGAGGAGACTGTCCTTGCTCGGCTCCACATCGGGCACACATATGTTACGCACTCTTACTTACTTAAACAGGATGAGCGTCCATGGTGTTTTGCCTGTGATGAGCAGTTTTCTGTTCGACACTTTTTGCTGTATTGTGCTGACCTAATTGACACCAGATATAAACACTTCACAGCAGACTCCTTGAAGGTTTTGTTCCGGGATGTTCCCCCGGACAAAATCTTCAATTTTTTGAGAGAATGCAATATTTTTAACAAGATCTGAGCATTCATAGACTATGTGAATTTTTTTATTTGCCCTTTTTGAGAGTCTGTAGACGTTTCTTTTCCAGACATGTGCGACATTTTAGCCTGAGATTTTTAATCTATATTTACATCTTGTCTTAAACCCCACCCGGGTCTGCCCTGGGGGACTTGGGTGGGGTTAGGTATTTTTTAGTTCCCAGGGTCACCCTGGTCAGCCCCACAGGGTGGGTTTTTCTCTCTATTCTGGGGCATGTGTTTCTGTCTACCCTTTGTCCATTCACCTGTATTTGCCTTTTTAAAACTCTCCCTACTGTCTGCACTGCCTGTAGCTCTTGATATTGGATGTGTGTTGCAAAATGGTCTTAGCTTTATTTAGGCCCCATGTGTTAGGTTTATTTAACGTATTTGACCGGCTGGCGACATACATTCAATGTTCTGTTTTGGTTTTTTTTAACAAGCAGTGCAGGCACGTCCTGAGAAAGCCTTGTTGCTGTCGGGACGTTAAGCAATGTACAATCAATCAATCAACATCTTGTCTTAAGACCTTGCTTTTAGTCTGGCTGACCAGATTTTTACCCATCCCGCCGTGAGATGGCCTTAGTCGCCTGCTCGGCGTTAAACCCAAATAACTAACTAACTCCAGTCTCTCCTTCTCTCTCTCTCATCTCTCCTTCTCTCTCTCTCCTTTACAAACTCGAGGAGTTGAGCTCCTTCGAGTCCACGCCTACCCGGCACCGGCCTCCACGTGGCGTAGGTGGGTAGTCCGCTCAGTCCCTGACTGAGTGGGCTAGCGGACGGGTGCCATCTTTGTCCAGGATTAGGACTTGATGTCAGCAGATATGTTGTTCAGCCTTTTCACTGGTCCGGTTTTTAAGGAGCTGTGCTAACCTAGGTCGTACCATGTTGGATTGGTCCTTAAAAATACTCGTGACTTTTTGGTCCTTTGGATCCCAAGTGTTTGCCGTGCTTGGAGACCCGTGTCGGGGGAGAAGAGGATCCTGGTGGCTGAAACACTCCACTTTGGCCTTGACTTCTGCCTAAACGGGAGGCTAGTCGTACCGGCCTAGTCAATCGGCTCTTGTCACGTTGAGCCCTATCCCACTGTTGACATGCGGGTTGCTATACGGAGCACCATGCTATAGCCTTTGCTGCTGATTAGGTGCTTTACGCCAGTATTCCCCTGCATTCAACGGTGTGATAGAAGGCGGTGGCTCAAACGGTTCAATCGGGCTTACCCCCTTGAGTATATCTTTCGGGCAGTCTCCATTGTGCGTCGGCTGGAGACCCGCCGACAGTTGCACTTTCCCTTGTTGGGCTCGGTGGCGGGCGGGGACCCCCGGGGGATGAATATCTCTACTAATATAATATGGATAAAACAAAAAAACCAAAACTAGCACAGAAACGGCATATAGACACCGAATTTGACCATGACAGTGATTCAGACTGTGAGGAAGCGACGCCTCAGGCGTCGGCCGTATGGCCTCGCTTCCTCATTGTCCATAGCAAGGTGAAGGAGAAACCAGTTACCAAGCTGCATCCTTTTCTGGTGGGGGAGACCCTCAGGAGCCGTGTTGGCAGGCCTGACGCCCAGCGCCTCAGGTCTGGTGACTTGCTGGTGGAGTGCCGTACTCGGGCACACTCCAGCGGGCTGCTGGGGCTCTCTTCCATCGGAGACACTCCTGTGGAAGTCACACCCCACAAAACTATGAATTCGTCAAGAGGCGTAATCAAAGATCAAGCTTTGGCAGAACTGTCAGAAGATGAACTTGTAAGGAACCTTAAGTCTCAGGGGGTGACTTGCGTCAGGCGCTTCGCTTCCAAGCGAGGTGGTGGGGAGATCCGTCTCCCTACCATCATCCTGACGTTTGGCACCCCCACCCCTCCTACTACCATCTGGGGAGGTTACTACTCCCTGAGAGTGAAAAAGTACGTCCCTCTTCCCCTCCGGTGCTTTAAGTGCCAAAAGTATGGCCATGGGCAGAAGACATGCCGTCAGGCAGAGGCTTCATGCGCCCGTTGCACTAGGCCCGGACACTCTGCTGAGTCCTGCACAGCCACCCCCCTGTGTGTGAATTGCCAGGGGGCGCATATGGCTTCGGATAAGAAATGCCCTCGTTGGATATCCGAGTGCAAGATTCAGCAGGTGCGTGTGGAGAAGGGGCTGTCCTTTCTGGATGCCAAAAAAACTGGTTGAAGGCCCTGGTGCAGCTGCGGCTGCCCCAACCTCTAACACCTCAGTGTATACTTTTAGTGCAGCGGTGGCAGGCAAGCGCCCCACCAAAGACTTTTCATGTCAGACCCCAACTTCTTGGTTGGGGGCGGAGCCTCGGCTCATCTCGCCCCTGGAGAGTAACCCTCCTCCGGTGGTGACAAGGAGCCAGGGAACGCAGAAGGCGGACACTGCCGGTCCGGTTGTGCCGCCTTCTGTTGCCCCTAAGCCTCAGCCCCCACCCAAACCTGTTAGTCAGTCAACTCCAAAGGCTTCTGGCTCTGGTCAGCCTTCTAAGGCCGCTAACTCTAGCGGCAGGAACGCTGCCCAGGACCAGAAGTCTAAGAAATCTATGGGACCGCTGTGCGCACGGGCCCAGAAGGGGAACACAGATGTGCCCCTTCAAAACAAATATGCTGCACTGGAGGAGCGGATGGAGGGAGTGGAAGTTGTTGTTGCTGATGCTGCGGCAGCTCCACCCCCTTCCTCTCCGAAGAACCAGAGGAGGCCCGGGAGCCGGCCCCCCTCTGTTTCTTCAACTCCTTCCAAGGTAAAGGAAAAAGGGGGGAAAAACTCCTTACCCCCAGATCAGACTTAATCATGGACTCTTTGCTTCAGTGGAATTGTCGTGGTTTTCGAGCTAACTTTGAGGAATTACGTCTTTTAGTCAAGTTCTATAACCCCTCAGTCATATCTCTTCAGGAGACTTACCTGAAGACTTCTGACCCTGTGTCTTTTAATGGTTTTAATGTTATACATAAAGGCTCTGATTCGGAGAGGCGCTCGGGTGGAGCGGCTCTTCTCATTAGTAGCCAAATTTTATGTAGCCCCGTTAGCATCGACACCTGTCTTCAGGCTGTCGCTGCTCGGGTTACCTTAAAAAAGACCATAACCATATGCAGTATTTACCTGCCACCATCACTGCGGGTCTGTAGCAATGATATTTTTCACTTAGTAGATCAACTGCCCCCTCCCTTTATTCTCATGGGGGATTTTAACGGTCATGCTCACCTTTGGGGTAGTGACCACTATGATGGCAGAGGTCAGATGTTAGAAGATGTTTTTTCTCAACTTAACCTATGTGTCTTTAACGATGGCTCACCTACATACTCTAACTCAGGTTCCGGATCTAGTTCTGTTCTAGACCTCACTGTGTGTGATCCTTCTCTCATGCTGGACTTTGACTGGAAGGTTCACGACGACCTGTGTGGTAGTGACCACTTCCCAGTAGTCCTGTCATCGGTCAGCTGTGAGGAGGATTCGCCGGTGGGGCGCTGGAATCTCAAGAAAGCTAACTGGTCTCTGTTTGCCTCTCTCTGTCAGTCTCGTCTTACAGAGGAGGTGGTCATGTCAGCTGAAGAACCTGTTTCTTGTTTTACTTCTATTTTGTTGGAGGTTGCAGGTGAAACCATCCCTAGAACTTCCACATCACTCCCTCGGAAGCCGAGAGTACCATGGTTCAATGAAGAGTGCCGCAAGGCCCAAACAATGCGCAAATCTGCTCAGCGACGTGCATTTCGTAATCCGTCGCAAGCAAATATTTTAACCTTTAAAAGACAGCGGGCGAAAGCCCGTTATATTTTTAAACGTGAACGCCGTGCTTCCTGGAGACGCTTCGTCTCATCTTTATCTTCTAGGACTCCGTCCCAAAAAGTCTGGAAGGCTGTTCGAAGAATTAGGGGCAGGGGTGGCTCGGCTTCTGTCGGCCATCTTAGAGATGGTGCCAGTTTGGTCACAGATAAAAAGGCTGTGGCCAATTTGCTTGCCTCCACCATTGCCCATAATTCTTCAACAGAGCATTATTCACCTTTCTTCCAGAGAGAGAAGGAGAAGCGAGAATCTTGTGCTTGTGATTTTATATCGGATAACTTGGAAGACTATAATGCCCCTTTTACGTTTTCAGAATTGCAGCAAGCCATGCAGAAATGTACTGACTCTGCTGCTGGATTAGATACCATCCATTATCAGCTCATAACACATCTGCCTGAGGATTCACTCCTTGTACTTCTCAAGGCCTTTAACCATATCTGGATAACCGGTCATTTTCCGCCATCTTGGCGCCAGGCTGTGGTTGTGCCAATTCCCAAGCCGGGTAAGGATCCTTCCGACCCGGGCAACTACCGGCCAATAGCTTTGACATCATGTTTATGTAAAACTATGGAACGCTTGGTCAACGCCCGACTGGTGTGGCATCTTGAGTCACAGGGTCTCATCACAGACCTCCAGTGCGGTTTCCGGCGCTTCCGTAGTACAACTGACCATCTAGTCCGCTTTGAGTCTTTTATCCGAGATGCTTTTGTCAACAAGCAGCATGTCTATGCAATTTTCTTTGATCTTGAAAAGGCATATGACACTACCTGGAAGCATGGTATAATGTCTGATTTGTCGGACATGGGTTTTAAAGGGCATCTGCCCGTTTTTATTCACAATTTTTTGTCCAACAGGTCGTTCCATGTCCGTGTGGGCTCCACCCTCTCCGACTCCTTTGAACAGGAGATGGGTGTCCCGCAGGGCAGTATTCTATCTCCTGTTTTATTTAGCATTAAAATAAATAACATTGTAAAGGCCGTCAAGGATGATTCTGAATGCTCTTTGTTTGTGGACGACTTTGCTTTGTGTGCACGAGGTCGAGGACTTGCGTCCCTTGAGAGGCGCTTGCAGCTGTGCGTTGATCGCATCCAGGGGTGGGTGTCTCTCAATGGATTCAGATTCTCGCCCTCCAAGACAGTCTGTGTGCATTTTACTAACCAGACGAAATTTTTTCCAGAACCTAGCCTGAGCATTGCTGGAGTGCCAATTAAGGTGGCTGAAGAGGCCAAGTTTTTTGGGGTCATCTTTGACAAAAGATTGACCTTCTGCAACCATGTTAACTACCTTAGAACCTCTTGTCGGAAGGCCCTCGACATTCTTCGTGTCGTTGGTCGTACTGACTGGGGTGCAGACCGCATCGTCTTACTTCGACTGTACCGGGCCCTTGTTCGGTCCAAACTGGATTACGGCTCTGTGGTATATGGCTCGGCTTCCAAGTCTGTTCTGCAGCGTCTGAACACAATTCACCATCAAGGTCTGCGCATATGTCTGGGAGCCTTCAGGACATCTCCAGTTCCTAGTCTGTATGCAGAGGCAGGGGAGCCTTCTCTCAGGCTCCGCCGCATCCGCCTCATGCTCAGCTACGTTCTGAAGCTGAAGGCCCATCCAGAAAATCCTGCCTATGATTGTGTTTTTAACCCGTCGTTTGCAGAGATTTACGATGCCCATCCGGGAGCTGTCCGTCCACTTTCCTTCCGTGTCCGACCTCATCTGCAGGCGGCCGGAGTGGACCTGGACAAAGTTTCGGAATCTCTGCAACACGTCACTCCACCCTGGCTACTACCAGTTCCTGACATCTTGCTGGACTTGACTGCCCACAAGAAGGATTGTACTCCACCAGCCATATACCAACAGAGCCTCAATGAACTCCTTTCAATTTTTCCTGGCTATTGTCGTCTTTATACGGATGGGTCCAAGTCTGAGGATGGAAGAGTGGCTGCGGCTGCAGTGTCCTCTCGCCATCCTAGACGCCCATTTAAGCTCCGTCTCCCTGACCATTCCTCTGTATTTAGTGCAGAACTGCAGGCCATTCTGCTAGCACTCAAGCATGCCTATCAGTCTCGGGAAAGGAACTTCCTGATTCTGTCTGACTCTCTTTCTGCCCTGCAGGCCCTTCAGGGCGCGGGAACAGACCATCCACTGCTGGTGCAGATTAGAGAGCTCTACGCGGACTTGATGAAGGAATATTATGACATCATTTTTATTTGGGTCCCAGGCCATGTGGGCATCGAAGGCAACAGAATCGCAGATTCTGCTGCCAACAGTGCCCGCAGTGACCCTGTCCCTGACACACAGACTGTCTATAGTGATTTTAAACCTGTTATTAGTGCGTACATAGCCCGCGAGTGGCAGTCCGAGTGGGACAAAGAGGAAGGGAACAAGCTTCATGAAGCTCTTCCTAAGTTGTCTGACAGTCTACCTTTCCGCTGCGGCAGCCGCCGTGAGGAGACTGTCCTTGCTCGGCTCCACATCGGGCACACATATGTTACGCACTCTTACTTACTTAAACAGGATGAGCGTCCATGGTGTTTTGCCTGTGATGAGCAGTTTTCTGTTCGACACTTTTTGCTGTATTGTGCTGACCTAATTGACACCAGATATAAACACTTCACAGCAGACTCCTTGAAGGTTTTGTTCCGGGATGTTCCCCCGGACAAAATCTTCAATTTTTTGAGAGAATGCAATATTTTTAACAAGATCTGAGCATTCATAGACTATGTGAATTTTTTTATTTGCCCTTTTTGAGAGTCTGTAGACGTTTCTTTTCCAGACATGTGCGACATTTTAGCCTGAGATTTTTAATCTATATTTACATCTTGTCTTAAACCCCACCCGGGTCTGCCCTGGGGGACTTGGGTGGGGTTAGGTATTTTTTAGTTCCCAGGGTCACCCTGGTCAGCCCCACAGGGTGGGTTTTTCTCTCTATTCTGGGGCATGTGTTTCTGTCTACCCTTTGTCCATTCACCTGTATTTGCCTTTTTAAAACTCTCCCTACTGTCTGCACTGCCTGTAGCTCTTGATATTGGATGTGTGTTGCAAAATGGTCTTAGCTTTATTTAGGCCCCATGTGTTAGGTTTATTTAACGTATTTGACCGGCTGGCGACATACATTCAATGTTCTGTTTTGGTTTTTTTTAACAAGCAGTGCAGGCACGTCCTGAGAAAGCCTTGTTGCTGTCGGGACGTTAAGCAATGTACAATCAATCAATCAACATCTTGTCTTAAGACCTTGCTTTTAGTCTGGCTGACCAGATTTTTACCCATCCCGCCGTGAGATGGCCTTAGTCGCCTGCTCGGCGTTAAACCCAAATAACTAACTAACTCCAGTCTCTCCTCTCTCTCTCATCTCTCCTTCTCTCTCTCCTTTACAAACTCGAGGAGTTGAGCTCCTTCGAGTCCACGCCTACCCGGCACCGGCCTCCACGTGGCGTAGGTGGGTAGTCCGCTCAGTCCCTGACTGAGTGGGCTAGCGGACGGGTGCCATCTTTGTCCAGGATTAGGACTTGATGTCAGCAGATATGTTGTTCAGCCTTTTCACTGGTCCGGTTTTTAAGGAGCTGTGCTAACCTAGGTCGTACCATGTTGGATTGGTCCTTAAAAATACTCGTGACTTTTTGGTCCTTTGGATCCCAAGTGTTTGCCGTGCTTGGAGACCCGTGTCGGGGGAGAAGAGGATCCTGGTGGCTGAAACACTCCACTTTGGCCTTGACTTCTGCCTAAACGGGAGGCTAGTCGTACCGGCCTAGTCAATCGGCTCTTGTCACGTTGAGCCCTATCCCTCTGTTGACATGCGGGTTGCTATACGGAGCACCATGCTATAGCCTTTGCTGCTGATTAGGTGCTTTACGCCAGTATTCCCCTGCATTCAACGGTGTGATAGAAGGCGGTGGCTCAAACGGTTCAATCGGGCTTACCCCCTTGAGTATATCTTTCGGGCAGTCTCCATTGTGCGTCGGCTGGAGACCCGCCGACAGTTGCACTTTCCCTTGTTGGGCTCGGTGGCGGGCGGGGACCCCCGGGGGATGAATATCTCTACTAATATAATATGGATAAAACAAAAAAACCAAAACTAGCACAGAAACGGCATATAGACACCGAATTTGACCATGACAGTGATTCAGACTGTGAGGAAGCGACGCCTCAGGCGTCGGCCGTATGGCCTCGCTTCCTCATTGTCCATAGCAAGGTGAAGGAGAAACCAGTTACCAAGCTGCATCCTTTTCTGGTGGGGGAGACCCTCAGGAGCCGTGTTGGCAGGCCTGACGCCCAGCGCCTCAGGTCTGGTGACTTGCTGGTGGAGTGCCGTACTCGGGCACACTCCAGCGGGCTGCTGGGGCTCTCTTCCATCGGAGACACTCCTGTGGAAGTCACACCCCACAAAACTATGAATTCGTCAAGAGGCGTAATCAAAGATCAAGCTTTGGCAGAACTGTCAGAAGATGAACTTGTAAGGAACCTTAAGTCTCAGGGGGTGACTTGCGTCAGGCGCTTCGCTTCCAAGCGAGGTGGTGGGGAGATCCGTCTCCCTACCATCATCCTGACGTTTGGCACCCCCACCCCTCCTACTACCATCTGGGGAGGTTACTACTCCCTGAGAGTGAAAAAGTACGTCCCTCTTCCCCTCCGGTGCTTTAAGTGCCAAAAGTATGGCCATGGGCAGAAGACATGCCGTCAGGCAGAGGCTTCATGCGCCCGTTGCACTAGGCCCGGACACTCTGCTGAGTCCTGCACAGCCACCCCCCTGTGTGTGAATTGCCAGGGGGCGCATATGGCTTCGGATAAGAAATGCCCTCGTTGGATATCCGAGTGCAAGATTCAGCAGGTGCGTGTGGAGAAGGGGCTGTCCTTTCTGGATGCCAAAAAACTGGTTGAAGGCCCTGGTGCAGCTGCGGCTGCCCCAACCTCTAACACCTCAGTGTATACTTTTAGTGCAGCGGTGGCAGGCAAGCGCCCCACCAAAGACTTTTCATGTCAGACCCCAACTTCTTGGTTGGGGGCGGAGCCTCGGCTCATCTCGCCCCTGGAGAGTAACCCTCCTCCGGTGGTGACAAGGAGCCAGGGAACGCAGAAGGCGGACACTGCCGGTCCGGTTGTGCCGCCTTCTGTTGCCCCTAAGCCTCAGCCCCCACCCAAACCTGTTAGTCAGTCAACTCCAAAGGCTTCTGGCTCTGGTCAGCCTTCTAAGGCCGCTAACTCTAGCGGCAGGAACGCTGCCCAGGACCAGAAGTCTAAGAAATCTATGGGACCGCTGTGCGCACGGGCCCAGAAGGGGAACACAGATGTGCCCCTTCAAAACAAATATGCTGCACTGGAGGAGCGGATGGAGGGAGTGGAAGTTGTTGTTGCTGATGCTGCGGCAGCTCCACCCCCTTCCTCTCCGAAGAACCAGAGGAGGCCCGGGAGCCGGCCCCCCTCTGTTTCTTCAACTCCTTCCAAGGTAAAGGAAAAAGGGGGGAAAAACTCCTTACCCCCAGATCAGACTTAATCATGGACTCTTTGCTTCAGTGGAATTGTCGTGGTTTTCGAGCTAACTTTGAGGAATTACGTCTTTTAGTCAAGTTCTATAACCCCTCAGTCATATCTCTTCAGGAGACTTACCTGAAGACTTCTGACCCTGTGTCTTTTAATGGTTTTAATGTTATACATAAAGGCTCTGATTCGGAGAGGCGCTCGGGTGGAGCGGCTCTTCTCATTAGTAGCCAAATTTTATGTAGCCCCGTTAGCATCGACACCTGTCTTCAGGCTGTCGCTGCTCGGGTTACCTTAAAAAAGACCATAACCATATGCAGTATTTACCTGCCACCATCACTGCGGGTCTGTAGCAATGATATTTTTCACTTAGTAGATCAACTGCCCCCTCCCTTTATTCTCATGGGGGATTTTAACGGTCATGCTCACCTTTGGGGTAGTGACCACTATGATGGCAGAGGTCAGATGTTAGAAGATGTTTTTTCTCAACTTAACCTATGTGTCTTTAACGATGGCTCACCTACATACTCTAACTCAGGTTCCGGATCTAGTTCTGTTCTAGACCTCACTGTGTGTGATCCTTCTCTCATGCTGGACTTTGACTGGAAGGTTCACGACGACCTGTGTGGTAGTGACCACTTCCCAGTAGTCCTGTCATCGGTCAGCTGTGAGGAGGATTCGCCGGTGGGGCGCTGGAATCTCAAGAAAGCTAACTGGTCTCTGTTTGCCTCTCTCTGTCAGTCTCGTCTTACAGAGGAGGTGGTCATGTCAGCTGAAGAACCTGTTTCTTGTTTTACTTCTATTTTGTTGGAGGTTGCAGGTGAAACCATCCCTAGAACTTCCACATCACTCCCTCGGAAGCCGAGAGTACCATGGTTCAATGAAGAGTGCCGCAAGGCCCAAACAATGCGCAAATCTGCTCAGCGACGTGCATTTCGTAATCCGTCGCAAGCAAATATTTTAACCTTTAAAAGACAGCGGGCGAAAGCCCGTTATATTTTTAAACGTGAACGCCGTGCTTCCTGGAGACGCTTCGTCTCATCTTTATCTTCTAGGACTCCGTCCCAAAAAGTCTGGAAGGCTGTTCGAAGAATTAGGGGCAGGGGTGGCTCGGCTTCTGTTGGCCATCTTAGAGATGGTGCCAGTTTGGTCACAGATAAAAAGGCTGTGGCCAATTTGCTTGCCTCCACCATTGCCCATAATTCTTCAACAGAGCATTATTCACCTTTCTTCCAGAGAGAGAAGGAGAAGCGAGAATCTTGTGCTTGTGATTTTATATCGGATAACTTGGAAGACTATAATGCCCCTTTTACGTTTTCAGAATTGCAGCAAGCCATGCAGAAATGTACTGACTCTGCTGCTGGATTAGATACCATCCATTATCAGCTCATAACACATCTGCCTGAGGATTCACTCCTTGTACTTCTCAAGGCCTTTAACCATATCTGGATAACCGGTCATTTTCCGCCATCTTGGCGCCAGGCTGTGGTTGTGCCAATTCCCAAGCCGGGTAAGGATCCTTCCGACCCGGGCAACTACCGGCCAATAGCTTTGACATCATGTTTATGTAAAACTATGGAACGCTTGGTCAACGCCCGACTGGTGTGGCATCTTGAGTCACAGGGTCTCATCACAGACCTCCAGTGCGGTTTCCGGCGCTTCCGTAGTACAACTGACCATCTAGTCCGCTTTGAGTCTTTTATCCGAGATGCTTTTGTCAACAAGCAGCATGTCTATGCAATTTTCTTTGATCTTGAAAAGGCATATGACACTACCTGGAAGCATGGTATAATGTCTGATTTGTCGGACATGGGTTTTAAAGGGCATCTGCCCGTTTTTATTCACAATTTTTTGTCCAACAGGTCGTTCCATGTCCGTGTGGGCTCCACCCTCTCCGACTCCTTTGAACAGGAGATGGGTGTCCCGCAGGGCAGTATTCTATCTCCTGTTTTATTTAGCATTAAAATAAATAACATTGTAAAGGCCGTCAAGGATGATTCTGAATGCTCTTTGTTTGTGGACGACTTTGCTTTGTGTGCACGAGGTCGAGGACTTGCGTCCCTTGAGAGGCGCTTGCAGCTGTGCGTTGATCGCATCCAGGGGTGGGTGTCTCTCAATGGATTCAGATTCTCGCCCTCCAAGACAGTCTGTGTGCATTTTACTAACCAGACGAAATTTTTTCCAGAACCTAGCCTGAGCATTGCTGGAGTGCCAATTAAGGTGGCTGAAGAGGCTAAGTTTTTGGGGGTCATCTTTGACAAAAGATTGACCTTCTGCAACCATGTTAACTACCTTAGAACCTCTTGTCGGAAGGCCCTCGACATTCTTCGTGTCGTTGGTCGTACTGACTGGGGTGCAGACCGCATCGTCTTACTTCGACTGTACCGGGCCCTTGTTCGGTCCAAACTGGATTACGGCTCTGTGGTATATGGCTCGGCTTCCAAGTCTGTTCTGCAGCGTCTGAACACAATTCACCATCAAGGTCTGCGCATATGTCTGGGAGCCTTCAGGACATCTCCAGTTCCTAGTCTGTATGCAGAGGCAGGGGAGCCTTCTCTCAGGCTCCGCCGCATCCGCCTCATGCTCAGCTACGTTCTGAAGCTGAAGGCCCATCCAGAAAATCCTGCCTATGATTGTGTTTTTAACCCGTCGTTTGCAGAGATTTACGATGCCCATCCGGGAGCTGTCCGTCCACTTTCCTTCCGTGTCCGACCTCATCTGCAGGCGGCCGGAGTGGACCTGGACAAAGTTTCGGAATCTCTGCAACACGTCACTCCACCCTGGCTACTACCAGTTCCTGACATCTTGCTGGACTTGACTGCCCACAAGAAGGATTGTACTCCACCAGCCATATACCAACAGAGCCTCAATGAACTCCTTTCAATTTTTCCTGGCTATTGTCGTCTTTATACGGATGGGTCCAAGTCTGAGGATGGAAGAGTGGCTGCGGCTGCAGTGTCCTCTCGCCATCCTAGACGCCCATTTAAGCTCCGTCTCCCTGACCATTCCTCTGTATTTAGTGCAGAACTGCAGGCCATTCTGCTAGCACTCAAGCATGCCTATCAGTCTCGGGAAAGGAACTTCCTGATTCTGTCTGACTCTCTTTCTGCCCTGCAGGCCCTTCAGGGCGCGGGAACAGACCATCCACTGCTGGTGCAGATTAGAGAGCTCTACGCGGACTTGATGAAGGAATATTATGACATCATTTTTATTTGGGTCCCAGGCCATGTGGGCATCGAAGGCAACAGAATCGCAGATTCTGCTGCCAACAGTGCCCGCAGTGACCCTGTCCCTGACACACAGACTGTCTATAGTGATTTTAAACCTGTTATTAGTGCGTACATAGCCCGCGAGTGGCAGTCCGAGTGGGACAAAGAGGAAGGCAACAAGCTTCATGAAGCTCTTCCTAAGTTGTCTGACAGTCTACCTTTCCGCTGCGGCAGCCGCCGTGAGGAGACTGTCCTTGCTCGGCTCCACATCGGGCACACATATGTTACGCACTCTTACTTACTTAAACAGGATGAGCGTCCATGGTGTTTTGCCTGTGATGAGCAGTTTTCTGTTCGACACTTTTTGCTGTATTGTGCTGACCTAATTGACACCAGATATAAACACTTCACAGCAGACTCCTTGAAGGTTTTGTTCCGGGATGTTCCCCCGGACAAAATCTTCAATTTTTTGAGAGAATGCAATATTTTTAACAAGATCTGAGCATTCATAGACTATGTGAATTTTTTTATTTGCCCTTTTTGAGAGTCTGTAGACGTTTCTTTTCCAGACATGTGCGACATTTTAGCCTGAGATTTTTAATCTATATTTACATCTTGTCTTAAACCCCACCCGGGTCTGCCCTGGGGGACTTGGGTGGGGTTAGGTATTTTTTAGTTCCCAGGGTCACCCTGGTCAGCCCCACAGGGTGGGTTTTTCTCTCTATTCTGGGGCATGTGTTTCTGTCTACCCTTTGTCCATTCACCTGTATTTGCCTTTTTAAAACTCTCCCTACTGTCTGCACTGCCTGTAGCTCTTGATATTGGATGTGTGTTGCAAAATGGTCTTAGCTTTATTTAGGCCCCATGTGTTAGGTTTATTTAACGTATTTGACCGGCTGGCGACATACATTCAATGTTCTGTTTTGGTTTTTTTTAACAAGCAGTGCAGGCACGTCCTGAGAAAGCCTTGTTGCTGTCGGGACGTTAAGCAATGTACAATCAATCAATCAACATCTTGTCTTAAGACCTTGCTTTTAGTCTGGCTGACCAGATTTTTACCCATCCCGCCGTGAGATGGCCTTAGTCGCCTGCTCGGCGTTAAACCCAAATAACTAACTAACTCCAGTCTCTCCTTCTCTCTCTCTCATCTCTCCTTCTCTCTCTCCTTTACAAACTCGAGGAGTTGAGCTCCTTCGAGTCCACGCCTACCCGGCACCGGCCTCCACGTGGCGTAGGTGGGTAGTCCGCTCAGTCCCTGAGTGGGCTAGCGGACGGGTGCCATCTTTGTCCAGGATTAGGACTTGATGTCAGCAGATATGTTGTTCAGCCTTTTCACTGGTCCGGTTTTTAAGGAGCTGTGCTAACCTAGGTCGTACCATGTTGGATTGGTCCTTAAAAATACTCGTGACTTTTTGGTCCTTTGGATCCCAAGTGTTTGCCGTGCTTGGAGACCCGTGTCGGGGGAGAAGAGGATCCTGGTGGCTGAAACACTCCACTTTGGCCTTGACTTCTGCCTAAACGGGAGGCTAGTCGTACCGGCCTAGTCAATCGGCTCTTGTCACGTTGAGCCCTATCCCACTGTTGATATGCGGGTTGCTATACGGAGCACCATGCTATAGCCTTTGCTGCTGATTAGGTGCTTTACGCCAGTATTCCCCTGCATTCAACGGTGTGATAGAAGGCGGTGGCTCAAACGGTTCAATCGGGCTTACCCCCTTGAGTATATCTTTCGGGCAGTCTCCATTGTGCGTCGGCTGGAGACCCGCCGACAGTTGCACTTTCCCTTGTTGGGCTCGGTGGCGGGCGGGGACCCCCGGGGGATGAATATCTCTACTAATATAATATGGATAAAACAAAAAAACCAAAACTAGCACAGAAACGGCATATAGACACCGAATTTGACCATGACAGTGATTCAGACTGTGAGGAAGCGACGCCTCAGGCGTCGGCCGTATGGCCTCGCTTCCTCATTGTCCATAGCAAGGTGAAGGAGAAACCAGTTACCAAGCTGCATCCTTTTCTGGTGGGGGAGACCCTCAGGAGCCGTGTTGGCAGGCCTGACGCCCAGCGCCTCAGGTCTGGTGACTTGCTGGTGGAGTGCCGTACTCGGGCACACTCCAGCGGGCTGCTGGGGCTCTCTTCCATCGGAGACACTCCTGTGAAAGTCACACCCCACAAAACTATGAATTCGTCAAGAGGCGTAATCAAAGATCAAGCTTTGGCAGAACTGTCAGAAGATGAACTTGTAAGGAACCTTAAGTCTCAGGGGGTGACTTGCGTCAGGCGCTTCGCTTCCAAGCGAGGTGGTGGGGAGATCCGTCTCCCTACCATCATCCTGACGTTTGGCACCCCCACCCCTCCTACTACCATCTGGGGAGGTTACTACTCCCTGAGAGTGAAAAAGTACGTCCCTCTTCCCCTCCGGTGCTTTAAGTGCCAAAAGTATGGCCATGGGCAGAAGACATGCCGTCAGGCAGAGGCTTCATGCGCCCGTTGCACTAGGCCCGGACACTCTGCTGAGTCCTGCACAGCCACCCCCCTGTGTGTGAATTGCCAGGGGGCGCATATGGCTTCGGATAAGAAATGCCCTCGTTGGATATCCGAGTGCAAGATTCAGCAGGTGCGTGTGGAGAAGGGGCTGTCCTTTCTGGATGCCAAAAAACTGGTTGAAGGCCCTGGTGCAGCTGCGGCTGCCCCAACCTCTAACACCTCAGTGTATACTTTTAGTGCAGCGGTGGCAGGCAAGCGCCCCACCAAAGACTTTTCATGTCAGACCCCAACTTCTTGGTTGGGGGCGGAGCCTCGGCTCATCTCGCCCCTGGAGAGTAACCCTCCCCCGGTGGTGACAAGGAGCCAGGGAACGCAGAAGGCGGACACTGCCGGTCCGGTTGTGCCGCCTTCTGTTGCCCCTAAGCCTCAGCCCCCACCCAAACCTGTTAGTCAGTCAACTCCAAAGGCTTCTGGCTCTGGTCAGCCTTCTAAGGCCGCTAACTCTAGCGGCAGGAACGCTGCCCAGGACCAGAAGTCTAAGAAATCTATGGGACCGCTGTGCGCACGGGCCCAGAAGGGGAACACAGATGTGCCCCTTCAAAACAAATATGCTGCACTGGAGGAGCGGATGGAGGGAGTGGAAGTTGTTGTTGCTGATGCTGCGGCAGCTCCACCCCCTTCCTCTCCGAAGAACCAGAGGAGGCCCGGGAGCCGGCCCCCCTCTGTTTCTTCAACTCCTTCCAAGGTAAAGGAAAAAGGGGGGAAAAACTCCTTACCCCCAGATCAGACTTAATCATGGACTCTTTGCTTCAGTGGAATTGTCGTGGTTTTCGAGCTAACTTTGAGGAATTACGTCTTTTAGTCAAGTTCTATAACCCCTCAGTCATATCTCTTCAGGAGACTTACCTGAAGACTTCTGACCCTGTGTCTTTTAATGGTTTTAATGTTATACATAAAGGCTCTGATTCGGAGAGGCGCTCGGGTGGAGCGGCTCTTCTCATTAGTAGCCAAATTTTATGTAGCCCCGTTAGCATCGACACCTGTCTTCAGGCTGTCGCTGCTCGGGTTACCTTAAAAAAGACCATAACCATATGCAGTATTTACCTGCCACCATCACTGCGGGTCTGTAGCAATGATATTTTTCACTTAGTAGATCAACTGCCCCCTCCCTTTATTCTCATGGGGGATTTTAACGGTCATGCTCACCTTTGGGGTAGTGACCACTATGATGGCAGAGGTCAGATGTTAGAAGATGTTTTTTCTCAACTTAACCTATGTGTCTTTAACGATGGCTCACCTACATACTCTAACTCAGGTTCCGGATCTAGTTCTGTTCTAGACCTCACTGTGTGTGATCCTTCTCTCATGCTGGACTTTGACTGGAAGGTTCACGACGACCTGTGTGGTAGTGACCACTTCCCAGTAGTCCTGTCATCGGTCAGCTGTGAGGAGGATTCGCCGGTGGGGCTCTGGAATCTCAAGAAAGCTAACTGGTCTCTGTTTGCCTCTCTCTGTCAGTCTCGTCTTACAGAGGAGGTGGTCATGTCAGCTGAAGAACCTGTTTCTTGTTTTACTTCTATTTTGTTGGAGGTTGCAGGTGAAACCATCCCTAGAACTTCCACATCACTCCCTCGGAAGCCGAGAGTACCATGGTTCAATGAAGAGTGCCGCAAGGCCCAAACAATGCGCAAATCTGCTCAGCGACGTGCATTTCGTAATCCGTCGCAAGCAAATATTTTAACCTTTAAAAGACAGCGGGCGAAAGCCCGTTATATTTTTAAACGTGAACGCCGTGCTTCCTGGAGACGCTTCGTCTCATCTTTATCTTCTAGGACTCCGTCCCAAAAAGTCTGGAAGGCTGTTCGAAGAATTAGGGGCAGGGGTGGCTCGGCTTCTGTTGGCCATCTTAGAGATGGTGCCAGTTTGGTCACAGATAAAAAGGCTGTGGCCAATTTGCTTGCCTCCACCATTGCCCATAATTCTTCAACAGAGCATTATTCACCTTTCTTCCAGAGAAAGAAGGAGAAGCGAGAATCTTGTGCTTGTGATTTTATATCGGATAACTTGGAAGACTATAATGCCCCTTTTACGTTTTCAGAATTGCAGCAAGCCATGCAGAAATGTACTGACTCTGCTGCTGGATTAGATACCATCCATTATCAGCTCATAACACATCTGCCTGAGGATTCACTCCTTGTACTTCTCAAGGCCTTTAACCATATCTGGATAACCGGTCATTTTCCGCCATCTTGGCGCCAGGCTGTGGTTGTGCCAATTCCCAAGCCGGGTAAGGATCCTTCCGACCCGGGCAACTACCGGCCAATAGCTTTGACATCATGTTTATGTAAAACTATGGAACGCTTGGTCAACGCCCGACTGGTGTGGCATCTTGAGTCACAGGGTCTCATCACAGACCTCCAGTGCGGTTTCCGGCGCTTCCGTAGTACAACTGACCATCTAGTCCGCTTTGAGTCTTTTATCCGAGATGCTTTTGTCAACAAGCAGCATGTCTATGCAATTTTCTTTGATCTTGAAAAGGCATATGACACTACCTGGAAGCATGGTATAATGTCTGATTTGTCGGACATGGGTTTTAAAGGGCATCTGCCCGTTTTTATTCACAATTTTTTGTCCAACAGGTCGTTCCATGTCCGTGTGGGCTCCACCCTCTCCGACTCCTTTGAACAGGAGATGGGTGTCCCGCAGGGCAGTATTCTATCTCCTGTTTTATTTAGCATTAAAATAAATAACATTGTAAAGGCCGTCAAGGATGATTCTGAATGCTCTTTGTTTGTGGACGACTTTGCTTTGTGTGCACGAGGTCGAGGACTTGCGTCCCTTGAGAGGCGCTTGCAGCTGTGCGTTGATCGCATCCAGGGGTGGGTGTCTCTCAATGGATTCAGATTCTCGCCCTCCAAGACAGTCTGTGTGCATTTTACTAACCAGACGAAATTTTTTCCAGAACCTAGCCTGAGCATTGCTGGAGTGCCAATTAAGGTGGCTGAAGAGGCTAAGTTTTTGGGGGTCATCTTTGACAAAAGATTGACCTTCTGCAACCATGTTAACTACCTTAGAACCTCTTGTCGGAAGGCCCTCGACATTCTTCGTGTCGTTGGTCGTACTGACTGGGGTGCAGACCGCATTGTCTTACTTCGACTGTACCGGGCCCTTGTTCGGTCCAAACTGGATTACGGCTCTGTGGTATATGGCTCGGCTTCCAAGTCTGTTCTGCAGCGTCTGAACACAATTCACCATCAAGGTCTGCGCATATGTCTGGGAGCCTTTAGGACATCTCCAGTTCCTAGTCTGTATGCAGAGGCAGGGGAGCCTTCTCTCAGGCTCCGCCGCATCCGCCTCATGCTCAGCTACGTTCTGAAGCTGAAGGCCCATCCAGAAAATCCTGCCTATGATTGTGTTTTTAACCCGTCGTTTGCAGAGATTTACGATGCCCATCCGGGAGCTGTCCGTCCACTTTCCTTCCGTGTCCGACCTCATCTGCAGGCGGCCGGAGTGGACCTGGACAAAGTTTCGGAATCTCTGCAACACGTCACTCCACCCTGGCTACTACCAGTTCCTGACATCTTGCTGGACTTGACTGCCCACAAGAAGGATTGTACTCCACCAGCCATATACCAACAGAGCCTCAATGAACTCCTTTCAATTTTTCCTGGCTATTGTCGTCTTTATACGGATGGGTCCAAGTCTGAGGATGGAAGAGTGGCTGCGGCTGCAGTGTCCTCTCGCCATCCTAGACGCCCATTTAAGCTCCGTCTCCCTGACCATTCCTCTGTATTTAGTGCAGAACTGCAGGCCATTCTGCTAGCACTCAAGCATGCCTATCAGTCTCGGGAAAGGAACTTCCTGATTCTGTCTGACTCTCTTTCTGCCCTGCAGGCCCTTCAGGGCGCGGGAACAGACCATCCACTGCTGGTGCAGATTAGAGAGCTCTACGCGGACTTGATGAAGGAATATTATGACATCATTTTTATTTGGGTCCCAGGCCATGTGGGCATCGAAGGCAACAGAATCGCAGATTCTGCTGCCAACAGTGCCCGCAGTGACCCTGTCCCTGACACACAGACTGTCTATAGTGATTTTAAACCTGTTATTAGTGCGTACATAGCCCGCGAGTGGCAGTCCGAGTGGGACAAAGAGGAAGGCAACAAGCTTCATGAAGCTCTTCCTAAGTTGTCTGACAGTCTACCTTTCCGCTGCGGCAGCCGCCGTGAGGAGACTGTCCTTGCTCGGCTCCACATCGGGCACACATATGTTACGCACTCTTACTTACTTAAACAGGATGAGCGTCCATGGTGTTTTGCCTGTGATGAGCAGTTTTCTGTTCGACACTTTTTGCTGTATTGTGCTGACCTAATTGACACCAGATATAAACACTTCACAGCAGACTCCTTGAAGGTTTTGTTCCGGGATGTTCCCCCGGACAAAATCTTCAATTTTTTGAGAGAATGCAATATTTTTAACAAGATCTGAGCATTCATAGACTATGTGAATTTTTTTATTTGCCCTTTTTGAGAGTCTGTAGACGTTTCTTTTCCAGACATGTGCGACATTTTAGCCTGAGATTTTTAATCTATATTTACATCTTGTCTTAAGACCTTGCTTTTAGTCTGGCTGACCAGATTTTTACCCATCCCGCCGTGAGATGGCCTTAGTCGCCTGCTCGGCGTTAAACCCAAATAACTAACTAACTATCCTTCGAGTCCACATTCTCCATTTCTGATGTCGCCATCTCTGCTTTTCACTGCTGGCTGTTATCTCCTGCTACCCTTTCCACTGAATCAACTGAAGAAGGTCCCGTCGGAGGTGCCAAAATGTTACATGGTGGAATTGTAGTCGAAGTATGATAAACACGAAGCACTGAAAGCAGTGTATGGCCCCAGGCACCTGGTACAAAGTCCCCTGCGAAGCGCGAATGGCCAGGCACTCCTCACAGATAATACCTCCATCTTGAACCGCTGGTCGGAGTACTTTCAGAGCCTCTTCAGCGCTGAGCGCACTGTTCAAGAAGCAGTCGTCCTACAAATCCCACAACTCCCAGTAAAGGTTGAATTGGACGAACCACCCACCGCTGAAGAGACCCTCACAGCCATCCACCAGCTCAAGAGTGGAAAAGCAGCAGGCATTGATGGAATACCGCCAGAGATCTGGAAACATGGAGGCACAGCACTGCACAACAAGCTCCATGACCTCTTTCTCTGCTGCTGGGAGGAAGGAACACTACCAAAGGATCTTCGTGATGCAGTCGTTATCACCCTGTACAAGAACAAAGGCGAGAAGTCTGACTGTTCCAACTATCGGGGAATTACCCTGCTGTCCATTGCTGGGAAAATTCTTGCAAGGCTGGTCCTGAATCGGCTGGTACCTGCCATCGCTGAAGACCAACTCCCAGAGGGCCAGTGTGGCTTCAGAGCAAACAGGAGCACCACCGATATGGTCTTTGTGCTGAGACAGCTTCAGGAGAAGTGCCGGGAGCAGAACAAAGGGCTGTACGTAACGTTTGTCGACCTAACAAAAGCGTTCGACACTGTGAGCAGGCAAGGCATGTGGCAGATCCTGGAGCGACTTGGCTGTCCCCCAAAGTTCCTCAGCATGATTGTCCAGCTACACGAGGACCAACAAGGCCAGGTCAGACTCAACAATGATCTGTCAGAACCATTCCCTATTCTCAACGGCGTAAAGCAGGGCTGCGTGCTGGCACCGACCCTCTTCACCATCTTTTTTAGCATGATGTTGAAGCAGGCCACAGTGGACCTCGATGATGACGATGCAGTGTACATCAGGTATCGTCTCGATGGCAGCCTGTTCAACCTAAGACGACTGCAGGCCCACACGAAAACCCTAGACCAACTGATTCGCGAGCTGCTTTTTGCTGATGACGCTGCCCTCGTTGCACACACAGAGAGAGCCCTGCAGCGCATCACGTCCTGCTTCGCAGACGCTGCCCAGCTCTTTGGACTTGAGGTCAGTCTGAAAAAGACAGAGGTCCTCCATCAGCCGGCACCCAAGACAGTGTATCGCCCCCCTCACATCACCATCGGCGAGTCTGAACTAAAGTCAGTGCACCAGTTTACTTACCTTGGCTGCATTATCACGTCGGATGCCAAGCTGGACAAGGAGCTTGACAGCAGGCTGGCAAAAGCGAACAGCGCTTTCGGGCGACTTTTCAAGAGGGTGTGGCACAATCAACAGCTGAAAACAGGCACCAAGATCAGCGTGTACAGAGCTGTGGTCCTCACCACCCTGCTGTATGGTTCCGAGTCCTGGGCCCTCTACCGCAGCCAACTACGACTCCTCGAACGCTTCCACCAGCGCTGCCTGCGTACCATCCTGGGCATTCACTGGAGTGACTATGTCACCAACGTCGAGGTCCTTGAGCAGGCTGAAACTGTGAGCATCGAGGCGTTGCTGCTGCGGACACAGCTCCGCTGGGCGGGGCATGTCTCCAGGATGGAGGATCATCGCCTACCAAACATCACCCTGTTTGGCGAGCTTGCTACTGGACACCGAGACAGAGGGGCACCAAAGAAGAGATACAAAGACTGTCTCAAGAAGTCACTTAGTGCCTGCCAAATCGACCACTACCAGTGGTCTTCGCTTGCTGTGGACCGTGACACCTGGCGCTCCACCATTTACAAGGCAGCTGTCTCCTTTGAGGACTCTCGCAGAGCTAGCCTTAAGGACAAGCGGCTCAGAAGAAAAAACCGAGATGCCGCAACTCAGAACCCTGGCCATACCTCCCCCTGCAGCCACTGCGGTCGAACCTGCCTGTCCCGGATTGGCCTCCGCAGCCACGAACAAGCCTGCAGACGTCGTGGGAAACTCCTATAAAATCTTCGTTCGCGAAGTCAAGCCAAGAGAGATGATAAACACACCAGACGCACACTCGTAAGGTTCTTTTCAAATAACCCTCATTCAGCTGCAATCCGTCACACGTGGCTTAAGGATGTAGACAATACTGGAGTAACAGTTCCAACAATATTTTAATTCAGCGATGCGATATCCACACAGTGCAATTCCAAATGCACAAACTGATACAAAGTCTCTTCTGCAATGTCCACACTGGCAACTCAAAACTTCTCATATGCAGCGTCTCACACAATGTACACTCTCTACGGGCCACGTACCTACGATAAACTGCGTGTCTCTACACTGACAAAGCAAGACAATGTACGAGCCAGCTTTCCCAGCGCCCTCCTTAAATATATTACCAATTTCCAGAATCATCTACGGAAATAATACAATGCAACCAATCGGAACGAAATACACAACTGAAACTTATAAATAAGAATTTTCTGGAATCGCTATAATAGGCTACAAAAACTCGGCTGCTAACTTCAGCTCTAAATTCTAAAGTATAATGAAGACACATAAAAGTATGGTAGCCCTATCACCATGTTAATTATTCGATCTAGAATGTACGTGAACTTTCCCAAAACAAAAAAAACAGGCTGCTCTATTCACGCGCACAGAAAAAAAATGTTGCGAATTGTCGCCAACTGCGCAACGTCACACACACAAGGTGCGATCTTATCGAAGGTTTTAATCTACGCTAAACAAAGATCGTCCGCTATTCTCCGTGCGACTTTCTAGAAACTTCCAGTAAAACTTACGAAATTCGCTTTTCGCGCAAACAGAGAAAATCTTACTAAAACGGCACGTGATTCGTAATCATGATAGCTCAAATAAAATATCGGATCGTTTCCTACGAATAACACATGTATGCTCTCACAGGATAACACAACCACAATCGTAACACGTTCATTTCAAATAAGTTAAGCAAACACCTCTGCGTGAATAGAAGTTGTCTAAAAAGGCAGGTGCACTTTTCAAAAGAAATCTCGAATGGCAAAAAGTGTTGCCTGTCATAAAAGACCACCATTCATGTGTCTATACTACCTGAATGGTGGTCTTTAATGATAGTGATCACTCAGAAGTGTCAGCTGTCATCAATGATCTCTACAGCCACCTGAATGGTGGTCTTTGATGACAGGTGGCCTCTCATTAGGGTGGTCGCTCCAAGCAGGTTCTCCTGGGAAAAAAAACATGCTCACTTTTTCTGCTTTACCTGTCATCATACGTTGCCTGATGCTCTTAATTCCTTTTTTACCAGTTTCGAAACACGCGACTTTTCGTCTGATGCAGCTGATCTGAGGCAGTTACTGACACACGATGGCTCTATTGTTATTGAACAAGAGAATGTTGAGAAGTGTTTGAAAATGATTAATGTGAACAAGAGTGCCGGTCCTGATGGGATCTGTGGCAGGACGTTGAAGTTCTGTGCTGAATAGCTTAGTGGTGTTTTTCAACACCTTTTCCAGCTCTCCCTAGATACCTGCTATATTCCTTCCGAAGGGAAAACCTCAACGGTCATTCTACTTTCCAAGAAAGATAATCCCCCACCCGGGTCTGCCCTGGGGGACTTGGGTGGGGTTAGGTACTTTTTAGTTCCCAGGGTCACCCTGGTCAGCCCCACAGGGTGAGTTTTTCTCTCTATTCTGGGGCATGTGTTTCTGTCTACCCTTGGTCCATTCACCTGTATTTGCCTTTTTAAAACTCTCCCTACTGTCTGCACTGCCTGTAGCTCTTGATATTGGATGTGTGTTGCTAAATGGTCTTAGCTTTATTTAGGCCCCATGTGTTAGGTTTATTTAATGTATTTGACCAGCTGGCGACATACATTCAATGTTCTGTTTATTTTTTTTTTCACAAGCAGTGCAGGCACGTCCTGAGAAAGCCTTGTTGCTGTCGGGACGTTAAGCAATGTACAATCAATCAATCAAGAAAGATAACCCAAAACAGCTGAACGACTTCCGACCAGTTGCATTAACCTCCCTTGTCAGGAAAACGTTGGAGAAGATTGTCCGAGCTTTTGTTTTGTCTGCAACTAACAGTAAAATGGATCCATTGCAGTTTGTTTACCGGGCTGGAAAGGGTGTTGAAGATGCCAAGCTGATCATTCTAGACAAACTGTACACTCATCTGGAGAGACCCGGTGCACATGCCAGGATCTTGTTTGCTGACTTCTCCTCTGCCTTTAATACCATGCAGCCACACCTGTTAGTCCAGAGATTACTGTCTAATTTCAACCTTCAACCACAGCTTGTTTTGTGGATTACAGATTTCCTTATCGGTAGACCACAACGTGTTTTGGTTAATGGTCGCTTCTCTAGTACTGCTGTCACGTGCACAGGTTCCCCCAGGGGTGCTGCTTGTCTCCATTCCTTTACATCCTCTACACTGACGATTGTAGGAGTTGTCATGCTGATAGTTACATTGTCGAGTTTTCAGATGACAGCGTCTTACTTTCTCTTCAGCAAGGGTCATCTGATGAACATGGACCCTCATTGACTGACTTTGTTCAGTGGTGCGATGACTCTTTTTTAGAGCTTAACGTGGGTAAGACATGTGACCTTATTGTTGATTTTAGGATGAACAAGCAGGATCACAGTAAGAATATTATACATGATAAGGAAGTTGCCATTGTTCAGAAGTATAAATACTTATGCACCATCTTCGATAATAAACTGAATTGGGATGACAATACTGAAACTGTTGTGAAGAAAGGCCAACAGAGATTGTATTTTCTGAGAAAGCTGAACTCTTTCTGTGTTGATAGGACCAATTTAACTGTGTTTTACAAATCTTTCTTAGAAAGCGTCCTGACCTTTTCGTTCATTTACTGGTTCCCAAATCTTAGTGTTAAAAACAAAAATAGAGAATTGTTCATCTGAGCTCAAAGATCATTGGGGAAGAACAGAGAAGTTTAGCCGTGTTCTTTGATCCTCAGATTGTAAGAAAGCTACTTCCATCCTGGCTAGTGATGCTCACGTGATGAAAGACCTCTTTGAATTGCTCCCGTCTGGCTGCCGATACAGACAACTATCATGTGAAACCAACCGCAGGAAACGGTCTTTCATCCCTGTTGCCGTCCGACTCTTAAATATTTTGTAAATCTACACAGCTGTCAAAAGTGTGTGTGTGTGTGTGTGTGTGTGTGCGCGCGCGCGCGTGCGTGTGTGTGTGTGTGTGTGTGTGTGTGTGTGTGTGTGTGTGTGTGTGTGTGTGTGTGTGTGTGTGTGTGTGTGTGTGTGTGTGTGTGTGTGTGTGTTTTATAGTTTCATCGCATGGGTATCGCTGGCCTGGATGGAAAGTTGCAGAGGGTGTAAGTGGAAAGTAAGACAGTAATGTGTTCGCTGATAATGTCGTTAATAATGCTCTTTAAGTTTTAAATAATGTTTTAGTAATTGTATTAGTTTAGAGTTTGAATATGTCTTAATATTAGTATTATATGTCTTACAGATTTAGCATATTAATATCAGGTACAAATGGGATATTAGAATGACCTGATATTAATTATGTTTACTGAATGACTTTATTTGATTGTCCCCCCCCCCCCCGCCCCCCCCCCCCCCCCCCCCCCGTCCACACAAATGTAATTGCCCTTTAAGGGATCAATGAAGTTATTTGAATTGAATTGAATTGAATTGAATTAAAACTGTGAAAGATGCGTCGCATGATGCCTGTCAAGGCGGCATCTTTCCTGTCCTCGGCATCGGACAGCTCAGCTAGGAAATTCTCGATTTTTTTCGTCCGATAAAGCTTGGCACCCTTTTTGGACGACATCACCTCGTATTCTTCCGGCACCCGCTTCAGGGCTGCTTCCGGTACCTCCAGCTGGAACCGGTTCTTGCCAGTTCCCCAGTACACAATTCCCTGCAAGAGATTGGATACAGTCTATCCTGTCAACGAGGCCGCTTGCATAATGTGACTACATGCCTAAGCAAACCACCCACGTCTTGCCCCATGGCTTTCCGTCTGTTACTTAGATGACCGTGTAAGCAGTCCACCTGTCTAAGGTGACCACTATTTGATAGTCCCTGGGTGGTCGCATTACACACGGCAGTTTACCTTTCCCTAAATTGCTCTCTTTAGTTGGGCTGTGAACCAGCCATAACCCATATCACTGATAAGCGCACGCGGGTGGATGCCAGACTCTGCCAGCTGCAGGCTGGAAGCGTAGCGCTCTTTTTCCTTGTTGAAAGCTTTCAGGTAGTGATCAGTTTAGCCTGTTTATAACTTATTATTATCGTGGCTAAAAAGTTACAATCGTAAATGATTATGTAATCCTATGCTCGCAAATGTCCTCTTCAAGCTCATGTAAGTTTCTTTTGAAAACCTCTTCGAATTCTGTGGTTATTACGTGATTAAAACGTATGTAGTTCGAGGAATTTTTCCTTCCGCGGTAGACAGTGCAGGTGTGTAAAACTGGTTTATCAGTCCCGGACGTATTACTATGTGTGCCCTTATCTGATGTAAAGTATAGCGTCTTAAAGCCACGAAGAATGAACATTCCTTTCCAAGACATTTGGAGGCCTTGAATTCTTTGTGTAGACTTTGTGGTAGAAGGTCTATCAAGTTAGACACGGCATTGTAGTGACCCTGTAGACACACTTATTGTCCATTTTGAAAAAGCTTTAAAACCTCAAAATTACAACGCAATTTATTAATTATTTTATTCCCCCCCCCCCAACCCCACCCGAAAGAAGCGTGGTAATTTAATTTGTTATTGTATCGAAACCTTTTTTTTCAAAATGGACTACATTAACCCATTCAGCCCTGACGCACTACACCCCACCCGGGTCTGCCCTGGGGGACTTGGGTGGGGTTAGGTATTTTTTAGTTCCCAGGGTCACCCTGGTCAGCCCCACAGGGTGGGGTTTTCTCTCTATTCTGGGGCATATGTTTCTGTCTACCCGAGGTCCATTCACCTGTATTTGCCTTTTTAAAACTCTCCCTACTGTCTGCACTGCCTGTAGCTCTTGATATTGGATGTGTGTTGCTAAATGGTCTTAGCTTTATTTAGGCCCCATGTGTTAGGTTTATTTAATGTGTTTGACCGGCTGGCGACATATATTCAATGTTCTGTTTAGTTGGTTGTTTTTTTTTCACAAGCAGTGCAGGCACGTCCTGAGAAAGCCTTGTTGCTGTCGGGACGTTAAGCAATGTACAATCAATCAAAATCTGACGCACTACAGCAGGAGATGGGTCGACCATGATAATTCATGGGCAGTGCCAGATTAGCTTGGCACCTGTCGGCGCAAATCTAATCTGGCACTGCCCTTGAATTATCCTGGTCGATCCATCTCCTGCATCAGGTGCATAGTCGTTAGATGACGCCTCCAAAATTTGGGAAATACGTGCGTCGGGCTGAATGAGTTAATACAATAATACATTGCGTTGTATTTGCCATTTTTAAGCGTCTCTATTTCTTTGCTGGTGTTACGTGGTTGGGTCGTAGTCGTAGTATGATAACCACACCAGACGCACCCACGTAAGGTTCTTTTAAATAAACATCATTCAGCTGCAACCCATCACACGTGGCTTAAGGATGTAGACAATACTGGAATAACAGTTCCAACAATATTTTAATTCAGCGATGCGATCTCCACACAATCCATTTCCAAATGCACAAACACTGATACAAAGTCTCTTCTGCAAATGTCCACACTGGCGACACAAAGTTCCTCATACAACATACACACCACCGTTATGCTGCGTCTCTCACAATGTACACCCTATACGAGCCACGTACCCACGGTCATCCTGGTCAGCCCCACAGGGTGGGTTTTTCTCTCTATTCTGGGGCATGTGTTTCTGTCTACCCTTTGTCCATTCACCTGTATTTGCCTTTTTCAAACTCTCCCTACTGTCTGCACTGCCTGTAGCTCTTGATATTGGATGTGTGTTGCTAAATGGTCTTAGCTTTATTTATGCCCCATGTTGTAGGTTTATTTAATGTATTTGACCGGCTGGCGACATACATTCAATTTTCTGTTTAGTTTTTTTTTCACCAGCAGTGCAGGCACGTCCTGAGAAAGCCTTGTTGCTGTCGGGACGTTAAGCAATGTACAATCAATCAATCAATCACGTACCCACGATAAACTGTGTGTCTCTACAACTGACAATGCAAGACAATGTATGAACGTGCTTTCCTAGCGCCCTCTTTATATATACAACCACTTTCCAGAATAATCCAAGAAAATCATACAACGCAACCAATCAAAACGAAACACGTAACTGAAACTCATAAATATTAATAAAGAAAAACTTTTCTAGAATCACTACAATAGGCTACAAAAATTCGGCTGTTCATTTCAGCCCCAAATCCTAGTATGTAATGATGTCACAAAAAAGTATGGAAGGCAGTTCACGACCTAGCCGGGACCTTTCCAGAAATTTCACAATCTTTTAAAAAAATACACCGATTGGCTGCCAACTTCACGCGCACGGTAAACAACTGTGACTATCAGAGCGGCTTTACACTTTGATACCGAGTTTCAAAAGGTTGCCGACGCTTTGATGTTACATATGCGAGGTCACTAGACAGAGCGCGATTTTGCTCTAACGTTTTGGTCTATTCTCAGCGTAACTACACAGTACAGAAAATGACCGCTTTTCTCCGTGCGACTTCGCTAGAAACTTCCGGAACAAAAAAGCGAACTGCGCTCCACGCGCGAACAAAAGAAAATCCCACCGAAAAGGTACGTGAATCGTAACCATGATAGCTCAAATAAATATCGGATCGTTTCCTACGATTAACACATGTATGCTCTCACAGGACAACACAATTACAATCGTAACATTACCCCCCTCTTTAGATTGAAATTTTACAAAACAATTCTTCTCAAATCTAAAAAATAGGCTTGTGGCAGTGTAAATCTACACAAAACCATAAATAATAAAAATTTCACATCAAAATGAACCAAATTAATCGTCTCACAGTTCCTTTAAACTGTCCTGAATGAAGTCAAGTCTCTTTAAACTGTTCTGCTCAGGTAATCTGCTCCAAAGTTCTGCGAACCCTTGATATAACGAAAGTCAAAGTCAAAGTTCACCTCGGGAACACCACCAAATCATGGGTTAAAGTTCACAGTTCACACAGTTCAGAGGTTACTGGTCCTGGATCAAACACTGTCGGCCCACGGAAAGTACGACCACACACACCAAACTAGATCTCTCCAGTCTACTCCCGATGACCACTGATAATCTGGAATCTCGGTCGACTCCCGGGTTCGGCGTCTCCCCAAAATTCTCCCTCAGTCCTTTTCTCTTGTTGTGAATCAGACGACATGGCTCGTCACGAACCGACTCGTTCGATATCAGATTGACCTCGTGCTGGACGGAGTCTGTTGTCCATAAGTCAGGTGTAAACCGATGCTTGAATTCTTGAGTCAGGACGCGCAGTTCTTCTCGTTGAGTCTGGGTCAGATTCTGACCGAACTGGATATCTTCTACATCCTCCTTGTGGCGAAGTTCGTTGAGGTCAAACAGGTTCTCGTCGTCTAGTCTTTCGTCATCAGCAAGACGCACCGGTTCCGCCAATTGTGGTTTGTCTTGATGACCTCTCTGTAGCCCCACCAGCCTGTCCTTATTCATCACGGCTGCTTCCGTGCTGTCCGCCACTTTTAGAGGGATGGTCTGGTGACTCTTCTTTGCTTGAATTCTCGTGGTAACAGCACATGTTTCAGGTCTTCACTCTGGATCTGGATCGTCTGCTTTTCTGGCACCATCAATGTTTCCGATGATAAGATCATAGACAGGGGACTTTACGCACAACGCCTTCACCTCTCCTTTCAGGTACGGAGTGTCGACGCTGACATTGGCAAGAGGGATAATCCTTACAGTTCCGTCGTCCAAAATGAGGGTGGTCCACTCCTGTAGCTTCTGGTCTTCAGTTACTAGGTCCGCTCTTACGATTATGCAGCTACAACCAGTGTCCCTCAACACTCTCACTGATGCTTTGCCGACGAATCCTGACACCACCGGCATGTTCGGCACTTTATTCTCAGGCAGCGCGATGTATGAGACTGGTAAAAATGTAGCCCCATCTCCTACTGGGATGCGTCCATTCTTTGTGAAAGATTCAATAAGCTCCGGTGTCGCCTGCCTTTCTCTAGATTCAATGTCACTGGATGACGTCACATCATTGGCTAATACAGCGGCGGCTCTGTGTTGTGATGTGGTACTGCTTCTGCCTGCTATCCCGCCATCTTGGTTGGATCTTCTGATGTTGTCGCCTAGCGGAACATCTTCAGAAGGACACCGTATCGCTTTGTGACCTTTCTTTCCACAGAGAAAACATGTCAGGTTCTCCACCAGCTTGTATTTCGGGATGTCTTTGATATTGTGGATTTCCTCTGCTGATGCAGACACACGCTGCGGCTTACTGGACCCGAACTTCATGTTGTGGGCGTCAAGGTATCTTTGAGCGAAGTCGGCCAGGGCCTTTAGGGACTGGTCTTTTTGCTCTCTGAGGTGGGCGGCCAGGTCCTTTGAACATGCATTGAAGACTTGTTCTTTGATGATGAGGTCACACAGGTCCTGGTACTCTTTGTTTAAACCAGCCAGCTCTATCCATTTCTCCAGGTAGCTTCTGATTCTCTCAATGAATAGGCCAGGCGTTTCTCCTTCTTCAGGCTTGCAGTTCCGAAATCGTCGCCTGTAACCCTCTTCAGTGAAGTCGTACGGTCTCAACAGGGCGGCTTTCAACTGCGTATAATCTTTGGCTTCTTCTCTTGGTAAGCGGGTGTAAAATTCAAGTGCTCTGCCAGTTAGAAGTGCACTGAGCTTGATAGCCCAAGTGTCTTGTTTCCAGTTATTACTGCTTGCGAAGCGTTCGAATCGCTCCAGGGAAGCGTCCATCTTCTCTCAATTTTCAACGAAAGGTAGAAATTTTGGCGCACGAGCTGTTTGCTCTCTGCTGGCTAAGGCTGTTTCTTCAGAAGCCCTCTGGCTCTGTGCCTCTATCTCCATCTGCTTTATATGAATTTCGTGTTCACGATGCCTCTCCGCCTCTTCTCGCTGTTTCTCTGCCTCTTCTGCTTGGATTTCGAGTTTCCTGATTTCACGTTCTTTAGCTCTTTCTTCTCTCTCCAGTCTCTCGTTCTCTCTCTCCTCTACAAACTCGAGGAGTTGAGCTCCTTCGAGTCCACATTCCTTTCCAATTTTCAGGAATGTCTCCATTTTCGATGTCGCCATCTCTGCGTTTCACTGCTGGCTGTTTTCTCCTGCTACCCTTTCCACTGAGCCAACTGAAGAGGTCCCGTCGGAGGTGCCAAAATGTTACGTGGTTGGGTCGTAGTCGTAGTATGATAACCACACCAGACGCACCCACGTAAGGTTCTTTTAAATAAACATTATTCAGCTGCAACCCATCACACGTGGCTTAAGGATGTAGACAATACTGGAATAACAGTTCCAACAATATTTTAATTCAGCGATGCGATCTCCACGCAATGCATTTCGAATGCACAAACACTGATACAAAGTTTCTTCTGCAAATGTCCACACTGGCGACACAAAGTTTCTCATACAACATACACACCACCGTTATGCTGCGTCTCTCACAATGTACACCCTATACGGGCCACGTACCCACGATAAACTGTGTGTCTCTACAACTGACAATGCAAGACAATGTATGAACGCGTTTTCCTAGCGCCCTCTTTATATATACAACCACTTTCCAGAATAATCCAAGAAAATCATACAACGCAACCAATCAAAACGAAACACATACCTGAAACTCATAACTATTAATAAAGAAAAACTTTTCTAGAATCACTACAATAGGCTACAAAAATTCGGCTGTTCATTTCAGCCCCAAATCCTAGTATGTAATGATGTCACACAAAAGTATGGAAGGCAGTTCACGACCTTTCTAGAAATTTCACAATCTTTCAAAAAATACACCGATTGGCTGCCAACTTCACGCGCACAGTAAACAACTGTGACTATCAGAGCGGCTTTACACTTTGATACCGAGTTTCAAAAGGTTGCCGACGCTTTGATGTTACATATGCGAGGTCACTAGACAGAAACGATTTTGCTCTAACGTTCTGGTCTATTCTCAGCGTAACTACACAGTACAGAAAATGACCGCGTTTCTCTGTGCGACTTCGCTAGAAACTTCCGGAACAAACATAGCATAATAACAAAGCGAACTGCGCTCAACGCGCGAACAAAAGAAAATCCCACCGAAAAGGTACGTGAATCGTAACCATGATAGCTCAAATAAATATCGGATCGTTTCCTACGATTAACACATGTATGCTCTCACAGGACAACACAACCACAATCGTAACATCTGGGAATATTTTTGAAATGTTGGTGGGTGGAAATATTCAGGTCTAGCGATATACGCAGGTTTTCAATGCGCAAGAGGTCATCCAGTCAACTTCGGTCCTATGGCCTTTTGCGCATTGAGTTACTACGGCGTACAAAGAACGTTTCTCACCCACCAGCGTGACGTACATTCTGGTGGAAACGCCTCTTAAGATGAAGGCGAGAACGGGACCAAAGATGGCGACAGCCACAATCCAGCCTGAGACAGAAAGACAGACTCCTTACCTTTCCTCCTGCGTGAGATAACCTTAGTCGCCTAATCGGCGTTAAATCCAACTAACTAACTAACTAACTAACTAACTAACTAACTAACTGACTGACTGACTGGCTGGCTCACACTAAGTGACCAACGAAATCCTACCATTCCTTTACAAACTGTTGTACTTCGTCGGTGACTAGAGGAGTTTATGTGTCAGTGGTGGGGGCTCATGAGGATCTATACCTCTTGCAGTGGTGTGGTGTTCATGTGTTTTCTCGGCAGTTAAGGTGTTAAAGAGATTTAATTTTATTCAACCGTTTTAGGCATGCAGCCACCTTGTACTGTTTGCAGGGGGTTAATTTTATTGATTTGATTTTTTTAACAGATGGTGTATGGCCAACGGGGAGATTTGCATATCCCCTGCAACATCGTACCAATGACGATGACGAGTGCAGCCTGCGCCTTGTCATGGCCGCTAACAGCTGCAGGATTTACATCTAGTGCGGCGGCTGCCTCCTCACATTTTGTGGTATTTCTGGCAGCGAGAAAGAACCACACGTCTGTTACTATGTCGAATAATACAATATATATTTGCATGCTGTAAGGTTCTGATCTGGGGTCGGTTCCAGGGGTTGCCCCAGGCCAAAAAATACTTTTAAATGTAATGTCAAAGTTCCTTTTTTTTTTTAGTTCGCCCCCCCCCCCTCACACGCCCCCCCCCCCTTCCCACTGCCCCCCCCCCCCCACCCGCCCTTGCATGAAATATATTTTCTAGAAGCTTTAAGGTCACACACACACACACACATACACACACACACACACACACACACACACACACACGCACACACATTTTTGCGTTACATAGCTTGTTCATTTGTTCATGTGATAGAAAGATGGGGCAATGTTTTGGAAATGTTAACGGTTTTACCTGTGAGTCATAGACTAAAAGCGAGCTCGTAACAAGTGTCTGCAAGCTGTATACGCCAGTGAAAACCGCAATGTTGGCACAGGGTTGCATGAATTGGGGTTTGATCACCCCAAAACTACATTCAAGGGTCGCATCTTCAGACTCAAAATCCACTTTGCCATTCGCTGGTGGAGCTACGCCATTTCCATTGTGAGATGACCTTTTATTTGCTTCGGAGGATCGGTTCAGACGAGTTGCCGCGTTGGAATGGGATTCTCCGGCACAATTCTTCATTTCAATAAAATGTTCATTGATTTATCGTCTGCCACATGGAGACAGGTCGTGTCTGTCCACTTTGGTATTGTTGGGCCCATATTTCTGAGTCACAGGTGATAGCCCGGTGGGAAAATTTCTTCAGGCCTGCAAAAGCCTTTGCTGGCGTCCTAAAGGCTGTGTAGAAAAGCAGAACAAACAAACTCGCCAAAATCATATTTTGTTTTGAAACAGTCATTGACATCACTGAAGCACATTACATGATTTTGTTGTTCTCACATTGGAATTTTTTTGCGACTGTAAATACTATACTACAAATCCGACAATACAAATTATTACAGCAGACTTCTCCTTTAGCAAGAAATAACAAAAGTCAGATATAGCAAACGTTTTTTTCGGAGTTTCAGACTACACCTTTTTATCTATGTAAACTTACTTTGCTTACAACACCGTTTGCCCATAAGGCGCGGGGGGGGGGGGGGGGGGTAGGGGTGGGAGGGGTGGGGACAAATATCATAACTTTACGATGACATCGTTTTCACGACCAATAATGACGAAAATTGAGATGGTATTCATCATTATTACGGTAAGCTCCGCAGGTAACCACTCGAAAACGGCCCACTTTTCTTCTTTTTCTTAAAGCAGTTTACATAGTAAAGCTGTGGTTAGGACTTCTGAAAAAAAGTGTTGCTGTGTCCGACTTCCGTTATTTCCAACCTTGTTCTAACTAAGGTTACTGTATGTATATTGAAAATATCGTCGCGAATCACAACGATATGGTCTGCCACGCGTCACGAAAACACAAAAGATGACAGTTATATTTCACTGCAAACTGTACACCACCCCTAGGTCACCTGCAGCCAGTGTGGATAGCAGCGCACAGTCCCCGGCTACAGCCGTCAGTCAACAAGGGGTTTCCCCGGCTACGGACACTGGAGGTGCAGGCAGAATGACACCCGCGCACCCGCCACTGATAAACGGTACATGTAATGACGCTGACAGTCAATAAAATGCAAAGCCAGCCCGTGCAAATGTGGGTCAGCAGAACAGTAGACAAGCACGGCTGACTGATTCCTGGGTTCCAGCAGCCACGCGCATGACAACGCGACAGCGAAAACTGAATAGATAGGACACAGGCCATGGCCCATCTGTTTCCACTTTTTGTGAACTGAAATTCATAACGTGGAACATTGAAGGTCTGGCACCAAAACTATATGATAACGATTTCGTCTCTTATGTTTTATCTCTTGATTTTGTTTGTTTGGTCGAAACATTTTTGATCGATTTGACCACTACCATTTTGCCTCTCATATTAGCTTTGTTGCTCCGGCCAGGAAATTGAGCAGCCAGGGACGAGCGTCTGGTGGTGTTGTGTTGCTTGTGAGAAAATGCCTAGCTTCTTTTGTAAAGCGTGTTGATGTTGTTTATGACAACATGGTCTGAGTTGAAATTTCACGCGCGCTTTTCAACTTAGGGAAGGATATAAACTGTACGGGCCTGTGGAGGCGCTACAGAAGACCATAGATTTCATTTTGAGAGCCAAACTCCAAGTGTGACGGCGTTCGAGAAGAAGAAGAAAGAAGGAAGGATATTGTGCTTATTAATTTTGCGCGTGTCTTCCCCCATGTGACTCTCCTGCTTACCATACCAGAGATTTTGATGATGGCATTTCTCTACTAGAGCAGTGCATGCTGGATATTATACAGAAACTGCCGCAAGCTCAGTTTATAATTTGTGGTGATATTACCGCTAGTACAGCTGCTGACAATCCTGCCAGTATCGATCGAATACATCCAAATGCAAGGGGGTCTTCTACTTTTGCACGTAACATCGGGAGACATTTATCAAACTTGTTCTGGGAAAAACCAAAACGAACATTGAGTTACCACTATCCCAAACATCCCAATGGATACTATGATTGGAGGGGTCACTGGTATTCTTACTAAGTTTCTGACCGAATGAAATATACATAAGCTAACTGATTATCGTTTCAAATGTGGTAAAGTTAACAACATTATCAAGTCCGGTTCGAAAGCAACTTTGAAATGATATCCAGATGGTTTAGTTCTAGTTTTTGATTTAGTACTGAACTGTTTGAGATATACCGATTCTTGATGTTTTGAAAGTGCTCATTTTGTTTTGTATTAGTTTTTTTTTTTTGTATTTTGGTGTTTTTTTGTGCTTTCCTTCTCTTTCAGTTGACCTCCTTTCGCTACAAGGAGGTCACTGACCATGAAGAGGAGCACAAGCAATATGAAAGTATTTCAGTGGAATTGTAGATCTATTTCAACAAATTTCCTATCCTTCGAGAATCACATTTTACAGTCAGAGTATTGTATATTAGCGTTACAATCTCTAAATGTAGAAGGTAAAAAACTCCCAAAACTTCGAAGATATTATTATCCTCCTCTATACCATTATGACCCTATATCGAATAAAGTCCAAACTGCGTTATACATTAGCGATGACCTAGAATATTCATCACTAAATACGTACTCTATAACGAAAGATCTAAATGATATCTATATCACTGGGGCCATGGTAAAAATTAATAATCAAAATACTTTAAATGTGATCTCTGTATATCTACCTAGAGGACCAAAAGATGACAACACTGACTGGCTAAAAAATATTGATTCTCATCAGACGACTTCCTGTCAATGGATGGTCCTAGGAGATTTCAATTCTCATGCACCGTTCTGGGAGTCTGGATGTACGATAGTTACAAGCAATCGTCTAGTAGAAAATATTTCAGACTCTCATTTAATCATTTTAAATGATGGTAGTATCACTAGAATCCCAGATGTTTATACTCATAAGGCATCTGCTCTTGATATATCACTAGTAAGCCCAACTCTGGCAACAAATTGCACTTGGATCACTGAGGAAGATTGTTTGGGAAGTGATCATCTTCCAATCATTATACAATTAAACGTTAAAGTTAAAGATGAATATTGCAATATTGAGGACAGAATTCCAAAGTTTCAGTATGTCAATGCTAATTGGGAACTGTATGAGACAATCTTGCTGTCCCATGACATTGCAAGTATAGAACATGAAAGTATAGATACATTTTATGGAAATATTACAAAAGCTGTTCTTTCTGCTGCGGAGACGTCCATACCAAAATGCAAAGGAAAATCAAAAGGTAAATATTCAGGTAATGTTTGGTGGAATAAGGAATGTGAACTAGCAGTAAATATTAAGAAGGCACACTTTAAAAAATGGATAAGAAACAAATCTGAAGAGAACTTTAGGGAAATGAAGAAAACTAAAATACGCTGTAACAGAATAGTGGCGAGAGCCAAAAAGATTCACTGGGCTGAGTTCTGTAAAAATGAAGTGTCTGAATCAAAAGATACATATAAGGTTTGGAGAAAAATATCAGAATTACAAAATGGATACAAATTACAAGTGTATCCATTCGCAGTAGAAGGCAACACATTTCCTAGTGCAGTAGATAAAGCGGAGGCCTTTGTTAATATGTTTGCAGAAAATAGTCTCACATCAAGTCTCAGTTTATCAAACATAACCCACAGAAACCAAGAAGAAGTCAAAGCAGATTATCGAGATCCAGTTTCTACTCATTCTCAGTATATCAATGCTCCAATTCAATATAATGAATTCCTAGATGTTTTACAGTCGTTTGCTAATACCTCTAGTGCAGTGGGTATAGATGGGATTTCTTACCAACTACTTTATCATTTGCCTGAGTCCTGGAAAAAACTACTACATACATTTTACCAAAAAATGTTGGTTTAATGGATCTCTTCCTACTATCTGGAAGCAGTCAGTAGTAGTTCCAGTACTCAAATCGGGTAAAACACGTACATTGATTAGTAGTTATAGACCTATTGCACTAACATCACAAGCTTGCAAAGTAATGGAAAAGATTCTTTTAAATCGGTTATTTCATTACTGTGAAAAACAGGATATAATTCCAGTTCATCAAGCTGGTTTTCGGAAAGGTAGATGTACGACAGACCATTTAGTTAAACTCACAAATAACATTAAAAAAAACAATTTTCTAGAAGAAAAAGTATACTAGCAACCTTTTTCGACGTAAAAGAGGCTTATGATAGTGTTTGGCATGCTAGATTATTATACAAAATAAAACAGATTGGCATAACCGGGTTTATGTATGAGTACATTAAAAGCTTTTTGTCTGAAAGATTTGTCTGTACCAAAGTTGGTAAAAGTTATTCAACCTTTAAGAAAATAGATATGGGTATTCCGCAGGGATCAATAATTTCACCCTTTTTATTCACTGTGTTAATTTACGACCTCCCACAATCTCTCTCACAGGACACAACTGTGGTACAATATGCAGATGATATTGCTATGTGGATAAACACTAATCTCAGAAAACGTACCCCAAAAAGAATCGTAGATTACGTTCAAAAAGTTTATCAGATTGAATTGGACAAATTATCAAACTATATGAAAGAAAATGGTCTAGAACTATCTGGGGAAAAAACATGTCTAATGCTTTTCAATGATGGGGAAAGTGCTAATACATTACCTAACTTATCCCTAAACGGGACGCCTTTAAACTACCAACAGAGTGTAAAGTTTTTAGGCGTACGTTTTACATCAAAATTATCTTGGAGAATTCATATTGAAGCCATATTAAATAAGGCAAGAAAAAGACTTAATTATAAACTCACAACCATGGAGTCAGGACATTAAAACTGTTTTACACCTTGGTACATCTTTAGTTCGATCAACACTTATCTATGGTCAGGAAGTCTACTTTTCTGCCCCAGCTACACTTCTACAGAAGCTGCAAAGCATTGATAGTAAAGCAGTTAAATTAGCCCTTGGAGTGCCGGTTCATACTAATACTGTAAAAACCTACAAAGAAGCAGGTGTTCTGTCTTTATCTGACCAACGTAAATTAGCAACTGCAAAATACATTGTCCGAAGCCTGTCCGTCAAAAATTCAGTACGTGAAGACATATTTTTAGATGCAGATGTGGATTTCCCGAAGAGAGCGCAAACCATCCCGTATCTTTTACCTATACGTAACTATGTCAAAGATGCTATAGAAAACTGCAATATAGATATCAAGACTATTCCCGTTTTACCAGTAACACCTACTATTCCTCCCTGGGAACATATTAATGCTACTTTCGATATAGATTACACAGATTTGAAAAAAAAATGAGGATGTGAACGTTTTAGCAAATTTAGTGAAAGAAAAAATACAAACAAGATATTTTAAACATTTGAAAATTTTCACAGATGGGTCTGGCTTAGATTCTTCAGACTGTGGTGCAGGCTTTGTTATTCCTGATCTCAAAGTGAAGAAATCTTTTTATCTTGGTAAAGGATTTTCTATATTTACGTCTGAACTGTATGCGATTCTCATGGCACTAAATTTTATTCAACTTCTACCTTATGATATATTTAACATTTTGATCTGTGTCGATTCTAAATCTGTCCTATATAGTCTAAAAAGCTGGGATTGTAATACTAGGAAAGACCTAGTGTATAACATAAAACATATTATGAGCTGTATTATGTCCAGAGGAATAGGGATCGATTTTCTTTGGATACCGTCACACTGCGGAATTTATTGGAATGAAATTTGTGACAGACTAGCAAAAAAGGAGCTATAAATAGAGAAAACTCAGCAGTTTGTAATAATATGCAGTTATCTCTACATGAAATGTACTCTGTGCTAAACAGTTTTTTTCACAAAGATGATATGAAATATGCTTATCATGTTCCTCCTTGTTCAAGGAAAACAGCTTCATTGATATATAAGTTAAGACTACATTCTTGGAAAACAAAATTCGCAAAAGACATCAAATGCGAGTACTTAAGCCCCATCTCTGTTAAACATATAATATGTGAATGTCCTATTATACTGAATCTGTTGACAAAAAATAACATAACAGTTGATCACTTAGCAGACAATTTGTATGACATCTTACATAGAAATATTGCAATTTCAATAGTTAATATAATAATTCATAGTCCGGTCGGTAAACTATTATAATAAGTAATTTGTGTGTATAGTTGGATGTTAATTATTGCTATTCTTTGATACTCACAAGTTGTGTGTTTGGTTGTTGATATCTTTCTTCTTTTCTTTTTTTTTTTTTCTTTTCTTTTTTTTTTTTTTTTTTTTTTTTTTTTTTTTTTTTTGGTTTTGTCTAATATCACCAATGTGTGAAAAGACGTTAAATAAATTCCTGATTCCTGATCTGGCATCTCATGGTTGCCAGGTGGATACTGGTATGAAACTGATTACAGCTGTGATGTTTACAATAGACAGTTAAAGGGCAACGTTATAAATGCCTATGGTACTTCCTTGCTAGGCAAAAAAAGGCACCAAGATCAGCGTATACAGAGCTGTCGTCCTCACCACCCTGCTGTACGGTTCCGAGTCCTGGGCCCTCTACCGCAGCCAACTACGACTCCTCGAACGCTTCCACCAGCGCTGCCTGCGTACCATCCTCAGCATTCACTGGAGTGACTATGTCACCAACGTCGAGGTCCTTGAACAGGCGGAAACTGTGAGCATCGAGGCTTTGCTGCTGCGGACACAGCTTCGCTGGGCGGGGCACGTCTCCAGGATGGAGGATCATCGCCTACCCAAGATCACTCTGTTCGGCGAGCTCGCCACTGGACACCGAGACAGAGGGGCACCAAAGAAGAGATACAAAGACGGTCTCAAGAAGTCACTTAGTGCCTGCCAAATCGACCACCGCCAGTGGTCTTCGCTTACTGCGGACCGTGACACGTGGCGCTCCACCATTCACAAGGCAGCTGTCTCCTTTGAGGACTCTCGCAGAGCTAACCTTAAGGACAAGCGGCTCAGAAGAAAAAACAGAGTTGTCGTAACTCAGAATCCTGACCAGACCTTCCCCTGCAGCCACTGCGGTCGAACCTGCCTGTCCCGGATTGGCCTCCGCAGCCACGAAAATGCCTGCAGACGACGTGGGCAAGCCCTATAGAATCTTCGTTCGCGAAGTCAAGCCAAGAATACTTCCTTGCTACAGTTGTATGCAGGGTTCGATCTCCACATACTGAATGGGGCATGTGACGGGGCCACTATACTTTCATTTCCCGGTAAGGTTGTAGTGTCATCGATTATTTCATCATGTCCAGTCCAGTAGCGTCTTTGTGCAAAAAGTTAAATTTAGAAGAAAAGATTGATTCTTGTCATATGCCTGTCACATGCCACATGCAGTGTGTTGTTGACTGTTTTTGCACAAACTGAAACGGTCGGATGACTTGCTCGGCCAATTTCGTGATGCACTGCACTCTGCAGAAGTAGGTCAGCCCATACAGGATGCAGAAGGCATGATCAAAACAAACATTGATTCTTCTCTTGACACGTTTTTTGGTTGTTGTTTTTTTCCAGGTCTTAGCCGTGCTGCTGCCTGTATACAGAAAAAAAAATTCCGTGTTGACAAGACAGGGAATAGTCGTGACTGGTTTGATAAAGAATGTAAAAACAAGCGTGCAGAGGTCAGAAAGAGCTTGAGAGAATTTAAGCATTTTGGCCTTTCTGCTGATCGAACGGGATTTTTGAAAAAAAAAGATGACATTATAAAAAGCTGTTAAAAAAATAAACAGAAGTGTCATAAATTACAGATGAGAAAGGAGATAGAGAATAACATAACCGATTCGCGTACTTTTTGGGGGAACAATTAAGAAATTATCTTCAAACAGGGCTTTTTGCGGAGCAATTTCTGAAAAACAATGGTTTGTGCACTTCAAGAAAGTTTTCCGTGCAGATCAAATTGACGATTCAAATGCGAATGGTAATTTATTCAGTGGTTCTGACATGTCAACAGATAAAAACTTAGACGCAAATATTTCAGTAGAAAAAGTGAATGAGACCACCAAGCACCTAAAAAACAATAAAGCTGCTGGTCCTGATGGTCTCTTTCCTGAAGTCTTTAAGCATGCCTCTGATGTGATTGTCCCATTCTTGTGAAGCTGTTTTCTCCACAGGCCTGTACCCTGAGTCTTGGTTAGAAGCGATTATCCAGCCTATCCATGAAAAGGGCAATATGGATGTACCTGATAATTGCCGTGGCATTTCACTACTCGCTGTTTGTAGTAAACTCTATAGTTTCATTTTAAATAAGCGTGTGACCGATTGGTCCGAAAGTCATGATGTGCTGGGAGAAGTGCAGGCTGGGTTCAGAAGGGATCACTCTACTATTGATCACATCTTCACTCTATTTTCTATGATTCAAAGATATTTTACCCGCAATAAAAAAAATTTACTTTGCTTTTATAGATTTTCAGAAAGCTTTTGACTATATATCACGTTCTAAATTATGGGCAGTTCTTAGGAAAAGGGGCGTTAATGGCAGGATGCTGCAGGCATTTCAAAGCATGTACAAGGTGGTTAAAGCTCGTGTAAGGTGCGGCCAAAGTACGACTGATCTCTTGCTCTGCCCCAGAGGCTTAAAACAGGGGGAGATAACATCGCCCGCACTTTTCTCCTTGTTTATTAACAAAATTGCCGCTGAAATTATGAATAATGGAAAACATGGTGTTCAGCTTCTCCCAGACTTAGTTGAATTTTTTTAATATTGTTTGCAGATTACGGCAGATTACGTAGTACTTGTGTCAGACACACCACACGGTCTGCAAAATCAGCTTGATATTTTGATTAAAAATGCTGATGCTATGAACTTGTCTGTTAACCTAGCCAAGTCGAACATTGTTGTATTTCATAAAGGAGGGTACTTAGCACGCAGAGAGCTTATTAAAGGTACACAAGTGTCAGTAGTTAATGCTTATAAATATCTAGGATTGTCTTTTTTTACCCGACTGTCATTTTTCAGAGCTTTTGGTGATATTTGTACTAGAGCACGAAGGGGCACGATAGAAATATTTAAGATCTTGTGGAAGACTGGGGACTTTTCCCCAACCATATTTTTCAAGTTGTGTGATTGCCAGATTAAGCCCATATTGTTGTACGCTTCAGAGGTATGGGGTCTGTATAGGCACGAAGAGATCGAGAAATTACATCTCTTTGCACTCAAAAAGCTGCTTAATGTAAGTCCACGTACACCAAATGACCTTGTTTATGGCGAAACCGGTCGATATCCACTGTACATCTAAGCCAGGGTTAGCTGTCTAAGGTATTGGTTTTGTCTGTTACAAATGGCGTCTCACAGACTTTCTTCTAAAGCGTACAAAATGTTGCTAGCTTTACAAAATAGTGGAAACGACTGTTGGGTCACTCGTGTTCATGATGAACTGTACCGGTATGGTTTTGGTTTTGCATGGGAGAATCAAGGTGTTGGCAATGTTGACAGATTTCTGCTAGAATACAAACACAGATTGATTGATTCGTTTGGGCAGGACTGGCATAGTCACTTGGCAGACAGTCCACGGTTCAATGTGTATAAGCATTTTAAACCATCTTTATATTTATAAACCTACCTCTTTGATATTCACAATAAACATTTACGGGACCTTCTTATATGGTTTAGAATTGGGGCGTTAGAAATTAATACGCACAAATTCAGATATACTAATGATACCAATTTGGATTTTACTTGTCCATTATGCAACTGCCTATTTGAGGACGAAATGCATTTTTTTTTTGTTCCATTGCCGATCACGTAAAGACCTTAGACAAAAGGTTACAAAGTAAAGTAGGTAATAGCACTGCCAGGGGAGAGAAGTGTGCATGATCGACCAGTGATCATAGATCTACTGTGGCCAAAGCACAAAATCAAGAGATAGGAAAGAGAGGGGGCGCTAAAAAAAAGTGACTGGAAGCAATGCATATGGAAGCCCCCCCCCCCCCCCCCCGAAGGGGGGCGTATCACATATCCCACTGTTCCAGCCACTCAGTGCTTGGAAATTCAAATCTAGACAAAAGTTTATTCCTAACTGTGGCTCTCCTTTTTTTTTTGTTTATATCTTCTAGGGAGAATTCAAACTGTATATGTCATTGGTAGTTACTTTTCTGAAATGTACGTTGAGATCGGAGTGTCCCAAGGATCCATCCTAGGACTTCTACTACATATATCCAGTCCTAATACCGAGTGTGACATGTTCGCTGGTGACTCAACTTTTCATGCGGCCGGCGGGAAAACTGTACCTGAAATATCAAGCACTCTTCAACATAGTCTTCAAGAGGTTTCCCAGTGATGTAGAAACAATGAAATACTTATTAATCCATCAAAAACAAAAAGAATGCTCCTCACAACGAGACAAAAACGTCAGCTGCGCCCTCCTCTACTTAATCTATCATTTGATTCTGTTCTAATCGAGCATGTCAAGAAGCTTTATCTGCTCGAGGTGACTGTTGATGAACAGCTATGCTGGCAACCCCACTTAATAAAGCTGAGAAAACTCTATCCCCCCAAAATATTCATATTGTCAAAACTTAAGTATATTATTAACCTCAAAACACGCAAATTGTTTTTTAATTCTTATATAAAGCCATACTTTGACTACGCCTCGACTGTTTGGGACAGCTTCAGCGACGCTAACCTTAAGAGGAGTACCTCGCTGTACAAACGCGCAGTTAAACTGATTAACCCAATCCCTTGTTTAACCTCTGATGAGAGGCTTTAGGCAACTGGGCTCCTTCCACTAAAGAAACACCTTCTGACCAACAAGTGCGTGCTGATGCACAAGGCCCTGAACGGGAAACCCCCTTGCACTAGCCTATTTTATTTAGTCAAGGCACAAAGGTTTACAGCACCTCCAGGAATAGTCTCGCCATTGAGAGACCCCGCATTGATCAATTTAAATCTAGCCTTTCGTACTCGGGGTGCATATCTGTGGAACTCACTTCCTTCACATTTGCAGCTAAATAAAAACCTGCCTTTGTTTAGGAAGAGAGTTTTCGAGTACATGTCAAAGGCCAAAAGTCTTTGATACATAGTCTTTTTTATAGTCTATTTACCTTAGTTTGTTTATTTGACTCTTCGCACATCTAACTGCACTGTGACGCCCTCGGCAATATCAGCATAGTGTGTGTGTGTGTGTGTGTGTGTGTGTGTGTGTGTGTGTGTGTGTGTGTGTGTGTGTGGTGTGTGTGTGTGTGTGTGTGTGTGTGTGTGTGTGCGCGCGCGCGCGCGTGCGTGATTACGTGCTTGCGTGTGTGTGTGTGGGTGGGTGGGCGTGTGTGCATGTATGTGTATGTACTGACGTTAAATTGATTTTGCTTTGTCAAAATGATTAGGCCTCGGAGTCAGTGAGTTAGAGCTCTCTTCCAGATGTGTGTAAAATAAACTGACGCTAGCCCCAGTGTCTGACAGTAGCTGCCGTCCCTCTTAAGCGCAGCAGTGAGCTATCATGGCAGTCGGCATGGCCAAGAGGCTGGCATCAGCTGTGTAATCCGCCAACCACACCTACCCTCTTCCATAGGCCCCTCCACCCGCGCCACCACGTCAGATAATTGGCTATCCCACCATCTTCCCTCCGGCCACCATTACACCCTCCCCTCAGTCCACCTACCTTTCACCATGGGCGACTAGCTCTATGCTGGCACTTTATGTGCAGCATACCACCACCCCTCCCTTCACCACCACCGCCCCCCCCCCTTCCCTATCCCTCCACCACCACCATGGGCCCTATCACTTGACGCGCTGATCGAAGACATCGCCCCTCCACCCCCTCCCCCACATCTCCTGTCCACTATGTCCACCCATCGCATCGCACGCGCCGCCGCCAAGACTCCAAACCCCACTTCAAAAGATCAACTTCACTGAGGACCCCATACAAAAGAATTTTGAGACGGATTCTACGCGTGTTCAACTGTGGAGATTAGCTCTGCATGAACGTTACATCAAACACCCCCTGCCCCCTGGTTAAAGAGCCGAATGGATTAACCAGGACAGTGACAAAGAAGAAAGAGACTCTGCCATCTTTCCCCTGCACAATGATGCGCTACATCAGTAGTATCTTGATACGAGTCTACAGGGGCCCAGGCAAGATACCCGTTGTCGCCATCACTATCTTTTACACCACTTGTCTAATCAGAGTCCAGGGAGCACGCTGCCAAGACTGGGTGGATAAAGAATTTGAACCGCTCAAAGACTGTGTGGAAAAAATGTTGTCTGCCCAGCAGTCTCCATCCCTACCACCCCTCGCAGGTCAGCTGGCCCTTCCACCGCCCTCCCCCGCCAAAGTCGACACGTACCCCCAGACCTCTAATCTCTCACCTCCACCCAGCAATGGCGTGGCCAGCGGCACATCACCACCTGACACGACCCAGTCCCCACCCAGCCAACCTGCTGACCCGCCCAGCAAGCCCTGGCCCTGAAAACGCATGGCCCTCAACATACGGTATGGTGAATACCGGCCTTCTGCACCTCACCGCGGCCAAAGTCGCGCGACAATCTACAAGGACCAGTCTGACCACAACAGTCTACAGCCGTGCAATTCTGACAGGTCAGAAGGGCGTGGCCACAACCTGACTCGGAGACACGACCATGGCAGGTCTGAGGGGGACAGTCCACCACGGCCAGGCCTTATCAGATCAACTGAAGCAGCTAGCAATGTACCGTCCACAGCCGGGGGACCTAACTTCACACCCCTCGTGTCCTCAACAGGTTTTCGTGGGACACCAGCCAGCAAACTTTCAGCCGACTGACTTTCCACCCTTGGGTCCTACGGGACCAAGTCCTGCAGTCACGCCGGCTCCGCCATCTTCTACTAATGCCTGGGGTCGTGCTGGCCCTGTTTATGCCGACAGTTTTTACCTCCCGGACCACGTCTTGAGACAAATCGCACAGCTTATTTATTCATCCAGGCCCCGTGCATAAGCATATCTGCCTGTGTTTGTACATGATTGTGTTGCAGTGAATCCTCGTGGCATCAACAATACCTCATGCTAACTACAGCCAGTGCGACACAATGCAAACCTCGATTTCGTCAGACAGTGCCAATTCAAGATTGTGTCGCAGAGACTCTTCATAATATTAACTATATTTAATGTTATAGGAGTCGCTGCGACAAAGTGCATGCTGCAACCATTTATTAAACAGTACAGTAGTAGACAAGATTGTGTCACAGAGACTCGTAATGACATTAACAAAACTTAATGTTAACAAACCAAGGGGAATCACAGCGCTGGACAGACAAACAGTTAGATCCCCTGCCCCCGCCTATCAGGCACCCAATCGCCAGCCCACAGAGAAATACGCAGGTATAGAACAAGACGATCATTTCCATCCTCTAATCATCTTCTAGAGGATGGAAATGATCGTCTTGTTCTATACCTGCGTATTTCTCTGTGGGCTGGCGATTGGGTGCCTGATAGGCGGGGGCAGGGGATCTAACAGTTTGTCTGTCCAGCGCTGTGATTCCCCTTGGTTTGTTTACAATTCTGCCAGCGCTAGCCTCACCTATCTGGTTTGTGAGGAAAACTTAATGTTATTTGTGTCACTGCGACACAATAATATGCGATGATTTATCAAACTATGCTGATACAAGATTGTATCACAGAGACTCTTCCTAACATTAATGAATCTTGGTGTTGTGTGAGTCGCTGCGACACAATGGAAACCATGATTTAGGTTATGAAACTATATTGATACAGAATTGTGTCACATAGACTCTTCATAATATCAGCTAAGCTTGATTTTATGTGAGTTATTGCGACACAATGGAAACAATGGTTTAGCGAATGAAACGATGCCGATACAAGATTGTGTCACAGAGACTCTTCATAACACTTACTACTAACTGTTTTGAGAGTCACTTCGACACAATGTCAGCATTGATCTGATATTTGGAGTGGAGGATGATGTCATCCATTGCTTTATTTTTAATAGTAAACATGACTTTCAAATTTTTATGGCGTTTTCGATTGACAAGGTGATTTGCTTTTGCATAAACTTATTATCACAGACTGTTGCATGACGTCTCATTTATACCACGAATGTGACTTTTTCTTCGTACACGGTGACTATTACAACTACGTATGTTGTTGCATGGACCCAAAGAGACCTATCTTCAAGCCTGTGACTGGACTTTAACATAGAGCACGGTGGACTTTTTTTGCGTTGCTTGACAACCTTGCTTATCCCTTCTTTCCAGAGAAAAGCTAATCTGTGCGGCCTGTGCAAGCTGAAACAATTCAACGCTCGAGTGGGTTCTCAGGTGGCCACACAGCTAATCCAAACCAAGGAGGGACGGATTGTATTGACCGCGTGTTGTCTGCTGTGATTTGCGCTGGTCACCGCCAGCAGTCACGAGTGAAGACTGTTTGAGCGTGTGATAGTTTGTTTGAACCTCCTACAGCTCTTGACTATTGGAATCCTCTAGTACCAATTGGATACTTAGACACTTTATGTTGTGTAATTATATGCTAGGTGTTTAAACGTTTTTCTTTCCTCAGCCCACACATTGTTTTCTTAATTTTGTTTATTTTTATAATTATTGTTGCTATTATTTTTTTCGCTTTGTTCTGCTTGATAATCTATACGTTCCCTCTTAATATGTCAACAGCTGGCAGCAGCATTCATCTTTTAACTATCGGTCATCTTAATGTGTATCAACTTTGTCAAAAAATACCAGATATTTATACCAGAGTGGCTGGAACAGTGGGATATGTGATACGCCCCCCTTCGGGGGGGGGGGGGGGGGCTTCCATATGCATTGCTTCCAGTCACTTTCTTAGCGCACCCCCTCTTTCATATCTCTTTTTTGTGCTTTGGCCACAGTAGATCTATGATCACTGGTCGATCATGCACACTTCTCTCCGCTGACAATCCTTTTACCTACTTTACTTTGTAACCTTCCTAAAATATTAGCACTGGCAGTCTCCCCCTTTTTTTTTTTTTCATTTATTACCAAATATAACTATTTTCCCAAACCAGTCGTCACCATTTCACAATTTTTGATTTACGGAATCTCGTCTAACAGCTAACATTAGTGACCATGCCATAGCTAGATACAATTACTCCATTCTCAGGCGAGATGCATCTGCCCCCGGCCATATTGGCATAGCAGTGTACGTACACAATTCTATCAACAACTATGTAAAAGAGGCGTTGTGATTTAGAATCCCCTAATATAGAGTGCATGTGGTTAGAAGTTAAAACGACCAAGTTCTCGCCTGTTCTGATAGGTTTTGTATACAGAAACCCAGCGGCCTCAGCCTCCTGACAGGACGAGTTTGTATTAATGATCGATGTGGTACAGGAGTCCAAAGGTGATGTACATATCTTAGGAAAATAAATGTTTAGGGCTTAACGTCTTTTGTCCACCACGAGGGTGATTTCAAAGACGGGGACAACGAAAAAGGGTCTGAGCAAATTTTGACCCAAGCTGGATTCGAACCCGGGACCCCCCACCCGGGTCTGCCCTGGGGGACTTGGGTGGGGTTAGGTATTTTTTAGTTCCCAGGGTCACCCTGGTCAGCCCCACAGGGTGGGTTTTTCTCTATTCTGGGGCATGTGTTTCTGTCTACCCTTTGCCCATTCACCTGTATTTGCCTTTTTAAAACTCTCCCTACTGTCTGCACTGCCTGTAGCTCTTGATATTGGATGTGTGTTGCTAAATGGTCTTGGCTTTATTTAGGCCCCATGTGTTAGGTTTATTTAATGTGTTTGACCGGCTGGCGACATACATTCAATGTTCTGTTTAGTTTATTTTTTTCACAAGCAGTGCAGGCACGTCCTGAGAAAGCCTTGTTGCTGTCGGGACGTTAAGCAATGTACAATCAATCAATCAACGAACCCGGGACCTTTTAGTTTGGAGGCAAACGCTTTTACCACCGAGCCACCCAGCTCCCCCTCATATCTTAGGAGATATATGTACATATATAGTAATGCACATTCGTGTTTGTGTATGTATGTTTCTCCTGCCTACTTCCTTAGTCCCGGAGAAAGACATGGGTTATATAAGAGACCTGATGCATTCTTATTGAGGATGCAGATGATCGTCTTGGTCTATACCTGCGTATTTCTCTGTGGGCTGGCAATTGGGTGCCTGATAGGCGGGGGCAGGGGATCTAACTGTTTGTCTGTCCAGCGCTGAGTAATTCCCCTTGGTTTGTGTACAATTCTGCCAGCGCTAGCCTCACCTATCTGGTTTGTGAGTATCTTTAACTCGAGGCAAATTTGTATCGTTACATTGTTGTGTAATGTTCTGTGCATCCACTGTGGGAAATCAGGGTATTTACCCGACCACATATAGTAATGCACCTTCGTGTTTGTGTATGCATGTTTCTCCTGCCTACTCCCCCACCCGGGTCTGCCCTGGGGGACTTGGGTGGGGTTAGGTATTTTTTAGTTCCCAGGGTCACCCTGGTCAGCCCCACAGGGTGGGTTTTTCTCTCTATTCTGAGGCATGTGTTTCTGTCTACCCTTTGTCCATTCACCTGTATTTGCCTTTTTAAAACTCTCCCTACTGTCTGCACTGCCTGTAGCTCTTGATATTGGATGTGTGTTGCTAAATGGTCTTAGCTTTATTTAGGCCCCATGTGTTAGGTTTATTTAATGTATTTGACCGGCTGGCGACATACATTCACTGTTCTGTTTAGTTTTTTTTTTCACAAGCAGTGCAGGCACGTCCTGAGAAAGCCTTGTTGCTGTCGGGACGTTAAGCAATGTACAATCAATCAATCAATCAATTCTCCTGCCTACTTCCTAAGTTCCGGAGAAAGACATGGGTTATATAAGAGACCTGGGGCATTCCTTTTGAGGATGCAGATGATTGTCTTGGTCTATTCCTGCGTATTTCTCTGTGGGCTGGCGATTGGGTGCCTTATAGGCGGGGGCAGGGGATCTAACTGTTTGTCTGTCCAGCGCTGAGTAATTCCCCTTGGTTTGTGTACATATCTTAGGAGACTTCAACATAAACTTGCAAAAGCAAGGACACACTTTGTGGAGATCCATGTTGATTTTTTTTATGTTTGAAACAGCTTGCCCAGTCACCTACTAGAGTTACTTCCTCATCTTCAACGCTGATAGACCATGTATGTACCACAAATATCAGCGTTGTAAAAAATGTTGGCGTACCTAATACTTCTATTAGTCATCACTTTCCTGTTTGTTTTACGTTGTCTGTTATGTTAGCTAAACAGTCAACCAAAGGACACACTACCGTAATGTATAGATGTTTTAAAAAATTCGACTAAACTGCTTTTTTATATGACCTATCTTTAGTACCATTTTATGATAACAAAACTGCAAAAACCCTAATGATGCCCTGTCACGCTGGAACGAGCTGTTTCTCGCTGTTCTGGATAGACACGCGCCCAAGCGCATCAAACGCGTCAAATATCCTGTTATGCCAAAATGGCTCTCTGGTGAGATAAAACAAGCGAAGGAAGTAAGAGTTCAATTAAAACGAGACATGAAGTTTGCTGAATACAAGAAGCAGCGAAACCATGTCAACTCTCTAGTTTGTAAAGCACAGAGGCAAGTTGCAGAACAAGTTATTGCCGACGGCAAAGACGTCCGTTTAGTCTGGCAAGTAATAAACACTTTCACCAAAGGTAACAGTAAACGATCGCCTAATATTCCGCCCGATCTTACTGCAGATGCGTTCAACGCTCACTTCATAGCTGTTGCTCAAACTCTGAGGAAGTCAAATACACCTAACTCTGTAAACTACACTTGCTCTCATTAACTACGTCACCATAGTCAACAGAGAGCCTGCGGCCCATTTTTAGTACCGCTTATGACTGTCCTAGATGTAGGCAAATCTATTTCTAGTTTAAAGAACAAATCGTTTTGCGGTCCAGACGGTATTAGTAGTCAGATTTTAAAACTATCTCTGCCATACGTCGTCGAATCCCTGACCTTTATTTATATATTTATCGATCAGACATAACGTTTTTTCCAGACGAGCTAAACAAAGCAAAGATAATCCCTCTTCCTAAAAGCAAAGATTTATGCAACCTAAACCAGTACAGACCCATTTCCATATTATCCTGTATTTCAAAACCGCTCGAGAAACATATCCATACTCATCTTCTAAACTTTCTGGAACAAAACCATCTGATAAGTGCAGCACACTCAGGATTTCGACCTCTACATTCGTACCAAACTGCCTTTAGTCAGTTAATTGATAAATGGCTCTCTGCCATAAATTACAGTAAAGTATCAGGTACAATCTTTCTTGACCTGAAAAAAGCTTTTGATCTTGTCAACCACTCTATTCTACTAAACAAACCACCATTCTATCACATTGACTCAAATACTGTCTCCTTTATATCTTCCTATCTCAGGGACAGCCGCAGAAAGTACTGCTAAATGGCAAATATTCCTCTGACGGGTTAGTAACTTGCGGTGTTTCACAAGGTTCTATTCTTGGGCCCTTATTATTTCATCTATTTATTAATGATCTGCCACTGTGCATATCTCATTTAGACGCAAACTGCGATCTGTTGGGAGACGACACGACCATACACACATCTGATAAAGATATCGCAACCATTAATAAGGTACTCTAACAAAGTCTAGATGAAGTAGCAGGCTGGTGCAGTGATAATCACAAGATTATTAGTATTCCAAAGACAAAGAGTATGTTAGTTACTACACGTCAGAAACACCAGCATTACCTACCACCTTTAACACTCTCCTTAGATAGACCCCACCCGGGTCTGCCCTGGGGGACTTGGGTGGGGTTAGGTATTTTTTAGTTCCCAGGGTCACCCTGGTCAGCCCCACAGGGTGGGGTTTTCTCTCTATTCTGGGGCATGTGTTTCTGTCTACCCTTTGTCCATTCACCTGTATTTGCCTTTTTAAAACTCTCCCTACTGTCTGCACTGCCTGTAGCTCTTGATATTGGATGTGTGTTGCTAAATGGTCTTAGCTTTATTTAGGCCCCATGTGTTAGGTTTATTTAACGTATTTGACCGGCTGGCGACATACATTCAATGTTCTGGGGGTTTTTTGTGGTTTTTTTTTCACAAGCAGTGCAGGCACGTCCTGAGAAAGCCTTGTTGCTGTCGGGACGTTAAGCAATGTACAATCAATCAAACAATCAATCCTTAGATAGCCAGCCTGTAGAACAAGTAACTAGGCATCGCTTATTAGGCGTTATAGTGGACAACCAATTAAGCTGGGAACCACAAACTGACTCTATATGCAAAACAATCTCCAAAAATCTGTTCCTGTTACCAAAACTACGCCATATAGTTAATACTGATATCCGTAAACTCTTTTTCCATGCGCATATCAAAACGCATTGTGACTACAGTTCTACCGTCTGGGATGGATGCAGCAAAGTTCACATGAAAAAAGTTAATTCCTTGTATCGTCGGGGCATTAAATTAATACTTCCCGCTCCTACTTCCACTGACGAAAAATTAAAATCTCTCAAGTTACTAACATTGAATAAACAGTTTGAATTTAATCGCTGTGTTCTACTGCACAAGATCATGCACGGAAAAGCTCTATCTAAGAACGCTATTGTTACGATTGTGGTTTTGTTGTCCTGTGAAAGCATACATGCGTTAATCGTAGGAAACGATCCGATATTTTATTTGAGCTATCATGATTATGATTCACGCAACTTTTCAGTAAAATTTTCTTCCAGTTGCGCAAAGCGGAATTCACTTCATTGATACGTTAGTTTTGTTCAGAACGTTCTAGAAAGGTCGCACTGTCTAGTGACCTCGTATGTATGACGTCGGTAAATTAGCGACACTTCGCAACATTTTGTTTACTGCGCGCGTGAAGCCGTCAGCCGTTTTTGTGTTCCCCACCCGGGTCTGCCCTGGGGGACTTGGGTGGGGTTAGGTATTTTTTAGTTCCCAGGGTCACCCTGGTCAGCCCCACAGGGTGGGTTTTTCTCTCTATTCTGGGGCATGTGTTTCTGTCTACCCTTTGTCCATTCACCTTTATTTGCCTTTTTAAAACTCTCCCTACTGTCTGCACTGCCTGTAGCTCTTGATATTGGATGTGTGTTGCTAAATGGTCTTAGCTTTATTTAGGCCCCATGTGTTAGGTTTATTTAATGTATTTGACCGGCTGGCGACATACATTCAATGTTCTGTTTAGTTTTTTTTCACAAGCAGTGCAGGCACGTCCTGAGAAAGCCTTGTTGCTGTCGGGACGTTAAGCAATGTACAATCAATCGTTTTTGTGTGTTATGAAGGATCGTAAATGTTCTCAAATTTTCCGACTAGTTTGCCATACTTTTGTGAGATGTTATTTTACTAAGGATTAGGAGCGGAAGTGGAAGAAGGAGCGGAAGTGAGCAGCCATATTTGGGTAGCCTATTGTAGTTTTCTGCAACGTTCGTATTGTGTTAATATTTTTTTAGTTCCGGTTACGTAGATTATTTTGAATGGTTGCGTTAAAAGATTTTCTTGGATTATTCTAGAAAGTGTTTTACTATATAATGGTGGTGCTAGGAAAGCACGTGTGTACATTGTCTTGCTTTGTCAGTATATAGACACGCAGTTTATCGTAGGTACGTGGCCCGTAGAGGGTGTACGTTGTGTGAGACGCTGCATATGAGAAGCTTTGAGTTGCCAGTGTGGACATTGCAGAAGAGACTTTGTATCAGTTTGTGCATTTGAAAGTGCATTTCTGTGTGAATATCGCACCACTGAATTAAAATATTGTTAGAGATGTTACTCCAGTATTGTCAACATCCTTAAGCCACGTGTGACGGATTGCAGCTGAATGAGGGTTATTTGAAAAGAACCATACGTGTGTGCGTCTGGTGTGTTTATCATACTTAGACTACAACTCCACCACGCAACATTTTGGCACCTCCGACGGGACCTTCTTCAGTTGGTTCAGTGGAAAGGGTAGCAGGAAAAAAACAGCCAGCAGTGAAAGGCAGAGATGGCGACATCGGAAATGGAGACATTCCTGAAAATTGGAAAGGAATGTGGACTCGAAGGAGCTCAACTCCTCGAGTTTGTAAAGGAGAGAGAGAAGGAGAGATTGGAAAGAGGAAAGGAGAGATTGGAGAGAGAAAAGGAGAGATTGGAGAAAGAATAATATAATATAATGAGTATTTATATAGCGCTTAATCTTACTCAAAAGCTCTAAGCGCTTTACAATCTGTACACAAAAATAAAAATACAATGACATAATATGCACATAACAAACAAAGCACAATGCCCGAACACACCACTTTTACAATAATCTAAACAACAATACATACATAATAATTTATATTCTAATTAACATTCAGTCTAAACAAGGAGGATTGCAGAACTACAATAAGGCATCAAACACTGGCAGTTATTCAAAGTAAAGCTTGAAGAGGTGAGTTTTTAACGACCTCTTGAAGTCAGAGACAGACTCACTGTTTCTGACCTCAAGAGGAAGTGTATTCCATAACACTGGGGCTTGATAAACAAAAGTGCGCTGACCAAATGTTTTAGTTTGGACAGAAGGTACACACAACTTCCGTTTATCAGAAGAGGAGCGGAGCTCACGAGAGGGTGTATACACATGCAGCAAAGAGGACAAGTATTCTGGGCTGGTGCCTGAAAGGCAGTTAAAACAGATTGACATAACTTTGTATTGAATACGTGAGGACACAGGTAGCCAGTGAAGGGACTTCAAGGTGGGTGTGACATGCTCAGTCTTACGGACTCTCACAACAAGCCGGGCTACATTGTTTTGAATTTTTTGGAGGCGATCAATGAGATACTGAGGGCAGCCACAAAGCAAAGAGTTACAATAATCTAGCTTGGACAGCACAAATGCACAAACTAGTGTTTTAGTGGCCTCCACGGTCAGCAGGTGACGAACTGAACTAATACGACGAAGTTCCAGATAAGCGGATCTACACACTGCACTGACATGCTGTGACATAGATAACTCGCTGTCAAGTGTAACACCCAGGTTTCTCACACTCGCAGAGAAGCCAATGAGTGTTCCATCCACAGACAATGATGACGGTAAAGGCAAAGATGAAGATAATCTTGGATTAGCTACCAACATTGCTTCAGTTTTGCCATCATTTAACATCAGTTTGTTGGTGGTCATCCATGATTTGACATGGTCAATGCACTGGCTTATACTTTGGACAGCATTCACAGCTCGCTCGACAGTATCACTTTTGTACATCTGCGTATCATCTGCAAATGCATGATGGGAAATGGAGCGACTACAAATCAGGTCGGACAGGGGCTGAACATACAGTAAGAACAATACAGGTCCTAGGACCGAGCCCTGGGGTACACCAAACCGAAGAGGTGATGGCTCAGAACGACAGCCGTCGACAGAAACAATCTGGGATCGTTCAGTCAGGTATGAACTAAACCATGCCAAGACTGTGCCTTCAATGCCAAATACAGATTAAAGACGGCACAGCAAAATTTCATGGTCAATAGTGTCGAACGCACTGGACAGGTCCAGCAAAGCAAGGACTGTGATCTTACGCTCGTCCAAAGCACAAAGCAGGTCATTGAATATCTTCAGCAAAGCTGTTTCAGTGCTACGATGGGGACGATATGCAGACTGGAATACACTGAACAGACTATTAGAGTTGACATGCTTTAAAGTTTGAACAAGGACAATTTTCTCAAGAATCTTTGATAGAAATGTAAGATTGGAAACTGGGCGATAGTTTTTCAGTACATTTGGGTCTAAAGATGGTTTCTTCTGTTGGGTCCCAACTAACGCAGCGTCCCAACATCGGAATCGGTGACATAGTACACATAGTGAAATCCCCGCGTCAGATTGCGTACTACACATACTATTGTGCACTTTGAGTATAAGACTTTTGTGACATTTTGAAGACGTGAACTCTTGGGTCCCAACCTTGGATACAACGAATGTATGGAGCGGAAGTAATTGTCGTATATGTATATATTATTATGTAATATAACTTAATATTATGCATAGATACAGATATGCATAACCGTGCAAAAAGTTACTATTGTTTGCATTTTACTAAGCAGCCAGTGCTCATTAAAATGTCTGAGTTTCGCACATAAACTTAGCCTGACAATTCGTACACTGACACGGTGTGTAAACATGGGACCCTGTCACAAGTGTCAGGCTGGTCTACGAGTATCATTCTAGCATGAGGCGCAGGAGGAAAGACTTAAACTGCGGCGTGTGCATAGTCAGTGGTTACGCATTGTGATTTCGCGATCGCTGTTTTGAGGCGAAAAGTGCCCAGACACGCATGCAGGGTACTTCAGTGTCATTATTGTGTGTGATCAACCTTGAAATACATGTCCCCGTAAGCCCATGGTACATTGATTACAATAGAATTATGAGGTAGGAGGAGTTGTAACATGACATGTACCATGACTAATGGAACGAAGTGACATTAATGTTTTCTTTTGTTACAGTTTTGGGGGTGTTTGTGCATCAACAGTGCACCATGAAGCACTGTGCCAGCCAGTGACAAGTGGAGCAAGTCTGTTGTGGTCACAGAACCAGTGTCGGTAAAACATCTGAATATTCCTTTTTTACCTCACTGTCAGCGAGTTTTTGTTTTATAGAGTTGCACGAGTATACCTGAAAAGAAAATGTGTGACACTGTGCGGATACAGTTAATCTACCAGTACAGGTGCTGTGTACCTGCTCAGCTTTCGGGTCCCAACTAACGCCACAACCCAGTATCGGAATAAGTGACATATTACACATTAAATCCCCGCGTCGGGTGATGTGTACTTTGATTATAAGACTTTTGTGACATTTTGAAGATGTTAAACAGAGCATCTCTTGGGTCCTAACCTTGGCAGATACAACAAAATGTATGGAGCAGAAGTAATTGTCATATATATTATACATATACATAACTGTGCAGAAAGGCACTATTGTTTGCATTTTACTACGCAGCCAATGCTCATTAAAAGTCTTTGAGTTTCGCACATGAACTTAGCCTGACATTTCGTACGGGCCGAGAGAAAACATGGGACTGGTCAGGCTGGTCTATTATCATTCAAGCATGAGGTGCAGGAGGAAAGACTGAAACTGCAGCATGTGCATAGTCAGTGGTTACGCATTGTGATATCGCGACCCCAGTTTTGAGGTGAAAAAAGTGCCCAGGCACACACATGCAGGGTACTTCAGTATCATTGTGAGTGACCAACCTTGAATACATTTTGTCATAAGCTGGTACATTGATTACAATGTAATTATGAGGTAGGAGGAGTTGTAACATGACTTGTATCATGACTAAAGTAACTGAATGACGTTAATGGGAGTGTGTGTGTGTGTTTTGTTTTGTTTTTACAGTTTTGGTGGTGTTTTATGCATCAGCAGTGCATCATGAAGCACTTACTGTGCCAGCCACTGACAAGTTCAGCAAGCCTGTTGTGGTCACAGCACCAGTGTTGGTAAAACATCTGAATTTTTCCTTTCTACCTCACTGTCACTTTCAACAAGTTTTTGTTTTTTATAGAGTTGCACCAGTTTACCTCAAAAGTAGAGGGGGGGGGGGGCGGGGGAGGGGATTAAAACAAGGGGAGGAAATGGTATGGTGGGTTAGGCTTAGGCTGAATGCAGAATGAAGGGATGACGAGGAGAATGGGCCATCATCACAGTTGTTTTGAGTTTAGGATACTGATGGCGGTAGGAATGAAGGAGCGCTTTACACGCTACGTTTTGCCAAAGGAGCACGCAGTCGAAGGGGGTTGGTGGGGTCTCGGATAATTTTGCCTGCTTTTCTCTTACAAAACAACTCGTAGAGTCCAGAAAGAAATATTTGCTCATGGCCAACGATTTTGCCAGCCAGTTTGACGACACGTGTCAACTTTGCCTTATCTCTTACAGTCAGGTTTTCAAATCATGCTATGACATTAAAAGTGAGAATGCTTTCAATTAAAGATCTGTACTCTGTTTCTGAATCAATGTCAAAGGACTTCAATTTCCTCAAAAGATATATATAATTTATTCATCAAATTCTGAGAATGCTACTGCTGTGCTAATGCCATGGAATTCCAGGCTGGTAAGCTTGCATTGTATCATCAGGACATCAGCTGCCCTTTTTGTGACTGCATCGCTCACGAGATCTAGAAAGAAAGGGTAGTGGGAGAGAGAAGGAATGACAGACCTATCTTTTGAGCCTTCCACTGAACATCTACTGTATATAGCAATAGGGACTACCCCCAGGCGCCCCGCAATCCGCTGGAGAATATCCAGTCCTCCCCTCCAAGAGGGGAGGCTAGTGCATGAATATTCCCAAACAGATCTTGGACCTGCTGGATAGATTTTTGCTTTTGCTGCCTACGACCGGTTTCGCTCCAATGGGCGGGGGGGGGGGGGGGGGGGGGGGGGCTCTTCAGGTAGGCATACGGCGTATCCTGAAATTGCAAACACAACAAATGTACTAGAAGTCTCCTTTAGCATGCTCAATTAACAAACTGAAAATGAACCCACCTTAACCTGCTTGCCCCCATCTTACTCTCTACATCCCACCTATCCCTCCAACCATCAACTATTCTGACCCTGTTCTCAAAATCACCTCCCCCTTCCACACCCCACCCACCCCCCCCCCCCCCCCCCCCCCCCACAGCCTTTTTTTTTTCATTTATTTTTCAACCTCACTCATAGCGATATGGTCTACACCACGGCATGTATCTCCCCGGTCCAGTCATGTCAGCCTACCCTTCAGTCCCAAACCCCTTCCCAATCACCTGTAACGACGGCGTTTTCGCTACTGAATTAAATTATTACATATATAAACGTTTGTTCTAATGGAATAAGTGTGTGCGTGTGTTTGTTCTGATAATCAGTATAAAGGTGGGTGCACTATATCTGTTCACTATACTCTTTCATCCACCACACACGCGCTTACAAACGAAGGACAAAGGCCACACAGTTATATCTCTTTGCCCTCTTTAACTATTAACAAGCACTCATAACATACATTAAACCACACAATTCACATCATATAAACCAATCTACACAAATAACTAACAGTAACAAGTGGCATATAGGTTATTCACAACTTCAGCGCTCACACATTCACTCGCTACCGTAGAGGTCGTTGTCTCTCTCGAGAGACGTCACTCGACTCCTCTTTATACTAGTGTCGACACAGTCAATATCACATTGACGACTTGACGGAGATTCCCGAACTGAATATTACTATTCAATGACTACTCACAGATTTAGAACATTCCTAGGCGTGAAATTAACGGCGCTAGGCGACAATAGCTACACTGCCGGAACACTGCATGTGGTCCTGTAGCACGAATCTGTGGCTTACTTCGCTACCGTTGCTGCTCGTAGCACCAGTGATGGTAGGACGAAGGAGAGATGAAAGCTTGATGCCCGCATTCGGTCACGTACGTGATGCCTTCAGGACAGCTTCATCGGCCCTACACCAGGGGTGTCCGCTCCGTACCGGCCCCGCTGTACACAACATTTATACACTCATAAATGTTCGCTCTTATACCTAAAAGTCTGAATGTGTCTTCGACACATTATTATACTTCAGAGCGCTCTAGATCATTTCCTCTGAAAAATGTCTTCTTTATGCCACCATACTACAATCACTATTGTCATAATTCTTATGACAATTCCTATAGCCACTTTAACACAGTGCACACAATTTACGTACCTACACACAATGAATTATGAGCCAAATATTACAATCACAGCTCACCTTCAATTCGTAACATATTACTGCACATTTCATCATTAGATCACAAAATATATACTGAATTTTATACCTATTTCAGTTCCACATCTTCACATATGAATGAATACAACATGACCTCCTAGTTATAAACTATATCACATAATTACATGACTAAACAAGTATTGACACGAGCCATCGCATTTCCTTCCAACATGGCTCTTCTGCACTCTAATAATAATTCATAAAACAATACTGTCTTTTTCATCTGAATAGCGTTACAGGTCATTATAAATACCGGTACTAAAAGAATAAATACCTGTATTCAATATACAGCTATCGAATTCTCTAGCCAGAATTCTTCCTCAGAGCCCTAGCAAAAACGACTGCTCGGCTCGACTGGTGTAGCATCTCTAACTGGCAATTATTCCCGATACTACACTGTCACTCCCACACGTGACACGTGAACATCGCTCACCTACATTACCGCACGTGAAAATTGCTTATCTGTACATTACCGCTCGTGAACATTGCTTATCTCTACATTATTCGCATGTGTACATTCGGTCCAACTGCTAACGACGTCACACCATCGTCCGACCGAAAACTGCCCCAAAGGCGTTCGTTACACTACCCCCCTCTCAACGAAAAAAAGAACCGACCGAGGGTCTTTTTTACAAGTTCGTAGACAATGTGAAAATACAGTAACGACTATTAACCCTTGACCTATGGAACCGACTGATCACGATCAGCGCGTGACAACAGATCCGCGAACACATTCTGTGTACCTGGAAGTTGCTCGAGATTGAATCTAAACTCTTGTAAGGACAAGGACCAACGCATGATGCGAGAATTCTTAAAGCGACTTGTATGCAAGTACGTCAGCGGTCTGTGGTCAGTCTGGAGAATGAAATCGACCCCCAAAGAAATTTGGAAAATTTCGAAATGGCCCAAACAATAGTCAAACAACATGAGAGGAATAGTGGGAAGACTACCAACATCATCTTGAACACCAATAGCCACTGATGGGACAGTATGCAAATTTGAAACGTCCACATGAGGAACAGCACACTGAGGCTCCACAACCTCGACATCTGGAAGCAAAAAAGGAGAAAAGATATAACGATATCAATAGCGACCATCTCGAACGGAGTCGAGATAAGAGGCATAGTCGCCAAAGGAACAGAGGGAACATTGCCTTTTGAAATTGTCTTCTGACAAATGTCACAAGTGTGAACATAAGTACTCACATCAGCAGAAACACCAGGCCAAAAGAACTGGGACAAAATCTGAGTCAGAGTTCTACGAACTCCACAATGACCAGCCAAAAGTTGATCATGCGCAGCAATCATGACTGAAGCACGAAGTTTCTCTGGAACAACAACCTGATGCAAAATATCCTTGGATGTCCGATACTTCCTGTACAAAATATCATCCTGAAAATAGAAAGAATAAGTAGCAGAACCAACAACCTTTTCTCCACCTGAGGCAGCTAAATTGAAACAAGCTTGCAGAGTAGCATCACCTTTCTGCAACTGAATGAGTTCAGCACGAGTGACCTTCAAATCATCGCACACAGTGACAAGAGGTTTGTGCGGGAGACCTTGTTGCCTAGCCTGAACACGAGTAGCGACAGCAGCAACAGGGACCTCATCAGCAGCAGCAGCAACTGAAGTATCTTGGGTCGGCTGGACAATCAAACCTGGAACATTTCCCACAGTCAAGTCAGCAACTGGATCCTCAAGAACACAACAAACCAACTCTCCAGCAAAATATGGACAAGAAACAACAACTTTAGCCTGCTGGTAAATGTTGATCTCTCCACCAAAAGTTTTACAACGGACAGTACCTGGTACATACTGGTAATCAGAAACCAAACGTTTTCGAACACCACAAATGGTAGCACCTGTGTCGCGCAGAACTGAGCAAGCAGTAGAATTGACAGAACCAACTTCTAAATGCAAGATCACAAAATATATACTGAATTTTATACCTATTTCAGTTCCACATCTTCACATATGAATGAATACAACATGACATCCTAGTTATAAACTATATCACATAATTACATGACTAAACAAGTATTGACACGAGCCATCGCATTTCCTTCCAACATGGCTCTTCTGCACTCTAATAATAATTCATAAAACAATACTTTCTTTTTCATCTGAATAGCGTTACAGGTCATTATAAATACCGGTACTAAAAGAATAAATACCTGTATTCAATATACAGCTATCGAATTCTCTAGCCAGAATTCTTCCTCAGAGCCCTAGCAAAAACGACTGCTCGGCTCGACTGGTGTAGCATCTCTAACTGGCAATTATTCCCGATACTACACTGTCACTCCCACACGTGACTCGTGAACATCGCTCACCTACATTACCGCACGTGAAAATTGCTTATCTGTACATTACCGCTCGTGAACATTGCTTATCTCTACATTATTCGCATATGTACATTCGGTCCAACTGCTAACGACGTCACACCATCGTCCGACCGAAAACTGCCCCAAAGGCGTTCGTTACATCACCTAATCCCAAAGATCCCATTGTGAAAGAAACTCTCGATGTGAACAGAAGTGTTCAATGACACAAATGTCCATGTTCTGAAACGCTGGAGAAAGGCCTTGTCCGTTCGTTATGTTCACCTTCTAGAGTCCACTAACAGTGGGTTTGACGTGACTTTGAAGGATGTCGGACTTTGACAATAACACTATCGACCGCACTGACTTCAGCGTTCGTACAAGGGCAGCTGGAATTCCTGATACACTTGCCAAGACATTCGTACAAGTGAAACGGGCGGGCATCAACTACATTACTGTGACCCTGTATTACAAACGGATGCATAGCATGCGGAACCTGTCTGATCCAGGGAATACGAGCTGAAGAGTAGGTGAAGACGGAATTCCACCAGTTGTGCGCCCCTGCCAACATTCTGTCACCTTCCCCTGTGTTATAGCTCCGAGCCACAACGCCCCCGAAACCCGCACCAGTCCTCAATCCTCCACTGCAGTGTGTTGATTTCACATCCACTGAGGCGAGGGATAAGAGGGTTGTTAGCAACCAGACCACATCACCCTTTACGGTCACATCATCCTTCACCTCCCCCACCATCTCCCTTAGCGAATCACGTGGGTTGTTGCTCGACGTCTCCTTGGCAGACACTCCCGTCACTCCCACCCGCTCCACTGTAACGGAAACCTCATGAGTTTCCCTCCTAATGCTGACACCAAAGGGGGATAACCTGCTAAGGCCGATCTCGCCCCAGCACGTTTCATCGTCGGCAGATCGTGTCTCCTTTACAGCCACACCCCCTACAGATTCAGCGTGTGTTGTTCCTGTTATAGCAGCCGTGAATGATTTGCATATGTCATCTCCTGGCATGCAAACCCTCCCTCCCCCAACTGACTTTGAGACCAGCCCGTCAGAGGCAGAGTTACATACCGTGACTTTGCTCCTTGCGTCACGCCCAGCTTCCTGTCCACCTGAGATAACCAACAGCAGCGAACCAGGTATGACCCAGGCAACCGCTCATGCTACCTCCATAAACATCGTACTCCCTCTCCGACATCTTGCCGAACTACCAGCTCTACAGAGTTCCTCGCTGCTGTACTCCCGCCTACGCGATGCTCATAATATCATCGCGGGTCTTCGTGCTGATGTAGACACTTTGTTTAAAGGACTGTCAGCGGCTCTCATCAGGATTGATCAACTTGACAGCTACATTAGCGATGAAGCAGTGAGGAGAGCCACAGATCTGCAACTCACAGAGTCCAGTGTTACGTGGTGGAGTTGTAGTCGAAGTATGATAAACACACCAGACACACACGCACGTAGAGTTCTTTAAAGTAAACCTCGTTCAGCTGCAATCCGTCACACGTGGCTTAAGGATGTAGACAATATTGGAGTAACAGTTCCAACTATTTAATTCAGCGATGCGATATCCACACAATAATGCACTTTCAAATGCACAAACTACTGAATACAATGTACTCACACGCTTTCCCAGCGCCCTCCTTATATACACTATCAAAATCTAGAATCTTCTACGGAAATCATGAACTCAAGCAACCAGAACGAAACGCGCAGCCGAAACTCATTAACATGAACTTTCCCGAAACAATATATCAGGCTACAAAAATACGGCTGCTTACTTCATCTCTAAACTCTAGTGTATAATTAAGTCACATAAAAGTATGGTATCCATATCTATGATAGCTCAAAAAAGTACGAGAACATTCACCAAACAAAATAAGGCTGCTCGATACACGCGCACATGAAAACAACAAGTACCGAAAAAGTAGCGATGTCAGATGTCAATCAACCGACGTGACACTAATGAGGCCACCAGACAGTGCGACCTGTCTACAACGTTCCGGACTAAACTTAACAAAACGAAAACGGCTCTACTCAAGAACAAAAAGGAAATCTAACAAAAAAAAAACACGTGAAACATAACCGAGATAGCTCAAATAAACAACATATCGTTACCTACGAAAACACATGTACGCTCTCACAGGATAACACAACCACAATCGTAACATTACCCCCCCCCCCCCCCCCTCTTAAGAATGAAATTTCACAAAAAAACATTTCTTCTCAAATTAAAAAAAATACGGTTGTGGCTGTGTAAACCTACACAAACCCTAAACAAATATAACTTCACATCAAAAATCAAATTTAAAAAAAAAAACGTCTCACATTTCCTGTAAACAGTCCTGAGCATGGAAATGTTTCATACAAAAGTTCTGGACACAGAAATGTTCATTTAAACTGCTCTGCTCAGGTAATCTGCTCCAAAATTCTGCGAACCCTGATTTGCCAATACCCTTTGCTTAAGTCAATTTTGGAGAAAAATCGGTCTCCGCTGACCTTCTGGAACAGCTCTTCTGCTGTGGGCATAGGCTCTGGATCAAAGAGTGTTAGTTTATTGAGTCTGCGATAGTCCACACACACTCGGTTAGATCCATCTGGTTTCTTCACGATGACAACTGGGGACGCATATGGTGACTTGGACTCTCTGATGACATTCAGACTCAGCATTTCCTTGATATCCTTTTTCAATTCTTCTCTCGTGTTATAAGGAAGACGATAAGGTTTGCTGTGAACTGGCTCGTTTGACGTCAGGTTTACCTCGTGCAGGATGGTGTCTGTTGTACCTGGGTCAGGTGTAAACCGATGCTCGAACTCTTGAGTCAGGACGCGCAGTTCTTCACGTTGAGTCTGGGTCAGGTTCTGACCGAACTGGATATCTTCTACATTCTCTTTGTGTCGGAGATCATTAAGGTCAAACAGGTTTTCGTCGTCTAGTCTTTCGTCATCAGCAAGATGCACCGATTCCGTCAATTTTGGTTTGTCTTGACCTCTCTGTAGCTCCACCAGCCTGTCCCTATTCACGACAGCTGCTTCCGTGTTGTCCGCCACTTTAAGAGGTATGGTCTGGTGACTCTTCTTTGCTTGACTTCTCGTGGTAACAGAACATATTTCAGGTCTCCACTCTGGATCTGGATCGTCTGCGTTTCTGGCCCCATCAATGTTTCCGATGATGAGGTCGTAGACTGGTGTCTTCACGCACAACGCCTTCATCTCTCCTGTCAAGTATGGGGTGTCGACACTGACTTTGGCAAGGGGGATAATCCTTACAGTTCCGTCAGCCAAAATGAGGGTGGTCCACTCCTGTAGCTTCTGGTCTTCAGCTACTAGGTCCTCTCTCACGATGATGCAGCTACAACCAGTGTCTCTCAACACTCTCACTGGTGTGTCGCCGACGAATCCTGACACCACCGGCATATTCGGCACTTCATTCTCAGGCAGCGCGATGTTTGAGACTGGTAAAAATGTAGTCCCATCTCCTACTGGGATGCGTCCATTCTTTTTGAAAGATTCAATCAGTTCTGGTGTCGCTCGCTTTTCTCTAGACTCAAAGTCATTGGATGACGTCATATCATTGGCTAAAACAGCGGCAGCTCTGTGTTGAGACGTGATACTGCTTCTGCCTGCTATCCCACGGTCTTGGTTGGATCTTCTGATGTTGTCGCCTCGGGGAATGTCTTCAGAAGGACACCGTATCGCCTTGTGACCTTTCTTTCCACAGAGAAAACATGTCAGGTTCTCCACTGGCTTGTATCTCGGGGTGTCTCTGACATTGTGGATTTCCTCTGCTGGTGCAGACACACGCTGTGGCTTACTGGACCCGAACTTCATGTTGTGAGCGTCAAGGTATCTTTGAGCGAAGTCGGCCAGGGCCTTTAGTGACTGGTCTTTTTGCTCTCTGAGGTGGGCGGCCAGGTCCTTAGAACATGCGCTGAAAACTTGTTCTTTGATGATGAGGTCGCACAGGTCTTGGTACTCTCTGTTTAGGCCAGCCAGCTCTATCCATTTCTCCAGGTAGCTTCTGATTCTCTCAATGAATAGGCCGGGTGTTTCTCCTTCTTCAGGCTTGCAGGTCCGAAATCGTCGCCTGTAACCTTCTTCAGTGAAGTCGTACTGTCTCAACAGGGCGGTTTCAACTGAGTATAATCTTCGGCTTCTTCTCTTGGCAAACGGGTGTAAAATTCAAGCGCTTTGCCATTTAGAAGTGCGCTCAGTTTAATAAGCCAAGTCTCTCGTTTCCAATTGTTGCTATTTGCGAAGCGCTCGAATCGCTCCAGATAAGCGTCCATCTTATCTGAATTTTCAATAAAAGGTGGAAGTTTTGGCGCATGGGCTGTTTGTTCTCTGCTCGCTAATGCTGTTGCTTCATTAGTTCTCTGCCTCTGTACCTCAATCTCCATCTGATTTAGATGAATTTCATGTTGACGCTGCCTCTCCGCCTCTTCTCGCTCCTCTTCTCGTTGTTTCTCTGCCTCTCTTCGCTGTTTCTCTGCTTCTTCTGCTTGGATTTCGAGTCTCCTGATTTCACGTTCTTTGGCTCTTTCTTCTCTCTCCAGTCTCTCCTTTTCTTCTTTCTCTCGTTTCTTTTATTCTTTCTCTTCTCTTTCCAGTCTCTCCTTTTCTTCTTTCTCTCGTTTCTTTTCTTTTTTCTCTTCTCTCTCCAGTCTCTCACCCCACCCGGGTCTGCCCTGGGGGACTTGGGTGGGGTTAGGTATTTTTTAGTTCCCAGGGTCACCCTGGTCAGCCCCACAGGGTGGGTTTTTCTCTCTATTCTGGGGCATGTGTTTCTGTCTACCCTTTGTCCATTCACCTGTATTTGCCTTTTTAAAACTCTCCCTACTGTCTGCACTGCCTGTAGCTCTTGATATTGGATGTGTGTTGCTAGATGGTCTTAGCTTTATTTAGGCCCCATGTGTTAGGTTTATTTAACGTATTTGACCGGTTGGCGACATACATTCAATGTTCTGTTTAGTTGGGTTTTTTTTTACAAGCAGTGCAGGCACGTCCTGAGAAAGCCTTGTTGCTGTCGGGACGTTAAGCAATGTACAATCAATCAATCTCTCCAGTCTCTCCTTTTCTTCTCTCTCTCGTCTCTTTTCTTCTTTCTCTTCTCTCTCCTTTACAAACTCGAGGAGTTGAGCTCCTTCGAGTCCACATTCCTTTCCAATTTTCAGGAATATCTCCAATTCCGATGTCGCCATCTCTGCTTTTCACTGCTGGCTGTTTTCTCCTGCTACCCTTTCCACTGAACCAACTGAAGAGGTCTCGTCGGGGTCGCCAAATGTTACGTGGTGGAGTTGTAGTCGAAGTATGATAAACACACCAGACACACACGCACGTAGAGTTCTTTAAAGTAAACCTCGTTCAGCTGCAATCCGTCACACGTGGCTTAAGGATGTAGACAATATTGGAGTAACAGTTCCAACAATTTAATTCAGCGATGCGATATCCACACAATAATGCACTTTCAAATGCACAAACTACTGAATACAAAGTCTCTTCTGCTATGTCCTCACTACGACTCAAAGTTTCTCATACACAGCGTCTCTCGCAATAAACTGTGTGTCTCTACAACTGACAAAGCAAGACAATGTACTCACACGCTTTCCCAGCGCCCTCCTTATATACACTATCAAAATCTAGCATCTTCTACGGAAATCATGAACTCAAACAACCAGAACGAAACGCGCAGCCGAAACTCATTAACATGAACTTTCCCGAAACAATATATCAGGCTACAAAAACACGGCTGCTTACTTCATCTCTAAACTCTAGTGTATAATTAAGTCACATAAAAGTATGGTATCCCTATCTATGATAGCTCAAAAAAGTACGAGAACATTCACCAAACAAAATAAGGCTGCTCGATACACGCGCACATGAAAACAACAAGTAGCGAAAAAGTAGCGATGTCAGATGTCAATCAACCGACGTGACACTAATGAGGCCACCAAACAGTGCGACCTGTCTACAACGTTCCGGACTAAACTTAACAAAACGAAAACGGCTCTACTCACGAACAAAAAGGAAATCTAACACAAAAAAACACGTGAAACATAACCGAGATAGCTCAAATAAACAACATATCGTTACCTACAAAAACACATGTACGCTCTCACAGGATAACACAACCACAATCGTAACATCCAGCATGGGCGAGATTTTGTCTGGTCTCGACGAAAGGATAAATAGTGTGGAATCAGCTCAGCACGCTATGGACAGCACTGTAAACGGTTTATCTACGGTTAAACAGAATCACAAGCAGTGCCTCCGAGATCTGCAAAAGAAACTGAACAAGGCATCAACCCATACAAACAGTCGATCAGTGACTGATAACTCTGACAGTACATTTACGCATCCGTCTGCTGCCCTTGACAGCAGTACCTCTCAGAGATGTGCAATGGACATAGAAACAGTTGCATCCCCCCCCCCCCTCTCCGCCCCTCCGCTTCTTTCACAAGACAACATCATGGCTGTGTCCCTCCAGGCTATGAGAGTAGGTGAGAACGGGAGCTGGGAACGCCGCATTCCTGTCCGGATAACCGCAGGCCAGCCCGAGATCATCAACCAAACTACAAAAGCCAGCGGACAACAGCAGCAAAACAGCAGACAGTCTCACAGGCTTTCTCCGGAGGAACAGATACTACAACACTCGGTACTCGCTGACACCAACACCCTAGTTATCGGAGACTCCGTTGTTCACTACATCAAGGTTGAGAAGATGTCTACGTACCCAGAGAAAAAGGTGCAGATCATATCTGTGTCTGGCCTGAAAAGTCCCCACCTGATTGGCTGGCTCCGGAGTCTGAAAACTCCCCACCTGATTGGCTGGCTCCGGAGTCAAGAACCCTCTCACACAGTCTCTCTTGTGACCTTCCATGTCGGAGTGAAAGACTCTAAGCAGACAGAAGTGACCAGCGCTGTTTGGGACCAGCTTGCCCGGCAATGTCGACGGGTATTCCCCAGCGCATGCATCCAAGCTTCATCTATTCTGCCAGCCCAGAGGGGACAACAGCTGAACAGGTCTATTACTGCCTCCAACGGAAACCTATACCACATGTGCAAAAAGCGTGGGTTAACATTTGTGGACAGCACGCCAATTTTCTCTACTACAGATAGATTTCCGCGCAAAAGGCTCTACAGGCGCAGTGACCCAATCCACCCTAGCCGGCAGGGCACAAATAGCTTGGTCATTAAGGTGAAAAGAGGTGGGGTGCCTCCTGACACCTCCACAGCCATCCATGCTCCGAGCAGTGGCCGGAACCGTGGTGAGAGGCGTAGCGGCAACTCTCCAGGACTGTATTCTGAAATTGTGGCAGGGACTGCGTCCTCTACATCTACTTTCTACCCAGGATCACAGTATGATGCAAATAGCCACCAGATAACTAGAGACTGTTTCAACAGCACATCTCAACAGCAACAGCGATGGGCCTGTTCAGCTTTTGTCTCCTTTGGATTCAGGAAGAGCCGATCATGTACAGACCAGATCGCTACTCTCCGCATCATCGTGGAACAGTCTCTGGAGTGGAGCTCCCCGCTGTACGTCAACTTTGTGGATTATGAGAAAGCATTTGACAGCGTGGACCGAGAGACTCTGTGGAAACTCCTACGACACTACGGTGTACCCACAAAGCTCGTCCGCCTGATCAAGAGCAGCTACAATGGCATGACATGTCGCGTGATCCACGAAGGGCAGTTCACCAGGGAGCTCCAGGTCAGAACTGGTGTCAGGAAGGGGTGTCTGCTGTCTCCGTTCCTCTTCCTACTGGCCATAGACTGGGTCATGAAGATGACCACAGAGCACAGACGAAGTGGAATACAGTGGACACTGTGGACACAGCTTGACGACCTCGATTTTGCAGACGACTTGGCATTACTGTCCCACACTCATCAACAAATGCAGGACAAGACCACGAGGCTTGCTGACATCTCGTCCTAAGTGGGCCTCACCATTCACAAACAGAAAACAAAGACAATGAGGATGAACGCAACCAGGGAAGAACCAGTCTTGCTTGCTGGCACCCCGTTGGTGGAGTCCTTCACCTATCTCGGGAGCATCATAGACAAAACAGGCGGCACTGATGCAGATGTCAGAGCACGAATTGGTAAAGCCAGAGCAGCCTTTCTCCAGTTGAAAAAAGTGTGGAGTTCCAGAGAGCTGTCACAACACACCAAAGTCCGGATTTTCAACTCCAATGTAAAAGCAGTTCTCCTATATGGAGCAGAGACTTGGAGATTGACAAAAACCACAGTCAACAGAGTACAGACCTTAATGAACAGTTACCTTAGAAGAATTTTGAAAATCCACTGGCCAGAGAAGATCAGCAACATCAGACTCTGGGAGAGAACAGAGCAGATAACAGCAGAGAATGAAATTGGGCGAAGAAGATGGGGATGGATCGGTCACAGTCTGAGAAAGCCAGCTTCCAGTATCACTAGGCAGGCATTGTCATGGAACCCCCAGGGAAAGAGGAAAAGAGGTAGGCCGAGAAACTCCTGGCGTCGAGACCTCCAAGCAGACATCAAGAGACTGGGAACCACCTGGAGTAGAATCGAAGGAGAAGCACAGGAAAGGAGTTGCTGGTGGTCTCTCGTCGACGGCCTATACCCGGGTAGGGGTGACAGGCGTAAGTAAGTAAGTACGTAAGGGCTGGCGGAAGGGAGGCAAGCCAGACACATGCTGATACAAGACATGTCACCCCCACAGCAAAAGGAGGCACCAGTACAACAGTTCATGACTATGTGGCAGTCACCTAACATACTGCAGTTCCCGACAGTTTCTGCAATGTACCCGCAGTATCGTGCGGTGCAAACGGACCACTTTTCAGGGAACACTATGGCGCAACCCTACTCATTCAAGGCGGGGAAGTGGCGCAGTGGTTAAGGCGTCTGCCTCCAATGCCAAACGTGCGAGGTTCGATACCGGGTTCCGGCGTTGGATTTTTCTCCTCTGGTAAGTGTCACCGTCTGGGCAGTGGGCAGATGTTCACATCTGCACGGGACATAGACGACCCCGGCCCCCACGAGTCCCCTGCTGCCTTGCAGGCCTGGCCGCTTGGCTGCGGAAAGGCTAAGGAAGGAAACCCCTGACATCAAAGCCCCCGTGTCTCCGGGGAAGGCTTTTGAGCCAGAGACTAAGACAAGGACAGTCTGATATAAAACCTACGACCTGAGGACCTCGATGCCACCGTCCCAGCTTGCTAGGCCATGGCAAACGAACCAAGGGTTTAAAGGGTGGGGCCAGTACTGCGCACACTGCACTCCACCAAAAAGCTCCATCGCGCAGGCTTTAGGAAACGCCCACGGACTATGACACTTGCCTGCAGACGACGTGGGCAAGCCCTATAGAATCTTCGTTCGCGAAGTCAAGCCATGACTGACTCATTTAGCGTCACCGCACCCGCACATACTCCGTATACACACCACGACGTCTGGGCTCAGTACAATCGCCCAGCTTGTGTTTACTGAGACTATAACCAGAGCATCTTTCTATATACATCTATTAAACATTACATTCTTTGAATTGTCTGTTGGGTCAGTTGTTCAGCAGAATATCAGTGACTAGACATTGTTTCCTAAGTGATCTCTTACATCATAGACATTGCTTCCTAGGTGATCTCTTACATCATAGACATTGCTTCCTAAGAAGTACCGAACGATAAAGAAACACGCTTAGAAAAGACAGGGACAACACAATTTATTAATATTTCGGGTAAATACCCTTTGTCAAAATAGTCAAAAAAACAGAGAAATCAGCCGCTACTTATCTTCTTTCGTAGAAGTGATGTAGCAACTGAAGGAGGTGACTGGTCTAGATTGCTTCCTAAGTAATCTCTTATATCGTGTGCGCACTGTAACGGTGTTTCCTATCTTCGTCTATAACTACAACAGTAACATTATCACGGCACTACGAGAATACATTTACATTTTGAGCGATTTGGGACGCTGGTTAGGAATCTTTGTGTAAGCGTACCGTACATCGAGTGCACTGTGACACTGTTTTTCTTTGTGTGTTTCCCAGCACACCATCAGTCATAAGTCATTAGAGGATGGAAATGATTGTCTTATTCTATACCTGCGTATTTCTCTGTGTGCTGGCGATTGGGTGCCTGATAGGCGGGGCCAGGGGATCTAACTGTTGTCTGTCCAGCGCTGTGATTCCCCTTGGTTTGAGTACTGATCAGTCATAAGCGATTATTGTCGCTTTTTGGAAAACTTCGAGCAGCTCTTCATCTACTGGACAGTTGGTCAAGACACATTGAACTTGTAGTGTGTCAAAGTATAGACTGCCTTCTTTTTCCTCGTCTGCACTGAAAAACAACACAGTCTATACAATTATATATATCTTTTTCTCTTGGTTTATGGGTGTTGATTTATTGTTATCTTTTTACATCAGTTATGTCTACAGACAAGCCTGATACGAATCAGTTGCTTATAGGACATTTAAATATATATCATTTGTATAACAAAGTTTCAGATTTCTGTGTGATGTTGAGTCAACCAAAACCAAACGCTTTCCACGTGTTTGGAATAACTGAATCACGACTGTGCTCTAACATCAGTGATGAAGCCATTTTTATCCCGGGTTTTCATGTATTTCGTCGCGATCCTGTTTCCCCTAAACACACGGGTATAGCCGTGTGTTTAAACAATTCAATTAGGGATTTCGCTCGAAGAAGGGCAGATCTAGAATCAGATCTAGTGGAAAGCGTTTGGATTGAACTAAAAGCAAGCAAAGCCACCCCATTATTAATCTGCTTTGTTTATCGAAATCCCTCAGCCACTTTTGAATGGTATGACGCATTTACGGAAATGATGGACAATGCAACCAAATGTACTTCTGATCTATTAATCTTAGGCGACTTTAACATCAATTTGTTTTCTTCCAATCCTGCTTGGGAAACTACTTTTACTTTGTTTGGTCTCAAACAGTTGGTCACTAAAGCAACAAGAGTAACTGCCAATTCCTCAACATTGATCGACCATATTTACACAAACAACAAGACTAGAGTATTAGGGGTGCAGGTGCCCGAGGTTGCTATTAGTGACCATTACCCCGTCTGTTGTAGCTGGGCTCTGAAAGGTGACCGACGCCCCAAAAATCACCAACACGTCACTATTAAATTCAGATCTTATAAACACTTTAACAAAGATGTTTTCCTATCGAATCTCTGTCAAGTATGTTTCAGTCACGTTTATAATTACACGGATCCCAATACTGCGCTTGCAGAATGGTATGAGCTTTTTCTAAGTGTACTGGATAAACATGCACCATACCGAGAAAAAACGTGTAAAACGTGCACAGCCTCCCTTGTGGTTAAATAAAGATATCAAGGATGCTATGTCACTTCGTAATGAACATAAAAAGCACAAGGAATTTGATGACTATCGTAAACAGCGAAATAAGGTAAAGTATATTGTTCGTGAAACCCAAAAGTGTCACTTTAAAAGGATCATTGATGAGAAAAGGGACAAAGTTACAGTGTGGCGCGCCCTGAACACATTTACAAAATCTAAACAAAACCAGTGTCTCAGCGGATACATTTAATACACATTTCCTATCTGCTGCTGATGTCCTTTTACAAAGTTGTCCAAACATGTCACAGATATCTGACGCACTTGATAAATTCTGTGCCGATAAGCTCAAGTATTTCCAACATTCCTGTTATAACGGTTTATGACGTTGGTAAAACTATATCTCAGCTAAAAAATAAGAGATCAACTGGTCATGACGGCATTAGTACTGCAATACTAAAACTAGCTCTCCCATATGTGGTTGATTCTCTGACGTATATTTACAATCTTTGTTTTCGACAGGGAACATTTCCGTCCAGCCTAAAGAAAGCAAAAGTCATTCCTTTGCCCAAAACTAAAGATCTTTTTGAGCCAAATAACTTTAGGCCCATTTCCATACTTTCGACTTTGTCGAAACCAATAGAAAAACATAATAACCATCATTTACAGCAGTTCTTGGAAAATCATCAAGTTTTACACCCCTTGCAATCAGGCTTTCGACAACGCCATTCTTGTCATACGGCGCTGATTCATCTGATTGATAGATGGCTCGATGCAATGAACAGACTGCAAACGACAGGGACAGTATTCTTAGATTTTAGCAAAGCTTTCGACTTAGTCAATCATAATCTACTTATACAGAAACTTAAAGCATATAGGCTTAGTAGCAACGCTGTGGCGTATTTTTCAGTCATAGCTAGAGAATAGAACTCAATTTGTTTGTAAATGGCAATCTGCAGAGGGTATAATTCGTCATGGTGTGCCACAGGGATTGTTACGTGGTTGAGTCGTGGTCGTAGTATGATATCACACCAGACGGCACGCACGTAAGGTACTTTTAAAAAACTTCATTCAGCTGAAACCTGTCAGACGTGGCTTAAAGTTGTAGACAATACTGGATTAACAGTTCCAACAATATTTTATTACAGCGATGCGATCTCCACGAAATGCCTTCACAAATGCACCAACAATGTCTTCTCGGCAAAATGTCCACACTTTGACACAATGCGTCTCTCATACAATGTACATCACCATTCACTGCATAACTCCGTCACTGACAATGAAGCACAATATCTTGCGTAGCGCTCTCTCAGTGTCAATGCGCTAACGATACACTGCAATTATACAACTGAACAATGTACCGACGCTGTTACATCGCAATTTTACAACTGAACAATGTACCCACGAGCTTCATAACACGATCTTTTATAGTGGAATGCTTTCCAGAATAATCGCGGAAATTCGTACAACACAACCAATCAGAATAAAATACGTAACCAAAACCACTAAGTATCAATGAGAAACATTACACTAGAATAAGAAGAAGAAGTACCCAACGGAGAAAGAAACACGCTTAGAAAAAACGGTACAACACAATTACCACTATAAAAGACTCGTGTTATGAAGCTCGTGGGTACATTGTTCAGTTGTAAAATTGCGATGTAACAGCGTCGGTACATTGTTCAGTTGTATAATTGCAGTGTATCGTTAGCGCATTGACACTGAGAGAGCGCTACGCAAGACTGATATTGTGCTTCATTGTCAGTGACGGAGTTATGCAGTGAATGGTGATGTACATTGTATGAGAGACGCATTGTGTCAAAGTGTGGACATTTTGCCGAGAAGACAGTCACCTTTTTGGTCTGGATTGTTTACACTAGAATAGTCCACAAAAATCTGGCTGCTATTTCTAGCCCCTATGTTGGGAATTCCCCGCGCGTTACGACGTCACACAAAAGTAGGCCAGACAGGTCACGACCTTGCCCGCATTCTTAGGAAAGTACACGACCATTCCGACTGCTACCTTCACGCGCACAGTAAACAGTGGTGAATACTCGAGCGGTTTCTAGACTCTTCGGGATTTAACTCCGTGTGTCAAAAAGATAATCAATTCCGCACTACGCGTTAATGAAAGTGAAACTTACTGAAAAGGTACGTGATTCGTAATCACGATAGCTCAAATAAATATCGGATCGTTTCCTACGATTAATGCACGGACACTCTCACAGAACAACACGACCACAATCGTAAAAGGGATCAATACTCGGCCCCTTATTATTTTCTCTTTTTATAAATGATCTTCCTCTACATATTTCTCCCACTGGAGTCACCTGCAGCCTTTTTTTTTTTTTTTTTTTTTTTTTTTTTTTTGCAGATGATGGCACATTAGACTTTTTTGATGCAAATGTTTTCAGTGTCAACCTCACCCTTCAGCAAAGCATAATTGTTACATCAAAATGGTGTGCTGATAATTTCATGATTCCAAACACTGGTAAAACAAAGTGCATGCTCGTCGCCACCAGACAAAAACATCAGCTCAATCCCCCTCCTTTGAATTTGTTTTTGGGATCAGAACAAATTCAGTAAGTTAAAGAACATCGAGTACTTGGCACACATATTGATAACTGCCTCAGCTGGCAGAGCCAAACAATAAGATATGCAAGGTGGTCTCAAAAAATTTGTTTCTTCTTGCAAAACTAAAATATTTCACTGACAGAAAAACAAGACAACTATTCTATAATGCACACATTAAATCGCATATTGATTATGTCTCATCTGTATGGAATGGCTGTAGGATGCAAATTTAAAAAGATTAAACTCACTCCATAGGCGAGCGGGGAAACTTATATTAGATAAACACATTCCACAACAAAGCAGTACCGACGAAAAACTTGCATTACTTAGTATGCTCCCTCTCCGTCTCACTTTGTTTTTAATAAGTTAGTAATGGTATATAAGGCTACAGTAGAACAAACACCAGTTTACATATCTAATCGTTTCAAGACTTGTAGCATACCCTACAACACACGTAAAAATGACCTGGTAGTTCCAAAGCCCACAATAGACATATTCAAGACGTCTTTTTCTTACTCGGGTTCAATACTGTGGAACGCACTTCCCAATTTTTTTTTAAATAAATTGTATCATAAAGATGATCATTAATTCTGATTCCGTATCATGCTACTTTGATCTGTATCATCCATTTATCTTGCATCGTATTTGCACGCTCAAATGTGTGCATATGTGTGTGTGTGCGTGATTGTAACGCATCACTCGAGTAATAGGCATCATGCATTATCCTTGTGCTGCCTTACATCTGACTGGGGATGTGTGTGTGTGTGTGTGTGTGTGTGTGTGTGTGTGTGTGTGTGTGTGTGTGTGTGTGTGTGTGTGTGTGTGTGTGTGTGTGTGTGTGGTGCAACGCATCACTCCAGTAATGACCGTCTTGCATTACTCTTGCGCTGCGTTTGATCTGGCACACATAATGTGCGTGCATGTGTGATTGTAACGCATGACTCGAGTAACAGGCATCATGCGTTACCCTTGTGCTGCCTTACATCTGACTGAATGTGTGTGTGTGTGTGTGTGTGTGTGTGTGTGTGTGTGTGTGTGTGTGTGTGTGTGTGTGTGTGTGTCTGTGTCTGTGTGTGTGTAATATTTTAAATTCCTCAATAGTTACAGTTGATGTGTTCAATAGTTTACTTTTAAAGTTTTAACTTTAATCCTTCAGTTTTTAGTTACAATCTTAGAGTTAATACTTTTTTTTTCATATAATCTATGATCATTTTTAGGTTTATTTAAATCTATTGTATGTGCACGTGTGAATATGTGTGCGTGTGTGTGTGTGTGCGTGCGTGCGTGATTGTAACGCATCACTTGAGTAAGGCACTATGCATTAATCTTGTGCTGCCTTACATCTGACTGAAAGATGTGTGTGTGTGTGTGTGTGTGTGTGTGTGTGTGTGTGTGTGTGTGTGTGTGTGTGTGTGTGTGCGCGCGCGCGCGCGCGTGTGTGTGTAACGCATCACTCGAGTAGCCTAATGGGTGTTTTACTTTATTCTTGTGCTGCCTTACAACTAGCACACGCGTGCGCATGTGCGTGTGTCAGTATGTGTGTGTGTCTGTGTGTGTATGTGTGATATTTTCAATTCCTCAATAGTTACAGTTGACGGTTGTGTTCAATAGTTTACTTTTGAAGTTTTAACTTTACTCTTTCAGTTTTTATTTTAAATCTTAGAGTTAATATTCTTTCATGTAATCTATGATCACTTTTAGGTTATTTAAATCTAATGTATGCGCACGCGTGCGTATGTGTGCGTCTGTATGTGTGGGTGCGTTCGTGATTGTAACGCATCACTTGAGTAATAGGTATCATGCGTTACCCTTGTGCTGCCTTACATCTGACTGATCGTGTGTGTGTGTGTGTGTGTGTGTGTGTGTGTGTGTGTGTGTGTGTGTGTGTGTGTGTGTGTGTGTGTGTGTGTGTGTGTGTGTGTGTGTGTGTGTGTGTGTGTGTGTGTGTGTGTGTGTGTGTGTGTGTGTGCGCGCGCGCATGTTTCTTCTTCTTCTTCTTCTTCTTCTTCTGATATATATTATTATTATTATTATTATTATTATCATATTATTATTATTATTATTATTATTATTAAGATGTGTGCGGGGAAGTGGCGCAGTGGTTAAGGCGTCTGCCTCCAATGCCGAAGGTGCGAGGTTTGATACCGGGTTCCGGCGTTGGATTTTTCTCCTCTGGTAAGTGTCACCGTCTGGGCAGTGGGCAGATGTTCACATCTGCACGGGACATAGACGACCCCGGCCCCCACGAGTCCCCTGCTGCCTTGCAGGCTTGGCCGCTTGGCTGCGGAAAGGCTAAGGGAGGAAACCCCTGACATCAAAGCCCCCGTGTCTCCGGGGAAGGCTTTTGAGCCAGAGACTAAGACAAGGACAGTCTGATATAAAACCTACGACCCGAGGACCTCGATGCCACCGTCCCAGCTTGCTAGGCCATGGCAAACGAACCAAGGGTTTAAATGGTGGGGCCAGTACTGCGCACACTGCACTCCACCAAAAAGCTCCACCGCGCAGGCTTTAGGAAACGCCCACGGACTATGACACTGAACTTTCCAAGTCCTGTAGCGATGGGCAAGGGGCAAAACGGCAGGTGAAAGATGTCACTGGAAGCCGCAGCCTCAAACCTGCATGCAGGCGGTTCAGGATATTGGTCGCCTGATGTTGACCTGGGGATGACAACGTCACTCGGCACACCCTGAACGACCAAGCAGCCTTCTCTAGGGACAACACTGCTTGCTCCACACGGAGAGGGGCCTAGAAAAGGTGGCCTAACCAAAGCTCGTAACCCAGTTGGCTAGCCGCGGTCAACGGGCATCTTCTCATGCGGTCAGAAAACAAGAAAAAAACAATGGATCCACTCTCATCACGACAACGACCGGACTCAACGTAGCATGCTGGAACATCCGAACCATGCTCGACACAGCAGACAGCGGACGCCCTGAACGTCGCTCCGCCCTCATTGCCCATGAATTGCGGAGGTTAAACATCGACATCGCCGCGCTCAGCGAAGTACGCCTCCCGGAGGAAGGCAGCCTCCAAGAACTTGGCGCTGGCTACACCCTCTACTGGTCAGGCAGGCCTGCATCAGAAAGACGGCTCTCAGGCGTGGGCTTCATGGTGAAGATCCCCATTGCGACTAAGTTGGAAAACCTACCAACGGGTCACTCCGACCGCATCATGTCCATGCGCCTCCCACTGAGACACCAGCAATACGTCACCCTTCTCAGTGTGTACTGGCACTGGCACCTTATCGACTATGTCCTAGTGCGTCAGAGGGACCGCAGTGACGTGCTCCTCACCAGAGTGATGCCCAGCGCAGAGTGCCACACTGACCACCGCCTTGTTCGCTGCAAACTCAGGCTCCGCCTCAAGCTGAAACCCAAGAAAGCCCCCCCCCCCCCCCCCCCCCCCCAAGAAAAAGCTTGATGTTGCCAGCCTTCAGCGTGACGACAAGAAAGCTGCTCTTCAGGCCGATTTACAGCGCATGCTCAAAGACTCCCCAACCCTCCTGGCAGAGCCTGCAGAAAAAGACAAGTTCTACTCTGACCTGCGCAGCCTCCTGCAGAGCACCCCTGCAGACGACACAGTCATCATCCTTGGCGACTTCAACGTCAGAGTGGGCCAAGACTCTGAAGCCTGGAAAGGAGTCCTCGGCAAGCATGGCGTTGGGAACTGCAATGACAATGGTCGCCTACTGTTGGAGCTCTGTGCAGAGCAGCAACTTGTCATCACCAACACTACTTTCCAGCAAAAGGACAGTCGAAAGACCACCTGGATGCATCTTCGCTCCAAGCACTGGCACCTTATCGACTATGTCATAGTGCGTCAGAGGGACCGCAGTGACGTCCTCCTCACCAGAGTGATGCCCAGCGCAGAGTGCCACACTGACCACCGCCTTGTTCGCTGCAAACTCAGACTCCGCCTCAAGCTGAAACCCAAGAAAGGGCCCCCCCCCCACCCCCACCCCCCAAGAAAAAGCTTGATGTTGCCAGCCTTCAGCGTGACGACAAGAAAGCTGCTCTTCAGGCCGATTTACAGCGCATGCTCAAAGACACAGTTGATCCAGCAGACTCCTCCCCTGAAACACTCTGGGAACAACTGAAAACTGCTATTGTAAAATCTTCTGTGGAAGTCTTGGGCTTTGCTAGAAAGAGAAACAAAGACTGGTTTGACGAAAATGACGTAGAGATCCAGGAACTTCTAGCAAAAAAAAAAAAAAAAAAGAGCCGCCCACCAGGCCCACCTAGGCCAGCCTTCCTGCCCTGTGAAGAAGTCTGCCTTCCGCCTCATCTGCAGCAGTCTCCAGCTCAAGCTTAGAGAGCTCCAGAACGAGTGGTGGTCCAGACTCGCACAGAGGACCCAGCTCTGCGCTGACAACGGTGACTACAGGGGCTTCTACGAAGCACTGAAAGCAGTGTATGGCCCTAGGCACCTGGTACAAAGTCCCCTGCGAAGCGCTGATGGACAGGCACTCCTCACAGATAATACCTCCATCTTGAACCGCTGGTCGGAATACTTTCATGACCTCTTCGGCGCTGAGCGCACTGTTCAAGAAACAGTCATCCTCCAAATCCCACACCTTCCACTAAAGGTTGAATTGGACGAACCGCCCACCGCCGAAGAGACCCTCACAGCCATCCACCAGCTCAAGAGTGGCAAGGCAGCAGGCATTGACGGAATCCCGCCAGAGATCTGGAAACATGGAGGCCCAGCACTGCACAACAAGCTCCACGACCTCTTTCTCTGCTGCTGGGAAAAAAGAACACTACCAAAGGATCTCCGTGATGCAGTCATCATCACCCTGTACAAGAACAAAGGAGAGAAGTCTGCCTGCTCTAATTATCGTGGAATTACCCTGCTGTCCATTGCCGGGAAAATTCTCGCAAGGTTGCTCCTGAATCGGCTGGTACCTGCCATCGCTGAAGACCACCTCCCAGAGGGCCAGTGTGGCTTCAGAGCCAACAGAAGTACCACCGACATGGTCTTTGTGCTGAGACAGCTTCAGGAGAAGTGCCGCGAGCAGAACAAAGGGCTGTACGTAACGTTTGTCGACCTAACAAAAGCGTTTGACACTGTAAGCAGGCAAGGTATGTGGCAGATCCTGGAGCGACTAGGCTGTCCCCCAAAGTTCCTCAACATGATCGTCCAGCTCCACGAGGACCAGCAAGGCCAGGTCAGACTAAACAGTGACCTCTCAGAACCATTCCCCATTCGCAACGGCGTGAAGCAAGGCTGCGTGCTGGCACCGACCCTCTTCACCATCTTCTTCAGCATGATGTTGAAGCAGGCTACAGTGGACCTCGACGATGACGATGCAGTGTACATCAGTTATCGTCTCGATGGCAGCCTGTTCAACCTCAGACGACTGCAGGCCCACACGAAAACCCTAGACCAACTGATTCGTGAGCTGCTCTTTGCTGATGACGCTGCCCTCGTTGCACACACAGAGAGAGCCTTGCAGCGCATTACTTCCTGCTTCGCAGATGCCGCCCAGCTCTTTGGACTTGAGGTCAGTCTGAAAAAGACAGAGGTCCTTCATCAGCCGGCACCCAAGGAGCATCGCCCTCCCCACATCACCATCGGCGAGTCCTAACTGAAGTCTGTACACCAGTTTACCTACCTTGGCTGCATCATCACGTCAGACGCCAAGCTGGACAAGGAGCTGGACAGCAGGCTGGCAAAAGCGAACAGTGCTTTCGGGCGACTATTCAAGCGGGTGTGGCACAATCAACAGCTGAAAAAAGGCACCAAGATCAGCGTGTACAGAGCTGTCGTCCTCACCAGCCTGCTGTACGGTTCCGAGTCCTGGGCCCTCTACCACAGCCAACTACGACTCCTCGAGCGCTTTCACCAGCGCTGCATGCGTACCATCACATCCTCAGCATTCACTGGAGTGACTATGTCACCAACGTCGAGGTCCTTGAACAGGCGGAAACTGTGAGCATCGAGGCGTTGCTGCTGCGGACACAGCTTTGCTGGGCGGGGCACGTCTCCAGGATGGAGGATCATCGCCTACCCAAGATCACTCTGTTCGGCGAGCTCGCCACTGGACACCGAGACAGAGGGGCACCAAAGAAGAGATACAAAGACGGTCTCAAGAAGTCACTTAGTGCCTGCCAAATCGACCACCGCCAGTGGTCTTCGCTTGCTGCGGACCGTGACACCTGGCGCTCCACCATTCACAAGGCAGCCGCCTCCTTTGAGGACTCTCGCAGAGCTAACCTTAAGGACAAGCGGCTCAGAAGAAAAAACAGAGCTGTCGTAACTCAGAACCCTGACCAGACCTTCCCATGCAGCCACTGCGGTCGAACCTGCCTGTCCCGGATTGGCCTCCGCAGCCACGAAAATGCCTGCAGACGACGTGGGCAAGCCCTATAGAATCTTCGTTCGCGAAGTCAAGCCAAGAGATTATTATTATTATTATTATTATTATTATTATTATTATTATTATTATTATTATTATTATTATTATTATTATTATTATTATTATTATTATTATTATTATAATCTCTTCGCTTTATTTTATTTATTTGTCATGTTACGTTTTCTGCTGTTATACTTATTTAAAATGTTATTAAGGACAAACATGTAAAAATGCCTGTGTGCCTACTGTCTTCGTCCTTAGAAAATAAAGTTTCAATTCAATTCAATTCAATTCAATTCAATTCTCTGTTTCTGTCTCTCCCCCCCCCCTCTCTCTCTCTCTCTCTCCCTCTCTCTCTCTCCCTCTCTCTCTCTCCCTCTCTCTCTCTCCCTCCCTCCCTCCCTCTCTCTCTCTCTCTCTCTCTCTCTCTCTTGCTCCCTCCATCCTCCCTCCTCCTCCTCTCTCTCTCTCTCTCTCTCTCTCTCTCTCTCTCTCTCTCTCTCTCTCTCTCTCTCTCTCTCTCTCTCTCTCTCTCTCTCTCTCTCTCTCTCTCCCCTCTCTCTCTGACAGTCTGATTTAGGAAGACCGCTTACAGAAAGTCGCGGGTCGACCAACATTTGTGTCCGTAATTTTCATTTTGTTCACTTGGAATTTTGGAAAGCTATCTTTGAAATAGACATTGGACGAGTTCAAATCCAGCGTGTCAGTACCTCTTCAACTTTTGAATAATAATTAATTCATTCTGCATTCAGCCTAAGCCTAACCCACCATACCATTTCCTCCCTTTGTTTCAATCCCCCCCCCCTCCCCCCTCCACTTCTTTTAGCGTGTGTATATTCTGATAGGGTGTGTGTGTATGTTTGATATTGTGATGCTCGTATTTTTGTTGTATATAATTATGTTGTACATATTATTATTATTTATCATTTATGTCACTTGATTTTTTGTTTTATTTAATTATTCTACACCAGTGTTGCAAAGAAAAATTTCCATATAAAATCTTTTTATCTGGACAATAAAGTTTTTGAATCTTGAATCTTGAATTTTTGCAAGTTTTGGAGCCACTGTGTTCTCATCAAACAGTCAGCCCTGGCAGAGGCTGTGTGGAAGAAAACAGTCGGAACTAGATGAGTGACGTGAAACTTCAAATGCGTCACTGTGTACACAGTGTCGCGAGACTAGCGATGCCATGACGTCAAGCTTATAGTGAAGTCATTTTGCTGCTCGTGCTATTATTTTTCAGAATTCCTGTCGCTACACGAACCCACAGAGCGTACCAGTGGCGGGAAGCGCCATGTGTCCGTCTTTATTTGTGTGCGCCGGCATGTGTGTGTTAATCAGAGATTGACTTAGAGAGGAGGGAAATGGCTCAGAATAATAAGCTTAAAAAAAATATGAACAACTCTGAATGTTTCTAAAAGAAACACTCATGTAGGCTCCAAACAATACGGTAGACTTTGGGATGAAAATCATCATCTTGTTTGTGTGTGCAGAAGGATGCAGAAGGTGTGCCTTAACGCAATAATGCCTGATCCTGGAATGAATTCTGATTTATTTAGAGGAAGGTGTTTCTGAAGCTCATTTTAGCATCCGCGAATAGTGATATGGGGGTACCCTTGCGCCATCGGCTATATCTCTGGTGTGTTTCTAAAGATTTTATTGAAACATGGCTTAAACATCGCAGTACACTTTGAAGTCCATCTTATAGAGTACTGGGGGAGGGGGGAGAGGGGGGGGGGAGAGGGGGGGGGGGCGGTAGGGGGGGGGGGCGTGATGTACGGTAGTCAGGTTTGTCTCTTATACTATTTAGTACATGTTTAGTAAGTCATCATGTTGCTCTTTATGCCCACATTTTAACCCATTCAGCCCTGACGCAATACAGCAGGAGATGGGTCGACCATGATAATTCAAGGCTAGTGCCAGATTAGCTTGGCGCCTGTCGGCGCCAAGCTAATCTGGCATTGCCCTTGAATTATCATGGTCTATCCATCTCCTGCAACATGTGCAGAGTCGTTAGATGACACCTCCAAAATTTGGGAAATCCGGCCGTCGGGCTGAATGAGTTAATTTTTTGGGGTGGTAGCAGCGAGGTAACAGCTATGGAAATTAGCCTGCATGTGGCTGACACAGGTCAAGTTAAATGGTGTCATGTGAACATTTTGAATTCTGCTGTGAATAACTGACAAGATTTAATCTCTAAACCTTGACTTTATTTCAAGGTAACCTGACACTAATTAGAAATTATGATAAGCATCTGCTTGTCGTAACCCATCCCGTGTTACTGCTTCACTGCCGAGGAAAAGTGAAAGCGATCCAACTGCAAGACACATAGATCCTCATGAGCCCCCGCATCGCGGGAGCTCATGAATATTTATGCCTCTTGCTGAGACTAATTTGTATCTATGTTCCTTGGACGGATGAAGTTTTGTGCGTGTTGGCGTTTAGGTATCGAAGATTTCAGAAACACCCCTTCCCAGTCGCAGGAAAGGGGTTAATTTCGAGAATTGTGAATGTCGATGAAATGCACGTTTGAAAATAAAAATCCTTTGTATTACCTGAGTACAGTTTCATCTTGTCGAATTACTGTAAAACCTGTTGAGAGCGACCATCTTTTCTGCAAGAAGAAAGGGTGATCTTAAAAGATGATTGCACCCTCATGAGAAGTCTTGAAGAACGGTAAAAAGTGATACCTGTCATCAAAGACCATCATCGACGTGGGAGGCCACGGCCACCTAAATGACGGTCGTTTAACTACAGGTGATCTCACAAAAAATGGTCTCTCTAAACAGGTTCTGTTGTATTAGAAATAATTCTGAAAAGAAAATGCAAGGCCTGGGAGTTGGCGATACACGCCCATACGCCCACGCACGCACGAACGAACGCACACGCATACTCAAAGGCACACACACACACGCACACGCACACACACACACTCACAAACACACACACATACACACACACACTCACATACACACACAGACACACACACACACACACACACACACACACACCGCACGCACGCACGCACGCACACACACACGGCCAAAACACATGTGAGGTCCTTTTTTAATTTATTTCAAAAACAAACATGGAAAATCCTAAAACATAAAATGCAGTTACCGATATGTGGACAGAAAAGAATAACATACTTAGAATACACAAAGAAAATGAACAAAACGAAATATAATTATTTATTTTGAGTACGCGAGATAGGGCCTACATTATGTAAACGTTTCACAAATAATGAGACCGGTTTACAAGCTGCCTTTAAAATTACGACCTCGACTTTCGGCACTTTAAAAAAAAACAAATACTTAACCCATTTAGACATGACGCCCTACAGCAGAAGGTGGGTCGACCATGATAATTCAAGGGTTGTGCCAGATTAGCTTGGCGCCTTTCGGCGATAAGCGAATCTGGCACTACCTTGAATTATCATGGTCGACTCATCGCCTGCAACTGGTGCATAGTCATTAGATGACGCCTCCAAAATTTGGGAAATACGGCCGTCGGGCTGAATGAGTTAAAGGGTACACAAAGTCAACATTATATAAGGACCTTTTTTCGTAGTTAAACACAATAGAAACTGCCAGCAAAAGGCATTTTGCATATGGGAGCAGTAGTTCGGCCACACTGCTGTATTGAAATAAAACATATGTGACATCATTAAATTTCTCTATCATATTTTAGTGTTGGAAAAAAGTGACGTCAGAAATGCATTTTCCAATACTCTATTTAAAAACAAAACCTTCCTGCTTGTTGATTCTGTTGTGTCGCCTACAAAACAAGCCTCCATGTTGTGTTGACTTCGGGTCCCCTTTAACAAATCAGCTTCATGAGAAATAGTTGCAGCCGATCGTGGGCTGTAAAAGGCATATATTTTCACGAGCCCCTGCGACTGCAGGGGCTCACGAGAATCTGTGCCTGTAGCAAATGGAAGGACTTGGACTCGTGTTTTACTTTTCTTCTCTACACCACATCGTCGCCAATTCTTACAGTATCCTCCTGACGAGCAAAAGAAATGCGACACTTTCGGAACTAACGTGTTTCCGATGGTTCCCAAAATGTCGCATTTCTTTTGCTCGCCAGTACATTAAAGTCTTGCAGTCGCACTTCTTGAGCAGAGAATTTATTTCTTCAGCAAGCATGCATCCCTCGCGGCTTTACTGTTTTTTCCAGCTGTCGTATTAACCCTTTCACTGCTGAGAAAAATAAAAAGACAACCATCTGCAAGAGGCATAGGTCCTCATGAGCCCCCGCTTGCTGCGGGGGCTGATGGGGATCTATGCCTCTTGCTAAAATCACTTTCTACCCATGAGGGGTGGAGATTTTTCGAGATGAACATACAATAATTTCCAACACACAATCTGCGTCCATTGGCACTGCAGGGGTTAAATGATAGCGCCGGGTGGAGTGTGGACATTTTAGAGGGAGTCGAGGGTCTAAGGAATCAGACGACACCTCCACCCCCCACCCCACCCCCACCCTCCTCCTCACCGCCCATCCCCTCCACTGTGCAGGATATACAAAATTACGAAATGTGTATATGTAAGAATTCAGACATTTACTTTTGTTTTACCATTTAACCATTTTTTAAAATGAAATTTGACACGAATTGACTGACGTGATAGCGAAGTGAATAAAAAGGGCTGACATTTTTCATAGACAGATAACGCAGTATAATCGATAATAGCAGTCAAAACAGCCAAAGAAACAAATACGGAGCATTGCGCCATATATAGGACTAATAATAATACAAGTTTTGACAACGATGCAGTACATTTACAGTTTACATAGTCATGCAGTTTATAATCGCATCAAAAGCAATCGTAAATTCAAAGCACCAGAACCCATGCCGTTCAACCAACAGGGTTAAAAATTATGGCAATCAAGAGGCATAGAACCTCAGGGGCAGCCGCGACTGTAGGGGGGTGGGGTACAGGCCTGTTTTCGGTGCACCGTCTCTGAAATCGCCTTCGTGGTGGACAAACGACGTTAAACCCTAAACGTTTAACGTTTAACTTCATCCCTGCCACTGTACGTACATTTTTGCTTCTGAAATCTCGGCTCACAGTTCAACGGACAAAAGCCAACCGCCCAAGAAACATGGATGCGAATTGATCTCTGCAAGAGGCACAGATCCTCATGACTGAGCCCCCGCAGTCGCAGGGCTCATGAGGATCTATACCTCTTGCACTTGGGTGGTTCTGGCTGTGTCCCGGCAGTTAAGGGGTTAAACCTTGGTAGAGAGCTAATTATCAACTGATCAAAGCTGTCGTGTTTTGAAGTGCGTAGAAACTAGGCAGTAGAATAATATACATAGATGGACCTATATTTATAATAATAATAATAATAATAATAATAAGCGCATTAAATAGGCGCTTTATCCCAATTGAAAATCGGCTCAAAGCGCCGCCGCGAACTGAACCCAACAAGCACGCTCACGTGAATCACGCGCATTCACTCACACACTGTACATAAACACAGAACATTCACGTGGTGCTAAGGGCAAGCTCAAGCGAGCTACTGTAGTTTTTGGAAATTCAAAATCGTTTGTATTTGAAATTTGATTAAGTGGGCTGAAACTGATACCAAAGTCGTATGAACTCACTACAGACTGAAAACCATTTCGAACACGGATGAAGGCTGTCTCAGAAAGGCAAAATACAGCAAATCCAGTTTTGTTGTAATACAATTTTAAAAGTCTCGCTTTTCGCAACAACAAAAAATGAACTGTCTTTTCCTTAAGTAGAGTGTGTGCATCAAGCTCCATAAGCCCTCATGAGCACCGCAGTCCGCGATTTTAAAGGGACATGCTCCAAACGATACCGGGTTTCTAGTTTGCAATATCTCTTTTTAAGTGTTCTAATGATGTCTTACAATAATGCTAGACAAAATATGAGCTGACTTAATGCATTTGGCCCCGACGCACTACAGCAGGAGATGGATCGACCATGATAATTCAAGGGTAGTGCCAGATTAGCTTGGCGCCTGATGGCGCCAAGCTAATCTGGCACTACCCTTGAATTATCATGGTCGATCCATCTCCAGGAACTGGTACAGAGTTGTTAAGTGGCACCTCTACAATTTGGGATATGCGGACTTGGGATTAAATGGGTCAGCTTATGAAGTTTGAATGTCGTAATATGGAAGAACTTTTTTTGTTTTCTTTCGCCTTTGTACGTAGGAGAATTCCACCGTTACGCACAAGGAGCAATAGAAAACCTCTCTTGCGCGTGCCTACTGACATAGATTGTGAAAAGAAGGGTAAAAACGGCTACGCTGAGACATTATTGATACCCCGTTGTACAAGCGAATTTTAGCAGTCAGCAGGGAGTAGATCCCTCTAACCCGCCCTTCACTGCCTAGAGAAAAAAAGTGAACATGATCCAACTTGCAATTAGAGACATAGATATATGCCTCTTGCTGAGATCAGTTCGCATCCATGTTTATTGGACGGTGTTGGTTTTTGGTCGTTAAATGAGCCAAGATTTCAGAAGCAAAAATGTATGTACCGGTGGCTGGGATGAAGTTAAACGTTAAACGTTTAGGGCTTAACGTCTTTTGTCCACCACGAAAGCGATTTCAAAGACGGGGCACAAAAAAAAGAAAAATGATGCCCGTACAAATTTTGACCCGAGCTGGGCTCAAATCCACGACCTTTTTGAAAAGAGTCGAACGCTCTACCACCGAGCCACCTAGCTCTGCGGGGATGAAGTTAACACCTAATCATATCATCAGTGCCAGTGGTGGTGTCATTAATCGGGATGAATGCGGTTTTAACCCTTTTACCACCAAGGTCCCATTTCTCAAATTTTGGAGGTGCTGCCTAACGACTATGTACCAGTTGCATTAGATGGCTTGATAACGACGGTCAGAACTACGATGAAAATTTTAACCCTTTTAGCCCCGGATCCCTACAGCAGGAGATGGCTGGACCATGATAATTGAAGGGTAGTGCCAGATTAGCTTGGCGCCTTCAGGCTACCTTGAATTATCTTGATCAAGTCATCTCCTGCTGTAGGATCCGGGGCTAAAAGGGTTAAAATTTTCAACGTAGGTCTGACCGTCGTTATCAAGCCATCTAAAAAGAGTAGTGCCACATTCAGGCGCCAACCTAATCTAGCACTACCCATTAAAAATCATGGTCCAGCCATCTCCTGCTGTAGGGATCCGGGGCTAAAAGGGTTAAGAACCGTAATTTTCAATATGAATTTGTGTTGACTGGTGTTGTGGGACTTTTGTGTCATGTCTCTTGCACATTATTAGCAAAGATACTAAGTTACATGTAATCCAGCCCCCACCTGCCCCCCCCCCCCCCCTCAAAGAACAAAAAACAAAAACAAAAACAAAGACAAAACAAACAAGAAAAAAAAACAACATGCGCTTAGAAAGGACAACAGAGGGTTACAAAAAATAAAATAATAAAATTTTAAAAAATGTGTACTTACACGCATCTACGTACTTCTAGCCTCTCTAAAAAAGACAAGCACCCATACATGTGGCCACACATTTTCATCTAAATGGCAATTGAAATTGCAAGGGAAATTGTGTTGTATTCGTCTTTTCTAAGCGCGTTTTTTTCTTTGTTGGTAATTTCTTTAAAATTGAAATTCCATGTAGGATGATGGTACGAGTAATACGAGTAGAATTCCTCATGCACTCCTCAAAACCTACAATGGTTACATCCATATCTGCCTCTTGTATGATAATTTTCAACGCAGCTCTGACCGTCGTTGAGCAGGCCAGTCTGAATGTAGACATCAATTCTTCAGTACCAGCCTGGTCCCGAGTCGACGTCGGCCGCTAGTTGGCCTGCGCACGACAGTGCGCAGGCCAACTAGCGGTCGACGTCGACCCGGGGACCTTTTTCCTACTAGGTCGTCTCCCATTGCTGGTCGGGCTAAATGGGGCGATTTTTTTCCCCCGGTGTTACCGCTGCAGCCAGCCCCTCCTCTCTCTCCGCCCCCGGCTTCACTTCAATCAGCCTTTTGCTCACACGCGCCGCGACGAACGCGAGCAGCAGGAAGACCACGCCCGCCGCGCGCGCTCCGACGACCAATGAGAAGAGGCGCGTGCGGAAGACGTCATTGTCGTAGAGCAGGCACGCGCCACGCCCTCTGCAGGTGCGCTCCCAGAAGGCGCACACGCCGTCGATGGTGTGGCCGAACAAGACTGGTCCCAGCAGCCAACCTTGAATAAATAAATAAATAAATAAATAAATAAATAAATAAATGAGCATTAGCCAGACATGATGTAAGAAAAACTACATACATCGCAGACTTACAGCCGGATAAATTCGACTGCTAGAGGGACTAGCGGGATACACAAGAGGGTAGCAAGATTCTCTTAGGCGCCACTCTTGCATTTGAGTGTCGTGTGCTGTGTTCTGGCATTGCAAAATCTGTGCGTGTCTCACCCAGAAGGGACGTCAGGAAGCCTTGACAGCCGACTGCCAGTGCTTTATCCACAGGCGACACGCATCTGCACACATCATCAAGTTTTATTTTTTGTTTTAAATCTGGTAAGTAATCATGTTTAGTTGTCCACCATTCACCCATACTTGGATGAATCCACCTATCCACGCTTGCATCAACGACCCATCAGTGCATGCAAGCATCCACCCACTCAAGTTTCACCCATCCATTCATCCATTCATTCACTAACACATGTTTCATCCATCCATCCATCCATCCATCCATCCATCCATCCATCCATCCATCCATCCATCCATCCATCCATCCATCAGATCATCATCAATGCATCCACACATCTATCTAGCCATAACTCATCCATCCATCCATCCATCCATCCAGCAAATCATCATCAATGCATCCACCCATCTATCCATCCATCCATCCATCCATCCATCCATCATCAATGCATCCACCCATCTATCTAGCCATCCATCCATCCATCCATCCATCCATCCATCCATCTAACCAGCCAATCATCCAGCATCCACACATCTGTCTAGTCATCACTCAGTCCGTCCATCCATCCATCCATTCATCCACTAACACATGTTTCATCCATCCACCCAGCCATCCGCTTTAACCCCTTCACTGCCGATATAAAGTAGTATCACTAATCCAAAAGCAAGAGCCACTGAGCCTCGTGTGCCCCCGCAGATGCGGGGGCTCATGAGGCTCAGTGGCTCTTGCTGACTCTAACGTGCTGACTCTGACTCCATGTTACGTCCACAAATGCAGTTCAAAGCGGGGAATTTACGACTATTACATAAACGTAACTTGTGGCAAGGGCAGTAAGTGTTTGGCGTACCTGATAAAGGCCATAGTGTTCGGCATGATGGCCAGACTGTGAGCGAGAGCGGCCACAGCCTGCAGCGTGGCGAAAACGTATAGGTTGCTACAGCCGTAGTTGCAGACACCAGGAGTTGCTGTGCCGCCGTAGATGCATGTGCAATTCGAGTAGCTATTCTGAAATAGAGTAAATAAATAAATAAATAAATGACTGAATGAATTATGAATGAATGAATGAATGAATGAATGAATGATAAATAAATAAAAGAAGCAGTGAGGTCAAAAACCACCGACCAACATTCACACAAGGCTGATTTTCTAATGCCTACAAACACAACCATGATCAAGGCAATTTATTAAAGCTAAAGGGTTAATAATTCACAATACCTCCGTTACAAACATTTTGGTACAACAAACCAAGGGGTATTAGTACTCAGCGCTGGACAGACGAACAGTTAGATCCCCTGCCCCCGCCTGTCAGGCACCCATTCGCCAGCCCACAGAGAAATACGCAGGTATAGAACAAGACGATCATCTACATCCCTAAAATGGATGCATCAGGTCTCTTATATAACCCATGTCTTTCTCCGGAACTTAGGAAGTAGGCAGGAGAAACATACATACACAAACGCGAAGGTGCATTACTATTATGTGGTCGGGTAAATACCCTGAATTCTCACAGTAGATGCACAGAACATTACACAACAATGTAACGATACAAATTTGCCTCGAGTTATACTGAGATACTCACAAACCAGATAGGTGAGGCTAGCGCTGGCAGAATTGTACAACAAACCAAGGAGTATAACTCAGCGCTGGACAGACGAACAGTTAGATCCCCTGCCCCCGCCTATTTTGTTGTACAATTCTGCCAGCGCTAACCTCACCTATCTGGTTTGTGAGTAAACATTTTGGTACGTCTTAGAATAATGATGCACAAAGGATGACTTAACCTTGGTCTGGATTGACTTAACCTTGTCTTTAATTAAGACCTTTGGCTGGCGTCGTAAACTGAAAGTCTTTTCTTTTCTCTTTCGCTGCGCAGGATAGTTCCACCATGAATAAAAGGCAGTAACGAAGCCTTTGTTAGATGGCTTGTGAAAATGGGTAGGAAAGTCTTAGTTAAGGCAGGACAGATCATTCTAGCACTCAGAGCATCGCCTGCAGACGACACTTTTAGCTGTCGTTTGAACTCTTGGCGAAATCAATGCTAGAAATACGATCGCGTCCGGTTGCGGCTGGCCGCGAATGAGTTAACCCCTTGACTGCTACCGACGATACCCCTCGGGGGAAAGACGCGTAATTACGTAGTTAGTTAGTGACGTAGTTACGTAGTTAGCTAGTGGCGTAGTTAGCTAGTGACGTAGTTAGCTAGTGACGTAGTTACACGTCTTTTCCGCCGAGAGGTAGCGTCAGTTGCTGTCAAGGGGTTAATCCCGTGTGCATACAGAGAAACCTTCCGATGGTTGCAAGCACAGGTGTGGTAAACATGACATTGGTTGCCACCACAAAAGTGCTATTTTAAGTTTACCTGTTTTCCAGGGGCCGTGCAGCCGGCGTGACAGGAGGAGAAGTAGGTTCGTCCGTCAGACCCACACACGGGCATGTAGTCGTCGTCGTTGCACACACAGCTGTCGAAGCAGGTGCTGTTGACGATGTTGTTCATGTCTTGTACTCTGTGAGCAGATCATATTCATTGTCATTTTAACCCCTTCCATGCCAACAAAACGTGATCACGATCCGACTGCACGAGACATAGATCTTCATGGGCCCTGCAGTCGCAGGGCTCAGTGAAGATCTGTGCCTCTTGCTGACACCAGTTCGTATCCATGTTTCTTTGGACGGACGGTCAGAGTCCTGTGAAGTTGAATGAATTATGTTTTCAGAAACAAAATCTGGCAGGTGATAGGTTTAGTTGAGTGTGAACATGTAGATGTGGATTTTTTATATTAAAAAATAATTCATATATATATATATATATATATATATATATATATATATATATATATATATATATATATATATATATATAATATATATATATATATATATATATATATATATATATATATATATATATATATATATATATATATATATATATATATATATATATATATATATATATATATATATATATATATTATATGAAAGCATTTTGCATGAAATAGAACTATTGTTTTCCATGGCTTGTGTGTTGTTCATTTTTTTTATTTTTACTTTCTTAATTATTTTTGGAAATCTGTGAACGTGTAATTTTATTTCACTCACCCTGGCATGTTGTTAATGGTTGGTTGTTGGCACTTTAAGAAGTATCCAGAAGCTGCGGCCAACATGGCCACTGTGTAAAGCAGAATGCACACCTTGAGATTCATCATGGCTGTCATCTTGAACTTCCGGGTCAGGTAACCGCCTAGAAACGTTCCCAAAGAGGAGGTCGTCATGTACATCATGGCTGTGGACAATTAAAGTAAAACCTAAATTAACAAAACAAAATGTGTTTAAAATCACAATGAATGAATGAATAAATGAATGAATGAATGAATGAAATGAAAAATATAGTCTACTTCTCTTATAACAAAGTCGGCTATAACTAAGGTTGGATGTAACAACACTTAAAATATATGTATAAATGAATGAATGAATGAATGAATGAATGAATGAATGAATGAATGAATGAATGAATGAATGAATGAATGAATAAAATTAATACACAAATAGGTATGGTAGGTTAGCCCTACTGCTGTAACAAAATGCAGGCCCCACTGGGATGGTAGCCCACAGTAGACACAACAACAAGGTGAACTAGACACCGGACAAACTCTATCCTTCCCATTTAACCTATTAACTACCGGGTCAAAGCAAAATATCTACCTATATGCAAGAGACATAAACCCTCATGAGCCCCCGCAGTCGCGGGGGCTCATGAGGATTTATGTCTCTTGTCAGTTCTAAGTTCTGTACGCCTTTTTTTAGTCCCATCATTACCCCGTGTTCTTCACGCGAAAGTCGGTAAATGTGCAGTGGTTTCAGACGCGCAGTTTGCGGTCACTGGCAGCGAAGGGGTTGAAAGAAAAGAAACGAAGAGAGAGAGAGAGAGAGAGAGAGAGAGAGAGAGAGAGAGAGAGAGAGAGAGAGAGAGAGAGAGAGAGAGAGAGAGAGAGAGAGAGAGAGAGAGAGAGAGACAGAGACAGAGACAGAGACAGAGAGACAGAGAGAGACAGAGAGAGAGAGATGATGATGATGATGATGAAACGTTTTTATTCAGGATAAACAGTTTTAGGCATAGCAATGCCTATCTTCCAAACTGTCCTGCTACTCTACACATATAAAAATACATCAGACGATACAGCAAAAGAAAAAATATATATAAGTACCCATACCCCCCACCCCCACACCACACCCCCCTATCAGAAAGAATAAAAGTAATAATAAAAAATAAAATACAAAAAGAATTAAAACAGTATATATATACATATACACACAGAGAGAGAGAGAGAGAGAGAGAGAGAGAGAGAGAGAGAGAGAGAGAGAGAGAGAGAGAGAGAGAGAGAGAGAGAGAGAGAGAGAGAGAGAGAGAGAGAGATAATGATGATGATGAAACTTTATTTATCAACGGTAAAAAGTTTTGACAGAAACAAATAGTCATTTTACAAACTTGCCGTTGTTAACATCTACAACATAAAAAGATTAAAAGATAATAATAATAATAATAATAATAATAATAATAATAATAATAATAATAATAATAATAATAATAATAATAATAATAATAATAATAATAATAAAGAATTATATTTACACATATTATTTCAAGCAACAATAAAAGTTTTTAAAAAATTACACAAAATAATAGTAACACTCAACATTCATCTTATACCATACACACACACACACACACACACACACACACACACACACACACACACACACACACACACACACACACACAAACAAACAATATAGATAAATGCATATATTACATGAAAGCATTAACCATCAGGGTTTGTTTAAATGCCCAGTGTTGTTATGTTTGGCTCATCAGGTAATCGAAAAGTTTCGTTTTAAAGATTCCAAGCGAGGCTATAGTCTTCAAATGTGCAGGAATAGTGTTCCATACAAACGGTCCAGAAAAGGATAAACTAGTTTTAAAGAGGTCAATTCTAGGTAAAGTATTGTTCCTTGAGGTCCGTTCGCGTTCTCGCTGTGGCATAAATTTGGTGGTTAGATACTGCGGTGTTATGTTATTTAATATCTTGTGCATGAGGATGCATTTGTTGAAATTAAGTTATTGATGCAGGCCGAGAATGTTTAGATGTCTAGATTTGTCTGTGGTAGGAATGGGCCACGTATCTATCATTTTGACAGCTCTTTTATATATAGAGTTTAATCTGTTCATGTGAACATCACTACAACCGTCCCACACTGTGGAAACATAATCAACTTGAGACTTGATATGGACATGAATAAACAATTTACGAATATGTGTATCCGTTACTTGTCTAAGCTGGGACAACAGGAAAGTGTTTTTAGCAATGGTTTTACAGACTGTATTTATATGCGTCTCCCAACACAATTGTTCCTCAACGTGTATTCCCAAGAATTTACGCTCTGTGACTTGTTCTATCGGTTTAGCGTTCAGTTGTAAATGTAACGGGTGTGGTCGGCGTTGGTGTT
>BTPG01000001.1:185000568-185223068 GCA_036245525.1 Semisulcospira habei | reverse complement strand
CGACTGCTTCGAGAAGTGCTTGAAGAGACTGATTTTGAAACGGGCTAGAGAGGAAGCGGATTTTACATAATCAGGAAGCGTGTTCCAAGTCTGCGTTCCCGCGAATGACAAACTAGATTTGTATATATCAATTCTTGTTTTGGGGACTAAGAAAAGTTGCCTAATATTACCAAGCCTAGATTCCGACTTAGAGAAAAGAGTTGTGATATATTCTGGTATTTTCTGTTTCCACACTTTGAACATAAAAATAGCCTTATTGTATTTGAAGTGGTCTTGCAGCGGCAGAAATCCTATTTTGGCGAGTTTTTCTTCTGTTGTGAGTCGTGGGTCAGGAAGGATTAACTTTGCTGCCCTTCTGTGTAACGAGTTGAGTCTCTTCAAGTGGACTTCACTGCATCCATCCCACACCGTTGACGCGTAATCAATATGAGAACGTATGTGAGCATTATAGAATAGTTTGCGCGTGTCCGAGTCGGTGTAATATTTCAGTTTGGACAACATGAAAAGATTTTTGGCTACCGTTCTGCATAGAGTGTCCGTATGAGCCTTCCACTTAAGCTGACTGTCAATTGCAATCCCTAGTAGGCGGTGTTCATTAACGTGTTCTATTTGCCTGCCCTTTAATAAAAGGTTAAGTAACAGGGGTGCCAACTGGTGTTTTTGACGAGTGGCGATTATCATAGATTTGGTTTTAATTGGATGAACAATCATAGAATTCCTGTGACACCATTCAGACACTTCATCAAGACTATGCTGCAAGTTGGAAGAAATTACTTGTATATCTTTGTTAGTCATATGAATGGAAGTGTCATCAGCAAAAAGATCACATTGTACGTTCTTGCAAGTTATATGAAGTGGCAGGTCATTGATGAATAGACAAAATAATAAGGGACCAAGCACGGATCCTTGGGGAACTCCATACTTTATATCTTTTAGAGAAGAGTAAGATCCATTCACTAGAACTTTTTGTTTACGATCAGTTAGGTATGATTTAAAAAATGCAACTACTTCTGTACTATTCAAGTATTTCTGAATCTTTGTCATTAGAGTGGTGTGATCGATTAGGTCAAAGGCCTTTTTAAAGTCTAAGTAAACGACACCTGTTATCTGGGATTTGTTCATACCATGGAGCCATGCGTCAACGAGGCGCGTGAGTGCAGTGTGGCACGAGTGTTGTGGGCGAAATCCGGATTGAAAGGGGTGCAGGAGCTTGCGGTTTTCTAAGTAGGCAAGCAGGCGTTTGTGGACATGCCTTTCAAGCGGCTTTGATAGAACTGATAATAATGAAATCGGTCGATAGTTGTTAGGGTCAGAACGATCTTTAGTTTTTGGAAGTGGAATGACTTTAGCGTATTTTAGTTTGTTAGGGAAAGTATGTTGTTTGATACAAAGGTTGTAAATGTACGTAATAGACTCTACTATGTACGGCAGGGATAACTTAAGTATTTGGGGGCTGATGTCATCAGGCCCCGAAGACTTTTTATTTGGTAGTTTACTAATGAGCAAACCCACCTCATGAACTGATAGCAAGGGAATGCTGAAGGGGTCTGTGTCCTCTGTTCTGTGTTTACAGAATTCAGAAAGCAAATTAGAACATTCATACTTACTGCTATTAATTGAGGCATTTAGAGTTTCAGCGACTGAAAGAAAATGATTATTAAAAGTTTCTGCAGTAAGACTGCTGGGAATGGTTGTTGAAGTGCCAGGGCAGCCTTTAGTTAGAGTGTTTAATAGGCGCCAGATAGTGGAAGTATCCTTACTGTCTTTCACTGTGTCACGGATTAACCTTTTCCTTGCCTCTCTGATCATGTACTTAACACGGTTACGTTGTTGCTTGAATTCAGGAAATAGTTTTCGACTACGCAGATCATCTCTGAGCGCCATCGCTTGCATTATTTCTGGGGTTAACCATGGAGGAAGAGTGTTTGATTTAACCCTTCTCTCACGAAGGGGTGCGTGTTTGTTTAATACAGTTAGAAAAAGAGTGTACCAAATAGAAAGGGCAGTGTCCGGGTCATTGGAGAGAAGTACATCGTTGAACGGAGTATTATTTAAATCAAATAGGAATTTATTATGGTTAAAGTTCTTGAATGATCGATATGTTATGGTTGTATGGCCGTTCTTCTTTGCTTTCGGAATCTTTTTTGACCATGAACAAACAACTGGATAGTGATCACTAACACTTAGATTTGAAACCTCAACATTATAGACGGCTTTGGGTTTATTAGTGTATATGTGGTCTATAAGTGAGGACGTATTTTGAGTAATTCTGGTGGGCGATTTTACTAACTGGACTAGACCAAACAATGAAGATATTGTATCCCACGCAGTGTGATTCTTCAGGAAGTCTATATTAAAATCTCCCATGAGAAGAAGGTCAGCCTTTCTTTTGCACGCTCTATCAAGGATCTGACTAAAATGGTCATACCATTCAAAAGTGGCGGCAGGGTTTCTGTAAAGGAATCCAACTAGTAGCGGTGTCGATTTAGGGCATTTCACTTCCAACCACAAACACTCTACGTCTGCTGTTTCCAAGTCCAAGCGTCTATGGACTAAATGCTGAATGGAGTTGTGAATGTAGACAGCGATGCCTGTTTGACCTGGGGACGAGGGGTCTCTCCTAGTCAAGGAAAAATTAGGAATACTAATGGCTTCATCGCTCACACACGAGCTCAGGCGCGTCTCACTAAGCCCAAATAAATGAAACGGTGTGGGATTGCTAATGTAGACAGATATATCGGTTAGTTTATTGTACAAATGAAAAACATTGAGATGCCCTATTCGCATAACTTTCAAATTTATGTCTATTACGGAGTAAGGCAAATTTGTACAGAACAAACAACAACAACTACAAAGTAAAATGTCAAAAGAAGGAAGTATACGTTGAGATTATTAAATGAAACAGCACAAATGCCTATGTATATATAAAGCTGGTAAATGGATAAGACACAATGAAATGATTTAGCAGACTCGTCGGCAGGGAAATAATCCAACTGCTCGAACATCAAAGTCCCGATAGCAAGTTCAGTTAGGCGTATCAGCCGCACACGAGCACAATACTGGCCGGGGTTTGGTAATCCGCTTTCAACTCGATACTGCTCAGCGAAGTAAAGCGGAGACACAGTTATCACTGGTAAATTGAAGCTTGATTGAATCGTCTTGATTCAATCGAGTTTCCTTCACGCTGATAGTCTGCTGGTATTCGAACAAGCACTGACTGACCTCGTATAAAACACACAGAGTACTCCGACACAGTAGTAAACTAACGGATCAATGATATTCTAGTCTCGGAGAGACTTTATCCACGACGAACGAACGAACGACACAGAAAATGATGATCGTAACTGTTCTTGGTCATCGCAAAATACATAACACTACAGTGGCACATTGATCACCAAAAGTTTTGCTTACTGCGCACTGTCCACAAGCTAACAAGAGTTCTTGAACAGTCAGAAATACAAATACATAAAATAAAAGTCCACAGGCACAGTCCCGAACGAATGCCTACAAGTAAAGTAATAGCGGTGTCGAATACACACGTTTATCAAGGAATAGAATCAGAAATGAACTGTCAATCGCTAGAATTAATGGAACGACGAAACACCACCGATCGTTGTTGTTTTTTGTTTTGTTGTTGCTGTAAACATGTTGTTTTTTAAACAATGAACTAAAAACCTGTTTGTTGACTGATATACCCCTGGATAAATGGCTGAAGCAGCTGCGCCAGTACGCGCATTACCTGCGAGTCGTTGTCTCCGGGGATAGCTGCAGGGGTCTCCCACCCCCTGGCCGGGGTACTTGCGGTTTTAGGAGTGGCCAGAGCCTGGAGAGCGCTGTTGATTCTCGAGTTGTCCTGAGGCGGGGGCGGCATGCGGGGAAACTCTTCCTCCGTCACTGTAAATGGCTTGGCGTGACCTGGCTGAGGACAGTACGCAGAGGGATGGCCAGGTTGCACACGGTTGGACATGGAGTGGCTGCGGCTGGCATAGTTTGCAGGCAAGTGGCTGGCCTGGGAACTAGGGGATAGAGGGTGGCTGGTAGAGGGGCAATTTGTCTGGGAGTGATGTTGGGAGAGGCTGGGTTGGGAGTAGTGGACGTGCGTAAACTTTGGCCCTCTGCCACTGCCCGACTGGTTGTGATTGTGTTGATAAGACCAGTCATCCTGCTGTTGATGCTGCTGGTTGCGGCGATCTACGATGGGTCCGTCACCTGGTGCACGGCGCGGCACTCCAGCAAACCTGATGTTGAGTGCCAGTGTTCTGGTACCGGCAGGAGTCAGGTGGATCCGGTCTTTCTGGAACAAGGCCTTGCGCGGTGCCAGATTGTAAGTAATGAAGGCCGGCATATGGTCGATGTAAAAGACCTTCTCTTGCTCGCACGTTGCCCGCAAGTTGTCGTTGGAGGGGAACACGGCCTTCGACAGGTAGTGGTGGGCCCCTCCAGGAATGATGGAGGACGTAAACAGGGCGGCATTAGGAAAGGCTGCACGGAGTCTGCGGATAAGCTGCACCCATGACTGCTTGCTGACCACGCCCACTTTACAGCTGTTTATCCCCGCGTGTAAGGTCACACGGCGGATATTTGGCGACGGCGGTAGACTCCTTAGCCACTCAGCGACGTCACTCACTGTCAATCCTGAAACCGACAGGTTCTGGACCACGGCACCATTGACCGACATCCTCCGCTCGTCCACGTTCTTGAGGATGGAGTCGCCGATGAGGAGTGTGTTGACGTCTGGCCGGACCTGAAGACACTGGAGCTGGTGTAGGGGTGTGGGGCTGTGATTGCTGTCACTATCACCTCTGCCGTTACTACTGCTGCTGCCAGTACTTGTTTTGTCGATGGTGTTACCGTTATCAGCGCTGGGTCCTTGGGTGTTCTCATCTATGTCAGATAAAACAGAGAACCTGTTTTCTATATGCACCTGTGCGAGAACAGCACTCTTCGATGCGACATCTTGGGCTTCAGAGGGTTTGTGAGGCTGAGGCGGGAGTGTGGGGTCAGCGGGGCTTTTCACCTCAGTTTGATCGGTGGTATGATGCGTCTGTTTTACCACGGCCTCAACTTGCTTTCTGAGTTCCTTCAGCTTACCGGCTTGGTTGTCCCTGCTGCTGGTAAGCTGGAGTACCTTTTCACTGAGAGCAGCATGGCTGGTGGATAGGTCGTCGACAGCCGAATTGACACCCTCAGCATACTCTTCCGCTGCCTTCACGCTGTTCTTGGCTTTAGTCTCGTTGTCACGGACGACGCTGTCAACACGCGCCAGTTCCTCAGCATGCGCAGCGCACTGGCTCTTAACATCGGAGAGCTCAGTGCGCACTTTCTGCAGCTCGGCTTGCAGGCTATCGATGGTTGCAGCATTCAGCACTAGTTGTTGCTGCATCTGAGCCATGCACTGGTTTAGCGCCGAGACTTGTGCCTCTACAGAGAGAGGAGGGGGCACACAGTTAATGAGTGGGAAGGTGTTTGTATGGGGCGTGACCTCGGCCGAGGACATATCAGGCGGTATGTCAGCCTCGGCTGGCGGAGAATTGTCGCCCTTGTCCCCATCAAGGGTTGCTGGAGCAATTTCACAACTGCTTGCATGGTTGAGTGAAACCTTTGATTGGGAAATAGTAACGTTGGAGTTGGCAGGGGGGTCGCTGGTGATGTCGTCTGTCCCCGTGGCGAGTACGCTGTTTGGTTCGAGAGTGGCGAGAAGGGCTTCGCTGTCGGCGAGTACACTAATCCCATCAGCGCACTCAGTCATAGAGTCGCCATTGTGGACGTCAGGGGATGCTGGTTGTGAGGATGTATCCATTCTGTTTATAGTGTCTTTTAATAGTTCGAACTCATCGTTCACCCACTCTTGGCAGCAGTTGCCCTGTACACAAACAGTCCCGGTCGTATAATATATTGTTATGGTAATAAGTTTCTTTGTATCATTCTTGAGCTGAATTATTGTTTCAAAAAGTTCACTTGGGTAGGGAGGGTCGATGGGAACTACAATACTCAGTTCATCTTGGTTTTTGTCCCTGTCTTGCCAGTGCAGTGTCACGCCAGGGGGCATAGACTCTCGTGCGTATATGGTGTATAGAGCATGTCTCCACAGGGGTACACGGGTTGAAATACTTTCAAAGGTCACTTGTATAGGGTCTCTTGTTCTTGTAATTTTCTCAAGGGAGAGACGTGAATTCGCTGCAGTGGAGCGGGTTATCGGGCCCATTGTATAGAGATGGTGGTGTCGCCATTGTCACTTTACTCGAAGCGAGTCAGCATGATTGCTGAACAACTAGAGTGTTTCACCCGTAACGCCGAGAAGCGGCGTCAAAGACCACTCTATCAGAGTGATATTATGCAGCGCCTCGCTAGGCGCGGCGGCTGTTTGGTCCAGCCACTAGTACTGCATACTTAGTTTGTTCCACTGAGGCGAGCCGAGAAACTGGGTCACAACTGGTACCGGCGCGCTGAGGCACAAGCCTCCCCCAGCAGCTAGGCCGGCTGACAAGCCGGTGGCCTTCTGACAAGCGCGGCAGCACAGCAGGAAAACTTGAAATGCTGCCCTCTGCGAAATATGAAGTTGACAGTCCTGAAACTACACCATTGCAGAGTTTTCACTAAGCACAAACACTCTGCCAAGAATCATACTTGCAGAGTAAACCTTGCCAGCACAGTGTCCAAATGAATGGAGAGAATCTTACACGCGATGCGCACATCAGCAAGAGAGAGAGAGAGAGAGAGAGAGAGAGAGAGAGAGATGATGATGATGATGATGATGATGATGATGAAACTTTATTTATCAACGGTAAAAAGTTTTGACAGAAACAAATCGTCTACAACCAGTGGGTGAGATAAATGTCAGGTGCTTTGACAGATCAGGGCTACAGAACCCATTCAAAATCATCAGTTCAAAACATGCACACAAATCTAATAGTTTTCTTCCAAATGTATTTACAGTCATATCTTCAGTAAATCGTGAAGGTTCAAATAGAGCGGTATTAGTTAGTAGCGTTTCATCAGGATCAAGCTGAAACAAATATGGATTAGGCTGCAAATCCCCAGTTCTACCATTAAAATCACCACACATTAGGAAATGAATGTCTCCAAATTGCTCGAGGGCACTAGCAAGACACTGTTCTAATTCTTCTAACAAGCATGAACCTGACATGTTAATGCAGACAGTCAAACTATTACATAATCTGCAGCAATCTGCTGTGCTGGAGCAACATACTAAACAGAAAAATAGGACATTCACATCGACAGCAAATATTTATGGACGCGAGCTCTGAAGATAGATAACTTTGAAATAGACTTTAAATGCGAGGGCAAGTTATTCCATGGAGAGAGAGAGAGAGAGAGAGAGAGAGAGAGAGAGAGAGAGAGAGAGAGAGAGAGAGAGAGAGAGAGAGAGAGAGAGAGAGAGAGAGAGTGAGAGAGGACGAACGAACGAACGAACGAAACTTTATTTTCCAAGGATTGAGATATTAGGCGCGCAGGCCTTTCTTAAATCTGTCCTTGCTAAGCTACTTAAAAAAAGGAACACCAACCAAACAACAAAAACTAACTAATAATAAACGTCACACACACGCATACACACACGCACACAGACACGCATATACATGTACTCGTGCACATGCGCACTTTTGTAAATACACATACACATAATTATCTAACATATAAGTAGGTATGATATTTTGTGTACTATTAAAAACAAGTTAGAAAGCAGAACAAACAATTTGGAGGCTAGATGGGAAAAAAATAGTAAAAATTTAAAAACAGGAAGCGTATTATGTCGAGAAACAAAGAAGAAGAAAGGATCAGCATAACGTTGTCTTAGAAAGGTAAGCATTATTTTACTTTTAAACAGCGAGAGGGACGTGGTTTGTTGAATAGTGAGAGGAAGTGAATTCCATAAAAGAGCACCTGAATAAGACAGGCTAGATTTGAAAAGGTCTATACGGGTCCTTTTTATAGAGAGACTGTTCCTGGAGGTGCTGTATTTTTTTCAGTTGCCGAAAAAAGCCTAGATAAGTAAGGTGGAGCTTTCCCGTTAAGAATTTTGTGCATCAGTACACATTTGTTTAGTGCGAGGTGCTTAACCAGAGGGAGAAGTCCGATGGCCTGCAGCTTGGCATCAGTGGATAAAGACGGATCAGGAGGATAAGCTTTACAGCGCGCTTGTATAATGAGTTTATCTTCTTGAAGTGATTTTCGCTGCAGCCATCGCATATTGTTGAGGCATAATTAATGTGTGAATTAATGTAGGCATTAAAATATAGTTTGCGCGTCTTAAGGTCAATGATCGTTTTAAGTTTGGAAAGTAGAAACAACTTTTTGGACAAATGTTTTCTTATATAATATAGGTGGTTATGACAGCTTAGATCATCATCTATTATTATTCCAAGCAGGCGGTGTTGACTGACCTGCTCAACTGGGATGGAGTCCAAAGAAAGGTTGAGTGATGGAGGTTTGAGCTGATGTTTCTGGCGGGTTGTGATAAGTTGGTTGGTTATTTGGGTTTAACGCCGAGCAGGCGACTAAGGCCATCTCACGGCGGGGGGTTGCGATAAGCATGCTTTTTGTTTTTGTGGGATTTACAAGCATGCGATTTTCATTACACCACCGAGAGACTTCATGAAGACTCTTGAAGAATATTTGCAATTTCAGGCACAGTTTTACCAGCGAAATGTAATGTTGAGTCGTCGGCAAACATGTCACACTCAGCCTCAGTACACTTTACATGAAACGGTAGATCGTTAACAAAATACAAAACAGTCTCTCTTGGCTTGACTTCGCGAACGAAGATTCTATAGGGCTTGCCCACGTCGTCTGCAGGCATTTTCGTGGCTGCGGAGGCCAATCCGGGACAGGCAGGTTCGACCGCAGTGGCTGCAGGGGAAGGTCTGGTCAGGGTTCTGAGTTACGACAGCTCTGTTTTTTCTTCTGAGCCGCTTGTCCTTAAGGTTAGCTCTGCGAGAGTCCTCAAAGGAGACGGCTGCCTTGTGAATGGTGGAGCGCCAGGTGTCACGGTCCGCAGCAAGCGAAGACCACTGGCGGTGGTCGATTTGGCAGGCACTAAATGACTTCTTGAGACCGTCTTTGTATCTCTTCTTTGTTGCCCCTCTGTCTCGGTGTCCAGTGGCGAGCTCGCCGAACAGAGTGATCTTGGGTAGGCGATGATCCTCCATCCTGGAGACGTGCCCCGCCCAGCAAAGCTGTGTCCGCAGCAGCAAAGCCTCGATGCTCACAGTTCCGCCTGTTCAAGGACCTCGACGTTGGTGACATAGTCACTCCAGTGAATGCTGAGGATGGTACGCAGGCAGCGCTGGTGAAAGCGTTCGAGGAGTCGTAGTTGGCTGCGGTAGAGGGCCCAGGACTCGGAACCGTACAGCAGGGTGGTGAGGACGACAGCTCTGTACACGCTGATCTTGGTGCCTTTTTCAGCTGTTGATTGTGCCACACCCGCTTGAATAGTCGCCCGAAAGCACTGTTCGCTTTTGCCAGCCTGTTGTCCAGCTCCTTGTCCAGCTTGGCGTCTGACGTGATGATGCAGCCAAGGTAGGTAAACTGGTGTACAGACTTCAGTTCGGACTCGCCGATGATGATGTGGGGAGGGCGATGCTCTTCCTTGGGTGCCGGCTGATGAAGGACCTCTGTCTTTTTCAGACTGACCTCAAGTCCAAAGAGCTGGGCGGCATCTGCGAAGCAGGACGTAATGCGCTGCAAGGCTCTCTCTGTGTGTGCAACGAGGGCAGCGTCATCAGCAAAGAGCAGCTCACGAATCAGTTGGTCTAGGGTTTTCGTGTGGGCCTGCAGTCGTCTGAGGTTGAACAGGCTGCCATCGAGACGATACCTGATGTACACTGCGTCGTCATCGTCGAGGTCCACTGTAGCCTGCTTCAACATCATGCTGAAGAAGATGGTGAAGAGGGTCGGTGCCAGCACGCAGCCTTGCTTCACGCCGTTGCGAATCGGGAATGGTTCTTCCTTACTGATGCCATGTCTGTCCTTGAGCCGTACTCGGAACCGTACAGCAGGGTGGTGAGGACGACAGCTCTGTACACGCTGATCTTGGTGCCTTTTTCAGCTGTTGATTGTGCCACACCCGCTTGAATAGTCGCCTGAAAGCACTGTTCGCTTTTGCCAGCCTGTTGTCCAGCTCCTTGTCCAGCTTGGCGTCTGACGTGATGATGCAGCCAAGGTAGGTAAACTGGTGTACAGACTTCAGTTCGGACTCGCCGATGGTGATGTGGGGAGGGCGATGCTCTTCCTTGTGTGCCGGCTGATGAAGGACCTCTGTCTTTTTCAGACTGACCTCAAGTCCAAAGAGCTGGGCGGCATCTGCGAAGCAGGACGTAATGCGCTGCAAGGCTCTCTGTGTGTGTGCAACGAGGGCAGCGTCATCAGCAAAGAGCAGCTCACGAATCAGTTGGTCTAGGGTTTTTGTGTGGGCCTGCAGTCGTCTGAGGTTGAACAGGCTGCCATCGAGACGATACCTGATGTACACTGCGTCGTCATCGTCGAGGTCCACTGTAGCCTGCTTCAACATCATGCTGAAGAAGATGGTGAAGAGGGTCGGTGCCAGCACGCAGCCTTGCTTCACGCCGTTGCGAATGGGGAATGTCTTCCTTACTGATGCCATGTCTGTCCTTGAGGCAGCAACAGCAAGCAAACTGCCACGTCTACAAGAGGCACTGCAAAGCATCAAGTGCACCAGACTGGTGCTGCAGTGGATCCCTTCACACTGTGGCATCTACGGCAATGAAGAAGCTGACAGAATGGCAAAAGTGGGCGCAGAGAAAGAACAAGATGAAAATGGAGTCGGCTTCACAGAGATGAAGACCATCATTAAGTCTGTGTACAGACCACCACAACGGCCCCTAGACAGTTACCATCAGCTGTCCAGACAAGAGCAGGTGACCATCTTTCGTCTGAGGACCGGGCACAACCTCAATTTCCACCTGCACAGACGCTTTCACCTCGTGCCATCTCCCCTGTGCCCTTGTGGAGAAGCAGAGCAGACCGCAGAGCACATCCTCCAGGACTGTGGGAACCACCAGCCGCTGAGGGAGGAGATATGGCCGAAGCCCGCCACTCTACAAGAGAAACTGTAAGGGCCTGTGGAGGCGCTACAGAAGACCACAGATTTCATTTTGAGAGCCAAACTCCAAGTGTGACGGCGTTCGAGAAGAAGAAGAAGAAGGGAATGGTTCTGAGAGGTCACTGTTTAGTCTGACCTGGCCTTGCTGGTCCTCGTGGAGCTGGACGATCATGTTGAAGAACTTTGGGGGACAGCCTAGTCGCTCCAGGATCTGCCACATACCTTGCCTGCTTACAGTGTCAAACGCTTTTGTTAGGTCGACAAACGTTACGTACAGCCCTTTGTTCTGCTCGCGGCACTTCTCCTGAAGCTGTCTCAGCACAAAGACCATATCGGTGGTACTCCTGTTGGGTCTGAAGCCACACTGGCCCTCTGGGAGGTGGTCTTCAGCGATGGAAGGTACCAGCCGATTCAGGAGCAACCTTGCGAGAATTTTCCCGGCAATGGACAGCAGGGTAATTCCACGATAATTAGAGCAGGCAGACTTCTCTCCTTTGTTCTTGTACAGGGTGATGATGACTGCATCACGGAAATCCTTTGGTAGTGTTCCTTTTTCCCAACAGCAGAGAAAGAGGTCATGGAGCTTGTTGTGCAGTGCTGGGCCTCCATGTTTCCAGATCTCTGGCGGGATTCCGTCAATGCCTGCTGCTTTGCCACTCTTGAGCTGGTGGATGGCTGTGAGGGTCTCTTCGGCGGTGGGCGGTTCGTCCAATTCAACCTTTAGTGGAAGGTGTGGGATTTGGAGGATGACTGTTTCTTGAACAGTGCGCTCAGCGCCGAAGAGGTCCTGAAAGTATTCCGACCAGCGGTTCAAGATGGAGGTATTATCTGTGAGGAGTGCCTGTCCATCAGCGCTTCGCAGGGGACTTTGTACCAGGTGCCTAGGGCCATACACTGCTTTCAGTGCTTCGTAGAAGCCCCTGTAGTCACCGTTGTCAGCGCAGAGCTGGGTCCTCTGTGCGAGTCTGGACCACCACTCGTTCTGGAGCTCTCTAAGCTTGAGCTGGAGACTGCTGCAGATGAGGCGGAAGGCAGACTTCTTCACAGGGCAGGAAGGCTGGGCTAGGTGGGCCTGGTGGGCGGCTCTTTTTTTGCTAGAAGTTCCTGGATCTCTACGTCGTTTTCGTCAAACCAGTCTTTGTTTCTCTTTCTAGCAAAGCCCAAGACTTCCACAGAAGATTTTACAATAGCAGTTTTCAGTTGTTCCCAGAGTGTTTCAGGGGAAGATTATTGAAGATCTCTTGAAGATTATTTGCAATTTCAGGCACAGTTTTACCAGCGAAATGTAATGTTGAGTCGTCGGCAAACATGTCACACTCAGCCTCAGTACACTTTACATGAAACGGTAGATCGTTAACAAAATACAAAACAGTAGTGGACCTAAAATAGACCCCTGGGGCACTCCATACTCCACAAATTGTTCAGAAGAACATTTTCCATTGACGTAGACTGTTTGTGTTCTTTTTGAAAGAGAGGAGTTCAGAAACGAAACAGCTGAGGGGCTCTTTTTGTTTAAGTAGGTGGCAAGCTTTTTCAATAAGATGGTATGATCGATAAGATCAAATGCTTTTCTTAGATCCAAGAAGACAGCACCAGCCATTTATTATCATGTATGCTGTTGACCCACGAATTCACTATTCGTGCGAGTGCAGTGTGGTATGAATGCTTGGGACAAAAACCTGACTGGTATAATAGGGACCTTTTTCAAGAAATTTCAGAAGATGTTTGTGAACATGCTTTTCCAGAGGCTTCGAGAGAACTGATAGAGAGGAAATGGGTGAAAGTTATTAATTTCAGAAAAATCGTTTGCTTTAGGAACATGCACTATTTTTGATTTTTTGAAAGCTACTGGGAAGACATTTTTTGTATACATAGGTTATAAATGTATGTAAGAGGTTCCACTATGTATGGTTGCGACAGGTTAAGGATATATCCATTGATACCATCACTGCCCGAAGACGTTTTCTTTTTTAGGATGGAAATGTATTTACCTACCTCATGTACAGCAATATCAGGGATGACGAAAATATCATCTGAAGACAATCTTTGCTTACAGAGCTTTGTTAGCTTTTTTTCTCTGGTGTGGAATATATCAACTGATTGCGATTGTGAGAATTGAGTAAGTCTTTGGGGGCTGATAGAAAGTGGTTATTAAACTCCTCAGCGGAGAGGTTTTCTGGAATGGTATTGCATTGTATATGCTTGTTGTTGGTAAGCGTATTAAGTGCTGTCCAGATAGAGAAAGGGTTTCTGTCTTCTTCGACTGTTTTGGTTACAAATGATCTCTGCGCCTCTCTAATTAAGTACTTAACTTTATTTCGCAATCTTTTAAATTCATGAAAGTTCTTTTCTTTCTTAACCTTATTTCTATCATCCATTGCTTGTTACTTTTGTCGGTTATCCATGAGGGAGGCTGGCGGGATCGGACTCGCTTTCTTCTTACTGGGGCATGTTTGTTTAGCACCCCTAGGAACAGATCAAGTAAGAGAGAGACAGCCTTATCTGGGTTGGTACAATTGTGCACATCATGAAACGGTGTAAGGCTAAGATCGTGTAGAAAAGCATCTTTGTTTAGTTTTTTAAAAGACCTATAGGTAATGTACACATGCTGATCCCTCTTTTGTTTAGGCATCTTGCACGACCACGTACAGGTGATGGGGTTATCACTGACAGCTAGTGGGGGGACACTGGTCTCTAGTACTGACTTAAGCTGTTGGTATAGATATGATCAGTGATCAGTGCAGAGATAGAAATAGTGGGGATTCTAAAGCTCCGGATTCTCAGGAGCCGAGCAGATACCCTAAAACTATTCAATTTTAAACACAAACACATGATTGGAACACAGCCCCCACCAAACTCACAAGGTATTGATTTTTCCACCCAGGCCCCAAGACGTTTGCACAATGCTATCAAGGTGAACCCAGGATATGCTAATAGGATTGGATATAGACAGCACTGCAAATAGTGTCATGAAAGAGTTACCTGGCCGTTCCTGGGGAATTTCTGTCATAATCAATCAGCAGCCACACACTGTATAGGCACCCGATAACACAGCTGGATAATATACTAAATTTTTAGTAAGCACTCTAGTTGAAAAAATATCAAATGCCTGTAGCCGACAGCCAGCAAACCAGACTCCTAATGGAAGTGTCAATCAATAACGAGTTATTGGGCAAAGCACCCAAATAACACATTCCAGTCCACTTTAACAAGAAGAGCCAAGTGGAACTTTGTACTCAAGTTGTAGGTAACTTAACTCTTCCGCGCACAGCGCACAACATTCAAGGTCACGGAGTCAAAATTTATAGCCCTATAATAAGGGCACAAAGGTGAATAAATTCGCATAGTACCACACAGCCCCTTTCTCATACTATTTCTTGTATTTTCCTCATGAAACCAGTGTCAAGTGGGGAGATGTTTATCAACCTTGTAAGGCGAGATATCCTGGGGGTAATTGGATAGAGAGACATGCTTCCGGTGGTGATGAGTGATACTTGGGAGATGCAAAACTAAATGTTTCTTGAATTTAGTATGCTAAATGTCCCTTATGTAGCTCTGTGCCTTTCTTGTATTTTCGGAGGAGGAGGAATGGAATCAGTTCAGCTTTAGTAGAAGAAGTACATTATAGCTGGATGGGGTCGAGAAAGCAGTATTGGGAAATGGAATTTGAGTGTTTTAGCTCATGCCTGCTCCACAGATTTTGCCGTGCATTTAGGGGGTGCGCTGCTGTGCATTTCATAGAGGCACGTTTCTTCAGAATATGTGTGTCAAAGAGTTAAAGGTCACCTCTGCAGTTTTTGTTTTAAGTTAGTTACCATAAAAACTTATTAATTACTTACCATAGGAACTTATTAATTACTCAACATAAGAACTTATTAATTACTTACAAGAACTTGACTCCAGTCACAAGATACTGTGTCAGATTTGACAAGATACAAAGACAAAAAAAGTTATTTTTTCAAAAATATTCTCGTGGAGCCATGGGCGTCAAATAGACAGGCGGCGTGTCATCTCTCTGTGAAGTGTATGACAAAAATATTGACTGATTACCAAAACTGATGTTTACTTCCCTAAAAGTCCTTGTAGTTTTTCTGTGGTCTCTTTTACCCCTATCTTTTTTCCTTCCACTAAAAAACTAGCTTTCAGTTCTTCAACATTCACAGGACATTGACTACGCATCTTATTTTGTATTTCAGCCTTTTATTGTTTGTAATTATTCAAATCATCCTGCACTCTCTTAAATTCATTGTCATCAATAAAATTGTCCTGCAATGTTTTACTTATAATAAGTTTCAAACTACTCAGCTTAGCACCAGCGAGCGAACTCAGCACTTCATGTTTCTGTAACTTTGTATGAAATCTTTTGTTAAGGCCTTCCAAACCAAAGCATGCCAGTCCTGTGGCAATGCTAGCTCCTTTAAGACCAATGCCAATTAAACTGCCAATTCCAGTTGTTATCAATACAATACCCCCCTACAGATAATCCAGCTGAAACAGCACCAACAGTCATAGATGTGTTTTGAACAGAACTAAATACTGTTTTATATTGTCTTTTACATCTGGAGTATTTTGCCTCCTCCCCTTCCAAATATTTTAATGGCTCTGCAATATTTATTAATCTGAATGCGTCTGCCTGTAATGTTTTTGGCACATGTGGATCAGGTGCAAGCGTCGGCACAGTCTCAGTCGCCGGTAGCTGCGGAAACAAGTTTACCATTTTTTATTGACAAATATATTTTTTTTATTTAATTAGTGATTACATTTTGCAACTCGTCAAAAGTATACAATTTGCTGGCATAATAAAACAAAACAAGATCTATGTGTTCTAGTTTTATAAAACTTAGAAAAACAAAAGTTGTTTTATCTATTACAATCTTGACAGCTGGAATACTGCTCAAAACTTCAAAAACATCAACATTTTTTTAATAGCAATAAAGACCTTTGATGACTCTTGCACTGTTTCATCCCACGTAAGTTTGATTCCCTGTGCAATATCTGCCTCTTTGGCAAAAGTTACAGATCTCATAATAATTTCAAATACTATTGTTGCTTCTCTTGCAATGGTAAAGTTCGCTGGCATAAACACAACGGAAGTATCCGATCTGCCTTTGCTATTTGTAAGAAGATACCATCGTCTCTCATACTCTTGCACCTTTAGTTTATCTCTGCTATTGTTGTCTTGTGCAAAACTTGGAACAAGGCTTACAATCAGCGATCCAGGGTTTACAACTTTCCTAAACACTAATGCACCTTCATCATCAGTATAAACATAAGGACTAATAAATTCAAACTTTATGTCCCAGTCAATTGTTGGTGCAGGTGTAGGTGCAGGCGGCACAGGTGAAACTACCCACTTATTACCCACATTTTTAAGTTGTAGGGTACAGGCAGAGTAGGAACAGTAACATCACGCAGCTGACCAAGTTTAGTAATCGGTCTCTCAGTACCATCTTTCATGTCATCGATTACTTTCCGCTTGTACATGCCAGTCAAATCAAGTTCAAAGCCATACACTTCCCCCACCTCCCCCTCTTTCTCAAAATCTTGGCCATCAGCCAAATCTTTTAACTCTGTTACCAGACACGCAACTGGAATAATTCTCGGCTTTGGACCTAAACTCATTTTTATAAACAAAAATAAAATTATTTAACTTCTAACACAACACTAAAATCATGCATCACAACTGGTTTGCCATCCTGATTAGTTACAGATATACACAGTGACTCAAAGAAACTGGAACCTAATTTCTTAAACTGCAAATTAGGAAATCTAACAACCACACTTTCACAATAGGGTACAGTTCCAGTCGGCAAGCATCACAACAAAGTTGAAGGTTTTCCATTGTGTACATTTTCAGTCATGTTTATTTCTTTCAAATGAACATTAAATACTGTGTGTACTGACAAATGAACAGGATATCTTCCAGTTACTTTTTGTTTATTTGGTTTCAATAGACCTTTGTCTGATAATGACAGTTCTTCATCTGGATGTTTTATATCTTGGCCTAAAAAAACAAGTAGCCTTAAAAGCCTATCTGATAATGAATACTGACTACCTTTCGGAAATTCAGTTGTAACAAGTAAGTTAGCCAGATTTAAAGTTGCTTTAATTTTAAATTCATTTTGTAGCCATTTAGTTATAGTACAAATGTCATAACACCCAGATCATAAAGCATCACTCCTCTTTACACCATCAAGAGTTCCATATACAAAATAATTATCATCTGTTACAGTAAATCACTTTGCAGTGTAATACATCTCATGTATAGCTACAACCTTGCTACCATCTCAATTATCAATCCCATTAGTTAACCACACTGGTTTGCTTGTGTCAAGATTTGTTAAAGTAATAAACATTTTTATTATCTTATAAAAAAGAACAATGGAATTTAAATCACCAACAAGCGTAAGCACAAACGCATTTCAGTTTAATGTGGATGCCAAGTACAATGTTGCACCTACTTATGAACAGAAAATAATTCAACTAAATCAGCTTGATATTGCTGTAAACGAACAAGATCTATTTAAAGTGAAAGTACCCAACCCTTTTGGTCAATACCTAAACCCTCCAATAACAGACGATTCAACTGCAAAAAAAGTGGTCCTCAAGCCCACTATAGATGTTTCAAAACCAACTTAACTTTGCTATCCTATGTTCAACTACTGGCTGTGGCGTTTCATTTACAGAGCACTTGAATCACTCAAACAAACTGATTTGGTCTGTCTACCGTTTCCACGCGTACTACCAGAGATAGATACAAAGAGATTTAAAAGACAATGAATTCAATAAAGCTGCATCCGTCATTAATTTACGTCATATTTAATATTAAAATTTTGACCCCCATTACACCCCCATTAATTCCGAATCAACCCTTTGATTTTAAAAAGTGACGAGCATGACGGATGCGGCTTTATTGATTTAATTATCTTTTAAATCTCTTTGTATCTATCTCTATAACTATTGTCTCTATGAACACCTAATCATTTACATATCTAAGTAATTTTAAGTGGAACTTTATACGTTACTAATAAGTTACAACTAACTTTTAAGAACCTGCAGAGGTAACCTTTAAGTGAGTTGACATAAGAACTTATTAATTACTTATCATAAGAACTTATTAATTACTTACTGTAAGTTCTTATAAGTTCTTACAACAACTTGACTTAAGTCACAACTTACTCAGTCAGATTTGCCAAGATTTTACAAAGACAATAAAAAAAACTTTTTTTTCTCAGTAATACTCGGGTGGTGGTGCTGATGGGGTTAAATAATCAGGCACAAGTGGTGTAAATGACGTGTCATCTCTATGCGAAGCATATGACAAAAATATTGATTGATTACCAAATCTGATTTTTATTTGTTTAAAAGAATGAGTAGTTTTTCTGTGGTATCCTGTACACTGGTCCTTTTTCCCTCTGCTAAAAAACTGGCCTTCAGTTCTTCAACATTCACGGGAGATTGACTACACATTTTATTCTGGATTTCAGATTTTTGCTGTTTGTAGTTATTTAAATCATCCTGGACTCGCTTAAATTCTTCGTCATCAATAAAATTATCATTCAATGCCTTACTGATAATAAGTTTCATACTGCTCAACTTTGCACCAGCGAGCGTACTCAATGCTTCATGTTTCTGTAATTTTGTGTGAAACCTCTTGTTTAAGGCTTCCAAACCAAAGCAAGCCAGGCATGTAGCAACGCTAACACCCTCAATTGCTATTCCAGCCAAACTTCCAATTCCTGTGGCAAACAGAACAATACCCCCTACAGAACATCCAGCTGAAACTGCACCAATAGCCATAGAAGTGTTTTGAACAGAATTAAATAATGACTTATACCTCCTGTTACATCTGGAGTATTTCGCCTCTTCACTTTCCAAATATTTTAAAGCTTCTGTAATATTATTTAATCTGAATGCGTCTGCTGGTAATGTTTTATCTGAAGCAATTGGCACAGCTGTCACCTGTGGATCAGGCACAAGTGTTGTTTTTGTCGTCACATTTGTTTCAGTCGGCTCAAGCGTCGGTAGTATTGGATAGAATTTAACCATTTTTTTATTGACAAATATTTTTTATTTAATCAGTAATTACATTTTGCAACTCGTCAAAAGTATATAATTTTCTGGCATAATAAAATGAAACAAGATCAATGTGTTCAAGGTTTATGTAACTTAGATGAACAAAAGTTAGTTTGTCGACTGATATCTTGACAGCGGGAATACTGCTCGAAACTTCAAAAACATCTACATTTTTTCTAATGGCAATAAAGACCTTTGTTGCTTCTGATACTGTTTCATCCCATGTAAGTTTTATTCCCTGTGCTATATCTGCCTCTTTTGCAGTAGTTACAGATCTCATGATAATTTCAAATACTATTGTCGCTTCTCTTGCAATCAAAAAGTTTACTGGTGCAAACATGACCTTTGCATCAGATCGACCCTTCCTGTGTGTAAGAAGATATCTTCGCTTCTCATAATTTTCAACTTTCAGTTTATCTCTGCTATTGTTGTCTGAGGCAAAACTTGGAACAAGGCTTACAATCAGCGGCCCAGAGTTAACAACTTTCCTAAACACTAAGGCGCCTTCATCATCAGTGTATACATAAGGACTAATAAATTCAATCTTTATGTCCCAGTCAATTGTGGGTGGTGGTGCAGGCGCAGGCAGCACAAGCGAAACCACCCATTTATTACCCAAATGTATTAAGTTATAGGGTACGTTATTTACTGGAACAGGTACAGTAACATCATGCAGCTGACCAAGTTTAGGAATCGGTCTCTCTGTTCCTTCTTTCATATCATCGATTATTCTTCTCTTGTACATGCCAGTTGAATCAAGTTCAAAACCATACACCTCCCCCACCTCTCCCTCTTTCTCAAAATCCTGTACATCTGCCAAATCTTTCAACTCTGTTACCGGACATGCAACTGGTATGATTCTAGGCTTTGGACCAAGACCACTCATTTTTTATAAACAAAAATAAAATTATTTAACTTCTAACACAACACTAAAATCATGCATAACAACTGGTTTGTCATCCTGATTAGTTACAGATATACACAGTGACTCAAAGAAACTAGAACCTAATTTCTTAAACTGTAAATTAGGAAATCTAGCAACCACACTTTCACAATAGGGTGCAGTTCCAGTCGGCAAGCATCTCAACAAAGTTGAAGGCTTTCCATTGTGTACATTCTCAGTCGTGTTTAGTTCTTTCAAATAAACATTTAGTACAGTATGTACTGACAAATGAACAGGATATCTTCCAATTATTTTTTCTTTTTTTGGTTTTAGTAGTTGTTGCCTGTCTGGACTTAACCATTTTGCCCAATCTTCATCTGGAAAATAAAATACATTACCCATAAACCCAAGTAATTTTATAAGACTTAATGATAATGAATACTCACCCAGGCAGCACGGGATCCTGGCACCATATGGGACCCATGTGTCCAGCCCACTTACACACAGGACCCGTATAGCCTGCAGGGGTCCATCGTGGTACCAGGAGGCATGCCCACTTACAAGCCCGCTGACCCGACGATCCGCGTTGCCCGCTTACTACCCACATAATCCCCATTTCATACTTGCCATGCTAGCCCCTCTGTCTTGCCCGGTAGCTATCACAGATCTAAAAATAGCACAGCCTCGGGCGCTGCGGGCGTGCATGCCTGCCTGCGATAGAACACTCAGACATTCAAACTGCAGCCAGTATGTTCCGTATCATACAGCATAGATCCTCATAAGCTTCCGAGTCTGATGGTTCAAATTAATTAACGTTCCTCTTCAATTCAGTTCTGCTGATTGTGCTTCTCAAGTCTTCCAGCGCAAAATAAAACAGAGGTAAGCCTGCATAATTGACTTATTTTAATTATTTGGTGCTTACTAAAAACATGGCTAGTAGACTGAGCATCTTACGAGACAAGGCAAAAGACCAGAGAAGGTGCTACGTACTGGTGGTAAAAATGCCTTGTACACGTTTTTTTTTTTTATTGCATTATTTTTCTTCTCTTTTTGTGTAGTCAGTGTGCTCACGGTTGAGGTTTACGTAGTTCAGCTATTTTTGTCTCCTGCAAATTTGGAATTAATTAATAGTGTGTACATTTACCGCCAGTATTAAGAGACGAGGCTGGGTAGCACAGTAGAACGTGTAGACAAAGGCCAGATGTTGTACTCAGTGACCGCACCTCGCCTAGTGTCATTTTCTCCCTTCTTTTCAGACCTCTGCTACAGTGCCAGACAGCTGGTTACTGCGGAGTATTTTCCCCTGACAAGAGCTCTGTGGGATTTTGATTGTTAACTAAGTATAGTCTTGTAAAAGTACGATTTTTCATCTGCAAGAGGTTTTTGCAACAATATAGTGTTTGAAGTGCTCTAAGTGTTAGTAATAGTTTCAGAACTGACAAAAGCATATTCAGCTAGGAAAATAATGTTCTGTCGCATGGAAGAGTGCATCACCATTTTGTAAGACATAATGATTTTGGTCGGGCGAGCCACATTTTACTACAGTATATCAAAAACTCTGCTGCGATCGGCACCTACGGGTTGGATCGCAGTGTGTTCCTGGTCTGAGGAGATAGGTGGATTTGAGCGGTTGCTGTCTCGGACTCTGCCGTTTTTCCGAGGTTTCCCTTTACAAGGGGCGCTTCGGACTCTGCCGGTTTTTTCGAGGTTTTCCTTTACAAGGGGCGCTTCGGACTCTGGATTTTCTCTGCAGCCAGGATCCATCCTGGAAGTATGTGAGATATATCCTGGTAGTATGCGGCATACATCCTGGAAGTATGTGAGATATATCCTGGTAGTATGTGGGATAAAGCCTGGAAGTATGCAGGATACATCGTGAGAGCATCTAGGATCCATCATGGAAGTATTTGGGGGATATCCTGGGTGCATCTAGGATCCAACATGGAAGTATTTGGGGGATATCCTGGGAGCATCTAGGATCCATCATGGGAATATGTGGGGGGCATCTGGGATTTATCCTGGGAACATGTGGGGGCATCTGGGATTTATCCTGGCAACATCATGTTAGCACATACGGGGCCCATTTGGGACCTATTTGCACATCCCATGTGGGCCCCTTATAGGCAGCCCATATTGGCCCCATATGTCAGCTCGCATGGGACCCATATGGGACCCATAAGACTGCGTTGTCTGGGCAGTACCTTTTGGAAAATCTAATGAAACAAGTAAGTTAGCCGGATTTAAAGTTGCTTTAATTTTAAATTCATTTTGTAGCCATTTAGCTAAAGTACAAAAGTCATAATACCCAGCTCGTAAAGCATTAACTCTCTTTAAATCAGCAGTAAAAGATCCATCTATATAATAATCTGTATCATTTGTAACATTAAACCATTTTACTGTATAGAACATTTCATGGATAGCTACAGCCTTGCTACCATCACGATTATCAATCCCATTAGTTAACCACACTGGTTTGCTTGTGTCAAGATTTGTTAAGGTAATAAACATTTTTATTATCTCATATAAAAAAAGGATGGAATTTAAATCACCAACCATTACCACAACAAACGCATTTCAATTTAATGTGGATGCCAAATATAATGTTGCACCTACTTATGAACAGAAAATAATACAACTAAATCAGCTTGATATAGATGTAAGCAAACAAGATCTATTCCAAGTCAAAGTAACAAATCCGTTTGATCATTACCTAAACCCTCCAATAACAGACGACTCTACTGCAAGAAAGTGGTCTTCAAGTCTACTACAGATGTTTCAAAACCAACTCAATTTTGCTATACTATGTTCAACTACAGGCTGTGGTGTTTCATTTACAGACCATTTGAATCACTCAAACAAACTTATTAGGTCTGTGTATCATTTTCATGTTTATTACCAGCTTAGACGTATACTGTCAGAACTGCATACACCACTACCCACTGAATCCAGTTTCAACAGGTTTAACAACCCCATGGATATGAAAGCATTTGAACGCATCTGTAATGAATTTAACATCAGCCCTAAGTATGACTTTACACAAAAACTTGATGATCACAAAGGCATGGGCACATTGTATTATGCTTTGAGTCACAGACAATACCCACAAGATTACTACCCTGGTTACACTTCATTCTCATCAAAATCAGAAGTCTGGTTAGGATCAATAGAACAGAAACAGTCTAATGCCTGGACCACATTTGTTTTAGACAAGAGTGACGGGTTTACTCAAGCAGGAGTCGAGCGCGTAAATGAGTCAATCAGAACATATGTCTGGTGTATACTAGGTGCACAGTCACTAACAAAATCAAATATTTTGAATGGAAGTGGTAAATTTGAAGCACAAAAATAGTTTCTCGCAAACCTGGAAGATTCAGTAAATTCAGTAGTTGATCTCCCATCAAGCATACAGCGCTACCAAGACGTTCTTAGATATGCCAGATCAAAAGTTGACTTTGTAGTTGGCATCGGGTTATACATGTTACCATCTGACCTTCAACTCCAAATGGGGACAATAACAAATTATAATAATGAAATCATTGTTGCAGGTCATGATCAAAAATTAGGTCTCAATCAATCTGTAAACTTGGGGGCCACAACCACACATGTACAGTCATTAAAACCATTACAGACGGTAACACCCCCGGCCCCGGCCCCGGCCCCAGCCCTGGCACCGGCCCCAACACCAGCACCATCAACACCAACACCAACACCAACACCAACCCTTGACACCCATGAGTCAGAAAGAACTGCATTGGTAATAGGACTCACTGGATTAGGAGTATTACTTCTTTATCTGTTTCATTAAATAACCCATCATCAACCCTCCTACTGTCACCAAAAAGACCCACACATGTTCTGCCATAAACCCTACTGCCTTCGCTGCAGTACTAATCAACCAACTGACAACCGTGCCTATAATGCCAGGCAAAGCGTCCATTGCTTTCACAGCCAATTTCTTAAGCAAGTCTGATATGTGAGACAGTTGTTTCTTTACCCATGACTGTAAATCTTTTGGATCTGTGGGGGCTGGTGGAGGTGCCGGGGCTGGCGGTGTTGGACTACCACCGGGTCCACCAATACCGGAGACAGCTAACACAACAGTACTGATAATAAATCCCAGAGCTGTAATTAAACTAGCAATTGTGATACCCTGTTGTCTGAAAAGTGTTTTAAGTCTCTCAGCCAGAGTAGTGTCTTCGTGAAGTATTTTTTGAATAGTTTCTCTAATCCTGTTGACCTCTGTTTTCAGTTTTTGTCTCCCAATACTAATCGCTTCTAACCTTCCTGATCTTTCTATCTGCAAATCATTTAATCTGTGTTGTATTCTTTCTTTCATTTCTGTGTCAAGATTCCCATTGTCTGCTGTAGCCAGTTTTTTTTTTTTCTCGTTCTATGTGTTTATCAAGCTCACCCAGTTTGGCAACATTATTTATCATCTCACCTCTTATTGACTGCAGTGATTTATCTAACCCCATAATCTCTCTCATTGTCAAAGGTGGGTCGTCTATTGTTTTCATAGCATCATTTAATTGCCCTTCAGTAAATGAAGTTTCTTGTATCACTGTGTTTGCTATTTCTGGTAGGCTTGTTACTGGTGCCATTTCAATCTCTTGCCCTGTTGGCAACTTTGTTTGCGTGTTGTGAAGCGCACTAACAAGACGCGGTGTGACAGGAGACCCACCAATACCAAGTTGACGCAATGCACCAACACCACCTTCATTTTTGATTGTACTTAAAGCCCTAAACCTACTAGGGTCTTTTTTGTTAGTCAATAGTACTTTTCCTTTGTCAACAGTATTTAAATATAAATGACCCTTGACATCAAGTTCAAACTGATTAGGGTCTATGTTGTCTGGGCGACTACCAACATGATCATAAAATGAGTTCACTTTGGTTTCTAAAAGTTCATGATGTAAACTGTAAATATTTCTTGTACCATTCATATCTGTCATATCTACATTTCCCCCGTGCCAGCTGCCTCAGCTTTTTGCAGATTACTTCGTTGATAAGGTCCGCGAAATTCGTGATTCTCTGGATCTCATGCCCACTTCAGTTTTGTTCACCGAAAAACGCTTTAGTGGAGAACCTCTCTCAGCCTTCGAACCTGTGCTAGAGGATGAGGTCAGAAAAGTGATCACAAACACTGCCCCAAAAACTTGTGAGTTAGACCCCATACCCACTCCCTTGTTGTACGAGTGCCTGGATGAAGTGTTGCCTGCCATTACACAAGTCATCAACAACTCTCTCTCCACTGGTATTTTTCCTGAAAGCTTCAAGACTGCACTTGTGAAACCCCTATTGAAGAAACCATCTTTAGACCCAAATGTACTGAAAAACTATCGCCCAGTTTCCAATCTTACATTTCTATCAAAGATTCTTGAGAAAATTGTCCTTGTTCAAACTTTAAAGCATGTCAACTCTAATAGTCTGTTCAGTGTATTCCAGTCTGCATATCGTCCCCATCGTAGCACTGAAACAGCTTTGCTGAAGATATTCAATGACCTGCTTTGTGCTTTGGACGAGCGTAAGATCACAGTCCTTGCTTTGCTGGACCTGTCCAGTGCGTTCGACACTATTGACCATGAAATTTTGCTGTGCCGTCTTCAATCTGTATTTGGCATTGAAGGCACAGTCTTGGCATGGTTTAGTTCATACCTGACTGAACGATCCCAGATTGTTTCTGTCGACGGCTGTCGTTCTGAGCCATCACCTCTTCGGTTTGGTGTACCCCAGGGCTCGGTCCTAGGACCTGTATTGTTCTTACTGTATGTTCAGCCCCTGTCCGACCTGATTTGTAGTCGCTCCATTTCCCATCATGCATTTGCAGATGATACGCAGATGTACAAAAGTGATACTGTCGAACGAGCTGTGAATGCCGTCCAAAGTATAAGCCAGTGCATTGACCATGTCAAATCATGGATGACCACCAACAAACTGATGTTAAATGATGGCAAAACTGAAGCAATGTTGGTAGCTAATCCAAGATTATCTTCGTCGCTGCCTTTACCATCATCATTGTCTGTGGATGGAACACTCATTGGCTTCTCTGCGAGTGTGAGAAACCTGGGTGTTACACTTGACAGCGAGTTATCTATGTCACAGCATGTCAGTGCAGTGTGTAGATCCGCTTATCTGGAACTTCGTCGTATTAGTTCAGTTCGTCACCTGCTGACCGTGGAAGCCACTAAAACACTAGTTTGTGCATTTGTGCTGTCCAAGCTAGATTATTGTAACTCTTTGCTTTGTGGCTGCCCTCAGTATCTCATTGATCGCCTCCAAAAAATTCAGAACAATGCAGCCCGGCTTGTTGTGAGAGTCCGTAAGACTGAGCATGTCACACCCATCTTGAAGTCCCTTCACTGGCTACCTGTGTCCTCACGTATTCAATACAAAGTTATGTCAATCTGTTTTAACTGCCTTTCAGGCACCGGCCCAGAATACTTGTCCTCTTTGCTGCATGTGTATACACCCTCTCGTGAGCTCCGCTCCTCTTCTGATAAACGGAAGCTGTGTGTACCTTCTGTCAAAACTAAAACATTTGGTCAGCGCACTTTTGTTTATCAAGCCCCAGTGTTATGGAATACACTTCCTCTTGAGGTCAGAAACAGTGAGTCTGTCTCTGACTTCAGGAGGTCGTTGAAAACTCACCTCTTCAAGCTTTACTTTGAATGACTGCCAGTGTTTGATGCCTTAGTTGTAGTTCTGCAATCCTCCTTGTTTAGACTGAATGTTAATTAGAATATAAATTATTATGTATGTATTGTTGTTTAGTTTATTGTAAAAGTGGTGTGTTCGGGCATTGTGCTTTGTTTGTTATGTGCATATGTCATTGTATTTTATTTTTGTGTACAGATTGTAAAGCGCTTAGAGCTTTTGAGTAAGATTAAGCGCTATATAAATACCCATTATTATTATTATTATTATTATTATCTGTCATATCTGCTGTATTACCAAAATCATGCATATCATCCATTTCAAAATCTCCATGATTAATCCTCCTGCTGACATTGTTTTATTAATTTATTATTTTTTATTGTGCATAATAAAAATGACACAGTCTTACGGATCAAAGTTAGACCCATACAGAAAACTATGTGAGCCCCTGGGTGTTAAGGGCATTCGTCAAACAATAGTCATCACAAACAATCCAAGTACCATAGACCAGAACCAAACACTTACAGTCAAGTTTCCAAACCTAGGTCCCAGTGATGTTATTGTTCCTGGCACTGCACGCCTAGCATTTAATATTGAACTATCATCAGACACAGATGTGAACAGAACTCTAGTTGACAATCTTGGCAGAGCAATTGTTAGAACTTTTAAAGTAAAACTTGAAGGGCAGGAAGTGTTTAGTCTTGACGACTCAGATGTGTTCTACTGTTACAAAGATCTTTGGCTCACAAGAGAAGAACGAGAAGACCGTATTTACCAAGGCATACAATCTGATAATATTACCAAACTTCGAATCGATGCAACAGATAAATCAACGTCAGCAGCCAATGATGTTATTATAGCTGAAACATATGGAACCAGGTTTTACATTCCACTTGAGTTTGAAATCCTCACAGCTCATCTGCCTTATTATCAAGGAGCACTGAATGACCGTCTGAGTTTTGAACTAACCTTCAATGACTACTCCAAAGTTATTAAATCATCTGATCTCAGTGCAACATACAAGATCTCTAACATTTCTTTGGAATATGAAATTGTTACACACACTGAATTAGCCAGACTTATTCAAAATCAGTACCAGTTAAGACTGCCAATTTATTATGACAGGGTGATTAGACATAGTTTAATGCAAAAAGATGGTCGATTGACCAGTGGTCTTCGCTTGCTGCGGACCGTGACACCTGGCGCTCCACCATTTACAAGGCAGCTGTCTCCTTTGAGGACTCTCGTAGAGCTAGCCTTAAGGACAAGCGGCTCAGGAGAAAAAACAGAGATGCCGCAGCTCAGAACCCTGGCCAGACCTTCCCCTGCAGCCACTGCGGTCGAACCTGCCTGTCTCGGATTGGCCTCCGCAGCCACGAACAAGCCTGCAGACGTCATGGGCAACTCCTATAAAATCTTCGTTCGCGAAGTCAAGCCAAGAGAGAGAATGCAAAAAGACAAGAGTGACCCGATGTGGAATATAAACTTGAACACACCTGCTAGGTCACTGAAAGGTATTCTTATGTTGTTTGTTGAACCAGCAGATCCATATAAACAGGATTCAGAAAAATTCTACAATCCTAAGATTACACATTTGTCCTGCACAATCGAAGGCTGCCCTCATCAAGTGTACACTTCAGGAATGTTACCATACCAGCACTACGATGAGATCACAAAGTATTTTGCGGGTGGAAGGATTAGAGATAAACCAGCAAACATTGCGTGTAAAGATCTACATCTGTATGATGTTAGGATCGGACAATATCTTACAAACAAATATGCACTGTGGCTAGACCTTCGTAGTACAGACGACAACTATCTTCATGGGTCAGGGCGAACTGTCGAGAACGGTAGTGATGGAATAACAATTCAGATACAAAAGAAGGTTGAAAAAGCCAAAGCCATAAACATATATTTGTACCTGATTTATGACGCACAACTCAATATTGCAGAAAGCAGACTGAGTGGACACATATATTAAAATTATATTTTGTATTAAAATGAACCGGGGCTTAATGACACTCGATCCACACTGTGGATTATTTTGTGGTGCCACAGGGTGTGGTAAAACTGAATCTGTACTTGACTTATTACAAACAAGATACATCCACCATTTTGAAAACATTGTAATATTTTGTCCTACAATCAAACACAACAAAGCTTATCACAACCGTTTATTCATTTGGACTGACAGCAACATATACTTAGTTGACCCTGAGAAAAAACTGAATGACTACCTACAATATTTTTACAAGCAATTTCAAGGACAGCCAACATTGTTCATAGTCGATGACTGTTCTGCAGAGAAAGACATTGTCAAAAAGAGAAACACTTTAGCAGAACTTGCCTTCAGTGGCAGACACGCAAATGTTAGTGTATGGATTCTCACTCAGAAATATAATGCTGTACTGAAAGATTTTCGAGAGCAGTTAAAGTTTATCTGTTTGTTTTACTGTAAGGATCGTGACAGCTTTGAAGACTGTCTCAGAGAAAATGATGTCATACAAAATAAGCAGGAACGTGATGATGTGAAAAATAAACTGAAATCAACTAAGCATCTAAAGCTCATTTTAAAGACAGATCAGCCCACAGGGTATGGGTTAGTAAATTAATTTTTGTTTTTTTTAATTACATTATAAATGAACCCTGATGAAATCTTTTTATTGAATTATATCAATGCTGTAGAGAACAAAGACTTAGACTCTAAGAAACAGCGGCTTTTGTCTGTAATTGTCTCAGGCAAATCAAAGACTTATCTAGGAAGACAATACATGACAGAGGATATTGAATCTCTAACCTCTGATGAGCTAATCAAGCTTCATTTAAAATATGAGAACCACATTGCCTCACTAATGACTCGTGATTTGAGTCGATCTCTTGTATGCCTATACACAAAAGCAGTGAGTCACTTTCTACCTGTGGACAGTGACAGTCTATCACACGACCTTGAAAGCAACCCTATTGTTTTAAGTACAATTGGCAAATTAGCATGTGTCATGTTTTACTAGTTTGGAAATTACCTTGCACCTGTGGTAACCTTACTTGTTACTGGGAGTCATATTGATTTCTCGAAAATAAATTTTACTGCAGAAGAAAATGGACGAAACCCAGACGACTCCACAACCGAACCCCAGTCCAGTTTTGACGCAGGTTCAAACTGTGACTAAGACTAAAAGTCCAGGCCGCATTGAGACAGGAAAAAAATTAGCTGAATGGAACAAGCAAAAAAAAATTAAAGCTTTAAGCGCAAACAGAAAAGGCTCATGTGACTGACCCACCGTCAGGACTCACAGAACTGTCAGGACTGACACCGACAGGACACACTCATCAAAGTGAGAGACAAACAACTAAGTCTGACCCCGACCCTGAACCTCAAACAACAAAATATATAATTGCCGGATTTGTTGTCGGATTTGGTTACGTAGGTTATCAATTATACAAAAAAATACAAACCACAGATTCGTACAGTGTCCAAAAAATCAGACACTCCAAAAACAAAACCAGAAGTCGCCACATTACCAGTAACACCCAAAGCCGTTGACCCATTTTATATGCAGTAAATAAAAATATTATTTTAATTTTTATTGCCTTAGAAAATGAGCGACACAAAGAACATAATGAACCTTGTCTATCACTCTGCCGTGATAAGTGGATTAGCAGTAGATTATTCTATGCTGGGAAAAAGTCTACTCAAAATGAAATCAGCAGACTTGAGCAGATTAGACATTGAAGACAGTGCTAAGCTAATTGCAGTTGTTACAGCATCAATTGCGACAAAAGATTTTCTTGTCAAGCAGGGAATTATTCCCGAAAATGTTTCTATGTAAATAAAAACTATGGCGACGATAGCTATTATGATAAGAGGTGCGATGGTTAATGCATTGGCATTCAGTGGGTCTAATTATCTCTTTTCAAAAATGGGTAGAGAAGAATCTGCAGAAGAAATGAAACGTCACAATGAGGCATCAGAAAAACTTGCTCAAGCCCAGCAGTATTATGAGAAGCAAAGAATTGAGAAACTTGATTTCATCAATGAAAGACTTAGACTAGAGGGTCACGCACAACATACGTTTTCAAATACAGACGAAGCAATCCGTGAATACTATCTTGTCACAGGTGAAGACATGTCTATCCCGAAACCAAAACTAATTGACTATTACAAACCAAGTATAGAACAAAGAAACGGAGAGATAATCTTTGTTCTATTGGGAATGACATTTGTTTATTTTACTGGACTTTATATTGCTAGAAAAAATGGCAGCTGAAAATAAACTATCAAAAATATATTACTCACCATCAGGTTATTGGAAAGGGCAAACAGCTATTGAAAAATTACATGCCGCTGTGGGCGGAGATGTATCACTCAATCAGGTCAAGCAATGGTTACAGAGACAAGCAATTTGGCAGATATATCTCCTGCTCCAAGAAAAATAATAAGACCTCATTTTGAGAACACAACACCAAATGACACACACCAAATGGACCTTTTGTTCTTACCACATGACACAATAAGAAAGAAACGATACAAGTATGCACTGACTGTCGTTGACATAGCTTCAAGGTACAAAGACGCTGAACCCATATCTGACAAAACTGCCAGTACAGTTGCTACTGCTTTAACAAAAATATATGGTCGTGGCCCTTTAAGATACCCCAGACTAGTGCAGGTTGATGACGGATCAGAATTCAAAGGTGCTGTTAATCAGTTATTTGCGAAGCATGGTGTACTGGTTAGACGCGGCATTCCAGGCGTACACAGATCACAGGCAATTGTAGAGAACTTTAACAAACAGTTATCAGAAAGACTTTTCAGTTACCAGTATTCTAAAGAACTCATGCATGACACCCGTAACACTGAATGGGTTAAGAGATTACCTCATGTGATAAAAGCAATGAACAATGAAAGCCATTGCTTGCGCTTAAAACCTGCTGATGCTATTAAATTGAAAACAATTACAGAACCAAAAACAGCCCCAACCCCAGCACCAGACACAAGTTTATTTACTAAACAGGTGAGATATCTATATCAAACAGGTAAAGCTGAAAATGACATCAGACGAAGGTCAACAGACCCCATCTGGTCAACATCCGTTCATAATATAAAAAAAAGTAATTCCCGGTCCTGGCGCAACAATATATTACCTGTTTGACCCTGCGCCCCAGAGGGCATTTGTCAGAGAAGAATTACAGATTATTCCCCCAGACACCGTTACTCATTTCAGTAATTAACTCATCAATTAGTTCATCAACCAGTTCATCACAAATGTCTTCAGATAACTTGAGCCTGTAATGACCAGGTGCATAAGCTTTTTCCTTACTGAAAAACACTCGTTTTGTGTCCCCAACTGCTAGTGACTTCTTATGTGTTTGGATCATTTCAAGATTATGTTTGTTTCATCTCAGTGACTTGTTTGGATAATCAGGCATCAATGCACTATCTAACACTTGCTTGTAATGTTCATGACGGATGTCTTTATTTTTTATTGCTGTTTTTTTTTTATACCTTTGGCTTTCGACTGACTACCCTTCTGGTGCAGTATAGAATACATTTTTGATCTCAGTCCAACGTACTCAACTATTGGCACACCATTTAGTTCATCCTTAAACTTTCCAGGCACTTTCTTGTTTTGTGTGCTAAACAGTGGATGGTCTTTAGGGTAATCAGACGTGTCATACATGTGTAGTTCTGTTTTCATGTCTTCATAAAAGTCTTCAGTACACACATCAATGATCATAGAGTCAGTGTCAGTATATAACAGACAGCAGTCAGGATACTTTAATTTGAAGTAATCATAATAAAATTCAAGCATCACCAGTTTTGACAACTCCAGTATTGCCATACCAATGAATACTGGCTTGTCCAGTTTAACAATCTTTTTTTTGAGTGACACTGCATACAATTATGAATGAAATTCTTTATACCCTGTGTACTGAGGCTTGCCTGTAAGTTTAATAGCACCTGATTCAGTTGTGACCAGTCTCACATCTTTTCTGTGATGAGGATTTTCCATTGTCTTGCCAAAATAGGCATTGTTCATAAGCTTAAAGAAGTCTTTGTCAAATGCAGTGTTGCCGTCTCTGGCACGAAGGGTTGTGTTCTTCATTATGTAATCTTTCATGAAAGCACTTTGATCAAATTGGATTCCTCTGTGAACTTTCTTTAGTACTAACCCGTGTCTGATGTAAAACTGTAACAAGCGGTAGTGACAAACGTAATTAAATTTGTCATTTAAATTTGGTACAAGTTTGGTGTCTTCTTTTTTCCCTGTCATACTCATTTTCTCAACAGCCAACGGATAATCATTGTGGTAATCATGTAGATGGTGTGGGTACTCTAGGTCTACTTCAAAGATCCAACCCTTCGCGTCGTTTCGGTCATGTGTCATAATATAGTTTGTTATGTCTGTTATGTCATACTGTGACAAATCATGCAGACAAAAGTTTTTCAAGGGCAATAATTCACACATCGCGAACCCGTAAAGGTTATTAGCGTCAAGGTACATAATGAATGACCTTGACCTCGAGGGGTCAAACCCCGGTCAAGGTCACCATAACCCGGGCTGTCCAGATATTTGTTGTTGGCTCTGGCGTAATTGTTCGCTGCAATACTAATCCCTCCCCTCAATCCACGTTCCACATTTCGCCCATCGTACGATCAGACAACAGGTCTATAAATATCTTACTGGATTTTAAAAATGCATCCCATGTCATGCCAGGACTAGTTATGTAACAGGCTGGGTCAAGACTGTAGTGTAACAAACCCTTTTTACGGTAACTTTCAAATACGTCTGCTAGTAAGCAAACATCTGCTTTCAAGTACTGATCGTGGTAATCACCAATTGTCTGGCATCCTAATTTATCCCACGCATCAAGTGCGTGTTGATATTCAGAGTCAGAAATACCTTTGCCAGTTAGTGTGGAATAAAATTTCTCTTTTGGTGGCAGTCTTGTTTCTTCGAACACAACCCAGTGATCAATGTACTCATACGGATACACACCTTTCTTAATCAAGTCTGGCTCAAAATATTTACTTGTTATTGGATACTCAGTCAGTCCTTCTGCCAGACTAGCAAGACCAAAAGACAAATGTTGCATAGAGTCATAAAATGCTAATTTGTCTAACCTAAAAGTTAAGTATTTCTCAGTTGTCTGGGCAATACAACTTATGTTTTTGTACGACTCATCCACAGCCTGCATGATAATGTGTGAATCATATCCCTTCAGATTGTGGAAAAAGATAGGCAGTTTGTATGTCTTAGGATCTATTTTTAATAACAAGTTACAATTGTTATGTGCAGCACCTCTGTAACGCCCAGTTATGTGATCATGGTCACAAACTTTATCACCCCCTAAAGGCTGTTCACAAATCCAACACGTCACAGCTGTTTCAAATTTTAATTTGTCTTCTTCTGTCATCACCAAAGGCATCTGACATGTTGTGAGATACTGTACTACCTGACTATACAGATGTCTCATTTCTGTTAAAAACAGACATGCTGCATTTTCACCCCTGTAGATAACAGGCTCTGAATGAAGACTGTCTGACCTAACAATAATGTATCCAAAAGAACACACTACTTAGTCACTTAGTTTTATAGTCTTTGGTAATGACTCTGGAACAGGACCCTCATATGCTACTACTAATGATTCGAAATCAGCGTACACTACAAACGGCAGCTTTTGCTGATTCCCATAGTTCTTAAAATACACTTGACTACCAGGATCTGGATACTTAAGTACAGTTTGTATGTCATCAGCTGACCTGCAGTGTAGGATGTGTTTGTGCACTGCGTTTATGGTGGAAAACCTCTGTAAACATTTTTTTACAAACTACCTGTTTCCCATTGTGTTTCGTTGTATGTGCATGAATTAGACGTGACATATTTCTGATAATTGTGTAGTGGAAGTTATTGTCATCACCGATTAGCAACATGTCAACATGTTTATCTTCTGACTGCCCGTAGGTTGGGGCAATTGGGGACACTCTAATTGGTTGTAACTTGTTCTCAGATTCATTATCCCACACAAACACATTTACAGATATACCAGGATTTAGTTTTTCAAACAAGTCTATGTCCTCTATTTTAACAGGGAACTCAATGCCCCTGAAGTTGAGTTCGTTTACAAATTTGGTGTAGTTTGATACACGTTCTGGTTTTGATTTTACAAAGTGTAGTTTAGCAAGCACACACCACATGAAACAATAGTTGTCATTGTTCTGTATGTTAACAACAGCCTTTTTGTTTGCAACCTCAGTTGGCAATGGCAACCATGATTTACCTAGTATAGGATGATACCTAGACTGCTTTAATTGTAGTTCATGTACATGTCCTTCGTGCCAGCCAGACCCCTTCATTTTTGCACTGTCAATTGCCTGTAGAAAGTCAGGTAATAGTCTGTCTCTAAACACGTTCTCCAATTCTCTTCTTGTGTTAACAGTGTGTTGTCTTGTTGATATATAAGATACAATCACTTCACCGTCCACTCTAGTAAATTCTATTTTAGCAACAATCTGAATCTTCACACTGCCTGTAAGAAGATTATTTTGTATGACAGAAAAAGAGTTTTCTATTGATTCATAGACATTGTTAGTATTGGATATAGGCAAGTCTGTTGTGTGAAACACATTACGTGGGCTTGACGAGCCAGGGTTTGATGTGCCAGGGCTTTGAGCATTGTCCGTCATTTTTATTTGTCCGACAAAATAATAAATGAAAAAATATTTCTGCTACCACAGTAAACACATTATTTATTTTTCTGCACATGGGACATAATCACTGGAAAGTCAACCACAGTCAACCACTATACAGAAGTTGTCTCCCATAGACTGTTATAGACATACCCACAAAAACAACCACTCTGACTGGTGTAAGGCTAGTGTGTGTGTGTGTGTGTGTGTGTGTGTGTGTGTGTGTGTGTGTGTGTGTGTGTGTGTGTGTGTGTGTGTGTGTGTCTGTGTGTGTTAGCGTGTGTGTTTGTGAGAGAGACACAGAGAGAGAGAGAGAGAGAGAGAGAGAGAGAGAGAGAGAGAGAGAGACCACCGTTTGATTTTTCTCAGAAACCAGACATGAGTACATTAAGCCCACTTGTAGAAAATCATCCCTCCTTTTAAATCATGCTGTCCCCCTGTTGACTTTTGGCATTATCTAGCAATTTTAATGGCTGTATTTATAAAAGGCTTTTGACGGCTGAGGGCCCTTTCAAAAGCACAGTCCCGTTGCGGCTCGTGTCTGAATTGAAAAGGAATGAAAAGCATCCCCTGAATAGCGGTGCGAGTTAACCGTAACATCCGCTGTTTCATTAGACTCAGGCTTACGGTAAAATTGTACTGACATGAGTGTCTGTAAGTGTGTGTGTGTAAGTGAGTGTGTCTGTTTGTTTATGCATCTGTTTGTGTGTGTGTGTGTGTGTGTGTGTGTGTGTTTGTCTGTGTGAGTGCTGCGTGCTGCGTGCGTCTGTTTGTTTGTGTGTGTGTCTGTTTGTGTGTGTGTGCGTCTGTTTGTGTGTGTGTGTGTGTCTGTACGTATGTATGTGTATACCTCTAACAAAACCTGTTTGGCTTAAATAGCATGTTTTCAAAGTGACAGTTGACACACATGGCACTGGAATTGAAACAGTGGGGTAATAACACTGTCCCACCTCGCTGGGAACTAAAAGTAAATAACACGCTACGCGGCACACAAAACCTGTTCACCCAGATAGGGGTGGGGGTAATGGGTGGTGTGTGTACACACAAAGTTTAAATATACCAGTTAGAACATGATGTCTATTCACTGACTTTATAACAGGCCTCTCTCTGTGTGAGAAGCTCATAGGGGGATTATGCGGGCGAGTGTTTTCCCATTCACTGTTCAAAACCAATTAGCATTTTGTGGGGGACACGATATCGATAATGAAAAATAAGACATACCTTGGCGTGTTTAGACATAACATGGTGTTTTTTCATGAATATCATGTTAGTGCGATGAATATCAGTATCGCAAACCCTTGTACAGCGAAATGGTTCTCAACTGGAAAACCTTCTCTGAACCTAAAGGCGACATGTAAATTACCTTAGAGGTTCAGTCATGACGTGAAAAATGTTTGCAGTTAAACCCTGTCAACTTACTCATAAAGAGAGATAGTGAGTAAAATTATGTGGAAAGAGAGAGAGAGAGCTATTGTGTGTGTCGGGGTATTCACGTGTGTCTGTACATGTGTGTGTGTGTGTGTGTGTGTGTGTGTGTGTGTGTGTGTTTGAGTGTGTGTGTTAGTGCGTGTGTGTGTGTGTGTGTTTGGGTGTGTTTATTCATGTGTCTGTGCGTGTGTGTGTGTGTGTGTGTATGTGTGTGTCAGTGCGTGTGTGTGTGTGTGTGTGTGTGTCAGTACTGTTTATAATAGAACGGTGGAGTGTCGATCTTGTACTGTCTGTGTTGTACAAACACATTTCGGGTATACATAAGACGGCAGTCACCTTTTCAGAAATTGTACTTGCAGTAAAATATTAAACAGGACCTGCCAGCATACTCGCTACGAGAGAGCTAACAAAAAAAGTTGACTAATACTTTTAAACAGGGGTTAGGCCTGGAGTCCGAGACTCTTGAGGATCTGACCTGTGTCCACTTATAAAAATCTAGGCTCGTGAGAATCTTAGACTATGTAAAACCCCATATACTCGGTACAAGGCAACCAGATACTAGAGGTTTTACCGTCTACAGTCGATTTTAACTTCCTGGTTCAGTGTGTACTATAGCCATGAATGCAGAGCTTTAATGGTAAAGTTCATAAACATGGCCATGGTCGCAATTTTTAAAACAAATTAACAGTACATGATTAGGTGTTCATAGAGACAATAGTTATAGAGATAGATACAAAGAGATTTAAAAGATAATTAAATCAATAAAGCCGCATCCGTCATGCTCGTCACTTTTTAAAATCAAAGGGTTGATTCAGAATTAACGGGGGTGTAATGGGGGTCAAAATTTTAATATTAAATATGACGTAAATTAATGACGGCTGCGGCTTTATTGAATTCATTGTCTTTTAAATCTCTTTGTATCTATCTCTACTACCAGCTTAGAAGAATACTGTCAGAACTCCATGCCCCTCTACCAACTGAATCCAGTTTCAACAGGTATAACAACCCCATGGATATGAAAGCATTTGAACGCATCTGTAATGAATTTAACATCAGCCCCATGTATGACTTTACACAAAAACTTGATGATCACAACAGCATGGGTACATTGTTTTATGCTATAATTCACAGACAATACCCACAAGATTACTACCCCAGTTACACTTCATTCTCGTCAAAATCACAAGTCTGGTTAGGCTCAATTGAACAAAAGCAGTCTAATGCCTGGACCACATTTGTCTTAGACAGGAGTGACGGGTTTACTCAAGCGGGAGTCGAGCGCGTAAATGAGTCTATCAGAACATACGTGTGGTGTATACTAGGAGCACAATCATTAACAAAATCAAACATTTTAAACGGGAGTGGCAAATTTGAAGCACAAAAACAGTTTCTTGCAAACCTAGAAGATTCAATAAACTCAGTGGTTGATCTCCCATCAAGCATACAATGCTATCAAGACGTACTCAGATATGCTAGAGCGAAAGTTGACTATGTAGTAGGCATCCGGTTATACATGTTGCCATCTGGCCTACAATTACAAATGAGGACAATAACAAATTATAATAATGAAATAATTGTTGCAGGGCATGATCAGAATTTAGGACTCAATCAATCAGTGAACTTGGGTGCAACAACCACACATTTACATTCAATAAAACCATTAATAATGCCAGTCCCAGTAACATCATCACCCTTACAGGCAGTAACGCCAGCAATGTCAGTAACAGCCCCAGCCCCAGCACCGGCACCGGCACCTGCACCGGCACCAGTACCAGCACCAACACCATCACCGGTAAACACACATGAGTCAGAGAGAACTTTATTGGTAATAGGCCTCACTGGATTAGGTATATTTCTTCTTTACCTGTTTCATTAAATACCCAGTTTTTAATCCTCCTACTGTCACCAAAAAGACAAACACATGTTCTGCCATAAACCCTACTACCTTTGCTGCTGTACTGATCATCCAACTGACAACTGTGCCTATTATGCCAGGCAACGTATCCATTGCTTTCACAGCCAATTTTTTAAGCAAGTCTGATATATGAGACAACTTTTTTACCCACGAATGTAAATCTTTTGGGTTTGATGGAACCGGAGGACCTGGTGGTGCTGGACCACCCCCACCACTTGCGCTACCACCACCGCCAGAGACAGCCAACACAATAGTACTGATAATAAATCCAAGAGCAATAATTAAACTTGCAATAGTGCTACCTTGCTCTCTGAAAAGTGTTTTCAACCTCTCAGCCAATGTTGTGTCTTCGTGAAGTATTTTTTGAATAGTTTCCATAGTCCTGTTGACCTGTGTTTTCAGTTTTTCTCTTCCAATACTAATCGTTTCTAACCTTCCTGATCTTTCTATATCTATCTATATCCCGTAGTCTTGCCGACCGTTGGGGCACCACTGATGACTTGGCAACCAGCTCCCTACATTCCTCTCTGTTCTCTGCCATTCTTAGCGTATCGCGCTGCTTCAGTCCTGTCCACTCTGAGATATTGTCCTCCCATCTCTTCCTCTGTCTTTCTCCCCTTCGTCCTCCTTGCACAGTGCCGTGCAGGATTGTTTTGGCAAGCTCAGCTGAACGCGTGACATGCCCATACCACTTCAGTGTTACGATTGTGGTTGTGTTGTCCTGTGAGAGCGTACATGTGTTATTCGTAGGTAACGATCTGATTTTTATTGAGCTATCACGGTTATGTTTCACGTGTTTTTTTTTAAATTAGATTTCCTTTTTGTTCGTGAGTAGAGCCGTTTTCGTTTTGTTAAGTTTAGTCCGGAACGTTGTAGACAGGTCGCACTGTCTGGTGGCCTCATTAGTGTCACGTCGGTTGACATCTGACATCGCTACCTTTTCGCTACTTTTTGTTTTCCTGTCCGCGCGTGAAGTGAGCAGCTTTTATTGTTTTGGGAATGTTCTCGTACCTTTTTGAGCTACCAGGTGATAGGGATACCATACTTTTATGTGACTTAATTCTACGCTAGAATTTAGAGCTGAAGTAAGCAGCCGTGTTTTTGTAGCCTGATATATTGTTTCTGGAAAGTTCATGTTAATGAGTTTCAGCTGCGCGTTTCGTTCTGCCGGTTGTTTGAGTTCATGATTTCCGTAGAAGATTCTAGATTTTGATAGTGTATATAAGGAAGGCACTGGGAAAGCCCGTGAGTACATTGTCTTGCTTTGTCAGTTGTAGAGATATGCAGTTTATTGCGAGAGACGCTGTGTATGAGAAACTTTGAGTCGTAGTGTGGACATAGTGAAAGAGACTTTGTATTCAGTAGTTTGTGCATTTGAAAGTGCATTATTGTGAGGATATCGCATCGCTGAATTAAATATTGTTGGAACTGTTACTCCAGTTTTGTCTACATCCTTAAGCCACGGTTGACGGATTGCAGCTGAATGAGGTCTATTTAAAAGAACTCTACATGCGTGTGTGTCTGGTGTGTTTATCATACTTCGACTACAACTCCACCACATAACATTTGGCGACCCCGACGAGACCTCTTCAGTTGGTTCAGTGGAAAGGGTAGCAGGAGAAAACAGCCAGCAGTGAAAAAGCAGAGATGGCGACATCGGAATTGGAGACATTCCTGAAAATTGGAAAGGAATGTGGACTCGAAGGAGCTCAACTCCTCGAGTTTGTAAAGGAGAGAGAAGAGAAAGAAGAAAAGAAACGAGAGAAAGAAAAAAAGGAGAGACTGGAGAGAGAAGAGAAAGAAGAAAAGAAACGAGAGAAAGAAGAAAAGGAGAGACTGGAAAGAGAAGAAAGAGCCAAAGAACGTGAAATCAGGAGACTCGAAATCCAAGCAGAAGAAGCAGAGAAACAGCGAAGAGAGGCAGAGAAACAGCAAAGAGAGGCAGAGAAACAACGAGAAGAGGAGCGAGAAGAGGCGGAGAGGCAGCGTCAACACGAAATTCATCTAAAACAGATGGAGATAGAGGCACAGAGCCAGAGAATTAATGAAGCAACAGCATTAGCGAGCAGAGAACAAACAGCCCGTGCGCCAAAACTTCCACCTTTTATTGAAAATTCAGATAAGATGGACGCTTATCTGGAGCGATTCGAGCGCTTCGCAAATAGCAACAATTGGAAACGAGTGACTTGGCCTATTAAACTGGCAAAGCGCTTGAATTTTACACCCGTTTGCCAGGAGAAGAAACCGAAGATTATACTCAGTTGAAAGCCGCCCTGTTGAGACAGTACGACTTCACTGAAGAAGGTTACAGGCGACGATTTCGGAACTGCAAGCCTGAAGAAGGAGAAACACCCGGCCTATTCATTGAGAGAATTAGAAGCTACCTGGAGAAATGGATAGAGCTGGCTGGCCTAAACGGAGGGTACCAAGATCTGTGCGACCTCATCATCAAAGAACAAGTTTTCAGCGCATGTTCCAAGGACCTGGCCGCCCACCTCAGAGAGCAAAAAGACCAGTCACTAAAGGCCCTGGCCGACTTCGCTCAAAGATACCTTGATTCTCACAACATGAAGTTCGGGTCCAGTAAGCCGCAGCGTGAGTCTGAACCAGCAGAGGAAATCCACAATGTCAGAGACACCCCGAGATACAAGCCGGTGGAGAACCTGACATGTTTTCTCTGTGGAAAGAAAGGTCACAAAGCGATACGGTGTCCTTCTAAATATGTTCCCCGAGGCGACAACATCAGAAGATCCAACCAAGATCGTGGGATAGCAGGCAGAAGCAGTACCACGTCTCAACACAGAGCTGCCGCTGTATTAGCCAATGATATGACGTCATCCAATGACTTTGAGTCTAGAGAAAAGCGAGCGACACCAGAACTGATTGAATCTTTCAGAAAGAATGGACGCATCCCAGTAGGAGATGGGACTACATTTTTACCAGTCTCAAACATCGCGCTGCCTGAGAATGAAGTGCCGAACATGCCGGTGGTGTCAGGATTCGTCGGCGACACACCAGTGAGAGTGTTGAGAGACACTGGTTGTAGCTTCATCATCGTGAGAGAGGACCTAGTAGCTGAAGACCAGAAGCTACAGGAGTGGACCACCCTCATTTTGGCTGACAGAACTGTAAGGATTATCCCCCTTGCCAAAGTCAGTGTCGACATCCCATACTTGACAGGAGAGGTGAAGGCGTTGTGCGTGAAGACGCCAGTCTACGATCTCATCATCGGAAACATTGATGGTGCCAGAAACGCAGACGATCCAGATCCAGAGTGGAGACCTGAAATATGTTCTGTTACCACGAGAAGTGAAGCAGAGAAGAGTCACCAGACCATCCCTCTTAAAGTGGCGGACAACACAGAAGCAGCTGTCGTGAATAGGGACAGGCTGGAGGAGCTACAGAGAGGTCAAGACAAACCAAAATTGGCGGAATCGGTGCGTCTTGCTGATGACGAAAGACTAGACGACGAGAACCTGTTTGACCTTAATGAACTCCGACACAAAAAGGATGTAGAAGATATCCAGTTCGGTCAGAATCTGACCCAGACTCAACGTGAAGAACTGCGCGTCCTGACTCAAGAGTTCGAGCATCGGTTTACACCTGACCCAGGGACAACAGACACCATCCTGCACGAGGTAAACCTGACGTCAAACGAGCCAGTTTGCAGCAAACCTTATCGTCTTCCTTATAACACGAGAGAAGAATTGAAAAAGGATATCAAGGAAATGCTGAGTCTGAATGTCATCAGGGAGTCCAAGTCACCATATGCGTCCCCAGTTGTCATCGTAAAGAAACCAGATGGATACAACCGAGTGTGTGTGGACTATCGCAGACTCAATAAACTAACAATCTTTGATCCTGAGCCTATGCCCACAGCGGAAGAACTGTTCCAGAAGGTCAGTGGAGACCGATTCTTCTCCAAAATTGACCTAAGCAAAGGGTATTGGCAAATCAAGGTTGCAGAAAAAGATATTCCCAAGACAGCGTTCGTCACACCCGACGGTCATTGGGAGTTCCTGAAGATGCCTTTTGGTATGGTGAACAGTGGTGCCACATTGAAGAGAGGACTGAAAAGGATCCTAGAAGATGTGCAAAATGTGGTCTTTTACTGGGACGACATTTTGATCCATACCAAACTTGCGGGGACCACCTCAAAGCCCTCCGAGAACTGTTCCAGAGACTGTCAGATGCGAATTTCACCATCCGTCCAAGCAAGTGTATTCTTGGAGCTGACAACATAGATTTCATTGGACATAAATTGAGCGAAGGTTTAAAGGGGCTACACGACGCCAACGTGCAGAAGATCAGAGATGCCCCGCGACCTACGACCAAGACGCAAGTCCGCTCATTTATGGGCTTGGCGAACTACTACCGGGAGTTCATACCAAACTTTGCGGCAGTCACAGCACTCCTGACTGATTTGCTGAGGAAAGGACAACCTAACAAAGTGAAGTGGGAGGAGGCCCAAGAGCGAGCATTCCAAGCGGTTCGAGACATCCTAACCGAGAAGCCTGTTCTACACCTTCCTGACCCGTTGAAAACGTTTTTCCTGAGAACAGACACCTCCAACGAAGGAGTAGGTGCAGTCTTGATGCAAGAAGGTAACGGAAAACTCCACCCAGTGAGCTACGCCAGCAAAAAGTTAACCAGAGCTGAGAGAAACTACTCGACCATCGAGAAGGAGTGCCTAGCCATCATTTGGGGAGTAAGGCGATTCGAACTGTACCTTCTGGGAGTGCCATTTGTTTTTCAAACAGACCATCAGCCCTTGAACTATGTAAACTCTACAAAGTTTACAAATTCTCGTATTATGAGATGGGCGATGTTCTTGCAGAATTTTGACATTAAACTACAGTCTATCAAGGGTTCGCAGAATTTTGGAGCAGATTACCTGAGCAGAGCAGTTTGAATGAACATTTCTGTGTCCAGAACTTTTGTATGAAACATTTTGGTGCTCAGGACTGTTTACAGGAACTGTGAGACGTTTTTGTTTTAATTCGATTTTTGATGTGAAGTTTTATTTGTTTAGGGTTTTGTGTAGGTGTACACAGCAACAACCGGTTTTTTTTTTTTAATTTGAGAAGAAATTTTTGTGAAATTTCATTCTTAAGAGGGGGGTAATGTTACGATTGTGGTTGTATTGTCCTGTGATAGTGTACATGTGTTATTCGTAGGTAACGATCTGATTTTTATTGAGCTATCACGGTTATGTTTCACGTGTTTTTTTTTAATTAGATTTCCTTTTTGTTCGTGAGTAGAGCCGTTTTCGTTTTGTTAAGTTTAGTCCAGAACGTTGTAGACAGGTCGCACTGTCTGGTGGCCTCATTAGTGTCACGTGGATTGATTGACATCTGACATCGCTACTTTTTCGCTACTTTTTGTTTTCCTGTCCGCGCGTGAAGTGAGCAGCTTTTATTGTTTTGGGAATGTTCTCGTACCTTTTTGAGCTACCAGGTGATAGGGATACCATACTTTTATGTGACTTAATTATACGCTAGAATTTAGAGCTGAAGTAAGCAGCCGTGTTTTTGTTGCCTGATATATTGTTTCTGGAAAGTTCATGTTAATGAGTTTCGGCTGCGCGTTTCGTTCTGCCGGTTGTTTGAGTTCATGATTTCCGTAGAAGATTCTAGATTTTGATAGTGTATATAAGGAGGGCGCTGGGAAAGCCCGTGAGTACATTGTCTTGCTTTGTCAGTTGTAGAGATATGCAGTTTATTGCGAGAGACGCTGTGTATGAGAAACTTTGAGTCGTAGTGTGGACATAGTGAAAGAGACTTTGTATTCAGTAGTTTGTGCATTTGAAAGTGCATTATTGTGAGGATATCGCATCGCTGAATTAAATATTGTTGGAACTGTTACTCCAGTTTTGTCTACATCCTTAAGCCACGGTTGACGGATTGCAGCTGAATGAGGTCTATTTAAAAGAACTCTATGTGCGTGTGTGTCTGGTGTGTTTATCATACTTCGACTACAACTCCACCACATAACATTCAGTTTGCGTTTTTTTTCACAATGGCTAATAGGTCTTCATATGACCCGATGGCTTGGCTGATTCTGCTTCCCACTTCCATGTTCGTGATGTGATCTCTGTATGAAATGCCAAGCAGCCTTCGAAAACATCTCATTTCAGTGGCTTGTATCCTCTTTTCAAGGTCTGCTGTGAGGATCCATGACTCGCAGGCATACGAAAACACTGAGATGACTAAGGAGCACATCAGTCTGATCTTGGAGCAGAGTGTGATGTTTCTGTCCTTCCATATGGTCTTCAATCTTGTCAGTGCTGTTGTTGTCTGCACAATCCTGGACAGTATTTCTGGTTTTCATCCCTCATCTGTCACAATGGCTCATAAGTATTTGAATTTCTTAACAGTTTCCAGTTTTTGGCTTCCAATCATGACGTCAGTGCCAATGCGACTGGTGTTATTGGTCATCAGTTTGGTCTTCTCTGCACTGATTTCCATCCCATACTCAATGGCTGTACTGTCCAGCTTTTCACCAGCTGGGCTAGCTCCTTCTCTGTTCCTGCAAGGTCATCAATGCCATTTGCAAAGTGCAAGTTCGTGATTGTTCTGCCTCCAATACTGACAGATCCTTCATGATCTTTCAGAGCGTCTGTCATGATTCTTTCAAGGAAGATGTTGAAAAGAGTAGGTGAGAGCAAGCAGCCTTGTCTGACTCCGACTGTAGTCCTAAACCAGTTTCCTATGTTGCCGTTGAAGCAGACTCCGCTATTGACCTTGTTGTAAAGGTTTGCTATGACTTTGATCAGGTTGGCATTGATGTTGTATAGCTTCATGGTGGACCAAAGGGCTGCATGCCAAACCCTGTCAAATGCTTTCTTAAAATCCACTAAGACATGATAGAGATCTTGCTGGTGCTGGAGGTACCTCTCACATAGAACTCTCAGGTTGAAGATCTGCTCAGTTGTGCTGTGCCCTGGTCTGAAGTCTGCCTGTTCCTCAGCTATGATTTCCTCTGCCTGTGGCTTCAGCCTGTTTAGCGGGATCTTTAACAAGACTTTGCTTGGGTGGCATATAAGACTGATCGTGCGATAATTCTGGCATTGATGTAAGTTGCCTTTTTTGGGGAGAGTTATTATAAGTGATTGGGTCCATTTCTATATACAAATCATTTAATCTGTGTTGTATTCTTTGTTTTATTTCTGTGTCAAGATTCCCATTGTTAGCGGTAGCTAGTTTTTCTTTGTCACGTTCTATGTGTTTATCAAGCTCACCTAGTTTGGCAACATTATTCACCATCTCACCTCTGATTGTCAGTAGTGATTTATCCAAGACCATTATCTCCTGCATTGACAAAGGTGGGTCATTTTTTTTTTTTTCATAGCATCATTTATTGTTCCTTCGGTAAATGAAGTTTCTTGAATTACGGTGTTTGCTATTTGCTGCAGTCTTTTTAACTCTGTCATTTCAATTTTTTGTCCTGTTGGTCCGTCGTGAGATGGCCCTAGTCGCCTGCTCTGCGTTAAACCCAAATAACCAAATTGTCCTGTTGGTAACTTTGTTTGCACATCATGGAGGGCACTAACCAGTCTAGGTGCAAGTGGGGGTAACTTTTTACTACCAACACCAAGGTAACGCTGCAGTGCTGCCTCACCACCTACTCAGTTTTGATTGTACTTAAAGCTCTAAACCTAGAAGGGTTATTTTTATGTGTTAGATTCACTTTGCCTCTGTCTGTAATTACAAATAAGTGTCCTTTATCATATTCAAACTGATTAGGATCTATTACATCTGGGCGTGCACCAACACTATCATAAAATGAGTTTACTTTGTCTTTTAACAGTTCGTGATACATACTAGAGGTAGTCATATTTGTTGCACTAGTGTCATATTCATACAGGACATCCATTTCAAAATCTTCATGATTAAATCCTCCCTGCTGCCATTGTTTTTATTAATTTAATATTTTTGATATTACTGGCCTCCGTAGCGCAGTGGTTAGCATGTCGGTCTGGCGGCCGGGAGATCCGGGTTCGAATCCCAGCTGAGTCAAGCGGGATTTTTCCTACCTGGGTCGGCTCCTACACAGAGCGGGTGTGCTATGGACCCAATGGGAAGACTGATGCAACGCAGCCGAGACTCACCCACTTCACGGGTGCGACTTTGGGGGTGCTACCCGGGTTATGACACATTGCAAGGTGTGAATGATTACACGGCAGGCACCGCAGGTGTCCGCAGTTCCCGGGCCTGGTTAACACCAGGATATTTATGACAGGAAGCGTGGAATGCGGCCCTGTCACGCAGTCCCCAACACATGGACCACCATGGCATCATCATATAATCACCCTCATCCTCATCATCATGCAAAATGAAAAAAAAAACCGCTGTTCCATGTCTCTGATCCCTCAAGTCTCCGTCTCATGGTGACCTCATCCCGGTCCTCCAGGAGCCCTAGGTGCGTGGTTTTCTCCGGCCAGACCTGTTACTGTGCGTGAAAAGACGTAGTGGTTGACTCGCCACCTCTGGGGGGAGCTCCTACTCGTCGAATCCACGACTAGCAATGTTGTAAGTAGGGGAATAGTAGGTGTGGTCACCTGAAGCCTACACCGAACACCACCGAAGTGACTCGGCAGCAGTGCGGAGTTTCCTCCGGAGGGAGTCCCCTACTACCTGACATATATATATAGCTGCAGGGCCGGGAGTCTGGCTGGAACAACCAGCGAGCCTGGGTGAGCACACTGGGGTTGACAGGGATGAGCGGCATGAGAGGAAGACCTCTGAGGTCGACAAAGAAAAACTTGGAGTAGCAAACAAAACAAAAAACAAAAAAAAATGATATTTGCATAATAAAATGGCACAGTCCTACGGATCAAAGTTAGACCCGTTTAGAAAACTATGTGAGCCTCTTGGTGTTAAGGGTATGAGGCAATCAATTGTCATAACAAACAATTTAAGTACCATAGACCAGAACCAAACCCTTACTGTCAAGTTTCCAAACCGGGTCCCAATGATGTTATTGTTCCTGGTACTGCTCGTCTAGCATTTAATATTGAACTCTCATCAGACACAGATGCAAACAGAACACTAGTTGACAATCTTGGCAGAGCAATTGTTAGAACCATAAAAGTAAAACTTGAAAGACAGGAAGTGTTTAGTCTTGATGATGCTGATGTGTTTAACTGCTACAAAGACCTTTGGCTTTCACGAGAAGAACGAGAAGATCGTATTTATCAAGGCATACAGTCTGCTAACATTGCTAATCTTAGAATCGATGCCGGTGACAAATCAACATCTGTAATTGAGGATGTTATATTAGCAGATACATACGGTAATAGATTTTACATTCCACTTGAATTTGAAATCCTCACAGTGCATTTACTTTATTACCAAGGAGCACTGAATGACCGTCTGAGTTTTGAACTAACTTTTAATGAATGTGCAAAAGTTATCAAAACAACTGACCCAGATGCAACATACAAAATCTCAAACATTTCTTTGGAATACGAAATTGTCACACACACTGAACTTGCCAGAATAATTCAAAATGATTATTAGTCAAGACTTCCAATTTATTATGATTGCTTGATAAGACACAGTACAATACCCAAAGACAAAGCGATACAATGTGGTACATAAACCTTAACACACCTGCCAGGTCACTGAAAGGTATTCTTATGTTGTTTGTTGAACCCAAAAATCCATTCAATAGAGAGTCTGAAAAATTTTACAATCCAAAGATTACACATTTATCCTGTATGATCGAAGGACGTCCTAATCAAGTGTATGCTTGGGGTATGCAACCTTATCAACACTATGACAAGATCATAAAATGGGCGGGTGGAAGGATTAGAGAAAAACCAGCAAACATGGCATGCAAAGATCTACATTTGTATGACGTTAGGATCGGACAATATCTGACAGAAAAATATGCACTTTGGCTAGACCTGCGTAGTACAGATGATGACTTCCTACATGGGTCAGGATGAACTGTTGAAAACGGCAGTGACGGAATAACAATCTAAATACAAGAAAAGGTTGAAACCGTTGGATCAATAAACATTATTTGTATCTGATTTATGATGCTCAACTCAATATTGCTGAAAGCAGACTAAGTGGTCACTTATATTAAAATTATAATTAGTATTAAAATGAACATGATGACCCACACTGTGGCTTATTTTGTGGTGCCACCAGCTGTGGGAAAACTGAATTTGTACTGAACCTTTTATAAACAAGATACATCCATTATTTTGAAAACATTGTGATATTTTGTCCTACTATCAAACACAACAAAGCTTATCACAAACGATTATTCATTTGGACTGACAACAACATCTACTTAGTTGACCCTGATAAAAAAAAAAAAAAACTGAAAGACTACCTACAATATTTTTACAAACAATTTGAAGGACAACCAACTTTGTTTATTGTTGATGACTGCTTAGAAGTACCGAACGATAAAGAAACACGCTTAGAAAAGATGGGGACAACACAATTTATTAATATTTCAGGTAAATACCCTTTGTCAAAATAGACAAACAAACAGAGAAATCAGCCGCTACTTATCTTCTTTCGTAGAAGGGATGTCACCATTGTTTCATGTGGTGTGTGCTTGCTAAACTACACTTTGAAAAACAAGACCTGATCGCATATCTAACTACACTAAATTTGTAAATGAACTCAACTTCAGTGGTATTGATTTTCCTGTTAAAATAGAGGATATAAACTTGTTTGAAGCACTAAATCCTGGGATATCAGTGAATGTGTATGTATGGGATAATGAGTCTGATAACAAGTTACAACCCATTGGAGTATCACCACTTTCCCCACCTACGGTCAGCCAGAAGATAAACATGTTGACCTTTTGTTAATAAGTTTCGGAGATAACTTTCACTACACTATTATCAGAAGTATGTCACGTCTAATTCATGGGCATACAACAAAACACAAATGTAAGAAGGAAGTGTAAAAGATGTTTACAAAGATTTTCCTCTATTAAAGTGGTACACAAACATGTTTTACATTGTAGGTCAGCTGATGATATACAAACAATACTTAAGTATCCAGATCCTGGTAGTCAAGTATATTTTAAGAACTATGGAAATCAGCAAAAGCTGCCATTTGCAGTGTATGCTGATTCTGAATCACTGGTTGTTTTGTATGATGGTCCTGTTCCAGAATCATTACCAAAGACTGTAAAATTGAGTGATCAAGAGGGGTGTTCTTTTGGATACATTATTGTTAGGTCAGATGGTCAGCATTCAGAGCCTGTTATCTACAGGGGGGAAATGCAGCATGTCTGTTTTAACAGAAATGAGACAACTGTATAGTCAGGTAGTACAGTATCTGGAAAACAATCAGATGCCTGTGATGATGACAGAAGAAGACAAACAAAATTTTGATACAGCTGTGATGTGTTGGATTTGTGAACAACTTATGGGTGATGAAAAAGTTTGTGAACATGACCACATGGGCGTTACAGAGGTGCTGCACATAACAAGTGTAACTTACTATTAAAAATAGATCCTAAGACACAAACTGCCTATCTTTTTTTCACAATCTCAAGGGGTATGATTCACACATTATCATGCGTGTTGTGGATGAGTCTTACAAAAAAATAGTTGCATTGCACAGACAACTGAAAAATACTTGACCTTTAGGCTAGACAACAAATTAGTGTTTTATGACTCAATGCAACATTTGTCTTTAGGTCTTGCCAGTCTGGCAGAAGGACTGACTGAGTTTCCAATAACAAGTAAATATTTTGAGCCAGACTTAATTAAGAAAGGTGTGTATCCGTACGAGTACATCAGTGATTGGGTTGTGTCTGAGGAAAGGAGACTGCCTCCAAATGAGAAATTTTATTTTACACTAAATGGAAAAGGTATTTCTGACTCTGATTATCAACATGCACTTGATGCATGAGGTAAACTAGGGTGTCAGACGTTTGGTGACTATCATGACCAGTAGTTGAAAACTGACGTTTGCTTGCTAGCAGATGTATTTGAAAGTTACTGTGAAAAGGGTTTGTTACACTACAGTCTTGATCCTGCTTGCTACATAACTAGTCCTGGCATGACATGGGATGCATTTTTTTAAATCCATTAAGATATTTATAGACCTGTTGCCTGATTGGACGATGGGTGAAAAGGTGGAACGCAGATTGAGGGGAGGCATTAGTATTGCCACAAACAATTACGCCAAAGCCAACAACAAATATCTGGATGACCAGGGCTTTGACCCTGAGGGGTCAAGGTCATTCATTACGTACTTGGACGCTAACAACCTTTACGGATTCGCGATGTGTGAATTACTGCCCTTGAAAAACTCTTGTCTGCATGATTTGTCACAGTATGACATAACAGAGTTAACAAACTATATTATGAATCATGATCGAAACAATGCAAAGGGTTGGATCTTTGAAGTCGACCTGGAGTACCCACACCATCTACATGATTACCACAATGATTATCCATTAGCTGTTGAAAAAATATGAATGACAAATTCAATTACGTTTGTCACTACCGCTCGCTGCAGTTTTACATCAGACATGGGTTAGTACTAAAGAAAGTACACAGAGGCATTCAATTTGATCAGAGTGCTTTCATGAAAGATTACATAATGAAAAACACAACACTGCGTGCAAGGGATGGCAACCCTGCATTTGACAAAGACTTCTTTAAGCTTATGAACAATACCTGTTTTGGCAAGATGATGGAAAATCCGCATCACTGCAAAGATGTGAGACTAGTAACAACTGAATCAGGTGCAATTAAACTTACAGGCAAGCCACAGTACACAGGTATAAAGAGTTTCATTCATCATTGTATGCAGTGTCACTCAAAAAAAAAAAATTGTTAAACTGGACAAGCCAGTATTCATTGGTATGGCAATTCTTGAGTTGTCAAAATTATTGATGCTTGAATTTTATTATAATTACTTCAAACCAAAGTATCCTGAGTGTTGATTGCTATACACTGACACTGACTCTATGATCATAGACGTTCCTATTGAAGACTTTTATGAAGACATGAAAACAGAATTGCTTATGTATGACACGTGTGACTATCCAAAAGACCATCCACTGTACAGCACACAAAACAAGAAAGTACCTGGAAAGTTTAAAGATTAACTGAATGGAGTGGCAATAGTTGAGTACGTTAGACTGAGATCAAAAATGTATTCTATACTGCATCAAAAAGGTAGTCAGTCAAAAGCAAAAGGAATTTAAAATAAAAAAAAAGCAATAAAAAATAAAGACATCCATCATGAACATAATTAGCAAGTATTAGATGGAGCATTAATGCCTGATTATCCAAACAAGTCACTGAGATCAAACAAACACAATCTTGAAATGATCCAAACACACAAGAAGTCACTGGCAGTTGGGGACACAAAACGTGTGTTTCACAGTAAGGAGAAGGCTTACGCACCTGGACATTACAGGCTCAAGTTATGTGAAGACATTTGTGATGAATTGATTGATGAGTTAGTTACTGAAATGAGTAACAGTGTCTGGGGGAATAATCTGTAATTCTTCTCTGACAAAATGCCCTCTGTGGGGCAGGTTCATACAGGTAATAAATGGATGGACTGCCGGGGACTATTTTTTTTTAATATTGTGAACAGACGTAGACCATATTGGATCAGTTGCTCTGCATATGACGTCATTCTCAGCCTTGCCGGGTTGATACATATATCTTACCTGTTTTGTAAACAAGTTTGTGTCTGGAGGTGGCGACGGTCCTGTTTTTGGCTCTGTCATTGTTTTCAATTTAATAGCATCTGCGGGTTTAGGCTGTCCTTCATTATTCATTGCTTTTATTACAGAAGGTAATCTTTTAACCAACTCAGTGTTCTTTGTGTCATGCATGAGTTCCTTAGAATGCTGGTAGCTGAAAAGTCTCTCTGATAACTGTTTGTTGAAGTTCTCAACAATTGCCTGTGATCTGTGTATGCCTGGAATGCCTCGTCTAACCAGTACACAATGCTTTGCAAATAATTGATTAACTGCTCCTTTAAATTCACTCCCATCATCGACTTGTACGAGCCTGGGACCACGACTACAAAAAAATTTATAACGCTGTAGCAACAGTGTTCTTGTCAATTATGGGTTCAGTGTCTTTGTACCTTGAAGCAATGTCAACAACAGTCAGTGCATATTTGTAATGTTTTTTTCTTATTGTATCGTGTGGTAGGAACAGGAGGTCCATTTGATGCATGTCATTTGGCGTTGTGTTTTCAAAATGAGTTCTTGATATTTTTTTTTTGTGCTAGAAGATATATTTGCCAAATTGCTTGTCTTTGTAACCATTGTTTTATTTAATTGAGTGTTACATCACCGCCTACAGCTGTGTGTAATTTCTCTATTGCATTTTGTCCTTTCCAGTAGCCAATTGGGGAGTAATATATTTTTGATAGTTTATTTTCGGCTGTCATTTTTTGTAGCAATATAAAGTCCTCTGAAATAAACAAATGTCATGCCCACTAGAACAAAGATTATTTCTCCGTTTCTTTGTTCTGGACTGGGTTAATAGTACTCGCTAAGTTTTGGGTGCGGGATAGTCATGTCTTCACTCGTGACAAGAAAATATTCTCTGATTGCGTCATTGACATTAGAAAATGTATGCTGTGCGTGACCTTCTAGTCTAAGTTTTTCATTGATGAAATCAAGTTTTTCTATTCTTTGCTTTTCGTATTCTTGCTGGGCTTGTGCCAGTTTTTTGGATGCCTGGTTGTGACATCTCATTTATTCTGCTGATTCCTCTCTACCTATTTTTGAAAAGAGATAGTTTGATCCACTGAATGCCAATGCATTAACAATTGCACCCCCAACAATAACAGCTAGTGTTGCCATATTATTTTTATTTACATTGATATATTTTCAGGAATAATTCCTTGCTTGACAAGAAAGTCTTTTGTGGTAATTGACGCTGTTACAACAGCAATTAATTTAGCACTGTCTTCAAAATCCAATCTACTCAGGTTTGCCAATTTCATTTGAGAATATTTTTTGCAAGCATAGAGTAAGCAAAGGCTAGTCCGCTTATCATGGCAGAGTGATAGACAAGGTTCATTAAGTTTTTTGTTTCGCTCATTTTCTAATGCAATAAAAATTAAAATAATATTTTTATTACTGCATGAAAAATGGGTCAAACAGGTTTTGGTGTTGCTGGTAATGTGGCGACTTCTGGTTTTGTTTTTGGAGTGTCTAATTTTTTGGTCACTGTTCGAGTGTGGGGTCTGTATTTTTTTCATAGCCTCTAGCCTACGTAACCAAATCCTACAACAAATCCAGCAATTATATATTTTGTTGTTTCACATTCAGGGTTAGACTTAGTTGTTAGTCTTTCACTTTGATGAGGGTAAGATGGTGTTGGTTTTGACGGTCCTGACGGTAGTGACACTGGTGTGGGGGTTGGGTCAGTTACATGAGTCTTTTCTGTTAACGCCTTAAGCTGTAATTTTTTTGCCTGTTCCATTTGGCTACTTTTTTCCAGCCTCAACCCTTCCTGGGCTTTTCTGTTTAGTGATCATTTGAACCTGCATCAAAACAGGGTTCTGTTGTAGGGTCATCTGGGTCTCGTCCATTTGGTCCATCCGGTCCATCATTTTCTTTTCTTAGAAAATTTAATTTTGAAAAATCAATATGACTCCCAGTGACAAGCAAGGTTACCACAGGAGCAAGGTAATTGCCAAACTTGTAATACATGACGCATGCTAATTTACCAATTGAACTTGAAACAATAGGGTTGCTTTCAAGGTCGTGTGATAGACTGTCAGTGCCTACAGATAGAAAGTGACTCACTGCTTTTGTGTATAGATAGACAAGAGATCGACTTAAATCATGAGTCATTAGTGAAGCGATGTGATTTTCATATCACGGCTGTGCAGAACCACACTTTTAGTTAGGAGCGGCCGGGGGCCACTGAGTGCAAGATAAGCCATCTGTGGCAACGCTGGGCGTGGGGGCAATTAGTTGTTAGCGCGCGCCTCTTCAGGCAGAGTGACAGAGCTGTTCATGGTCCTAGAAAGGAGTGCTCTTTCATTACCCTATGCTATGTGTACGTGCCGACAGCAGCATACTGGCGCTCGGCAGCGGAAACGCTGAAAAGTGTTAGTAACTGAACATTCACAAAATGCTTTTTTTTTCGCAAGAATATCATTATAACATGAGTGCAGATTTGTAGCTGATAAAATTTTCTTTCTTTTCATACTAAACATGCCCATGCTGCTTACTTCCAGCACACCTGCATGAGCAGTTACATTTCATATTTGCAATACAATGAACATGCACTGACACAAAAAAGCACTAACTTTCAAGCTCAATCTGTTGTGCATCTAAGTTTTCTGTGGGATGAAAATTTGATGTATCTACGCAGCATTCTAGCCTCTACTGTTATCACTTACTTGAATTCTTGTTTCTTTCCTGCTAGAGCAACACTAGCGTCAGAAAGCACTCCACTGCTGAGAAGCTGGTAAGCTGGTAATCCGTTAGGTCCATCAAGACGATCAACACAAACATGCTGATCCCAGCAGTGTTTATGCAGTACACTTGGGTTTACACGACAGTAAATTCATAACCACTAACACAACAGGTCTTAAGCACATCACACTGGTTCCTTTATATTAACACTAACACAAATAACTAGGTCTGAAGCACACCACACTGGGCCTTATATCGACACGAACACAAGTAACGGGTCTTAAGCATATCACACTGGTGGTTCCTTTATATGAACAGTTTTTAGAATTTCCCTTACAGGGATGAATACAGTTTTTGTAATTGAATTGATGATTTTCTTTTCAGTTTCATTAGTCTTTCGTAACATTTTACACAAAACGAATTTGAGTAACACAGTCCACTAGTTTCATCTACAATGATTCCATGTATTTCCTGAAGTTCAGCTACATAGATTTCACACAGTTTTATTGGATTTTGATCAAGTGTTTGTTTTGACCTTCCTAAACATACTCTACATAGAGAATTTAACCTTTTAAAGTGAAAGGCTTCTGTGTGTGCAAATGTTTCTTGTGTATGTTTTGTTCCCGCCATAACTGTACTGTCTACTCCTTAGGCATTTGGAACAAAGGAACCAGGATAATATGGATGAGCAGACAACAGTTAGTACATGATACTACTAAACAGTATCACATCTATATTGGAGGCTATGAGCAGAGCATAAAGCACAGGGATTACACAATTCACAACAGTATTCCAGAACAGAGAATGAATGTTCAAACCAACTCGGTACTGTGAGGCTCAGATAACTTACCAGCCATGTTCAGTCACACACAAACACGGTACCTGTCTTTATCCTCGGATTGCACTCTTAAAAAAAACGTAACTGGAATAATACCACCAACACAGGAACCAGCACACAACAGTTCACAAGTGTGTCAAACGGTTCTATGTAGAAAATCTTTGAAGAGGAGATAGAGAACATTAAACACAGGCATAGCCACCACACATCAGCAGTCCGTTACAGAGATTAGAGAAGGAATAGCTGATATCAGACTGTGACCTACTTTAAGCCTGCTCGCTGCGGGAGTGGCTGCAGCAAGCATGTTGCTGGCTAAACTAAAGAGTGGAAAATCCAGCGTTCTGCACAGCCGTGATATTTATAATGTAGTTTATTTAACTCCTCAACTGTGAGGGATTCTATAATTTCTATCATGTATTGTTTACCGAGAAAAGCTTTGGACTTACCTGAAACAACTACAGACAAAAGACACTGTTTTTTAGAGTCTAAGTCTTTTTCTCTAAAGAGCCGATATCATTCAGTAATAACAATTCGTCTGAATTCATTTTATAATGAAAAATAATAATAATAAGTAAAATAAAAATGTAGCACTTACCTTTGTGCTGAGGGGCTGTTTCGACTTAATTTTGTCTCATCAGAAAGGTAACTTTAACCTTTGACAGCCCATTTTGTATGAAAAATTTCTGTGGTCACCTACTTTGTACCAAAGACCACATGTTCAAAATCCAAACGTGTTTGCTCTCGGGTGTTGTTTTTGTGTATGTCTGTGTCAGCTGTTGGTACACCCTAGGAAAATCACTTGCGCGCAGCACTCCCGGGCTACGTTTTGAACGTATACTCCATGCAAATGATTTTCCAACACATCACACTAAGATAAAAAATATTCTGTGATGTAAAAGATTTGATGGTATGCACAAAGTCCCGAGAGCATTGTAACCGCTTATATTTTGGTTCTTAATAAGTGGCTTAACACTGTAGAACTACTCTGATGTATCCATTGGTTGATCTTGCTGTTGCAGCTTTGTTCTCATTTTATTCATATATGCAACCACATTTTGAATTGAGGAGCTCCCATTAATTTTTGTTATTTCTTCATTGAGAGCTTTGGCTTTTTTCCAATCAGCTCTATAGAACTCTTTTGATGATGTATCTTTTGATCCAATCTACTGGTATGAACTTTAATTTTCTCTATTTTGTTTTCAAGTTTGCTATAAAATACAAGTTCTTTTGCAAATGCCACATCATTATTTTCATCCTTGTACTTTATCAAAAAAGCTGTAGATGCTGCCATCTCATTTTCAATATCAGTTAAATCTCTTTTAAACTATCGTTCTTTATATATAAGAGTTTTAATTCATTTTCGAGATGCCTACCTTTTTTGTTACAATCATCAAGCTGCTTACGAAGAATACCAGCTCGCAAAATCACATTTACTTTAAATGGTTGTGTCATGTTTGGTGCCACGTTGCTGTGCACTGGGTTATATATGAGAAAGCTATAGACACAGATTGGTCAAATTCTTTGAGTCAATAAAATTAGGCTGATGCAATGTCTGGAAAAGCTGATGCAATGGGAAGGCAAACTTGTTTGAGCCTGGTCGGGTACATAATACAATTCCTTAAAAACCAATCACAACTCTTTCATCGGTGCATGTTGGCTGTAGCCTACACTGGCTTAAAACAGGACAGGTATTACCTTTCAGCACAGTTATACTGTTCTCTTTAAGTCTCTTTGCGAGTAGGTTGTGAGACTTGACGACATACATTTGCCACATGCCACGGCATAGTCTAACAGTTCAATACACTGCCAAACTCCTGAGGACTCTCTATTTTATGAATAATTTTAATGACAAGTATGTCAAGTCACGACTATTGATTGCTGAATGGCCTGTCCTCACTGTTACTCATGTTTGTGTCTGTTACGTGGTTGAATCGTGGTCGTAGAATGATACTACACCAAACGCACACACGTAGAGTTCTTTTAAATAAACCTCCGTTCAGCTGCAATCCATCACACGTGGCTTAAGGATGTAGACAATACTGGAGTAACAGTTCCAACAATATTTTATTACAGCGATGTGATCTCCACGAAATGCGTTCACAAATGCACCAACAATAGTACAAAGTCTTCGCAGCTTTGACACAATGCGTCTCTCATACAATGTACATCACCATTCACTGCATAACTCTGTCACTGACAACTCATGAAGCACGATATCTTGCGTACTCTCTCAATATCAAAGCGTTTTACGATACCATGCAATTATACAACTGAACAGTGTACCAACGCTGTTACATTGCAATTCTACAACTGAACAATGTACAGACTCTGTTGCATCGCAATCCTACGACTGAACAATGTACACCAGTGCTTTCTAGCATGACTCTTTTATAGTGGTATGTTTTCTAGAAAAATCAAGGAAAATCTTACAACACAACCAATCAAAACACAGTACGTATCTAAAACTCAAAGGTGCATTCACACTGGAATATTAAGTTAAGAAAATCCGCGGTGCGCGATGACGTCACATAAAAGTAGGCCAGACAGGTCACGACCTTGCACGCTTTTAAAGTGGTAAACACGCGAACAGTGCATCAGTACTAAAAGTTAAGCGACCTGCGGGCAGTAAACAAATGAATATCTGAGTGGCTTCTAGACCATTCCTGAATCAACTCCGTGTGGCAACAGATACTCAACACCGCACTATTCATAAATGAAAGTGACATTCACTGAAAAGGTACGTGATTAGAAATCGTGATAGCTCAAATAAAACATCGAATCGTTACCTATGATTTATGCACACAAGCTCTCACAAAACAACACAACCACAATCGTAACAGTGTCTTGTTACCTTGTTTCTGAATGAAACATGAATGATGCATTTTTTTTTTCATTAACATACATGTCTCATAGCCACCTCACAGAGAGAGAGGCCTGATTTAAAAGTCAGTATAGATGTGTGTGCTATTTTATGTCTTGTTTAGACCAGTGTATGTCAACATGAAAAGTTGCCATCTTGGTTACCAGCAGTGAGTCACACCATGATTTCCGAGGAAAAGTCGTGCTCACTTAGAATTTCTTAAAAGTGTGTGTTATGCAGCACTGCCATACCGGTTAGATGTGTGTGTGTGTGTGTGTGTGTGTGTGTGTGTGTGTGTGTGTGTGTGTGTGTGTGTGTGTGTGTGTGCGTGTTTGTGTGTGTGTGTTTGCATGTGTGTGTGTGCGTGTTTGTGTGTGTTTGTGTGTGTGTATGTGCGTATGTGTGTATGTTTAGTCCACTTGGCTCTTCTTGTTAAAGTGGACTGGACTGTGTTATTTGGGTGCTTTGCTCAATAACAGTTATTGATTGACACTCCCATTAGGCAGACTAGTCTGCAGCCCTTTTCCCAATACCTCGTTATTGATTCACACTGCCATTAGGAGTCTGGTTTGCTGGCTGTCGGCTACAGGCATTTGATTTTTTTCAACTAGAGTGCTTACTAGAAAGTTAGTATCTTATCCAGCTGTGTTATCGGGTGCCTATACAGTGTGTGGCTGCTGATTGATTATGACAGAAATTCCCCAGGAATGGCCAGGTAACACTTTCATCACACTATTTGCAGTGCTGCCTTTATCCAATCCTATTAGCATATCCTGGGTTTACCTTGATTGCAATACCTTGCGAGTTAGGTGGGGGTTGTGTTCTAATCCTGTGTTTGTGTTTAAAGTTGAATAGTTTTAGGGTATCTGCTCGGCTCCTGATAATCCGGAGCTTTAGAATCCCACTATCTCTATCTCTAGTGTAGCGGATGATTGGGTTATTCTAGTAGGAGCTTGGACTAGTTGCTTCAACCAAAAAAAAAGAGTTGTTGTCGATTGCCACGTTGGATTTGTTTTCAGTAAGTCAATGTTAAAATCACCTAACAGCAGTACATCTTTGTCAGTGTCATTCACTTTATCCATCATATGCACAAAGTCATCAATACCACTCGACAGTGGACGATTGATTTCTATATACATAACCCATTATAATTGGCGATGAGTTATTAATTTTTACTTCTAGCCATACACACTCAATCTCAGTTGACTCCAGATCATCACGTCTGCGTACCATATGCACAATCGAGTTATAGACATAAACAGCAATCCCTGTGTGTTTGAGGGTGTTTGGGTCACGACGAATTAATGAAAAGTTTGGAATGCACAGATTTTCGTCGCTAATTCTTGAGTCAAGACGTGATTCCGTTAGCCCAAAGAGATGGAAGTGTGAAGGCTGGTTTAACAATATTGAAATGTCAGGAACCTTATTGAAAAGGTGAAATACATTAAGGTGCCCGACTTCAGCCTGTGGGCATGCATGTAGTTGTTTGATGGTGTACACATTTTGATGACGAAAATGTAAATATAAAGTTTTCATTATCCGAAACTCAGTGAAACAGTCCAATCACTGAAAGGATTGATCTTGTGCGAAAATATGGAATAAACCAAATCCACTTATAATCACCAGGACTGTCAAAAATAACTTGAATGATAGTTTGTAGAACTGCCTACTCGCATTCAGCACAACACGTTTGGCTATGCACTATAATCACTAATCTTTACTTTTAGTCTGGCTTACAAAAATGGTGTCGTATGCCGGCCAGACACAAGTCAAATGCGCAACTGTACTGTACACAGGTCAACCACAGTACAAATAGTCCAACGATTTCCCTAAACTCTCAGACTGCAACACATGTTGCTGTGATACGGCCGCATCGCATATAAACCAAAAACATCTCAAATGTTAATGTCAAATCTATGAGGTGAAACTAAAACAACAGCACAGTAAACCGTTTCATATAGAAATGTCACCGTTTGATCAAAGAATTGTCAGATCAGTGCTCGACACACTGAACCAGATTGAACTGACGAAAACTGGAATAAAAAAAAATACTAATAACACTTAGGGCTCACATACCCGAGGATGGGCAAGTAGCGAGAGTAGCGACTACATTTTGTAGTTTCGCTACTATTTGGAGTAGTTTGTAACGATCCAAACTACATATTTTAAAAAAGTAGTTGTAAAGCAGCGAACTACTAATTTGTCAGTAGCGAAGTAGCGAAAATGTATCTTTCGCTACGCTACTTTCCTTGCCATGTGACTTGCCCATCCCTTTCAGCCAAGACGAAGCGAGTGGCGAAATTGCTGTTTCGCGCGAGATTGATCACTCGTTCAGCGAACGGAAGCATGATTGGCTGATAGCAATAGCAAGCCACGTGACTTTCAAAAGCGCGCGTCAGTCATCTCTTTGTTCTTCAAATCAAGCACAGAACGCACAAATTTTTGACCGCAGAAGATGGAGAAACTTCCCACTTTGTTTGAACGGTATACTCTAGAATTTTTTTCATCTCAAAGAAAAGGACAATGCATTTATATTCAAATGCAAGTACGGATGCAAAGAGTATTCAGCGAGCAAGACGACAGTATCCAATCTTAGAGCTGTTCTTAATTGGACGAACTTTTGATCGGTAAATCTAGATCGGAGAAGATCGGCGATCTTTTGGTTTGTTTCTTAATTGAGGTTGAACGAACCTAGGCGAACTTCAGCAAACCAGGTTTGCCATGGTTCTCTTTCTTAACTGAAGTGCTTGATTCGGCGTACTTACTGCCGCCATCTGCGAAGGTGTTCAAAATGGCTGCCGCTATGCCGCTTCGCGATTTGAACGAGGTTTGTTTTTGTACTCCTTGCAGTAGCGACCCCACAAACAGCGTTGCGCCTCCCACAAATCAATAAAAATAGGTCTTGTTCTTCGCACGAGTGAAATATCGCCGTCGGGCATAATTGTTTGTATCAGTGACTGTCTTCTTATCTCCAACGCAGAAGATAGTAAAAATTTTGACCAATCAGAGAAAAGGTTTGCCTTGCGTTGCTCAACACGTTGTGCGAACCTTTTCCGACAGCGAACTATGGTTTGCTGAGGTTCGTGAACTACTTCGAACTAGGTTCGCCGTATCTTTAGATCGTCCAATTAAGAACCAACCTGGTTCGTCCGAGATCGTGAACTCTAGTTCGTCAAAGTTAGCGAACTAAAGTTCGTTTAATTAAGAACATGCTAGGCTTCATCTCAAGGTTTGTTGACTTTTTGAGTTTTCCGATTTTAATTTTCTTACATTGCGAAATGCGTCCGGTTTTATTCTATCGGCATTCCCCTGGGATGACAAAAGCTATATTGATTTATTTTCATTTACGGAAAGAATTCCATTTTCTTGTTTAGAGTGCTGAACATGATATATATAGCCTATAAAACATAATGGCGGCTTTCCCGTATAAATCGGTTTTAAATTTAGTAGGGGAGTTGTCCGAGTGAATGCCGATCTATTGTCATCTATTACTAGTATTAGAATGGCTGGGAACACAACAGGTGAATCATCAATCATGTCCTTCGATCACTGTACTTTTTGATACTGAACAGAACACGAAGCTTCGGAATTAATTTATATTACAGAAAAGCCTAGAATAAATGTATGATGTTGGCAATGCCTGGCATACTTCTTTTTTTTTTTTTTTTTTTTTTTGCATTTATTTATTTTACTTAGTTTAGTCTTTTTGAACACTTACGTTCTGACATTGTGATAAAACGTTTAGACCAAGTTGAATATGGATGGTCTTGGAAGGGGGTACTGAGTGGGAATAAAAATGATATTTGCTACGCCTATGCAAGTTACAGATTTATGAACAAAACAAAGTGGGGAAAATCAAAAGAAAAATAATGATAATAATAATAAATATAATCATAATGATGAAAAAAGGTAGGCCTAAGTATTGATAGCTATGATTATAATAATTTGAAATAATACTAAATATATTGTATATTTAAGAAAAGGCTATTTTTGACTTTAAAGTTGATTATTTACTTCAAAATACTTATCAGTCCCAGGTGTGATTACAGATTTTAAAAAAGTAGTTTGAAAAGTAGTTAGCTACTTTTTTTTAAAGTAGCGTAAAAGTAGCGAACTACATTTCTTCAAAATGTAATTGTAAAGTAGCGAACTACTATTTTTTACAAATGTAACTGTAGTGTAGCGGACAACTTTTCAAAAGTAGTTTGCCCATCCTTGCACATACCTGTGTTCATAATAAATGCACCACGCATTGCTACAAGTCGGACGGATGAAGGGCTGAAAATGAAGTCATATGATTGTTTATTTTCTTTTCAGAATTATGCTGATGTTCAATAAGTTCACGAAAAACATGAAGTGAAATTAGTTCAAGTTGAGCCTACACACACAAAAAAAGAGAACTATTTTAACAGTCGTTAAGTAGGATGGGGTCCGGTAAAACCAACTCATTTAGGCCTGGAGGCGTGTTTGTTGAACATCCGATTTACGTTGGAGAGAATGAACAACGATAGCACAAGTGCAGTAACAGATCAGATTAGCGCCTCAACGACGCAAAGGTAATCTGGCACTATCCCGGAACTATCATCGTCCAAAGTTTCCCGATCAGGCATGAAGGAGTTAATTTAACCGAAACACTGAGGTATGTTTTATAAGTTTAACATACACTTCACATGACCGTTTGGGACCGAGGTCCACTATTAGCTAGATACGGATACTGCCAGTGGGGAAAGGGAAGTGGGAACGGCTGAAAGGCTGGCTGGAACGCTGGCTGGAATGCCGCGGGGTACTGCGGCATTGGTACGTGGAAACTGTGCGGTGTGATCTGAGGCCAAGGCACGACAGGGCGCGCGTAGTTTCCATACAGAGACGCCGGCTGGTAGTGGTAGCTGGGATCGGCCGTCGCTTTTGTGAATTCTGGTCGCTGACTGAAAGGCGGCTGTAGGTGCATCGCGCTGGCAGCGTCCGCCAATGTAGTGCTTGTGTCAGGTCCGAAAAGGCCACAGAGACTCGAGCACTAGCGTTTACAGGTGACTGGCTGCTGAAGATAGGGACAGCTAGGCCTTTTCCGCCAGCATTTACATAGTCACCTATGTTCGCCATCGTAGTGCTGGTAGCCGATTCCCAGCGGCGAGTGGGGAGAGCTTTAGACTGTGGCATTTGTTTAGTGCTTTGTCGGATCAGTAGGTTCTCATCTTGAATGAGATTACTAGTTTGCGGCCGGCAGGGAGGACCACTCAGCTCAGGTATTTTTGTGTTTGCTTCCGGCTCCGACGCGTATCTGGCGTGTCGCAGGTCGCGGTGCCGATTTAAGTCTTTCAGGTTATCTGCAGGAAAACTGAACCGCTTTACTGATCTGGCGCAGTAATACTCCGGCGCCTCTCTCATTCAGATGCAGCCTGTCGATATTAAACAGGGAGGTAGCAACTGTATCAGCAGGGGTGTAAAAATTGTTTTCCTGCAGAAACGACACTTCTTCCCTTTCGCACAGCATAGCCAGGCGCTGGTTTACACTGCAGATGGTTTTCAGTGGGCAGCGCCCTTGTGGTAATATTGCTGTGTAGACAACTGTGGCTGATGGGAATACTCGTCGAACTACAGGAATGAGGTGCTGGAAGTCATGTAGTACAGAGTCCACGTCATTGCTGGAGGCACAGTCATTTGTGCCAACGTGGACCACTGCACTACCGATGTAGCGTGGCGCGATGTTGGACAGGGCCTCTGCCAACTGGTCAACCTTAACCCCCCGCAGGGTGCGCACACATGTAGCACCGCTTGGTCCAAGCGACGACGAGATTGGAGATTGGAGTCGCCGATTAATAGCGCATTGACTCTGCCCTCGGGTGGGAGTCGAACACTAAGCTGACGGCGCTCTCGCGGCGTCTTGTCCTGTTACGAACGTGCATTAGGGGATTTAGTCTATAACTCAACGGACACAGAGATTACTCCGAACTGAGGTAGTCGCTAAAGCTCCAAAAACACATGGCCCCACGAGCTCCTTAGCATCCGCGTTATCGCGGAATTGTTTATATTACAGCGGACGGCAGACGGAGCCGTCCCGTTTCTCACTATCCTTTTTGTCCCTTGTCTCCTTGACTGCGTGCGCAAAATAAGGTGAACTTGTGTGAAATCATTGAAAATTCACATCAACTTCATTTAAAAACAAATGAACTCTAGAATTTTTTTAGTGCGTGTACGGGTTAGCGCATTTTGGGGGAAAACAATAGGCACACAGGCCTCTTTACGTGTTTGTCCTTGCTAAACTACAACATTCTTAGAGAGAGAAAGAGAGATGAAATGAAACTTTATTAAGAAAGAAAAAAACAACAACAGCCTAGTGATAATAAAGTGTAAAAAATGGTTATAACTAAATAGTGTATACACGGTATAAGTGAAGACACAGTCGTACTATCCGTGAACTGAAAAACTCAAAAAGCTTTTGGTCAGGGAGTCGCAGGAGCAAAAAAAAGGAGGTGAGGAAATACGGTCGCAGCGGGTTTGATATGTGCCAGGTATCTCTTACTACAGCTTGATGATAACTGACTCGCACCCACACTTGCCGGAATTCAGGGACCTTTTTTTTCTCTGTCCGTTGAGTTATATACTCCAGTAGGACCAGTGCCCTCGGCGCTCCCGCCATCGTGTACTGCTTAGTGCAGTAGCACTCTTGGCCGAGCGTGGAATGCAGGCATGGCCTAAAATAGTCAAGGGGGCGAGGCGGCGAGGCCGCAAAAAATCCGGCGCACACTGGCGGCGTCTAACGTTAGTGAAGCAGAGTAGAAAATCACAAATACCTCACAAGGTCTTTTTTGAATCGCAGCAGTAGATGCTCAATCAGAAGCACGACACCAACACACACACGATGCTATATATTTAAAGACAAGAGATACAGTATAACGTTTATAAAGTCTGAAAATTGCAACAGCGAGTATGAAACACGGCACAAGCGTAGCATGTGCACCGGAAGAGAGTGAGAGACAGAGACCGCAGAGAGAGAGAGAGAGAGAGAGAGAGAGAGAGAGAGAGAGAGAGAGAGAGAGAGAGAGAGAGAGAGAGAGAGAGAGAGAGAGAGAATAAAGTAAACTAAGAAAAAACGTTTGTGGAAAAATCCCCAAAGGAGGTGTGTGTGTGTGGAGGGGGGGGGGTGAGGGGGGTGGTTGGAGGCGGGGGGGGGGGGGGCGGGGAGGTGGGGAGCGTGAGGGGATGAGGTGCGGGGGGTGTGGGGTAGAGTGGGGCTTTGGGTTGTTTGCAGGCGGCCTCTTCATCACTAACAAAAGCAGCAAACAATCCGTGTAGCTAAAAAGAATCTTCATTAGTATAAAATCTAACTAGAGTTACAACGTATTACCGGAAGTATAGAAGGGTAGTCACCCATAATTATATTAGCTTTCCAAGCAGGAAGTGAGAACTGGTTCTCGAGGTATTTGGGGAAGAAAGCGCCCGTTCCTCCCACGCTGAAGATCATCAAACAGGCGGAGGCCAGCAGGCTGACAAAGACTGAGTTGGTCACAAGTCGCCAGATCGCCCTCAGAAACTCTGCAATAAAAACGTACGTCCGTTTTACTTCATTGTGCCCGAGGTACGAAATACCCACATTTTGGAGTTACCCTCTGAGGACTGCATTACAATACAGGAGACAGGTCGACAATGATAGTTCAAGGTTGTGGCAGAATAGCTTGGCGCCCATAGGCGCCAATCTATTCTGCCACCACCGTTGAACTCTCATGATCGAGCCATATCTTGCTGTGGCGTGTCGCGGGCAGAATGAGTTAACTGGCAGTCGATGTGAGACAAATATCACGAACAACTCTGAAATGAAAAAAAAAATAGTTGAAATTAAATGAAAAAAATCTATGACAAATCAATTCACCCCCCCCCCCCCCTGCAAATGACATTGTATCACGTGTGCAGTTAACCCCTTGACTGCTACTGATGACGCTTCTTTTCCGCCGAGCAGTATCGTCAGTAGAAATCACTGAATCGGTTAAAGTACCATTACGCATAAATAGGAAGACACATTTGAACATCATTTGTGTTTGTTATGCCTTGTCGACACACCTAATGAAATTTAACAGCAGTTTGGATACGCAGCAAAAACACACGCGTAATCGCACTTATTTATTCTGCGTGTCGATCTATTTTTAGCTGTTTCTCGAACTGATAGCATTGTATTTCTAGAACGGAGCGGGGTCATTGTCTCATTAGTTGATATACAGACGACGTGTGCTGAACTGGATTGTCCTGTGTCTAAATGAACCATAACTAGACCTGTGTTTGGCGTTTCGTAACCATCTGTTACAGGAGTGTATCTTTGAACAGGTACGGCGGTAGTGGGCCTTTAATCCCCTTGTGCACGCAGTATCAAATCCTTCGCTACCGGGGCGGAAAACCGATCACAACCTAACTGCTAAAGGCACAGATCCTCATGAGTCCTTACAGTAGCGTAAACTCATGAGGGTTAATGCGTCTTGCTGGAGGCATTGGAATCAGTTGTTCTAGAAAGTATCGCGTTTAATTGTCCAAATAAAATTCAGTTACATAATTCATGACAAATGACAGTAAATGGGTTAATATGTCATAACGACATTCCTGAGTGAACCTTTTTAGCCCCGAGTCCCCACAGCAGGCGATTGATTGACCATGATAATTCAAGGGTAGTGTCAGATTAGCTTGGCGCCTTCAGGCGCCAAGCAAATGTGGCACTACCCTTACTCACAAACCAGATAGGTGAGGCTAGCGCTGGCAGAATTGTCAGTACTCAAACCAAGGGGAATCACAGCGCTGGACAGACAACAGTTAGATCCCCTGCCCCCGCCTATCAGGCACCCAATCGCCAGCCGACAGAGAAATACGCAGGTATAGAATAAGACAATCATAAGAGGATGGAAATGATTGTCTTATTCTATACCTGCGTATTTCTCTGTGGGCTGGCGATTGGGTGCCTGATAGGCGGGGGCAGGGGATCTAACTGTTGTCTGTCCAGCGTTGTGATTCCCCTTGGTTTGAGTACTGGCACTACCCTTGAATTATCATGGTCAATCCATCTCACGCAACTGGTACATAGTCCGCATTAGGCAAAATCTCCAAAATTTGAGAAATGGGACCATGAGACTAAAAGGGTTAATAATATTTCCTGGAGCATAAACGTAACAAATAATGTATAGTGTATCCTGTTATTTTATAACTGTAAAATAATGTGTATGTCTATAGTTGACTATTTACAAAAATAAGGTAAGAGCAAAACAGCAGTAAGGGAGAACTGTTTCTTTTACTTCACGAAGCTGTAATGTACGCGTCCCTGCCATGTGAGTTAAGACATTGCCTCAGAATACTGCGATAGTGGGACGATGTTTATTACCCAGCTCAGGTTGTAGAGCTTCCGATTCTCGTCTGAAAGGTTACGGGTTTGACTGGTTACACACCTAAAAGAAATGTTCAGACCCCGTTCCGCGAAATCTATACATGACAATAAGCAAATGCAAATGACAATTGCCTTCGTGATGGACAAAAGACGTTAAACCCTAAACGTTTAAGATGTTTCATATTACTCCGTGCTAACAAGAGTGGATCTTGACAAAGTATTAAAAGATATGTGTGCCTTTTGTCTGGTGCGTAACTTCGTTGAATTTCTTCGCTTCACTTCGGAGTGTCGGCTGTCCATGCTCTCGGTCAAATTGAGGTTTTCCTCTGAGCCACCGAGGAAACAGAAACAAGGGGAGGCCAGCGATGACGGAGAAGACACCAAAGGTGAGGAAACCCAACCACCACGCGCCGATCCAGCGGGGGTGGGTAGGTCTGAGGGTTGTAGCTGTCAGAACATGGAAAACTTCAAGTTTATTAACATCAGATAAATCCGTTCAGTGCCAGCTGACGCAGACTGTGTTTCTGGAATCTTCGTTAACTCATTGGAGACGTGCCGCCTCCGGATACGCGGCATAAGCCGCGTATCCGGTGGCGGCAAGTCTCGAATGAGTTAATTCAATCCCAAACAACCTTCGCTGTCCTAGAAGCGTGGCTTCCAAGTGGTCAGTGTCAGCAAGAGGCATAGATCCACATGAGCCCTCCACCCCCAACTGCACCCTCCAAGCCCATTTCCGGTGAAGTTTGGGCCAACGGCTGAGAGCGCGGCACGGATCATTACCTAACCAGCTAGTTACTGCCGCTGAGTTGGTATACCTTGCCGGCCACGGAACACAGTGCCGTTTCCGTTCTGTCCAGTCTCTTAGCCTTCGTAAGTCCCAGTCATCCCCTAATATTTCAATCCCCTAAAAAAAAAAAAAAAAAAAAAAAAAAAAAAAAAAAAAAAAACGCTACCGCCTACCAGCTGCACATTTGCCATGCACAAAATACCAAAAATACCAGCACCTTGACAGTTCATTTCTTGGCTATGAACCTGATTCCTTACCAACCCCACACCCAAGCCGAGCTGAAATCAGCGGCGTGCCCCTCAAATCACTACGTCAACGGCAACTCAAAATAGGCCCACAATTGTCCATTGGATAAGCTCAGGATGGTATGAATCAAAGCACCAAACATGTCTCCTCTTATCTAACCAGAAATATCCAGCAAATTTCAACATTCAGCCCTACTACAAATTTTCAAGCAAGGCAAAAAGTTATCTTTAAAAACACCGGTCTTTGCACTGCCTCAACTGCCCAATTTGAATATGTAACATGACCTGTCAGAAAAACTGTCCACCTGAACACCATTCAATCTGCTATCAGTGCAATCCTTAGACACTAGCTAAGTCAAACCCAAAGTGACACCATTGAATGTTGCTGCAACTTAATGTTATGGCCCATTATGTGAAGCGCATTGTTGTGGCGTTCACTGTGCTGTTGATGTTTTCGATCATGCATATCTGATGCCATGAAAAACAGACTAGATATGGTCAGAATGTCTCCAGAATTGGCATGTGCATCAAGTAATATATCTGATTCTCAGAAATGTTGCATTTGAGACACAGGCATATGAACGTGGTTTGTTTTTTTTTTTTTTTTTTTTTTTTTTTGGTCATAATTTTCCATTACCCACCCCCCTTAATTCTTCTGTTTTTTCCACGTTTACACACACATGCAATACAGTCAAACTGACTTCTGGTTTGCTGGACAACTGAAAAAAGTTACCATGACACTGACATTTATGAAAATGTGAGCTTTCAGACCCAAGGCCATTTCCTTGTGTATCTCAGGGCAGCCAAAAAGACAACACCCAGGCATCCTCATTGACTCAGGCAAAAGGGGTCATGAAACAGCTCTGCAATTTAAACATTAAGACTACTGAGCTAACCCACAGACAAAAGACTACACAAAACATCAAAACTATGCTACGTGGGACACACCGCATACCCAAACAAGTGTCTGGAGTGCTTATTTAGGAGGTAGCAGAGAAAATGGTTATGTACAGTTCATTTTTATATAAAACACACTTGTCAGCGTCTCAAATACCTCATGTTGCAAATGCAGCAGGCATATATGTGCCAAACCTGTGAACACTCCTGTAAAAGCCTGTACTGGTGGCCGTAACTGCTGGTCCCATAACAATGCACTCAAGTGAGCTTTACGCAGTGTAAAAGTGCTTGTGTTTGGCTCAGAATAGACACCAGCGACATCCCTCATGACAATTACAGCAGAATGACACCTCAGACGCAGCCAGTGTAGCTGGATCATGCAAAATAACACTTCTGCATGTCACACTATTTTGGCGGCTTATTTCACTCTGAGGTCAACTGTCTGATGAAATGAACATGCTGACACTGTTTCATTGTAGTTTTCATCTTAACCTTTGACATTAAGCCTCCCTCCCCCTAGCTCCAACTCCACCCCCCCCCACCCCCACCCCAACCTACCCCACCCACCCCACCCCACCTCACCCAACAACTTCAACTGAAAGAGTGCTTTTTTAACGCATTTATCAAACTGAATGCCCCAAACCCCACCCCTTTCAAGGTCAAGATCAAAAGTCACAGATCAATGTGGAAAATCAGACTCATGACTACTTGTAAGACAAAAAACACACTAAACAAAGCTCACAGTGCAGGTAAACAGGTGTTGCAACAAACATGCAAAAACACCTATAAAAGTGCAAGCGCAGCGATTTTTTTAGCAACATTTCAAAATTTTCATGATTTTCTCAGTTTTCCAACTGAAAAAAAAGTCCAAACGCAATAATATGGTTACATTAAACAAGTTTCCGGTCTATGTCACATAATGGCATATGGTGCCCCTGACAAGCCGCGGATAACAGTGCCGTTTCCGTACTGTCCAGTCTCTTAGCCTTAGTCAGCCCCAGTCATCCCTTAATATTTCAATCCCCTAAAAAAAACACTACCGCCTACCAGCTGCACATTTGCCATGCACAAAATGCCAAACATACCAGCACATTGACAGTCTCATTTAATGGCTATGAACCTGATTCCTTACCAATCCCACACCCAAGCACAGCTGAAATCAGTGTGCCCCTCAAATCACTACGTCAACGGCAACTCAACATAGGCCCACAAATATCCACTGGATAAGCTCAGGATGGTATGAATCAAAGCACAAACATGTCTCCTCTTATCTAACCAGAAATGTCCAGCAAATTCCAACATTCAGCCCTATTACAAATTTTCAAACAAGGCAAAAAGTTACTTTTAAAAACACCGGTCCTTGCACTGCCTCAACTGCCCAATTTGAATATGTAACATGACCTGGCCTGTGCCTAGGTTAAACGCACCAACGGCGCCATTGTTGCTATTTTCGCACCAGACCGGTTGCTCGGACCGGTCATGTGCACCAGATCGGTTTAGAGCTTGTGCTTTCTGCACCTGTAATGAGCAATCTTGGAGAAAGAATCACGTGACGTTTGATTGCTGCAAAATAAGATGAATAAAGAATAAACTCTTTCCCATATGCAATCCGGCAATAATGCAACCTTATGCCGGTAGCACCACAAAACATTACACAGTTTGGCAGATTTGAAAAATAGCCTTTTTTCCTCAATGGTGGTGTTTTTGCCACATCTGCGACACTTTGTGGCAGAAAGATCCGTCGTAGTTGTAGTACGAGAGATGAGCGCACTATAAGTACAATGGACTTAATTCAGGGGCGTGGGGCGTGACACATGCCTCCACCATCTCTACAGAAAACTGGCGCGTTAGGGGAAGTAACGCTAAAAGTAAAACCGGAAACGAACCGTTTTTCGACTGCGATCACAATTTTCCGCGTAAACGTACGAGACCACACTACAAGTGCAGAAGCCTACCTGCGCGCGCAGTTCTGGTGCACATGACTGATCCGAACGACCGGTCTGGTGCGAAACTAGCAACAATGGCGCCGCTGGTGCGTTTAACTTAGGTACAGGGCGAGGTATACCAACTCAATTCGGTAGCAAACTTCTGCACAAGTGCTGCGTGACGCAACCTCTACCTTTTAGCGCAGTACTGAACACAAATAGTATGCTCGCCAATCAACATGTACACAAGCTCAAAGGGCGACAGCCCTTTGAGCTCGCGTACATGTGGCATGGCGAACAGACTGGAGTTATTTTGGGATCCCTGAGATAAATAAGTGCTAACATAGGCACTATAAGGCTAGTAATTTTGCTCTTCTGATTCATTTTCTCGCTGAATAATTCAATTCTTCCCCTTTGGTGCAACATGCATTTTTTACTTTCACGTTGTTTTCCCTAGATTCACAGGTTAGTGTCAAGAGGTAATGTGCATTGAGGCTATTTCATTGTTAACCCCTTCATTGCCGAGAAAAAAGTGAACGTGAACCAACTGCAAGAGACATAGATCCTCATGAGCCCTCGCGACAGCGGGGACTCATGAGGATCTATGCCTCTTGCTGAGACCAATTTGCGTACGTGTTTCTTGGACGGTGTTGGTTCTTGTCTTTGAATGAACCAAGATTTTAAAAACAAACATGTACGTACAGTGCACGTACAGTGGCAGGGAAGGGGTTAAAACACCAGGCAACATTGTATTTTGCAGAAATGTGCTCCCATTTCACGTTCCATCGGGCTAACAAAGAAACAGATTAGTGCCAGAGGACAATCAACAGGTAAAAAATATTATGACACAGGAGAACCTACTGTTTTTTGCACAAACCCCATTGAAAACATTGTGACTGCAAAAAGGTACGGTTGCGTAGGGATCTGATGAGCGATGCGCGCTGATATGCGTGACTCCGCGCGCGCGCAGGCACGCCCATTGAACACATTCTACTCACTCAATACAGATACGCCATCGAGTTTCTGTTCACCGAACTCGTCAGCGGGCGCGGAGACTTGGGTATATTAGCGCATACCGCTTCCCAGACCAAGATCATCGGACCGACGTCGGCCGCAGTCGGCCCGTGCACAATTGCGAGCGGGCCGACTGCGGTCGACGTCGGCCGGATCACTTTTTTTTCGGGGGGGGGGGGGAGGAGGGGGTTAGGGGTCTTCTATTCTGTCAGCACCTGTTTGAATAGAGCCATGTGATATGTGCCCAAAGCTAAATTCAAACATGTGTTAGGTCATGAACTTTTTCACTATTATACAGTAGAACCCTTCCGTTTGTCTTTGTACCTTAGGATATCGTAAACAATTTTGTCACGACACAGGTTTTTTTCGTCTATTTTTGTAGGGGAGTAAGTTTAGAGGGGTGACAGGATCTAGTTAGTCACCGGGTAGCGATAGCATAGGTGTGTAGTATTTGGCCTGTACACAAGTATTTGCTGCCGTGCGGGGATTTGGAGGGTCCGGGTAACACACGTGATCGCTCGGGTCTCCGCGATCGGGTGGTTATTGTGTCACGTGTTTTCCCATCACATGATGTAGTGAGCGTTTTTTGGCTAACCTAACGTTATTCAAATTGTTAACCAGTCGCTTTTCCAACTGCGAACGAGTCAGTCGTTTTTCCAGCAGTCTCCTAGGGTGGTCTTTCAGGCGTGGTTCGCCATTTGCTGAAGGCCACAAGCTGCTGTGTCGGTCTTTTGTATGGGCCCTGCGATGCGGTTTTGGTCGTCCCAGAGCCGGTGTCCGAGGAAGGAGAGAAGAGCTGCGACGACTTAACCCATGGCTTGTCTTGTCCTTGTTTGTCTTCGTCCTAGCCGGGGCGTCTTCACGGATGACAGTGAGTACACGCAACAATTCTCTAGTGGCCATTTGCTCAGGGGGGGGGGGGGGGGGGGGGGGTGGGTGTTTGTGTTTGCTTGTTCCGTTATTATTATTTTGGCTAGTGTATTGGAGTGTGGAGGGGGGGGGGGGCAGGTGTAGAATAGAGAAGAATATAATGTAGAAGTGAATGCCGTTTGTTGTATGTTGTAGTTTCGAGAGTAGCTAGCGGCGAATTAGTTATTGGGGTTTAACGCCGAGTAGGCGACTAAGGTCGTCTCAGTATTTAGCGTAGGAGTGTAAATATCGGAAGTGAGTCATCTGGTGACGTGTAAATATGTATTTTGTTGAGGTTGAATTTATCGTTGTGGGAGAGAGGTGAAGGGAATATGTTGAGGTTGAATTTATTATTGCGGGAGTATGGTGAAGGGAATATAAAAGACGGCAGTTAAAGCTGCGGGAAGGGTGATGTGATTATCTTGTTTCTTTTGTTAGTTATTTATATGTGTATTTTTGCACCTGTGTTTTAGTGCATCTTTAAATCCAAAGAACTAACCAGCTAGTCTGCCACCGTGCTGTGGTACTGAGTGGAAGCTGACTGTGTCACTCCGCCTTGTGGGCTACGACGCCGGACCTGGGTGCCTTTGCGAGTGTCGCGGCACGCCTCGTATTTAGTCAGGTCGGGTCGTCCCATGTAGTTCTTTCTAACCTGTTTAAGTGAAGTTTTGTATAATTATAATGTTGTAAAGAACGTTGGTCTATTTCATATCCTCGTAGTGGCGATATTGTGAGAGGAGCTTTGTCACATTGACATTTTGAGATATTGTATTTAAAGCAGCCTGTGTTACGGAAGACCTTATCGTGGAAGCAAGAGAGTCGAGTTGAGCTTCGCTTAACGGTTGTGCTTCCGGCGAGAAGGTCCCGCGACGTGAAATATATTGTTTATTCAACTTTCAGTTATATAAATTAAGGACATTTGCTCCATTTGCCTATGTGATATTGTTTAATCTCCATTTGCATATGTGATATTGTTTATTCTGAAACGTTGCTAGTTAAAGGAGCCTTGTTTGTTCTGAAACATTGTTAGTTAACTCATTCTACCCAATCACCGAAATCCCCAAATTTTGCCGTTGTCCTTTGAAGACTGCATCGCAGTGCAGGACACAGATTGACCATGATAGTTCAAGGGTGATGCCAGAATAGCTTGGCGCCCATAGGCGCCATGCTATTCTGGCATCGCCCTTGAACTATCATGGTCGATCCATATCTTGCTGTGGTGTGTCTGGGGTAGAATGAGTTAAAAGAGCTTTGTGCTGTGAATGTCTAGTTTGCTAGAGCATTAGCTTAATTCGAACTTGTCGTTCGTGCTCCAGCTGAGATGTAGTAGCTTTTGAACAATATTCTTTTTTCTCGATCTTCGTTTGTTCTAGTAGGCATATTTGGTTCATATAGTTGGTATTGTGCTATTTGAACTATTGTATTACTTAAGGAGCTACGTGCTGTGAGCGACTCTTCGCGGAAGCAAATGCGTTGGTCTACTGGCGTTAGCGCCTGACGCTTGTGCTTCCGTCGGGGTCCGGTGGCTTTTGGGTTTAAGCTTTTCAATCTGTTGTATTAAGGATAGTAGTTTTATTTATACATTGTTCGTTTGTATTTTATTAGAGGTATGTAGTTTAATATATATTTTGTTGTTATTTTGTATTGTGTATAGTGGTTAATCGGTTTGGGGAGTTTGGACGTATGTGAGTGCGAATGTGATGTGTGAGTGCGTGTGGTTGGGATTGAATGAGGATTGAGTTTAATGATTGTTAGGGTTTTATTGTAATAAATGTCGTCGTTATTGTTCCTCTGGTGTTTTGAGTTAGGTTTGTGTTAGTGTGGGTTGGGTGTGTCTCGAGTGACAGCACTCATAGCTCGCACCCCGGAAGCGGGGTCGTGACAAACTTGAAGAAATAAATAAAAGCTGTCGCATGTAAAATTTCCATTTCGAAATTTAAAAGATTGTTTCCGCAAAATAAGAACACCAAAATGCAGTCAACTCTCAAATTCTTTTGTTTTGCACAAGGTTTAGCTTTACTCCAACCTTACACCATAATGGCATAACAAGATGGGATGAACCATAACCCACTAAGTCCCTTCTATATGAGAGTTGTCCTCGCTGTCAATGGTCTCTACCTTTTGTCTTTGACCTGATTCTGATGTTGAATTATCTCCTATTGAAAAAGTATCGCAGATCTGCCAATGGGTCAGTGGGTTCTATAAGAGGCGCAGGACATACGCGTCATTGATTTGACAAACGTCATTTGTCATGACGTAAGTTTTAGTTTTCACGTAATTTTATATTTTACGTGATATGAGTTTCACTTTCGTTTTATAGGCTTGAGAAAATGGTGACAAAACTAAAACTTCACTGTACAATTTTAATCTTGCTATAATTTGTGTGAAAGCAAGTTGTCTTTACCTAGCTAAATGATATACTAAGTACACGGGTCACCTGCATGCTCTTCTGAAAGCGAGTCGATGTGTGTGTGCGTGTTAGTGCGTGCATGCACGCGAGCTCCAAACATCTCTAAGAGGCATCTATTCCTCCTGGAGATGCGCGCATGTTTGTGTGTGTGTGTGTGTGTGTGTGTGCGAGAGAGAGAGAGAGAGAGAGAGAGAGAGAGAGAGAGAGAGAGAGAGAGAGAGAGAGAGAGAGAGAGAGAGAGAGAGAGAGAGAGAGATAATGATAATGATAATGATAATGATAATGAACCTTTATTTTATAACGGTAAAATTATTTGGTGACAGAACCAATTTTCAAACTTGCCGTTACTACCATTATGCTAAGAACTACCATTAAACACTATAAACAAAACAACGTTTTCACACAAAAGTAAATAAAAGCACATAGGCACAAACATACTCTACATCACACACACACACACACACACACACACACACACACACACACACACACACACACACACACACGCACACATTCTACACCACACACACACACACACACACACACACACACACACACACACACACACACACACACACACACACTACACAGCCCGCATACAGCTCACAGTCATACAAAGCTCATCATTCAGATTAAAAGAGAGAAAGAGAGAGAGAGAGAGAGAGAGAGAGAGAGAGAGAGAGAGAGAGAGAGAGAGAGAGAGAGATTGATTGATTGATTGTACATTCCTTAACGTCCCGACAGCAACAAGGCTTTCTCAGGACGTGCCTGCACTGCTTGTGAAAAAAAAAAACAACTAAACAGAACATTGAATGTATGTCGCCAGCCGGTCAAGTACGTTAAATAAATCTAACACATGGGGCCTAAATAAAGCTAAGACCATTTAGCAACACACATCCAATATCAAGAGCTACAGGCAGTGCAGACAGTAGGGAGAGTTTAAAAAAGGCAAATACAGGTGAATGGACCTCGGGTAGACAGAAACACATGCCCTAGAATAGAGAGGAAAACTCACCCTGTGGGGCTGACCAGGGTGACCCTAGAAACTAAAAAGTACCTAACCCCACCCGTCCCCCAGGGCAGACCCGGGTGGAGAGAGAGAGAGAGAGAGAGAGAGAGAGAGAGAGAGAGAGAGAGAGAGAGAGAGAGAGAGAGAGAGAGAGAGAGAGAGAGAGAGAGAGAGAGAGAGCCGCGCGCGAGAGAGAGAATGACGTCATATTTAGAGTATTATGTCAGTGTCTGCATGGTGGCTCAGGTTGCCTCTTTTACGTCACCGCCACTGTCTGACTTTCTCTAGAAGTAAAGGTGTTATTTTATATTGTTTTAATTCTTCTCTGAAAAGAATTAATTTTTACTAAAGAAGCTGAAAGGATAAAAAGCTGGCTAACGAACTCATCCAATGTCTTTCTTCAAACTAGCTATACTAATGGTCAAAACTTAAGGGCCACCCCACTTTTTGTGTCATTGTTTATTGTCGCAAGTACGCTAATAAAATACAATGTTTTTTTCTGTCCAAATGGGTTACAAGTTGACCTTAGACAGTCCACTGTACAGGGTGTCATATAATGAAGCATATTGGTCTATGGGAGACAACTGTGTAGTGGTTGTCCCTCTCCAGTAATTATGTCCCTTAGACACTGCGCATGCCCAGTGAATAAATAGCGTGTTAGCCGCCAAGTTAAGAAATGGCTTCCCTGTATTTAGTGAGTGCATTTGTGATTGATTGTACATTGCTTAATGTCCCGACAGCAACAAGGCTTTCTCAGGACGTGCCTGCACTGCTTGTGAAAAAAAACAACCAACTAAACAGAACATTGAATGTATGTCGCCAGCCGGTCAAACACATTAAATAAACCTAACACATGGGGCCTAAATAAAGCTAAGACCATTTAGCAACACACATCCAATATCAAGAGCTACAGGCAGTGCAGACAGTAGGGAGAGTTTAAAAAAGGCAAATACAGGTGAATGGACCTCGGGTAGACAGAAACACATGCCCCAGAATAGAGAGAAAACCCCACCCTGTGGGGCTGACCAGGGTGACCCTGGGAACTAAAAAATACCTAACCCCACCCAAGTCCCCCAGGGCAGACCCGGGTGGGGTGAGTGCATTTGTGGTTTGAATCCAAGTCCATCCAGCCCACATAGAAGCGGTAACACGACATGGTGTCAGAAGTGGTATCAGAAGTTAAGGTGCAGCAGCAGTGACTGTTCATTTGATGTGTATATTTCTGGAAGAGGACAATGTTTAAGCCACCAAAGGTGTTTAACTTTCATGAGCCAGCCGCATTGGCCGGTTGGAAAGAGCGTTTCCAGCATTTCCGTCTGGTAACAAAGCTGAACGGAGACAGTGGCGAGGTCAGGTTAGTGGCCTTTTGTAAGCCTTTGGGGCAGAGGCAGGCAAGATATTCGCAACATTCAACTTGAATGACGAACAGAAGAAAGACTTTGACATTGTTGTGGGCATGTTTGACGAATATTTCATTCCGAAGAGGAATCTCATTCATGCGAGGGCTACTTTCGCAAGAAGAGACCAGCATCCTGGAGAGACAGTAGAGGAGTACTTTAGAGGAGTACTTTAGAAGTCTGCACGACCTTGCAATGCACTGTGAATTTCCAAAATAAAGACGACTGCATTCGGGATAAACTTGTGATAGGCCTGCTAGACAAAGAACTTTCTGAGAAGCTTCAACTTACAGCAGACCTAACGCTAAAGTCAGCAACTACAATGGCTCGACTACAAGAGCAGGTTAGACGAGAGTTACAGCTACAGGAAGCCGCAGGGCACAACGTTGACAGAGTGAGCCATGGAGATAGATATCACAGAAAGAGAAACTTTCCTCAAAGTGGAGGTAGGCAGAATCAACAGAGTGGTGGCAAGATGGACCAAGCTCCAACTTGTAGTATGTGTGGACAATCTCACTTGAAAGAACGCTGTCCAGCAATGGGAAAGAAGTGCATGAAGTATGGTAAAATGTCACATTCATTTTGCTAGAGTGCGTAGATCAAAGACAAAGAGTGTCCAAGAAGTTGAGACTACAGATGTAAAAGAACTCTTTGTTGGATCAGTGGTGACTGACGATCCTCCTTGCTTGGTGAGTTAACCTGCTGGTGAGAGGCAAGCAGATCAGCTTCAAGATTGACAAGGGCGCCGATGTCAATGTCATCAGCAGAGCAACGTGGGCGAAGCTTGGAAAGCCTTTTCTCAAACAAGACAACGTCACACTTGTCAGCCCAGGTGGGACTGAAGCTGAGGAGCCTAGGAGTATTCAAGACTACACGCGAAACTACGCAAGCTTCCATCTACGTCATAGGTGGGAAGGCAGACAACCTCCTTAGCAGAGGCATAGCCACAGAGCCTTGTGAAGCGTATCGGAACAGTCGGCCTGGGAACAGTGAAGTGCCCGCCGGTGAAGATTCGCTTGAAGGATGACGTGACACCATAAAGTGTGACTGTCGCGAGACGAGTGCCGATTCCCCTTCAGGAAAAAGTAAAGAAAGAGCTTCAACACATGAAAGATGAGGACATCATCGAGAAAATCACAGAACCAACAGAGTGGGTGTCGCCTATGGTTCCTGTGATAAAATCGAACGGTGACATCAGAATATGTGTTGACTTCAAGAGACTTAACGAACCAGTGCAGAGAGAAAGGTATGTTATACCGACCGTGGATGACATTCTCAATATGCTTTAGGGTTCTACTATCTTCACAAAACTAGATGCGCAGAGTGGATTTGGATAAATTCCCCTGGATCCCGAGACACCCAAACTTACTTGTTTCATCATCCCGTTTGGACGCTATTACATGAAACGGTTGCCTTTTGGAATTTCCGGTGCACCAGAGATCTTTCAACGAACGATGACTGAGATCCTGAGCAACATAGAAGGTGTCATATGCTACTTTGATCATTACTCCATAGTAAGAGCGATGAAGAGCACGAAAAACTGATACAAACTGTCTTACAGAGACTGAACAGTGTGGGACTAACTCTGAACGAGAGCAAGTGTGAGTACAAGAAGCGTGAAATTGCTTTTCTTGGCCACATTGTGAGCTCCAAGGGTATCAGACCCGACCAGCCAAGGTTGATGCCATTATCGACCTAGGAGATCCAGCAGACGTCGCCGAGCTGAGAAGATTTCTGGGGATGATTAATTACATCGGGAGATACCTTCCATAAATTTCAGCTACACTTAAACCACTAAAAGACCTGCTGACAAAAGAGAGTGCATGGCTGAAGCATTCCGCAAAGTTAAGGAGATGCTGACCACAGCACCGACAATGGCCTACTTTGATCCTACCAAGCCGACCATAGTATCTGCAGATTAGAGCAGCTATGGGATCGGTGGTGTTCTGCTACAGGAAGGTAGTGATGATATATACCCTGTTGCATTCTGTTTGCGCACCCTGACGTCTTCAGAGCGTCACTGCGCGCAGATCGAGAAGGAGTGTCTGGCCGCCGTGTGGACTTGTGAGCGTTTCGAGCACTACTTAGTGGGAGTTGAAAGTTTCACATTACAAACGGACCATAAGCCATTGGTTCCCCTCATCAACACAAAGGCTCTATTAGAAACACCTCTGAGATGCCAGACTTTTAATGCGGCTTATGAGTTTCAAACCTCATACTGAGTTCAAACGTGGCAAGGACTTGGTCATTGCTAATACGCTGTCCAGACGTCCATCAGCCAGCAGTGCTGCTACTACAGAAGAAGTTGTTCAGGTATACGTGAGTGAAGTGATATCTTCTTGGCCAGTATCTGAGAGCAAACTACGGGAGACAAGGCAGGAGACAAAGACATCTGCCTGAGAACAGTTCCTGAATACATACAGACTGGTTGTTACTATTTTGCTGTTCGCGGAGAACTGAGTGTTGTCAATGGCATTGTGACAAGAGGTGATTGTATTGTCATACCCTACAACATGCGTCCAGAAATCCTAGACAGGATCCATGATGGACACTTAGGTATCACAAAGTGTCGTGAACGCGCCAGACAAGCCGTCTGGTGGCGACGGATTTCAATGGAAATTCAAGACCCTGTTTCAGCATGCCAATACTGTCTTGAGAAGAGGCGGTCACAGGCTAGTGAGCCTCTACTACCATCGAAAATGACAGATCGCCCGTTCCATAAGATTGGAGTGGATCTTCTTGAAGTACAAGGACACCATTACCTTGTTTTAGTTGAGTATTATTCAAGGTACATAGACATATAAACTCTCCCAAACAACCAGACATCAAACTCAGTGATCGAGAAGCTAAAAGAGATCTTTGCCACCCAGAAACTTTGGTCTCAGATAACGGACCACAGTTTGGTTTTTTCCAGTTCGCAAGATTCGCCAGAGACTGGAAGTTCAAGCACATGACTAGCAGCCCGGGTTATCCACAAAGTAATGGTGAAGCAGAACGTGGAGTCCAAAGTTCAAAGAACATTCTAAAGCAGGATGATCAACACAAGGCCCTGCTGATCTACCATGCGACGCCTATCCCTAGTTTAGGTGTCAGTCCTGCAGAACTAGCGTTTGGTCGCAGGCTGCGTACGACTTTACCTGTGCTACCTTCCACGCTAGCGCCAAAGACGGCTGAGCCAAAAGTTGTACAACAGCGAGATGCCAAATCAAAGTTGTGCCAGAAACAGTACTTTGATCAGATAGCACGTCCCTTACCTGAGCTTTCCCCAGGAGACCCTGTCCTTGTGAGGGATGAACGGGAGACCGGGTGAAAGCGTCCAGGTGTGGTGATCCGTCAAGTCGCACCAAGGTCATACCTGGTCAAAATTCCAAGCGCTGTACTGAGACATAACCGCAAGCCCATTAGACGCAGTGTACATACAGAGAGTCCAGCTGCCACCAGTGAGCCGCGGCAGATGCTCCAGAACGGAGAGTCGACCAGTAGATCGACGACGCCCGACGAGCTTTAATAGCCGCAGCAGTCCCAGGGTTCGTCTTCAGCGCAAGACTCGGCCCAGACATAAAGTCTACAGCCTCCAGGCAGACCACCTGATTCACAAACTGTACAGCCATACACTACTAGATCTGGCAGGGTGGTGATCAAGCCTGCAAGATTCCAGTAATTCGAGGACCTGATCTTCGTTGTGGTGTAGTTACCGATGTATGGTGAACATTCATGTTGAGTCGCATTTTTTTTTTGCGATAGATAGGTTTGTGTAAAGTAAAAGCTGAGAGCATGTGTTTTTAGGTTCAAGTTCGTGTTTTTTTTTTAATATTATTATTATGATTAAACAGACGCTTTACTGATTCTCTTATGATTAATGATAAAGACGTTTTGCTGGTCGTATAAAACTTGAACACTTATATTTACGGTTCGATCCCGGAAAGATTCGGTTTCATTTGTTAGATAAGAATTTGATGTTGTCCAGTTTAGATAAGTTTTTAACTAAAAGAGGAAGGTGTCATATAATGAAGCATATTGGTATATGGGAGACAACTCCTGTATTGTGGTTGTCTCTCTCTAGTGATTATGTCCCTGAGACACTGCGCATGCCCAGTGAATAAATAGCGTGTTAGCCGCCAAGTTAAGAAATGGCTTCCCTGTATTTAGTGAGTGCATCTGTGGTTTGAATCCAAGTTCATTAGCCCACACACAAGCGGTAACACAACACAGTGGAACAATAGACAGCAATTCATCAATTTCCAAGAACGTGTCAAATGCACGTGAAACATCGTCAGTTTTTGTGAAAAGCTGTGCGATATTGGCCAGCGTACCAAAGGCAGGCAGGTGAAAAAACTCGGTAAAGTCGTGATGCACGTGCTAAAGGGGTCAGTCGTGAACACTGGGCACCCCTGTTTCGCTACAAATACTGGCACAGTAGGGGCATAATTGTTACTTTCCTAACCATGCCACCACGATGAAGCCTAACGCCAGTAGAGCAAGGCAGGTCCCTAGCATGGCTGCAGGATGGAATTTCCGGACGAGAAGTTGGGAGACGTCTTGGGGTGTCCCATTCAGTGATCAGCGGCTGCTGGCACGATTCTAAGAAACTGGAAGGGCAGAACGACGACCCTGCTCAGGTCCCCCGCGCTACACCAGCAAAAGGGAGGACAGATACCTCTGTGTGGCGGCTCTGCGCGACCGAACTGTCACGTCAACCACTCTGCGACGTCAACTGATGCAAGCTGCAAATGTTAACGTCAGCAGAAGCACAGTCTGCCGACGTCTGCGCGAAATTGGCCTGGGCTTCATGCAGAGCAGCAGTGAGAATACCCCTCACTCCAGCTCATCTCAGCGCCCGGGTCGCCTGGTGTCGTCAACATGTGAGGTGGAACAGACTCCAGTAGACTCAGGTTCTGTTTACTGATGAGTCACGGTTCACTGTGTCCTTCAGCGACGGCAGAGTGAGGGTCTGGAGACGCCAGGGCGAGCGATTCACGGACGGATGCGTACAAGAGGTGGATCGATACCGAGGAGGCTCAGTCATGGTCTGGGCAGGCTTCAGCAGGAAGGCAGGACCTCCCTCCACGTCATCCGAGGCACCCTGACTGGACTGCGCTGTCGGGACGAGATTGTGCAGCCCCTCATCCAGCCAGCTCTCCAAGCCATAGGCGACAATGCTGTTCTGCAGGAAAACAACGCTCGACCTCATCGTGCCCGTGTGGTGGAAGAGTACCCTGATCAACGGGGCGTCATGAGGATGGAGTGGCGAGCTCGTTCACCTGATCTGGCTCCCATCGAGCACCTCTAGGACGTGCTGGTGCTACGTGTAGTCAGCAACGACCTCCCACTTCAATGCGTCCCCCAGCTGTCTCAGTTCCTGTATCAAGAGTGAGAAGCGATCCCACAACATGTTCTCCGAATCCTGGTGAACTCCATGCGTCAACGCTGCATTGAATGCTTGGCTGCAAACGGTGGGTACACTCGCTACTGAATGGACCAGTCTTGGGTGACTTTTCAAATGAGGGGTGGGTGAACATTCTAAAGTACTGCTGTTGTTACAATTGCTTGATTTACTAAAAACTTAAATGAAATTGTTACTGAATAAATTAGCAAAGTACTGACTCCAAGTATTGTTACATTATTTGTGTGTCGTGTTGTCGGTGCGTCTGCGATAAAAAGTGGTTAAGTCTTGACACTTAGTATATATGACAAAAATTACAGACTCTAATCTGGGTCAACCGACTTCCTATAAACGTTTGTTTAAGTCTTCAATGAGACAATCAGTTACAATATGCTCGGAGGCTCTCTTAGCCACCCACTTAAGAAAGTATTTCGCCAAGTTTCAAGCTTGTGTGTACAGAATTATCGGAGATTGTCTTGTTGACATACATACGCACACATATATATATACGCACATAAATACGAACATACTGCGCTTCGCGCCAAATGTACGTTCAACAGCGAGGTTAGCGTAACTAGACAGACGTAATTTTTATCTTGTTACTTCAATTGTTAGAGGTTTAGCCCGCCCACCTTTGACATCATGGACATGCTATTAAATTCGCCCCACCGCGACCCCTCCTAAAAAGTCCCTTCTATAAATAGAAGGGACTTAAAAACGGATCTACAAAACAACTCCGGCCATTGAGTTTATCAATGAGAAAACGATTAGTATACTTACGTCCCAAAGTGACGTAAAGTCTCGCAAAAAAGCCACCGAGAACAAACGAGAACACAGGGCCGAAAATGGCAACTGCCATGGTTATTCCTGTGAAAATAACAGAAATGTTATCTAACAACATTGTATTTTTAGTTGAACGTTATACAACTTGAATAATAATAACAGTAGTGATAATAATAATAATAATAATAATAATAATAATAATAATAACAACAGCAATAATAATAATTTCTCTCTCTCTCTCTCTCTCTCTCTCTCTCTCTCTCTCTCTCTCTCTCTCTCTCTCTCTCTCTCTCTCTCTCTCTCTCTCTCTCTCTCTCTCTCTCTCTCTCTCTCTCTCTCTCTCTCTCTCTCTCTCAGCAACGGCAAATTTGAAAAATGGCAGTGCCTCTGGCATTTTTAATATTTTTACCGTTGCAAAATGTAAAATAAAGATTCATTGATTCATTGATTCTCTCTCTCTCTCTCTCTCTCTCTCTCTCTCTCTCTCTCTCTCTCTCTCTCTCTCTCTCTCTCTCTCTCTCTCTCTCTTTTTCTTTCTAGCTGATCTTCACAACACTCAGTTTCAAACCGTATATAACGAAACGGACCCAGATAAAGCTTTGTCTGTCTGGTACAAACTGTTCAGTAGTGTACTAGGCAGACATACCCCGCTGCGAAAGAAAAGAGTCAAAAATCAAACTCTGCCCCAATGGCTAACTCAAGATATTATTCAAGCCATGTCTTTGCGAGACGATCTGAGAGAACAAAAACGTTTTCAGGAATATAAAAAGCAGCGAAATTGAGTAAAGACACTGGTTCTTCAGGCGAAGAAATCGCTTTGTGATCGTATGATCAAGGACAAAAAAGATACATCTTCCCTCTGGCGTGCATTAAACCTTGTTACCAGAGGTAGTAGTAAGCAATCACCAGTAACCCCTGCCAATCTCAATGCTAACACCTTTAACAACCATTTTCTCTCTGTTGTCGACTCCATACTCGGGCACAAACCACCACCCCGAGAGTTTGCTGAGCTTCTGTGCACAAAGGACAGCTGGCAAATCTCCCTTCTCTATTCATACATTGGCTGTGCATGAGGTTGGTAAGCTAATCATGTCAATGAAAAGCAAAAAGTCCTCGGGGCCAGATGAAATCAGTTCCAAGATTCTGAAAATCGCCCTCCCTTACGTTGTGAAATCCCTTACCTATATCTACAACTTGTGCATTGAGCACAACACGTTTCCGCAAGAATTCAAACAAGCCAAGGTAGTCCCATTACCAAAGTCAAAAGACCTGGAAGATGTAAATAACTATAGGCCGATTTCACTTTTATCAACGCTCTCAAAGCCGTTCGAGAGGCATATCCACAAGCACTTGTACAAATATCTAGAGGACAGAGAACTACTTCATGTTTTTCAGTCAGGTTTCCGTTCGAAAAATTCCTGCCATACAGCGCTAACAAGACTAGTAGATACATGGCTGACGTCATTGAATAAATCGGAAATTACAGGAGCCGTGTTTCTGGACTTTAAAAAAGCTTTTGACCTAGTTAACCACGAAATCCTGATAAAGAAGGTTGAAAAATATATTTGTTGTTCAAGCACCGTATCATTTTTTCGATCTTACCTAAGCAACCGACATCAACGGGTGTTATTAAACGGTACCTATTCGTCACCAGGCATTGTAAAACATGGAGTGCCTCAGGGCTCTGTCCTTGGGCCGCTACTGTTTTGTTTATTTATTAACGACTTGCCGCTTTATTTCAGCAGCCCTGAGACAATGTGCGACATGTTTGCCGACGACACAACTCTCCACACACACTAAAGACTTAGTTACCGTTAATGCACGGCTACAACAGAGTTTGCAAGAAGTTTCTGAGTGGTGTGAGACAAACGCTATGGCACTTAATCCAGTCAAAACAAAAGACATGGTAATTGCTACACGCCAGAAGCATCAACTTAAACCACTTTCTCTCAGTTTGTCTCTCAAAGGCAACGTCATAGAACAGGTCCCGCAACAACGCTCATATCAAATCTCACATCGACTATGCATCAACAGTGTGGGATGGTTCAAGCGAAGTGAATTTGAAGAGGCTAAACTCCCTACATCGGAGAGCTGCCAAATTAATACTTCCGGCTCCCTATCTCTCAGCTGACAAAAACTCGTGTCACTGGACATGCTTCCTCTGAAGCAACACTTTCTTTTCAACAAGGGTGTCTTCATGTTCAAGTTGCATAAACAGTCATGTCCAGCGTACCTTAGCACTCTCTTTTCGGAACGTGTCTGACGTTTCTAGATTTGGCCCACAATATCAAGCTCCCCGCCCACGTATTGACATCTTTAAATCAAGCCTGTCTTCTGCAGGAAGCTCATTATGGAATTCTTTGCCATTTAACATAAGATGTGCGCAAACCCTGTCGTCCTTCAAGATTAGCCTCTTCAAGCACCTCAAGTCATGTTTATAAGACATCCTTGGTCATGTCGGTGCCTCTAGCGCATCCACTGGCTCAATGTTCTCAGCTTTGTGATCAGTCTTTGGCCTGCATTTAACGCTGTACACTGCTCTAGGCAAGTGGTAGTATTCTGTTTGTACGTGTCTCCACGTGTTTGCGTGGTTGCGTGAATGCGAGCGTATGTTAGTGCTTGTGAATCGTGCATCTGCTTTATTTTGTGTGTGTGTGCTATATTTAGTTATTCGCTCACATTAATGCTATAATAGCTATGACTTTATGCAGTGACGCACCTCACCTGCTGTCTCACTCGAATGACTATTGTTGATCAGCAAAGTCGAGGGAGACAAACAGTTTGTGCAGGTACTAGTTATCATGGGGAGAGGGAAGGGAAGTTGGCAGAATGTGGGGACGTCGATAGAAAGTTTGTGTTAAAAATCTTAAATTATCTTTTTTAATTTATTAATTTTTTTTCTTTCAAGTCTATTATGTGCATTTTGATTTCCTACCTTTTGAACTTTGGGTGTTTTGATGTTCTTTGCATGCATTTTCTTTTCATTTATATAATTGTGTGTGTGTGTGTGTGTGTGTGTGTGTGTATGTGTGTGTGTGTATGTGTGTGTGTATGCATGTGTGTGTATGCATGTGCGTGTGTGTGTATGTGAATGCATGTGCATGTGTGAGTGCGCGCGTGAGTATACATGTTTGGTGTGTGGTATACATGTATATAGTTTCATTTGTCGTTAGGCTTGATTCTGTATTTCTTTCAATTTTCCTATTTTGACATGCATGTATATTTTTTTAAAATATTTGTTATGTGCGTTGATTGACTGTGAACTGTATTTTTACTTTTTTTTTCTACGGAAATTGCACCTCACTGTTGCTCTGGGGAAGAGGGGGGGGGGGGGTCGTGTGAGTGTGTGTATGCGTGTTGTGTAGTGTGTGTGTGCGTTCGTGTGTGTGTTTATGGGTGTTTGCGTGTGCTGCAGTATGTGCGTGTGTCTCTGTGTGTATGTGTGTGGTGTAGAATGTGTGTCTGTGGTGTAGCGTGTTTGTGCCTGTGAGCTTTTATTTACTTTCGTTTGAAACTGTTGTTTTGTTTGTGATAGTGTTCAATGGTAGTTCTTAGCTTAATGGTAGTAACGGCAAGTTTGAAAATTGGTCCTGTGACCAAATACTTTTACCGTTATAAAATAAAGGTTCATTGTTCATTGTTCTCTCTCTCTCTCTCTCTCTCTCTCTCTCTCTCTCTCTCTCTCTCTCTCTCTCTCTCTCTCTCTCTCTCTCTCTCTCTCTCTCTCTCTCTCTATCGACGCAATACTTTAGATATGACTTCTCTCTCTCTCTCTCTCTCTCTCTCTCTCTCTCTCTCTCTCTCTCTCTCTCTCTCTCTCTCTCTCTCTCTCTCTCTCTCTCTCTCTCTCTCTCTCTCTTTCTCTCTCTCTCTCTCTCTGATAATCCTTTGTCTTGTCGGTGTTGCTATATGCTCTTGATGCTGCTGATTCTTTGACATTGTCTTAGTTGAATATAATATTAATGTTATGTACTCATTTATTTCCCTTACTTTTTGTGTTGTTGGCAGTTACTACTTCTCCATTACGATTTTTTTCCTTTCATTGATTCACCTATTGCGTTTTTTTCCCGTAGTTTTTCTTCTTCTTCATCTTATTTTTATTATTGTTATTATTTGCATGATATGGTTTATTTCCCTGTTATGTTGTTTGTTTACAGGACAGCTTGTAAGACAGGCATTGAGTTGCCTAATAGCTTTATCCGGAATAAATAAAGATTCATCATCATCATCTCTCTCTCTCTCTCTCTCTCTCTCTCTCTCTCTCTCTCTCTCTCTCTCTCTCTCTCTCTCTCTCTCTCTCTCTCTCTCTTTCTCTCTCTCTCTCTCTATTGTTCAATCAGAACCACATGACAGTAACAAAAAACACATGACGGCAACTAGGGCCTACAATGATTTTAGCTCACCCAAGTAGAAGCCTGTCCTGGTTTGGTCCCGCACGTTGCCGTCTATGTAAGCCACGGCGTAGGGGCTCCTGGGACATTTGCAGATCCCTTGCAGCATCATGCCTATCACGATCATCACCAGGGCGGCCTGGGAGTTCCTGCGTCCGCTGACTGCACCCGAGCGTTCCAGCTCGGTTCCCATCGCGTTACAGCTTTTGTCTGTCCTGTGGAACAATGACAATGACGATGAATATCCAAATGCACAAAAGGTCATCGGGCCGACATCGGCACGATGACCGTTTGCACGTTGGGTATATTACTACTATTACTACTGCTGCTGCCGCAGTTACTACTAGTAGGCCCTACTACTACCAACAATAATATGAATAAATAACAGACTTATGTGCTAACTTCTTCTTCTTCTTCTCATATTATTATTATTATCATTATCATCATCATCATCAGTCTTCATCATCATCATCATCATCCTCATCATCATTATTATTATTCTTGCTCGAACACTCTAATGTGGACAGCCCGGTCTCCTCTATAAATGCTGCCGTGCTCCGCAGGTCCTCCAGGCCTCATCATTATTATTACAATCATTATCATCATTACTAGTATTATTCAATATAATGACAACGACTGATGTGCTAACTTCTTCTTATATTATTATTATTATTATTATTATTATTATTATATTCAATATAATGACAACGACTATGTCGACAAAGGAAGTCACAATGATGACAGCTTGGGGTTTGTTCGCTTGCCAAGAATGACCGACCTGGGCTCCTGGGCCCTTTGCACACCCGGGAGGTTTTTGGTTTCAAATTAAACATCTTTGTTCATACTGTAAATAAAGATCATGCGTAAAAGACTTGGGATCGAATCACACACTGAGATCACATATTCTGTCCCAAATATACACAGTTCTTTTCGTATTTCACGCGTTAGTTATGAGGTCATGCATACAGATACTTTGGTATTGGTATTATAGGGCTTTTGACATCGGAACGCACATCGTTTTACCCAAATATCTCCGCAAAGAAACACTTTTCTGTACCACTTTAAGAACAAATATCATAAAGTGACAATTGACCTAATATGCCATATTTTTCTTTTACTAAACTCCTATGATCTGTCGATTTAGCTGTACAGTCGTAAAAAATAATTGGCGAAAACAACAAACCATTTTCACTACCCTAAATAAAGCCCCGGCAGATTTTAATATTCAGGTTAAGCATCCAGTCTTCATGTATACCTGCACTGTTTCACGTGAGAATTGATCATTCTTATATTGGGCTTATTATATCTGGGGCACATTTAGGGGTGTAAAATCAGTCATTCCGTGAAAAAGTTCCGAATTTTTACGACTGTACGGCAAAACGGACACATTGTTCGAGTTTCTTAAGTGAAGTAAATTTTATTAGGCCAATTGTCATTGAATGATATGTATTTGTGCTAAGATTGGTATAGAAAGGTGTTAAGGTGTTGTTGTTGGTTTTTTTTGTTTGTTTGTTTGTTTGCTTGTTTGTTTGTTTTTTGCGGAGATGTTTGCAACAGACATGTGGTCCGATGTCAAACTACCTATAACGACAGAAACTGTCAACGCCTCGGCCACCTTAACAGCTCGCCGCGGCCGCTTTATCGCTCCCTGGTCGTGCCGGCGTGTTTATGTGTACTGTAAACAAATTCCCAACCCTTTCCCGAGGTCTCTGTACAGTCTATTTTTACTCTGAGGCCTCCCTTTCTAAAATTTCTCAGCTTTTCAAGTCGGCAAAGCGATCGCTGATTCCATTGCTAACGACGCGGTCCGACATCTTGGTTTTACTCTCTTCGGTTTTTTTTTTTTTTTTTTTTTTTTTTTTTTTTTTTAATGTGATACTGTTCAAATTGATAATCTATTACTATATTGCCAGGAAACTTGTAACAATGTTTCGACGTGTATACAATCAAATGTTTTATTTAGAATGCTTTAAATGGTCAGCTATTGATAAATTACTTTTGTTTGAGTGTATTTTGTCTACCTCACGCATTCCTTTGTGAAACGTTCGCAGACCAGGTGTCGCAGGCTGGCGGTACTAGGAAACTCCACCGCAGAGAACGAACGCATAGTTAACGTATCGAGATAACGTATAAAATACGATGGGGTTTGCACGTGAGCTAAATCTTACTTTGCTTCGGGGAAAAAGAGCTAAAATATAATTCACGAGAGAGGTTGACCACCGAAGGTTTTTGGAACTTTAGAATCTGTGTCAGCTTCACCAACCTAAAATTACCAGCCAGAGTAAAATAGGTCGTGCTCAATAGGCATACATTTATCATAGCAAGCACGATATTGTGTTGTGAATGTGTGGGAGCCTGCCAAAACCTATGAGAATCTATGCCGCTTTCTGAAACTGATACCTCGGAGGAGAGCAGACAGAGCACTGTACTGACCATACCGCTTCTCCTGAAAAACATCTTGCGAGCAAGAGACGTACATCTTCTCATGAGCCCGTGCGGCCGCACGGGCTCATGACAATATACGCCTCTTGCAGATGGAGCACACTGAGGCCACGGAAATGTTTAAAGTCTGTACAAGGTGTGGCCTATTTAGGGATAACCTCTATTCTTTTTCAGTCGACCTTACCCCTGGTGCCCCGCCACGAACAAGGCCGACGCGCGTTCTCGCAAATTGAAATGTCAAACTGAGGAGAGGGGGCGGAGGAGAGGGGGAGAGGGGGCGGAGGAGAGGGGGCGGAGGAGAGTGGAAGGGGGACCCGCATAGGCTGAGATAGATAACTAAAGAAACAGCAAGAAAAATGTACAATGTTGCGCGTAATGTCGTGAAAACGTCTATACGTTTTCACGACATGACGCGAATCATTGACATGATTTCTTGATGATATCTCCAAAGTTTGTTATAAGAAAAGTAATGTTTAGGTAGAAAGAGTGCTGAACAAGTGTCATACAGTATCCAAATTTTGTTAAATCCGATCTTTTTATAAGCGAAGCAGACTGTAATAATATCATGGTGTGCGTTGCGGGCCATTAGCCTTATGATGCCAAGCATTTCGTATTCGCATTGTACAGTATTTATGTATCATGTTCCCTGTACAAAGACGACTTTGACAGCGAACAAATAAATGTTGTACATAGATAGAGAGAGCACAGAAATCAGTGGTAGAGAACTGTGCATTATATACCAATGATCATGAATCTAGTCGGCCAAAGCATAAAATACCAACCAACCAACCCGCCAACCAACCAACCAGCCAACAAATAATTAAAAACAAAAACAAACAAAACAAACAAACAAACAACGACAGGGGGAGGGGAAGGGGGGAGAGGGGGGGGGTGTTATGTAAGCAACAGGAAGCAATATGTTCGGAAGTTTAGCACTGGCTGTCACCTCCTTTGTTTGGTTTCGTCACAGTCTTATACCTTAACTCATTCAGCCCCGACGCACCACAGCAAGAAATGGATCGAGCATGATAGTTCAAGGGTGGTGCCAAAATAGCTTGGCGCCTATGGATGCCAAGCTATTCTGGCACCATCCTTGAACTATCATGCTCGATCTGTCTCTAGAATTGTAATAGGGCAGAGGGCACCTTCAAAATTTAGGGGTTTCGGCCCTGGTGTGGAATGTGCTAATAGACATCGTGCGACTAAAAGCACTTCTCGACCCCAGCGTGTGGGCAACTGGGTGCTCACATCATTTAACTCATTCTACCCCAACACCGAAATCCCCAAATTTTGCCTTTGTCCTCTGAAGACTGCATTGCAGTGCAGGACACAGATCGACCATGATAGTTCAAGGGTGATGCCAGAATAGCTTGGCGCCCATAGGCGCCAAGCTATTCTGGCATCACCCTTGAACTATCATGGTCGACCCTTATCTCGCTGTGGTGTGTCTGGGGTAGAATGAGTTAATTGTCCAACGGTCTTGTATAAACACTTCCATGTAGTGCGCACGCTTTTATCAAACACAATTGAATAGACGTGGTAGGTAATAGAAGCACACTTTACTGTGCTGACATATGACCAGGAAATGACATTTAAACAAAACGTGTACGCCGTGTAGTACAGTTAACGGCCGTGACGAAATTTCCCTAAAAATGTTGAAGTATTGTTACGACAGCTAAATGCATAAGTATCTGATGATACAGTTGTAGCATTTTGTGCGACTTGTGCCAGTTGATGCAATGTAAACTCCAATAATTATGAAGAAAAAATAATAAATAAAAAAGGAAAGTAAATTTCGTTTCATAAATAATTTAAACCAAGCATAATTCCATCTTTCATAAACCTTTTTTGTTGTTGTTGTTGTTGTTGTTCTAAAAAGTAGGCTCCGTATGAGTTAATATTTTATTATGTCGATATTTATTTATTTATTTATTTATTATTATTATTATTATTATTTATTTATTTTTATTTTTATTTATTTTTTTATTTTATTTTTTTGGTGGGGGGGGGGGGAGTGGAGGGACGATAATCCCAAGCAAACAAAGATGCATGCTGGTCTGTGACTTTGGACCTTGCGGCCCAAGGCCGTAAGGTCCAAAATCACAGACCAACACACATAGTCCATTGTTACATGAGAGAATAATCCAGCACCTACCCGTTTCCATCTAGAAGACAAAGTTGACCCAGTGACGCCCCTCGTCTGGTCATTGACGTCGCGGTTGTGTTTATGGCGTCATTGCTGATGCTGTCTGCTCCAAACAGGAAGTGAGGCAAGCAGCAGAGGAGCCCGGACAAGCCGAACAAAATGGTGAAGACGGAGATAGTACGAGGGATGTGCACGGACAAAGCAAAGTAGCTGAAGATGATAATACAGGACAGATAGCCGATGTCGTTAGCTGCGAGGATGAGGCCTGTCTGAGAACTGCTGAACCCGAACTGACGTTCCAGAGTCGTCACCTAAACACACACAGGATAGTTTTCAATAGGGAACATAAAAAACAAAATATTTATGATATGCAAGATTTAGGTTAGTTTCGTTTAGTACTTAATATTATTATTAAAGTATTATTGTATTGCATTGTATTGTATTGTATTGTATTGTATTGCATTAATTTAACACATACTACCCCAGGACCAAAATCCCCACATTTTGAAGTTGCTCTCTGAAGGACTGTATTATAATTCTAGGGACAGACAAAGCATGGTAGTTCAAGGTTGGTGCCAGAATAACTTGACGCCTATGGGCGCCAAACTATTCTGGCACCACCCTTGAACTACCATGCTCTATCCATGTATTGCTGTGGTGTGTCGGGGTTGAATGAGTTAATTTAAGCACCGTGTGCTTCTGGTCCTCGCGCTGGGACCATACGGCGTTGAGGCGCGTCCCCTGGTTGGTGGATAGGGGGTCCCTCGTGAGAGGGGTGCACCGAATGAAATACGGTGCCGTGAACCAACATGGTCTAAGGGAAGGTGACCCCGACAGAAAACCCCTGGTCCTCCTAGTAAGGGGGTTGGACGTGGGGGTAGCTTCCCCACCCTGCAAAAAAGGAAATTGCTACAAAAACGCCGACGAAAAGACTAACAGTAATTCCTTTCCTGGAGGAGGAAGGTTTTTCTACCAGAAGACTTATGACGTCTTGTGGTGAAAGCCGGAAGTCTTCGGAAGCCACAGGACCGAGCCGCCTCTCTCTATCCAGGGACACAACCATGGCACATGGAACGTCAAGACCATGTACCAGAGGGGCAAGGCCGCCCAGATAGCAGCGGAAATGCAAAAGTACAACCTTTCCCTGCTAGGTATCAGTGAAGCCAGATGGACGCAGTCTGGCCAGAAAAGGCTGTTAAGTGGGGAGATGATTCTGTATTCAGGTCATGAAGAGGAGAATGCCCCCCATACAGAAGGAGTAGCATTCATGCTGTCACCAGTGGCACAGAGAGCGCTGATGGGCTGGGAACCTCTTGGGCCAAGAATTATCACAGCAGCCTTTAGAACCAAGAAAAAGCTCAAGCTGAACGTTATCCAGTGTTATGCGCCCACTAATGACAGTGACGAGGAAGAGAAACAAGAGTTCTACGACCAACTCCAGAGTGCCGTGGACAAATGTGCGGAGCGAGACATCACCATCGTCATGGGCGATTTTAATGCCAAAATAGAGGAGGACAACACCGGATACGAAGAGGTGATGGGGAGACAGGGACTAGGCTCGGAGATGAGTGAGAACGGGGAGAGGTTTGTAGACTTTTGTGCTCTAAACCGACTTGTCATTGGAGGCAGCATCTTCCCACACAGAAGAATACACAAAGCAACTTGGGTCTCACCTGACCATACAACAGAGAACCAAATAGACCATATCTGCATTACCAAGAAATTTAGAAGATCCCTTCAAGATGTTCGAGTGAGGAGGGGAGCAGATGTCGCCTCAGACCACCATCTGCTTACCTTAAGAATGAAGCTCAAGTTAAAGAAAAGCCGCACAGAGACAACAAGAAGACAGCGCTATAATGTAGGCCTCCTGAGAGAAACTGAAGTTAGAGAAGAGTTCAAAGTGGTGCTGTCCAACCGGTTTCAAGCGCTACAGGAGCTAGTAAATGAAGAGGAGGCGGTCACCACAGAGCAGCAGTGGAAGGCAGTTAGAGAGGCGCTGAACTCAACCTGCAAAGACACTGTAGGGTTTAGGAAACACAATCACAAGGACTGGCTGTCGGCACAGACCTTGAAGAAGATAGAAGTGATGAAGCAGAAGAAAGCAGTTGTCAACAACAGTCGCACGAGAGCAGCCGAAGTAAGGGCACAGGAGGAATACTCGGAAGCCAACCGCGAGGTGAAGAGGAGTATCAGGGCAGACAAGAGGGCCTACACAGACAGCCTGGCAGCAGAGGCAGAAAAGGCAGCAGGCAGCGGCAACATGAAACAGCTCTACGACATTACCAGAAGATTGTCGGGCAGGTATGGCCATACAGAAAGATCAGTAAAAGACAAAGAAGACAAGCCTATTGCAGACAGAGCAGACCAACTCGACAGATGGGCCGAGTATTTTGAAGAGTTACTGAACAGACCTAGCCCACCCGACCCCCAAGACATCCAACCGACAGAGACCGACCTACCCATCAGCTGTGACAGACCCAGCCAGGAAGAGATCAGAAGAGCAGTGGCATTTTTGAAGAACAGCAAAGCAGCAGGGCCAGATGGCATCCCAGCGGAGTCTCTGAAAGCAGACCTAGAGACAACAGTGGAGATGCTGTACCCACTGTTTGGAAAGATCTGGGAAGAGGAGGTAATGCCGGCTGACTGGAAGGAGGGGTACCTAATCAAGCTTCCCAAGAAAGGCGACCTCAGCAAGTGTTCCAACTACAGAGGAATCACCTTGCTGTCAGTACCAGGAAAGGTCTTCAACAGGATCATCCTAGAGAGAATGAAGAGCTCCGTTGACCCCCAGCTGAGAGACCAGCAAGCAGGATTCAGGAACAACCGACCATGTACAGACCAGATCGCCACTCTTCGCATCATCGTGGAACAGTCTCTGGAGTGGAGCTCCCCGCTGTACGTCAACTTTGTGCATTATGAGAAAGCATTTGACAGGGTGGACCGACAGACTCTGTGGAAACTCCTACGACACTACGGTGTACCCACAAAGCTCGTCCGCCTGATCAAGAGCAGCTACGATGGCATGACATGTCGCGTGATCCACGCAGGGCAGTTCACCAAGGAGCTCCAGGTCAGAACTGGTGTCAGGCAGGGGTGTCTGCTGTCTCCGTTCCTCTTCCTACTGGCCATAGACTGGGTCATGAAGAGGACCACAGAGCACAGACGAAGCGGAATACAGTGGACACTGTGGACACAGCTTGACGACCTCGATTTTGCCGACGACTTGGCATTACTGTCCCACACTCATCAACACATGCAGGACAAGACCACGAGGTTTGCTGACATCCCATCCCAAGTGGGCCTCACCATTCACAAACAGAAAACAAAGACAATGAGGCTGAACGCAATCAGGGAAGAACCAGTCTTGCTTGCTGGCACCCCGTTGGAGGAGGTGGAGTCCTTCACCTATCTCGGGAGCATCGTAGACAAAAAAAGGCGGCACTGATGCAGATGTCAGAGCACGAATCGGTAAAGCCAGAGCAGCCTTTCTCCAGTTGAAAAAAGTGTGGTGTTCCAGAGAGCTGTGACAACACACCAAAGTCCGGATTTTCAACTCCAATGTAAAAGCAGTTCTCCTATATGGAGCAAATACTTGGAGATTGACAAAAACCACAGTCAACAGAGTACAGACCTTCATGAACAGTTGCCTTAGAAGAATTTTGAAAATCCACTGGCCAGAGAAGATCAGCAACATCAGACTCTGGGAGAGAACAGAGCAGATAACAGCAGAGAATGAAATTGGGCGAAGAAGATGGGGATGGATCGGTCACAGTCTGAGAAAGCCAGCTTCCAGTATCACTAGGCAGGCATTGTCATGGAACCCCCAGGGAAAGAGGAAAAGAGGTAGGCCGAGAAACTCCTGGCGTCGAGACCTCCAAGCAGACATCAAGAGACTGGGAACCACCTGGAGTAGAATCGAATGAGAAGCACAGGACAGGAGTTGCTGGAGGTCTCTCGTCGACGGCCTATACCCGGGTAGGGGTGACAGGCGTAAGTAAGTAAGTAAGTGCTTCTGGTACAGTACGCATCAGCGCGGCTGCTTGCATAAGGTGCTTAGCTTAATTTATTTTAAGTTTAAGACAGTTCGAATTGTTTTTAATATTGTGAATTTAATTTCGTCACATTCATTCATTCATTCATGCATCGTTCGTTCGTTGATTCATTCATTCGTCCTTTCGTCCGTTCGTTATTTCTTTCAGTCGTTCGTCCATTTGTTCGTTCGTTTATTTTATTTTATTATATTTTTTATTTATGCTCTTTTCACGAGAACATCTTCAAATATGAACATTAAAATCAAAAGAGGAATATAATCTATCCTACAGTTGATTAACAAAATGCAGAACATTCCGTCCCGTGAAGGCAATTAAAAAGACAACAAAAGAAGCGACAATACAATGAAAATCTCGCTTTCCACAAGACCGGACTACTTTCTCCTTCAGAGTGCAGATTATGGGTTGGCAATGTCTCGGACAGATGTATTGACATCTACACTAAGCATTCGATTCTGGTGTACTGAGGCTCATTGTTTTTCTTAAATAATCTGGAATATTCGCAATCGCCCGCCCGCCTTTCGATCGCGCGGGCAGCGGGTCGTAAAGATGACCCGCTGCTCGCGCGAGCGAAAGGCGTGCGAGCGTTTGCAAAGATCCCCCAATGCCTAACGAAGAGACTTTACCTGAGAGTTGACGTAGATGATGAGCGTTGACGATCCGAGCGCAGTGAGACTGTAGGCCCCAGTGAAAGCGCCCATGCTGGCACAACGCTGCAGAAACCGGGGTTTGAACCCCCCAACCCCGCATTCGTTGGTTGTCTCCACGTCGTCAAATTCACTGCCGTCGGGGATTCCTTTTAGGAGGTCGTTTCCTCTCATTGCAACCGCATCTTCGGACCCGTTGAGGTGCGTCTTTTCATCCTCGAATGAACTTGCACCGTTCAATTGCATGTGTCCGTTTAGATCACTGTTTCGGGCTTCGTCCATGCTTGATGTATTAGTTGGAATCGCCTGTCCTTCTGGGAAGTCTCTGCTTGTCACATCACCCGGTGGAAAGCTAGTCTGCGTCTTGCCGATTATAGAATCGGACAGCGGAATTTCAGCCATTGTTTTTAGAGTTTATATGTGTTGTTCCTGAAAGATTGTTTATCTGTGTGCTGGTCTGTGATTTTGACGTTATGGCTTCGTCGTAAGGTCTACAATCACAGACCGACATACATATACGTCACGTGAAGGCGAAATACAGTCAGTTTATTTTTGTCACGCTGAAGATCAAAATTAGTCATGGAATTATAATGAAATCCTGCTATTCACGAAAATAAGTGTACTGCCTCCTGCTTTGAATCAGCAAGTCAGATTTCTGCTCGATAACTGTCTGATATAATTGTTGTGGTTCCGCGTAGTCGTAAGGTCAAATACAATTAAGATACACAGACCATCACACACATATGTATAGTGTCGGTAAGACAGAATCAGTTGCCCCGAAATTCAGAAACGCTGAAAGGAAAACTTACGCTTTCATAGGAATGTCACTGACGTGTGTGCACCATAGCAGTTTTCACACAAAAATAATCTTATAATGAAACGACAAAAAAAATTGAAACACTCTATGATCGATAATCGATATAAACGAATCCAGTCCTAATACGGTAGGAATAGAAACTGCAATTCTACAGTTTTCGCAGTTAGTCTGTGGAAACTCGATACAGTTTGAGTAAGTTAATAATAATTCTGAGATCGAAAAATGCGGAGGAAAAAAAATCTTCCTTTTATATAGAAATGTTCGCGTCTGCTTTTTTTTTTTTTTTTTTTGGACACGAGTTATATAAATCTCTTTTTTAGGGGGTGGGGGGTGCGGGGGTGGGTTGGAGTGAGGGTGGGATGGCGTAGGTATACAGCATACAAGGGACTTAAATGGTCAACGGCAATATATTTTTCAGCACTGAAGTCTTAACAATTAGAAGAGATGGGATACGAGGTGATATCCTTTATTAATATTATATAGTTTTATAATGCAGCGTATTTAAGCTATTTTAAATTGAATTTGTTGTGGCATTTTCATATAGCAAGACAATCATACATTTTTACACACACCTCCGACGCATGCTGTAGGGTTCAGGAAACACCATCACAAGGACTGGCTGTCGGCACAGACCTTGAAGAAGATAGAAGTGAGGAAGCAGAAAAAAAGCAGTTGTCAACAACAGTCGCACGAGAGCAGCCAAAGCAAGGGCACATGAGGAATACTCGGAAGCCAATCGCGAGGTGAAGAAGGGTGTCAGGGCAGACAAGAGGGCCTACACAGACAGCCTGACAGCAGAGGCAGAAAAGGCAGCAGGCAGCGGCAACATGAAACAGCTCTACGACATTACCAGAAGATTGTCGGGCAAGTATGGCCATACAGAAAGGCCAGTAAAAGACAAAGAAGGCAAGCCTATTGCAGACAGAGCAGACCAACTTGACAGATGGGCCGAGTATTTTAAAGAGTTACTGAACAGACCTAGCCCACCCGATCCCCTAACATCCAGCCAGCAGAGACCGACCTACCCATCAGCTGTGACAGACCCAGCCGGGAAGAGATCAGAAGAGCAGTGGCATTTTTGAAGAACGGCAAAGCAGCAGGGCCAGATGGCATCCCAGCGGAGTCTCTGAAATCAGACCTAGAGACAACAGTAGAGATGCTGTACCCACTGTTTGGAAAGATCTGGGAAGAGGAGGTGATGCCGGCTGACTGGAAGGAGGGGTACCTAATCAAGCTTCCCAAGAAAGGCGACCTCAGCAAGTGTTCCAAATACAGAGGAATCACCTTGCTGTCAGTACCAGGAAAGGTCTTCAACAGGATCACCCTGGAGAGAACGAAGAGCTCCGTTGACCCCCAGCTGAGAGACCAGCAAGCAGGATTCAGGAAGAACCGATCATGTACAGACCAGATCGCCACTCTCCGCATCATCGTGGAACAGTCTCTGGAGTGGAACTCCCCGCTGTACGTCAACTTTGTGGATTACGAGAAAGCATTTGACAGCGTGGACCGAGAGATTCTGTGAAAACTCCTACGACACTACGGTGTACCCACAAAGCTCGTCCGCCTGATCAAGAGCAGCTACGATGGCATGACATGTCGCGTGATCCACGAAGGGCAGTTCACCAGAGAGCGCCAGATCAGATTCGGTGTCAGGCAGGGGTGTCTGCTGTCTCCGTTCCTCTTCCTACTGGCCATATACTGGGTCATGAAGAGGACCACAGAGCACAGACGAAGTGGAATACAGTGGACACTGTGGACACAGCTTGACGACCTCGATTTTGCAGACGACTTGGCATTACTGTCCCACACTCATCAACAAATGCAGGACAAGACCACGAGGCTTGCTGACATCTCGTCTCAAGTTGGCCTCACCATACACAAACAGAAAACAAAGAGTGAGGCTGAACGCAACCAGGGAAGAACCACTCTTGATTGCTGGCACCCCGTTGGAGGAGGTGGAGTCCTTCACCTATCTCGGGAGCATCATAGACAAAAAAGGCGGCACTGATGCAGATGTCAGAGCACGAATCGGTAAAGCCAGAGCAGCCTTTCTCCAGTTGAAAAAAGTGTGGAGTTCCAGAGAGCTGTGACAACACACCAAAGTCCGGATTTTTAACTCCAACTTAAAATCAGTTCTCCTATACGGAGCAGAGACTTGGAAATTGACAAAAACCACAGTCAACAGAGTACAGATCTTCATAAACAGTTGCCTTAGAAGAATATTGAAAATCCACTGGCCAGAGAAGATCAGCAACGTCAGACTCTGGAGAGAACAGAGCAGATAACAGCAGGGAATGAAATTGGGCGAAGAAGATGGGGATGGATTGGTCACAGTCTGAGAAAGCCAGCTTCCAGTATCACTAGGCAGGCATTGTCATGGAACCCCCAGGGAAAGAGGTAGGCCGAGAAACTCCTGGCGTCGAGACCTCCAAGCAGGCATCAAGAGACTGGGAACCACCCGGAGTAAAATCGAAGGAGAAGCACAGGGCAGGAGTCGCTGGAGGTCTCTCGTCGATGGCCTATACCCGGGGAGGGGTGACAGGCGTAAGTCCGACGCATGCCAGGCACAGTATTTTTCAAGTAGCGTGCGACAATGACCACTGTAGCGTCGAAAATAGCGACGTAACAGCGTAAAAGCGAGTGTGTGTGTGTGCTTGTTTTCGCTGGGCCTGAGAACTCTTGATATGATTCTCACAGTTAATGACCCTCTTCTGCTGTCACAATGAATCACTTTATATAAAACATACGGGCCTTAAACCCAATGCGCAAAAAAATCCATCGGGCCGACGTCAGCTGCTGTTGGCCCGCGCACGGTTGTGCGCGGGCCTACGGCGGCCGACGACGGCCGGTGTCATTTTGCGAACTGGGAAGCGATCTGCTCCAGAGAGGGGCTTGGATTGCTAAAAGGTTCCGATAAGATGGGATATAAATCAGTGGTGCCTGCAAGTGCAGGGCTTTTGTACCCTTCTTTACACAATCCGTGCAGAGGATTTCTACTGCCCCTTGCTAGTAACGGAAGAACTCTTTTAAGTACAAAGGAGAAAAAAGCAGAAACGTCGTTCATTTTACGGCATTTAACGGTAATATTTACTCCGTCAGCCCCACTGCCGTATTTCCCAATTTTTGGAGGCGTCATCTAACGACTATGCACCAGTTGCAGGAGATGGGTCGACCATGATAATTCAAGGGCAGTGCCAGATTAGCTTGGCGCCGACAGGGCTGGATGGGTAAAGACACACTAAGAACATTTATAAAGGGCATCTTGCGAACTGTAAACTCTTTATTTTGTGTAGTAGGTCGCTTTAACCCTTTAACCCCACGGCCATATTTCCCAAATTGTACTGCTGTTACTTAATGACTACGTACCTGTCGCAGGAGATGGATCGGCCACGATAATTCAAGGGTAATGCCAGATTAGCTTGGCGCCATTAGGTGCCAAGCTAATCTGCCACTACCCTTGAATTATTATGGCCGATCCATCCCCTGCTGTTAGTGCTTCGGGGCTAAATAAAGTCCAGACAGTCTGCTTTTGGTCAAGTCAATTCTGAGCTTTAGCCTCGCGTTTCATTCTTCAAAAGCTTCGTCTCCTTAGACGTGGCCTTTTTGTTGTCTCCACCCAGCGCGTATATTTTACGGCTCAGTTTACATGTAAGGGTGGGTATATGTTATGGCTCAGTCTACGTACAAGGCGGGTGGGTTCAAATTCACACTGGTTGTCTACCTCGATTCGCTGCTGGTAAGCGCAGCGAATCGAGGGAGACAGCCAGTGTGGGGATAATTTGTAGAAATGCTGTCTAGGAAAAATAATCGTGCGCGTATATATTTCGGCTCAATTTACATACTTGTAAAGGTGAGTTCAGGTTCCCACTGGTTGTCTCCATCGATTCGCTGCGATTATCAGCGCAGCGAACCGAGTGAGATAACCAGTGTGGGTTAGGCTGTATAATCCTGTTTAGAGAAAACAAACTGTGGTTGCGTGTCATTTTCGTGACAAGATTTTGTAATTCAAACATCAGTTTCAAGTTTGTATCTTCTTATGACTAATGCCTGTTTGCTTCGGGTCAGTTTAAACTGTAGCAGTTTTCCGCATTCAAAACTTTTTTAAAAAGTGTATTTTTGTCTAGCATTCTATGGGTGAACACCCCCGACCATTGCTTTCTTTTGCCTAGTGGAAAGGTCAGTCATAATTTAAAGGAATCTGCTCCAGGGCGAGCTTCGTTTGCTAAGATTTACCCATACAATGGATTCTAAATTTTGCCTCATCTAAGACATTTCTACCCTTCCGTTCCCACAACATATAGGTAGGCACACATAACAGAAGCTCTTGTGCGTATGGATGGGTAGCGGGGATGGAAAAGGTGGGGGGGGGGGGGGTAGGGAGGGGAGAGAAGGGGGGAGTGGAGGCGGATGTTAGGGGGTGGAGGTGGGGAGGGTTTTGATTGATTGATTGTACATTGCTTAACGTCCCGACAGCAACAAGGCTTTCTCAGGACGTGCCTGCACTGCTTGTGAAAAAAAAAAAAAATAAAAATAAACAGAACATTGAATGTAAGTCGCCAGCCGGTCAAATGCGTTAAATAAACCTAACACATGGGGCTAAATAAAGCTAAGACCATTTAGCAACACACATCCAATATCAAGAGCTACAGGCAGTGCAGACAGTAGGGAGAGTTTTAAAAAGGCAAATACAGGTGAATGGACAAAGGGTAGACAGAAACACATGCCCCAGAATAGAGAGAAAAACCCACCCTGTGGGGCTGACCAGGGTGACCCTGGGAACTAAAAAAATACCTAACCCCACCCAAGTCCCCCAGGGCAGACCCGGGTGGGGTGGAGGTGGGCAGGGGGTAACTCTCGTACGTATAAAGAAGAAGACGAGAAAAACAGTTTTTGTTTTTCATTTTACGTTTTAATTTTCTAAGTTATTTTGTGCAGCATTATTTCATAACATACTAGGAACATTAATTTTGTAAAATAGATATTACGAAGTATTAACCCGTTCAGAGCCGAGAGAATCTGAACACCACTCAACTGCAAGAGGTATAGATCCTCATGAGACCCCGCAGTTGCGGGGGCTCATGAGGATCTATGCCTTGCTGACATCACTTTACCATCTATGTTCCTAGGAATGCCAGGACATTATTTTTAGTGTAGAATTAGCAAAGAATGTGGAAACACAATCTGCGTCAGCTGGCACTGAATGGCCCTGTTTTGCCTGAAGCAGGTAACTTTAATTTCTTTATACAACGAGCATACCTCAGACATCAATTCCAATCCCAGTCTGTGTCTTGTTTCGGAGCTATTTGCAGAAAGTCAGACGAAATCTGCGCGCTGAGCCGACAGCGATATGTCAGTAGTTGTCTGCCATTTATGTGTTTTGTCTGAACACCGCAATCAGCCGCAAAATGAATGATGCGAGACACAGTTTTGCATTGGACGGGGTACGTAAGTTATAATGAGCAACAGTTTTGTTTGATATAGTGCTGATAAACAGACAGATGTGATTACTTGACTCGAATCAGTACGTCCTCGTCTTAAGACAAGGACATTTTGATTCGGATCTCATAATCACGGCATCTGCCTGTTATTTGCACTATATCAAGCAAAATGTTGCTCACTTCATATAATAACATAAAGACACTGCCTGCTGATGAGATATCACCAACGAAGATTCCGCATAACTATTAAAGGTAAAAAAAAAATGCATACAGTGCCAGCTGTATTACCATAGAAGAAAGCAAATGCCCATATCATAAGTGCCTTTAAATGTACGCCAAACATGAAATGATGTCAGAGATAACTACCGTTACAAAAGCTTCTGTTCTGACCAGTAAGCAAGAACCCTTCGGGCCGACGTGGACGCGGGCCGCCAGCGGCAGACTTCGGCCCATGGATCTTTGGCCTGCTGGGAAAGTTTTTTTTTGTTTGTTGCGTATAAGCAGCTCTTTGTTGTCTTCGGACGTTACGTAAAACCTCAATTAACTCATTCAGCCCCGACACACCACAACAAGACATGGATCGAGCATAATAGTTCAAGGATGGTGTCAGAATAGCTAGGCGCCCATAGGCGCCAAGCTATTCTGGCACCACCCTTGAACTATCATGCTCGATCTGTCTCGAATTGTAATACTCAGAGCACAGCTTCCAAATTAGGGGATTTCGGTCCTGGGGCAGAATGTGTTAATCATTTCACACCCCTTGCATCATACAGCACTTGATCAAACGCATTCTAGCATTACAACATAATCTCTTTGTCTTGAGCGGCCTTTCCATAGCAAACGGCTAACGATTGGCAAATATCAGCCCACCCACCACCCGCACCCCCCTCCCGCCCTCCCTCCCCCCCCCCCCCCCCCCCCCCCGCCCCCCCCCCCCCCAGCCCCCACCCAAAAAAAAAAATAAAATAAATAAATAAATAAATAAATAAATAAATAATAATACATTTAAAAAATAAATAAATAAAATAAAATAATAAAATAAATAAATAAATAAATAAATAAATAAATAAATAAATAAATAAATAAATAAAACAACTTGCTGTAGAAAGTGGGAGACATGCAGCCAGATTTGTCTGGAGACACTTTCTACAGCCGACAGTCGCTGTCGATTGTCGCCAGACAGAGACATAATCGGCATAATGTTTCGGACATTTCCGCCAATATGGGAGACAATAGGCGATTTCCGGAAATCAGAAGTAGGCCAAAATTGAATGCGTTTTGACAGAAACAGTGGGTTAAGCGCCCAGACAAACATGCTGTATAGTGCAATTTGCAGTTTTGCCGTACTTTTGAATTCCGCACGTCTGTTTCTATTTTTCCGCATGAGAGGCGTGACTAGAAACTGACCATTTACGTCGCTGTTAAATAAAATGCATGAATATTTAAAACAGCCAACCACTTCATTTACGTCCAGGCCATGCCTAAACACAGGTCCTCTACCTATGCGTTTGAAAAAGTCTTCGTCCTTGATGTGTTAAAGTATCATTACGCATAAATCCGAAGACACTTTTTTGCACCATTTGTGTTTGTTATATCTTGTCGACACACGTAATGAACTTTAACAGCAGTTTGGACACGCAGCAACAGCACATGCGTAAAAGCACTTATTTATTCCGTGCAGTCGTTAGAGTTTCAAATTATTTTTTAGCTGTTTCTCGTACTGAGAGCACTGTATTTATAGAAAGGAGTGGAGTCATTGTCAGGTTACTTGATATTAAGTGTGCTGAAATGGATTCTCCTGTGTCCAAATGGACCATAACTAGACCTGTTTGTAGCGTTTCGTTACCGTTTATTACAGGAGTGTATCTTTGAACAGTTACGGCGGTAGTGGGCCTTCAACGTCAAGTTTCCGCTTTCAACACTTACAACATTAGCTATGATATAGAGAGTTCAGTGCTTGTTGGAGACCCCCAAATAATCTGATAGCAGAATGGCATCATCTGCATAGAAGATAACAAATACTTGTGAATGACTCGTGAAATAAAAATGAATCCGGCCAGTTCCTAAGAAAAGTGTGTTGAACAGACGGCGAAATTGTGTGGCTAAGTAAACATTGTAAATGTATGCTAAGTAAACATTGTAAATGTATGTGATTCTTTAAGATAAGCCAAACCTTCCTCCAGTCACATCCCAGTACACAAAAGACAATCGGGCCGAAGTCAGCCGCAGCGGGCCCGCGCACAGTCGTGCGCGGGCCCACTGCGGCCGACTTTGGCCCGACTGCCTTTTTGTACTGGGATAATTCCGTTCGCAAGTTGTACAGATGTTTGAGGATAGTGTCCATTTGTTGCCGCTTGACAATATTTATGATTTACTTTGAGATAATTTGATGCACGAAAGTAAAATTTACCCAGTGGGTGGTGGTGAATAACGAGCCGAGACTTGATTTTGACGCACAGGTTCTAGTTCCATGGCTCTGCCGAGGAGCCACAACAGTGCGTCAGAAGCAAGTCTTTTAGTCACTGCTATAGAAAACTTTTTAATGCACAATATGTGTGTCTTCTGGTCACTGTTAAACAATTGCATATTCGCATCACTAAAAGATAGATAAGAAATTGAGAACTTGTTTGTATGTCTATTTTGAACTACAAGAAATTTATAAAGGGTTTGAAATATTGATAATTTGTGCTGTAACTGTAACTGTAACTTACACGCTTGGCAGTCATCTTTTTGGTCAGGATTACATTTTACTGTAAAACAAGACGTTTCAATGCAAACTATTTCTTTCTTTTATTCACCGTAAAAAAAAAGACTTTTCAGTGCTAACGCCCGTGTGTTTATTCTGGTCTTTTCAATGCATTATGTTTGTTTTTCTAGTAAAACAAAACTAATAGTCTTGTATAACAGTGACTAGAAGAAATAAATACAGTACAAACACATCGTAAAAATGTACTTCTACCCCAGCCTGTGATCCATCTAACCATCCATTTAGGAGAGTTGGAGAGGCAAAGATGCATGAGCCCACGCGGCTGCCTCACTTTCCACCGTTGCGTAAGGCCGCCTACAAAATTTATGTATCACTTTGAGACTACGAGAAACCTTATCTACCCCACTTCGTTTGTAGAGGCACAGATTATCATAAACCCGTGACTGGTAGAGATCGGCTGCAGCTATTTCTCAGACCGACTGTGAGACGGAACCTTTTAAACATAATTTATGCAGATGTAGCATACGAGAAAACGTAATTCATAGGTCTACCCATTACGTCTACTGTCGGTTTTTTTTTTTTTATAGATAATATACGTAGGCTGCTTAATATATATTACCTAATATAGTTTTGACAGAGAAAAAAAAAACCACTCCGCATGAGCTGAGTGCGCAGTAATGCTAGTACATGTAGTGACCTATCTAGCTATTTCCTTTCCACGACCAACTGGCTCCAGCTAAGCCCTTGACTGCCGAGAAAACCCCAACACGACCCACTCAGAACTGCCAGAAACATAGATCCTCATGAGCCCCCGTGACTGCAGGGGCTCACGAGGTTATGTGCCTCTTGCCGAGGCAAATTTGTATCCATATATCATGGGCGTTTTTGTCTTTTCGTCGGCAATAAAGATTTCAGAAACAAAAATATAAGTACAGTGGCAGGGAGGAGGTAAGTGTCCTATCCATGTTCTTTCCTAACCGACGCGCCGCAAATAACTCGACCCGTGCATCAACCCCCACCCCCTTTCGCCCCTATTAGCGAAAGTCCAATAATTCGCACCGCAACCCGTGTCCCTCAGGGAAAATACAAAACTGAAAGAAGACTGACCTATTCCAACAGACGGAACAGGGGAAAGGACTGACGGAAGTTGAGTGAGCGCTTGTTTCACAAAAGAATACCCAATGCGCAAAAGGCCATCGGACCGTCGTCGGCCACCGTTGGCCCGCGCACAGCCGACGTCGACCTGATGGCCTTTTGCGCATTGGGAAGTTTAGATAGGGCTTAACGTCTGTTGTTGACCACAGAGGTGACTTCGAAGATGGGGCACCGAATAGGGTCCCAACAAATTTCTGACCCTAAGCTGGATGTGAGACGCACGCTATATAACCTGAACGGAAATGAGCCATCGATTCATAATATCGAGGATTAACGCAATAAAAACGTGCATTAATATCTCAATGCACAAAAGGTCATCGGCTCGATGGCCTTTGCGCACTGGGAAGTGTTTTAAAGCCATGAAACCATTACTCTGGAAATTTTAAGTTAATGATCTGGGATCAGCTGCATGAGTGAGTTTTGTACTGCGCCAGGCACTAAGCAAGGTTTTAAACTGAAAATACCGTTATCATTTTCTATTTAAATTTTTATGTCAGCACATCAATTATTGTGTCAGCAACCATATCAGTCAGTGGCAATCTATCAATAGCACGTCAGTCACATCACACAGCAGTTGATAGTTAATTAGGTTTAAATCCCGAGCGGGCAACTAAGGCCATAGTCTCACGGCGGTCACGTTACAGCCGATAACAATGACATACATCATGGAACACAAGAAGAATGTTCCAGAGTCAAGCAAAGTCTCAGTGGTTTTGGTGGGTGAAAATGCACAGCATTTACTAACAGAGCTTAACTGTGTGTCTCTTTAATGTTTAGACACACGCACGCACGCACGCACGCACGCACGCACGCACGCACGCACGCACACCCACCCACCCACACACACACACACACACACACACACACATACACCACACTACTGCAAGAGGCGTAGATCCGCATGAGCTCCCGCATTTGCGGGGTCTCATGAGGATATATGTCTCTAGCTGAAACCACTTCGTATGCATTGTTTATGCGGCCAGCTGGACTGACTCCTTCGCGTGGAATTCACACAAACTTCAGGCGTAAAAAGGCAGTGACGCGGTTACTGCTAAAATTCGCTGACACCGCGTGTTCTCAGGATTGTCTTGTTTCCGCTAAGGCTTATTTCGACAATCCATGTAAGAAAGCACACACTAAGGTTTTTCTGCTGCCCATGACGCGCGTCCAGCGTAACTGACGCACGAGAAAGAGAGCAGAAAAGTCTTTCATTTTGCGGACATTCACTTCCTGTAAGTTCAGTTAGTCCTAAAGCATTTTGTCAGAACATGTATGAAGTCCGCGCCGGATCAATCCGTTTTCAAGGGGGGGGGGGGGTGCTCAACTTTTATTTTTTCTATTGCCAGGGTCTAGTATATATACCAAAACACCACAAAACCAAAACTGTTCTTCTGACATTTTTGAACGTTTCTAACTGGTGTTACGTACGGTACTGAAACACAAGCGTTACAACTCAATTTTACTAACACACTTATTTATAGCGGCTTGATGCCAGCCGAGGAGAGGGGGGGGGGGAGGTGCTGTAGTACCAAAGCACACCCCTGGATTCGGCCCTGAAAGTAATACATTGCGACTGAACTATCCACACTTAACTGCCAGTGGACGAGGATTTTGCTTCTTAAGTCTTTGTTCGTTTAACGACCAAGGAACATGTCTACAGATTGGTCCCAGCAAGAAGCATAGCTTCTCATGAGCAGCTGCTGTCGCGGGGGCTCATGAGGAGCTATGCCTCTTGCAGCTGGATCCTCGACAGTGAAAGGGTTAACCCTTCTTCCATGGAGCAGGCCGCTTTAAATACATATATACTGGACCCGTGAGAAAGTCGTTGCTTGTTATATCCCATGAATGTCATCTACACCTAAACACCACGGTCAGGCTGGTCTGATACTCTTTTGTCTACCGTACTGAAAATACGGTAGACTTTGAAATGGGGCTGGTCGGAGTGCATTCCGGAGAATGTACACGATGTGCTGGACGTGCGGGCCCAAATTTTGGCAAAGAAGTGACGAGATGAAAATGACGTCACGTCTAGCTATGCAAACCTTGCCAGATAACGTCTTTTTTGGCGCCAAGTGTGTGTGTGTGTGTGTGTGTGTGTGTGTGTGTGTGTGTGTGTGTGTGTGTGTGTGTGTGTGTGTGTGTGTGTGTGTGTGTGTGTTATTAATTTTTTTTAATTTATTTATTGGGGGGGGGGGAGGGAGGAGTGTGTGGCTTGGAGTGGGGTGACTCGATGCGGTGCGCGGGACAGTTTTGAATTAAAAAGAAAAACAAAAGGAATTCGGGCTTGAAACATATGCTTCGTCGACTGAATCTGTTACCCAGCTGTATTATCATTTCATTATAGTCAGTCACTCTGGTTGGCTTCTGACAACGATCTACCTGGTTGGGTTTTGAGATAGCGCAAAATAAATCTGAACACTCTCTTACATACGTGTCTCAAGTAACTGGATGATGTTGGACAGGGGAGAGGTGTAGAGTGTGAAAAGGACCGGGCCCAGGACGGAACCTTGTGGAACTCCGCAGGAGAGCGTGACTGGTTTGGAGGACTGAGACGCCGTCGATGGTGACGGACTGCTGTCTGTTGGAGAGGTAGGAGAGAAACCAAGAGTGAGCAGAGTCAGTGATGCCAAAGGAGTGGTGAAGGCGGTGGAGGAGGATAGAGTGGTCTATAGTGTCGAAGGCGGCAGAGAGGTCGAGTAGCGTAAGAAGGGAGATGTTGCCCGAGTCGGTGGAGAGAAGCAGGTCATTTAATATATGTAGAAGGGCTGTTTCAGTGCTGTGATGTTTGCGATAGGCAGACTGGAAGGGACTGAGGAGGTTGTTGTCGGTGAGGTGGAGGTTGAGCTGGTTGAGATCGACCTTCTCAAGAAGCTTGGACAGGAAAGAGAGATTGGAGACTGGGCGATAGTTTTTTAGTTCGTTTGGGTCGAGGTTGTGTTTTTTGAGGAGAGGACGGACGATGGCGGACTTGAAGATATCAGGGACGGAGCCGTTCTCTAGAGATGTGTTGATGATGTCGGTAATGAATAGCAGAAGTTCTGGAAGGCCGTCCCGGTAGAGAGAAGCTGGGAGAGGGTCTAGTTCGCAGGTTTTGAGAGGCATGGACTTTATGGTCTTGAGGACTTCGTCCTGAGAGACGGGCCGGAAGGACGAGAAGGGGGTGTCGGGAGGGCAAGGCGGAGAAGGCAGAGTGTCGAGTGTGAGGATCTATGCCTCTTGGAGATGTTTGGAGTGCTGTCTATGCCTCTGATAGAATCTAGTTATCCGTGTGACTTCGCTCTCGTTCGTTGTTGAGAGTCTTTCGTCGTAAACGTAACCTCTCCAGTATTAAGCTCATTCCTACAAGTATGACATTTTAATTGTAACCCTTTTACTGTCCGCAGCGCTTTTTGTCGACGTGATTCCTCGGGAATTAGCTGAAGAAAAAGCGCTCCGGACAGCCAGAGGGTTAATCGCATTTTTCATCGTTTGACTAGAATCTGTTTACCAGTCATTTCGCGACTGAACGCCGCCTTTCTAAGTTTCAAGTACCAGCCTTCATCGATTACAGCGCGGACGGCGTATTTCCTGAACACCGCTCCGACTTGCTTTAGAATAATGCAGTATCCGGAAGCGGCACGTCTCGAATGAGTTAAAGCGACATGCACCAGGGCGGTCAGTCTTTGACTGCAAAAATATTGCGGCCAATACAGCGGATTCTCAATGTTGACTCGCCTCAAGTAAAAATTTTCTTCTTTTCGTTTCACAAATCTTTTAACACATTCAAACTCACAAGTGAAGTTAGCCTTTTGGTGTAGCATGATTGTAAGATATACTAAGAACATTTAGTAAGGAGATATTGCTAACTATTATCTGTGGCAGGTCACTTGAACATGTAATTTTTATATATGACCTCGGCTTTATGCTAATATTCATTGATTAAGTAGGACCTAGCCCATCCTGAATTCACAAAGAACGCACACTAGTCGTTTAGATGTCTGTAGCGCTTTTTGTCGACGAAACAGTGCAGCGGACGCTACCGCATTCGTGCACCCGATACCGTCCTAAAACAATCAGTCAGAAGGTTTACTGTACGCACATGCAATATTCCATTTTTCTTGAAGAAAAGACGGTATCGGATTCATGAAGACCATTTTGTCTACCATATTAAAAATACGTAGACTTTGAAATTGGGCTGGTCGGAGCGCATTCCGGAGCATGCACATGACGTTTTTGGCGTGCGGGCACATATTCTGGCAAAGATGTAACAAGATAAAAATGACGTCACGTCTAACCACGCAAACCTTGCTAGAGAACGTCTTTTTGGCGCCAAAGTGCCGTGTGTGTGTCACGTGTGTGTGTGTGTGTGTGCGTGTGTGTGTGTGTGTGCGTGCGTGCGTGCGTGCGTGTGTGTGTGTGTGCGTGTGTGTGTGTGTGTGTGTGAGTGCGTGCGTGCGTGCGTGCGTGTGTGTGTGTGTGTGTGTGTGTGTGTGTGTGTGTGTGTGTGTGTGTGTGTGTGTGTGTGTGTGTGTGTGTGTGTGTGTGTGTGTGTGTGTGCGTGCGTGTGTGCGGTGTGTGTGTGTGACAACGACTAGAGACCGCATTTAAGGACGGACAAGCTTGCAATTTAAGGATTTTGTCCCTAAAAGAATTATCTCGAGACCTTTTTTTTTTTCGATTTTATTAAGATGCTCATTGGCGAGAAAATGGCCGTTTCACAAAAACCGGTTGATCCACACTGGAGTCTTATTTTTACTATATATTTTGCGTGTCATGGTCCATGGACGTTTCCTAAAGCCTGCGCGGTGGAGCTTTTTGGTGGAGTGCAGTGTGCGCAGTACTGGCCCCACCCTTTAAACCCTTGGTTCATCTGCCATGGCCTAGCAAGCTGGGACGATGGCATCGAGGTCCTCGGGTCGTAGGTTTTATATCAGACTGTCCTTGTCCTAGTCGCTGGCTCAAAAGCCTTCCCCGGAGACACGGGGGCTTTGATGTCAGGGGTTTCCTCCCTTAGCCTTTCCGCAGCCAAGCGGCCAGGCCTGCAAGGCAGCAGGCGACTCGTGGAGGGCGGGGTCGTCTATGTCCCGTGCAGATGTGAACATCTGCCCACTGCCCATCACAGAATGGGTGTTAAAACCAACACACGGCTGATTGTGCGAGTTCTAATTAAACACTAACCGCCTTCTATCTGCAAGAGGCATAGATTCTCATGAGCCCCCCGCGACTGCGGGGGCTCATGAGAATCTATGCTTCTTGTGGGTTCCGTGGACCATCACCCACAAAGAACAGTTTTACAAAAGCATGAAAAAGACACACTTTCTAATCACTCTTTGCAGACTCCTGAGTGGCGATGAATGCTTTTTCTCGGCTATATTTTACAGCTGTGTCCTACATGTGGTGGAGATCATGGGGAGCTGACTGTCTGAGTGGCAGAAGAAATGTCCGAGGTGACCGGGTGGAGGGAGGGAGCAAGGGGTGGATGGATTTATTTAAGCAAAATATTTTGCGTATATTTAGATAAAGGGAGATATTGAATGAGTTTGTTAACCAGCATTGTACTTCTAAAACATTTTGAATGATACTTAAATATTTTTGGAAAAATATATTTTCACGTTTTGGGGACTAATTTCACGAATTAAAATAATAAAATAATAATACATAGTTCTTGTACAGCGCTGTTCTCTAGAAAAACACTGGACTCACTGCGCATGCACAACAGCACACCCTCTCTCTCAGACACACGCACAATTATACACTACTTTAAACCACCCCATCCCTTCCCAACACCTTACATTCACTTCCTCTAGGATCAGAATAAAAGGCAGTCAGTCAACAGTTAGCTAAAGATGAGCTAAGTGTTAAATGCCCGACAGAAAAGAAAAGTTTTTAAATGAGCTTTGAACTGTGACAAGTGGGCAGATTCCACATTTCTGTTGGCAGTGAGTTCCACACACTTGGGGCTGAAAAGGTGAAAGAACGCTCCCCGACAGTTTTCATTTTAAAAATTTTTCCCTGGAGGAACGGAGGGTGCGTGATGGCTGAGAAACAGACAGCTTGGCAGAAAGGTACGGCAGGAGAGATCCGTCACTTGAAAATGCCGATAGGCCGGCGAAAATTGCAATTTTGTACTGGCAGCGGAATTTTACGGGCAGCCAGTACAGCTGCTTTAGTACTAAAGACGTGACGTAGTCTCTTTTTCGTTTCTTCAGGATGAGACGCGCCGCCATTGTTTTGAATCATCTGTAAGCATGAAATCTGGTCTGCCGGTAAACCTGCCAGTACAGAATTGCAATAACTGATCGAGCATGGACATAATTAATGCATTTACAATTCTTGACGCCGCACTTTCTGTCAGATACGGTCTGAGGGAAGAAATTCTGCGCAGCTCAAGGAAACCAGCTTGGCCACAGGCGCTACTGATATGATCATGCATGGAGAGCGTCGAATCAATCTTCACACCCAGATATTTGACACAGTTCTGGAAGGGAACGCTGCAGCCACCGATGTTTGCGAACTCGCCGTCAATCAGACTAAGGCGAGACTGAGAGCCAGCAGGCATGACTTTGGTTTTGTCAGTGTTAAGCTTACGTTTGTTGCTAGTCATCCATGACAGGACGTCGTCTATACAACATACAGAATTATATGGGTTAATCTTAAAACAATTGAATCTTTTTTTTTAACGAAAAACAACAATCTTCTCATTAATAATCGCATGATTTTTCATATACGGTATTTACATAAGCCTACAGTTTGTCTCGGCTGTCGGGTACGATTAGGTCAATCAGTTGTGACCTGTATACACTAGGTGTGAAAATCGGACAGTTTTCTGCACCACTTTTTCGGAGTCATTTGTAAAACAGCTAACATAACTTTAATTTTTCATTTACGAGAAAAAACTATTTTCTCATTTATACCCACATGATTTTTCACAGTGTTTGCATAAGTCTGTTATTTGTCCCGGTAGGATTAGGTCAAATTGTGACCTGTAAGGTCTAGGCGTGAAAATCAGCAAGAAAATTGCAAAGTTGATCCTCTGATACGTCAAAATGTTAGTACTGCGATGAGTGTGAGTGACGTATAACATCGAGTCGTCACTATGACCACAGCCTCGTGGGACTAATAATGTCATGACGTGAAGCTTGAAGTGACGTCATTTTGCTGCTCGTGCTATTACTGATTCTTCTTCAGAATAGTTATGTTACGCCAGACCACACAGCTTACGAATGGCGAGAATCGCCGTGTGTCCGTCTTTATTTATCGGTGTGCCAGTGTGTGTGGATCAGAGGGTAGGTTAGAGAAGAATGAGATGGATTCCTGTCGCTACACGAGACCACAGAGCGTACTAATGGCGGGAAACGCCGTGTGTCCGTCTTTATTTGCGTGCGCCGACGTGTGTGTTAATTAGAGGCTGGCTAAGAGAGGAGCGGGGACTGAAATGGCCAGCATTATAAGCCTAAAAATATAAACAACTCTGAATGTTCCTAAAAGATAAACGCATCTGAGCTCCAAACAATACGGTAGACTTTGGGATGAAATCCTCATCTTGTTTTAGCCCCGACACACCACAGCAAGACATGGATCGAGCATGATAGTTCAAGGGTGGTACCAAAATAGCGTGGCGCCTATAGTCGCCAAGCTCTTCTGGCACCACCCTGAACTATCATGCTCGATCTGTCTCTAGAATTGCATAACAGTCCTTCAGACGGCAACTTCAAAATTTGGGGATTTCGGTCGTGGGGTAGAATGTGTTAAGCAGTTTTCTTGACATCTAGGATTTTCCTTTGTTATGTAAGAATGGTGTCAGCTGCATCAATAACGCACTTTGAACGTTGTTACTGCATGCGCATGCCAGTTTTCATTGATACATCTGCAAGTGTTCATGTAAGGACGGTGAGGGTTTTATAGGCCGTTTGACATCGGAGCGCACAACGTCAAGTTTTCTCCAAATATCTCCGCAAAGAAATACGTTTCTGTATCACTTTCAGAACAAAAATCATTTAGTGCCAATTGACCTAATAATTATGGACTATTTTTACTTAACTCCTTTGGTTTGTTGATTTTGCAGGGCAGTTGCAAAATGATTTGTGAAAAGACAACAGCAAGCCATTTTCAATACCCTAATAGAGCCCAGGCGGAAAACCGCGGCCAGATTTTTAATATCGAGGTCAAGCATGCCGTTTTCATGTATGCACTTGCGCTGTTTCAGGTTTTAAAACTTGGTCAGTTTACTCTTTCACGTGAAAATGGATCTTTGTCATACTCGGGCACATTTGGGGATGTAAAATCAGTCGTTTAATGAAATAATTCTGATTTTATACGACTGTATCGCAAAACTGACACATTGTTGGAAATTCTTTAAAGCAATTGGTATTAGGCCCACTGGTTCTGAATGATATTTTATCTTAGATTGGTATAGAAAAATGGCTCTTTGCGAAGATATTTACGGAAAATCTTGTGCGATCCGATGTCAAACGACCTCTACGCTTTAACTCACTCAGCCCTGACGGACTACAGCAGGAGATGGGTCGACCATGATAATTCAAGTGTAGTGCCAGATTAGCTTGGCGCCTGTCGCCAAGCTAATCTGGCACTACCCTTGAATTATCATGGTCGATCCATCTCCTGCAACTGGTGCATAGTCATTAGATGACGTCTCCAAACTTTGGGAAATACAGCGGTCGGGCTGAATGAGTTAAGCTTGAACTGCAGGCATAATTATATGACCTTGACTTCTAAAATGTTCTTTTACTATCAACGGGCCTTTCAGAGCCAGCCGATGACGCAGACTGCAGACTGTGTTGAGTTCGCTAATTCAACAACAAAACCCCACATACGTCCCAGGAACATGGATTCATCAAAGCCGTGGTGTCAGCAAGAGGCATAGATCCTCATGAGCCCCCGCGACTGCGGGGGCGCATGAGGATCTATAGGCGCCTCTTGCAAATGACCCGATCAGACTCAGTTTCTCGCCGCCGCATTCATCGGGTTATGTAAGAACGGTGTCAGTTGCACTTAGAGGTTTACTGCCCTTTGGAACTGTTTTTTCGGGAGTAAACAACGTGTCTCGACAAATGATGTCCTAAAATGGGAGCACGTGCAATTGTAGCTTCGCCATCTGTTAGGCGGACGTTATCAGTCTTTTGGCGGGCCGCCATTTTTCCTCCCTAGTGGCCACACAGGGCAATTGCTTCCGGTGCTTTCCGCCAGAAATAGTTAAAAAAATTTCCTCCCTTTTTGCCATTTTTTTAGGGTGTAAAACTTCAATTGTGTGCCTTTTTTGGCGTTTTGAGCAACAAAAGGCATGACAGGTGGTGTGAAAAAGAGCAAAATCTGGGTAATTTTAGTCGACCTAGTGTGTTCATGGGAGCCTAATTGGGGCATGTGCACGGTTGTATGCAGGCTTGCAGACGACAGTTTTGTCATGGGGTACTTAGTGCATTTGAGTGTTGTGAAAAACGCTAACTCTTAATTTCTTTAAGAATTGCTGAAAATGTTTCTCCTGTGATGTGCTTCGCGTGGATTTTTTGTTTTGGCAGAAAAGTTCTTCGTTCATAGTTTTATGCTGCAAGAGGCTAACAGATAACAGTGTGTGAAAAGGGGGCGTAACCTAATTGCCCTGTGTGGCCAGTTCACTCGCCGACCCGGCTTTTGCCTCCGGGCTAGTGACCTGGGGTGGGTTGCATATGCTTGCTTAGCGCGCAAATTTCTTGCTTAGCGCTAAGTTCGCAAGCTTAGCTGAAAATGTGCGTTGCATGAGCGTGCTTATCTGCTGGAGCGAGCTTAGTGGCGTGCTTAATTCTAAGGACGGTCCCCCCCCCCCCCCCCCCCCCCCCCCCGTGCGTAGCGGCGTGCTTAGCTGAGGAAGAGTTCTTAGCTGCCGTGTTAACGCGAGAACTTGAAATCTGAGAAATGTGAATTCACTCTCTTAAACCTTGTAGAAGTAACAGCCTTCCATCTAGGATAGAGAAGCCGGGAAGAACACGAAAAGTACGTGAGAACGCACGGATCCCAACCCAGCCTCGTCTGACGGACATCTGGGAATTATCGGTGAGAAGTCTGCATAACTGATTGCAATTGACTGACCCTGCACACATGTGTGTAACCCAACACCCGCCGTTGTCAGAGAGACATAGAGTCCTCATACTATGGGAGCCTACACGGTACTCCTTAACTAGTGTACATCTACATTAGACTGACAAGCAGGGTTGCCTGCACGAAAAAATTGCTATTTGCTCTCTTCGGCTTTTTGTTTTCCATCGCCGCCATTTCACCCGCGTTTTGTCTACTTCGTTTCCGTTAGGTCAGAAGAAGCGAAAACCGTGCGTTTTTATTGGCCGATTTCTACAATCTATGATGACGTAGGGGAGAACCCCACCATAAGCTATAAATAACCTATCCCCGCTCGCTAAGAACTCGTTCGGAGCTACGCACGTCGCTAAGTCGCTCCATGCAACAGAAAACACTCGCGCACTAAGCAAGAGCTTTACTAAGCACGAAAGGCCTTAAGTCAGCGAGCTTAACACACTATATTTAAGCACGCTACATGCAACCCACTCCAGGTTTTCAAGTTCAGTGCCGGGACCAGCTGCATGCCAGTGAGTCAGTGTGCTTATTTCCAGGCTGCGGCAGCCACTTAGCAAGGCGTTCCGTTATCACCGGCATGAGTTAGCTTAGTCCTGCGCCAGCCACTCAGCAAGGTGCTCCGTTATACTACTACTACTACTACTAATACTACTATTAATGAGTACTTGTAATGCGCCTATGTGACCTAAAACTCTAGGCGCTTCAGTAACAAAAGTTAACTTACACAAATAACTGATCCGCCACAAACTGAAAACGCAATTTAAAAACCACCAACAACAACAACAACCAAAAAAAAAACACTCTAGCTCCGCTATAACATGAGTGAGCTTAGTCCTGCGCCATCTACCAAGCAAGGTGCTCGGCCGCTATAACATGAGTGAGCCGCTTAGTAATACGCCAACCACTAAGCATGGGGCTCCGCTATTGCATATGAGCTTAGTCGGCCTGCGCGAGCCACTAAGCAAGGTGCTCCTCTAAGGTGCCCCGCTATAACATGAGTGAGCGTAATCCTGCGCCATCCACTAAGCAAGGGGCTCCGCTATAACATGAGTGAGCTTAGTCCTGCGCCATCTACCCGGCAAGGTGCTCCGCTAATAGCGGCGCAGGACTAAGCATGCAACCGGAACCCTGTGTCTCGGATGTTCAGTTTACCCAAAGGCCGTCACTTTAAACCTTCAAGCGGAGTCATTAACCTTTTTTGTGTCGGCAGTGATTTTGGTCGGGGTAATTCCTACCTACGCCAAATTGTTAAGTGCTGTCTTGCGCCCCTCACGTCATATGGTGATGTCACACGATACATGCGTTTCTTCAGTCGTGTGAACGGGCCTCCCGCGCGTGGTACAAGCTCACTGTAAGTCAGTATTAGTCTTGCACTATTGCAGAGAGCGACCGTGCGCGTAAAGAAACACTCGTATTTTGTTACTCTGGCGGATTTTTGACGAAGATTTTTCCGACCATGGTCTGTGACGGGTCACGTCAACAACAACAACAACGGCAAAACTATGCAACCCTGTGTCACTATTTCAACCATTGCAACCTCTGCAGTTTTTTTTGTTTTTTTTAAATTGTATCCCGCCCCCCTTCACCCCGGGTGGTGAGTGGTGCGCTTTGGTTTAGATTTGCAATACTAATTATTGTGTTAGTGTTTGTGCATCTGGTTATCAGCGAGCAACTGTTAGATCTACATCTAATGTCAGAGCTTTTTCAAGTAAAAAAAAGCAGTATAATTTAAAGTGCTCGCGACGATGATTTATTTTATGATAAGCGCATTCTGTTTCTATAATTGTGTGAATACTGGGTCGGCGTAACTTTAGCTGACGGAAGCGCTTTTTGTCGAGGCGATTCCTGCAGGAATCGCCGAGACAAAAATCGCCGACAGCCAAAGGGTTAACCCCTCGCGCATACACTGATACAGCCACTGGTACTGTTTAAAGCGATCTTTTCTAGGACGGGTTTTGGTTGCTAAAATTTGCCGATACTCACTACCTTACTAAAAGCCCGCACTACTACTAGGCCAAGGCACGGTTCGGCACGCGCCGCGGGTGGAAGGGATGGTAGCTGGGGAAGGTGGGTGGGTTTGCAGACGGCTTCCAGATGCTGTACTTGTTTATTACTTAGCTCCCCTAGTGGCCAAAGTACAGTTAGTAAGGCTATGAAGGAAAGGGCATTTTGGTGGTGCGGGCACGAACTCGTTTCATTGAAAGATAAGGAAGTCTTTCTTGCCACTCCCATCTAAAATTACTACGCTCACACGGGGACAAATGGAGTAGCAATGAGATCGATTATTTTTATTTATTTATTTTACCTTATATTTTTTGTCACACACAGAAAAAAATATTTTGATAATTTTTATAATACAATTGAATGTTACTCTCCCCGGTCGTGCTGGCGTGTTTATGTGTACTTTAAACATTTCCCCCAACCTTTCCCGAGGTCTCTATACAGACTATTTTTACTCTGAGGCCTTCCTTTTTAACATTTTAAGCTTTTCAAGTCGGCAAAGCGATCTGGCTGTCTCCATTGCTAACGACGCTGTCCGACATTTTGTTTAGTTTTACTCTCACTCTCACAACTTTTTAAAAATGTGATATATGGCAATTACAATTTTACTGCTGTATGTTGTTTAAAGTGAAATATTTATTAAAATGTTTCAATATAAACATTTTATATAAAATCCTTAGAATAATCTACAGTTGATACAATACTTTTGCTTTGAGTGTATTGTATATTTTTAGTGCTTCACGTGGTGCGTGTGCTAGAACTTAAATTGTAAAACTGACGTATACGTGTCAAAGCTCCTACATTTTCGTTAGTCAGCCAGGCAGTCTGAACTTTCGGCTTATACATGTGAGTCGCCAATCGAAAACGAACACGCATTCCACGCCGCGGTTCTGGCTGTGAGCCCGCTAGCCAAACTCTTTCAGCTACGCTATCGCTAGAAAATAGAGCTAAATGAACCTGCAGGGAGAGCTTAGTCACTAAATGTTTCCGATTCTTCAAAAGAACATGAAAGTATTGGCGGCCAACACAGTACACACTGCCGCCGGTTTCATGAGAGCACTGAAGTTAAAGATAAGGCCTGAAACACTCCCTGGTACACCATTACTAGGGAATAGAACTAAATGAATGTGAAGGAAGGGTTTAATTACTGAAGATTTTGGAGCGGGCGAAGACTCCTGGAAATATATGCCACCAACTGAACATACACATTTCACTTCCTGCTGTACAATTTTCCATCGGCCCGAGAGGAATAGATTGCCATTACTTGCAGTCACAGGGGATCCTGCCCTCCATCTGTATTTTTATGTGCGGAAAGAGCAGGGGGGGGGGGGCCGGGGGGGGGGGGGGGATGGGTGATTGTTGTGAGCAGCATCATAGACCAAATTATACATGGACCGCCAGCTGTAGCAGACGACGCTTTATCTATCACTTGCCAAGTAGCGACACAGCCGGCCTCTCAGATATGAGGGGGTCGCCACTTCCGGTCTTTGGTTCCAAACATGGAAGCTGTGTTGGAAGTCGCCGAGGTATGTTTTGAAAATGCTAAAATAGACTTGGCAGAAGTGCAGATGATAAACAATCTTTCATGGCCTGAGTTCTTTAAAGTTTAGTTTTGATTTACTTTCGCATATTTTTGTTGGTTTTGTGAACCGCAACTTTTGGAGAAAAAAAAAAGAAAACAAAACGAAAGCCAGCAGCAGCTGTGATTTTACTGATGAATGATCAAATATATTGAGGGCTTATTTTCACGTGTTGTAACAATTAGTACCAATATCATTGTTTCAGTTTTGTTATATTTTGTGTATAATTTAATACAGTATTAACACAGGTGTGTTTAGCGTTTTTTTTTTTCTTTTGCAGGAACAGAGTGAAGCATTTTCTTGGGAGTTGGAATTGGAGTCTAATTGTGTTCAGGAGGAGGGGTCTTTTCCAATGGTCAGTAATTGTGCTTAAAAATAAGAACATTCACTATTTACTTTGTATTGTCATGTTAGATGTGTGCATACATTTGATTGAAAATAATACTGATACTTAATTTAATATTCCTTTTCAAACATGGTTTGTTCCAAACATGCAGCTCAATATGCTTAGTAGTCTTATGTCTTTGTGTTATTTTTTTAATCAGGTGACAAGAGCGACTGTGGAGGATGTCTGCAAAACCTTGGCCAAAGATGTGTTGCTACCTAAAGTAGTACGTGAGGCTGCGGAGAAGCTAAACTGTGAGTTTGTAGTCTTCGTACTTGTGCATTTTCTTTTGCATTAATAAAATGGAAGCATGGTGTACAAATAAGCAGTATGGTGACAGATGACCTGTTGTTGCGCATCTGTAATGAACTGTGTGTGATTGTCATTCTTTTCTTTTTTGTCAAAGGTAATTATTCATTTGTAGGTCTGTTGTGATTTTTTTCTTTCTTTCAGATGTGGACTTACAAAATGCGTTGTCCTTCCAAGAACACTGCTTGGATCCAGGGCGCTTCATCAATGCTGCCATGGAGAAGGCGTGGGGGAAATACAATGCTGCGTACCTTGATCATAAATCAGAGGAAACACAGGTGACGAAACATTCTGGTGCAACTGCCTGGATCTCCATGAAGGTGTTTCAAAGACTGGTGTCAGAAGCCTATACTAAAGGCAAAGCAAATAAGAATGTTGAATGTGCAGCTGAAGAAATAAGTGATCATGAAAAGAGCACAGTTAGGTACATTGTTGGTGCTGTGGTAAAAAACTAAAGGAAAGAACTGTTGGGCTGAAAAAAACAGAGAGCAGAGATGCAATGTTAGATTGTTTGGATGCCATGACATGCCAGTCAGAGCCAGAAGCTGGCATGACCACCCTGCTGACAAGAGGGGGCTTAATTCATGTCAGACCTGACATTGCAGAGATGTTTTATATGGCAGAGTCCTTATTTTTGCAGCTGGGTGGATCAGGATCTGAGTTCAGAAAAATAAACGCTTCACAATTTGTTTCCACAGCTCTGGGTAACAGATCTCTCACCTCCTGTCTAGATCAGTGTTTATCTGAACATGAGAGTTCTGTGAAGGAGGCCCTCTTGGTGAAAGTACTTGAACTATATTTTAAGATCAGAATACATCACAAGATGAAGTGCCTAATGGATAAAATCCATCTGGATGAAAACACTGCAAAGAAAGAAAAAGGTTTGAGAAAAACCTTGAAGATGAAAGTAAGTCAGTGATTTTGTCATGGCCTGATCCACCCAACTGCAGCATAGTTATTGTTTTGGTCTAGTCTGCTGCCATTAGTCATGTGGTAATGTGATGTCTTCACACATACGAGGGGAATTGATCGCTTTTTTGTTTTCAGTGTTTTCATTGTGGTCTTCTGTGCTTGTTACTCATTTCATCCAAGACTGACAATATAGAAAAAATAAAAGTTTTACATGTATATATATCGTTTTTATCTTTTTGTTCTCTTTCTCTGCAAATAATTGTTGACCAGAGGAAACGGGTAAAATACAACAAAACATGAATCAAGGTATAATCTTCTGCAATATTTTGTGTGTATAAATGGTGCCAAACATCGCACACCAACAACACGTTCTTTAAGCCTGTTTGTTCTGGCTTGGCCGTATACACAAGGTTTTATGACCCAGGTCTAGATTTTGTTACGTCACTTCATTCCCTTAGTGTATTTCGAGCACATTTTTGCTTGCAGTAAGCTAGGCACTGCTCAGAGCATCAGCGGACCAACCTAACCACACTGGTGATGGACACCGAACTTTTCTTTTTGTTGTAACTGTTCTGTGGATTTCTATTTTTTGTTGGTGTCACTTTTTGTTTTTCGGTTCATTGCGTTGTTGGGGGGGGGGGGGGGGTGCAGGTCGCACTCTTCCGTTGTTTTTTGTTTTGCGGCATGTTTCACCGTGTTGGGTTATCAGTTAATTTGTTTCATTGCGTGTTGGCTTGTTTGCAATGGTGCAGCGCTCACTGTGACGCTGGGCGTTTAGACTGGTTCTCGCGCGTGGCAGTTTTTTGGTCGCGCGGTCCCCTGTGACTGTGAGTCATCAGTGGCCATTGTTGCTGGTGTTTGTTGCGTCTTGACAGACTCTTTTGGCTGTTTCCGATGTTACGGATTCTGGCCTGGGATTTTTGTTTTCCCTAGTGTTTTCGGAGTGCGAGCTCTAGCGCGTCGTTCGTTATTTCTTTTCCGTGTTGTTTCTTAGGTCGGCTTGTTTGCCTTAGCGCGTTAGTTGTGCGCTGAAATACTTCTCGTGCGCAGCGGGTTGCCACTTTATACCCGTTGCTGGGCCCAGTCTGGGACACTGGCGCGATTGATTGATTTTCTTCATTTTTATGTCCCACTGGCACTAAGAGTGATCGGCGGCGCGATTGGGTTGGTTACCGCTACTTATCCGCGCCCCGCGTGGCCGGGGCCGGCTCCGCCCATCCCGGGCCCCGCACACGCAACTCCGCCGAGACAGTGCACATCACTGCCCATGAGGCCCTGCAGAGACAAATCAACATAGATGAAAATGTGGCCCTGAGGGAAGAGTCCTAACTTCTCATGTGTCCCTGTAAAGAAAAGAAAACCACAAGCTCAAGGGTCCCTGCAGAAACCGGAGGCATAGATGCACATGGACTTACCCGCGGACCTGGACATAGATGTTAGCGTGGCCCTGAAGAGAGAATAAATACAATTGCATCAAAGTCCCTGTAGACATAAAAGGCATAGATGCACCCAGGTCCCCGCTGAAGGAGGCACAGATGTTCAGTCGTGTGTCTCTGCAGAGCAGAGAAACATACATGCATAAACGGTTTCCCTGCAGAAACCAGAAATCCAATTGCATAAGATGCGTACATGCACACGGGTCTCTGCAAAGGGAGGCATAGATGTCCAAGTGTCCCTGCAGAGAACAGAAACAAGGGCACACTCCACATGCACATGTTGGGTATTTGGTATCTGTGTTACCAGTCCCAGAGTGTTCACAGATTTACGGGTTTGAGTTAGAATGTGACGGCGGGCCACTTCCAAGGCTGTACCCTCCTTGTAATGTTGCATAATGTTTGGTCATCGGTCTTTGGGTAGCTGAGCGGCCCCCGCGCCAGCTGTTAGCATGTTCACGTTGCAAGTTCAAAGCTGGGCTTGAGATAGTGCATACGTGTGCGTGCGCGTCCTCATTTTCAGCACCCGTTATTGTACCTGTTTCAATCTCACTCCTTCTGAGCCTCACTGCTTTTGGTTGTTTTGTGGAGTCTTCGTCACAGCCTCGCCACTACTGCTTGCCCGAGCATCGCATACTGCTACCTGCCAGCTTTCCACCTACAACAGCCTGTCAGCACGGCATTACCATCTTTCCATCACCATCCTCAGCCGCTTGCGTCTCCAAGCCACGTCACGCCTATAGCCATCAATCTTCACCACTGCCATTGCCATTGCCTTCTACCCAACTACGTCTACACGAACTCCTTTCGGTCGGCCTCTGAGATTTCGCTCGTGAAATCTCAGAGAAGGTATACGCTGCCCCGAATCTTGCTTACTATAGACTAAAAACGTATAGTTGCCAGTACTATCTATACCCTTTAAAAACAGGAGATATAGGTGTCCCACAGTCACCTTCTGTGCTGTGTGGATATTTATCTTAAAACAAAAGATAGCGTCTGTCCGGGCTGGCTTTGCCCGCTTGGACGGCGCAGCTTAGGGCAGTTTAGTCTTCCCATCCTCTAAATAAATCCAATAGTACAGTAGCTCAGAGTCAAATTAGGAACCTGCCGCAGTCACTTCTCGTGCCGCGCGGCAGTTACAGCTAAAAATCAGCGCCGAACTGGGTCAGAGTCGCTCACCCGGTCAGCGCAGCATAGGATAGCCTAGCCTTCTAGCCCAGCCACGCTTTGTGGCGCGCCCTAGTAAGCGCAGTATTGACTAGCATAGCTTTCTAGTTTGATGGTTATACCACACTAGTGCTAATACAAATTTAATTCATTCATGGAATCAACTGGAAAATTCTTAAAACATGGCCAATCTCCTTTGAGAGAGAAGCCGGTAAAAACTAAAAAACAGCGTCACAGGAAGCGCAGACTTTCACATTCGCCTCCTGGCTCAGAAAGAAAACAATCTGTTGACGGGACTTGTTCGCCGAAAGGCATGAGACAAAACCCTTCTGTTTTGCCTCTGGCTCAGACTTCTGGGACAGATTGTAAGACAGATTCTAAAGAACTCAGTCCATCTGAACAAACTTTATCTGTTCCAGATAGTGAATCAAGTGCTAATGTACTTAGCCCGATTCAACACATTTTGGCTAGTAACTCTATACCTCTAGTGATATCACCTGTGAGCCCTTTGAGCTCAGAGACAGATGTCAATACCACTTCTAAAAATGCCAATATGTCAGTGAGTAGGGAGACTCAGTCTTTTGAAAGTTCAAACCAGGCACTCTCCTCTAGTATCTCTCCTGAGTCTCCTGATCCCTTGGAGGAGAAGGACTCGAGGGTAGATGAGGATGAATCTAAAGAAAAATTCGAGGTCTATCGACATAAGAATCGAAGACCTCGAAAAACTCATCAATTTAGAAGGAGACCCGTTGAGGACGCTGCCGATCCGATCGTGGAGGAGTGGTGCAGGTTCCCAGTCCGATTGAGAGACTTGGGGACAGGCACCACTCTTGTCCACAGACATGGAACACAGCAGCCGCATATTTGCCAGGCAGCTGGTGTGTCCTCATCGGAAATCTCTATGAGATCCATAGGTTATAATACGTGGATCATTTCATGTCCAAACCATAGAGCACAGCATAAATTAAGTCAACGGACAGAAATCGGTGGTGCACATGTAGAATGCTCCATCCCCACTCCTAAGGTGGTGGGCGTTGTCCACGGGGTCCCCCATGTTGAGGACCCCGTGGAGATCGCACTTTCTCTGGAGTCCCAAGGCTATAAAACTACTGCCAGTCGACTTTCAAATCGTGATGGCACGGCTTCTAGAGCCATAAAGATTGAGTTTCATGGACTCACTAATTTACCTGCTAAAATTAAAATTGGTACCTTACTTTGCCCGCTCGAGCCATACGCACCGTCCTTGGCACCTTGCGCCAATTGCGGTCGACTGGGGCATGTGGCAAAAGTATGCAAATCAAAAAACACTATCTGCATCCGCTGTGGTAGCAGGAATCATTGCCGTGCGGACTGTCCCGACACGTCATCTGCCAAATGCGTGAACTGCGGCGGGCCACACGGCCGCATATCAAAAATGCCCAACGATACTTCTTCATCGTGAGGCAAACAAAATCAGAAATAAAACTTATATTCCTTATCAGGAAGCTCTTCGTAGAGCACAACTAGCAATTAATGAGCGAGGAACAGTTCAGAATAAAATTCACAGAACTGCTTCTCCTGAATTGGATAAAACAGCTTGGGTAAAACCTGTTATTCCGCCTGTTCCACGCAAGCGGACTCAAAAACCTCTGATCAGGGCTATCCCAAAACCAAAACCTAGATTAAGTCTTATTAGAACTGCCAACTCTCAATCAAATAGCTCTTCTTCTTCTCTGGTCGTGCATCACATTGAGCCATCCCCTGCTCTGGGACTTGCTTCCCGCTGCGGGGAGGGGCTTAACTACGGCACAGAGAAGCTAAATGATAGTTTCACTCTAAGTGTAACTAAACTCAAAGAGGACATTAGATTCCTTATGGATATTCTTGACCAGGCTATGACTACAGGCAACAGTCTAGATCTCAATGCTCGGCTGACTAGTTTCTACCAGCAAATTACTGAGGTCATTAACCATGGTACTATATAAACTATCGTGTGCGCACTTTGTTGCGTCACCAACAACGCAATCGATAGACTGGCAACTTAGTTTCGTTTTTTTTAAATACTTGCTTTTAACCTCTTAAAACTCTTTTTTAATCATAATATAATCTCGTACCGGATAGTAATTCCGGTTTGTATATAGTTTTAACTTTTATCAAAATAAAGTTTGTTTTAAATAAACTGAAAAGGACCGTTGTAAACATTTATATTCCCAAGCCAATATGGCGGTGGGCAGATGTAGTGAGATTAAGTCTTCTTAATGGTCGAACGGCCTTGTCTGCCGACCTTTTTGGCTAACCTTTTACCTGGCCCTATCCCCCAACCTCCCTTCGAAAAATGTAAAAATAGATAGTCCCTGATACTAGGAATAGTCTATAGGGACAGTAAGCAGGATTCAAGTGTACCTGTTTTTTCCCTTCTCGTTCAGAAGTGATGTCCAGGCTTGTTTTGCCCTTGTGTTTAGTTTTCTTGTTTGTCACATTTCCTTGTGACTGTTTTTCGGCTTAGTTTCAGTGGTTGCCCCCGCTTGATTGACGTGTTTTGGTGTGTTTGAATCATTATGCATGATTCATTTCGGGCCCGGGTATCCGCATTTGTTCTATGCGTTAGGTAATTTGGATTCCCAAATTTTGTTGCGACTTTTGTGCGTTGTTATTGGTGGGGAGGTACACGTTGTATTACCGTCCGTTCGTGACTGTGTAGTTTCCTTCCTTGTTTTTTCCACCCGCGCGGTAGGTTCTGTCCATTTCGCTTTCGATTCATTACGTTATTTCATTAAGGTTCTTTTCATGAGTCTCCTGTTCCGAGTGTGTTTATATAAAAATGGTGCCAAACATCGCACACCAACGACACGTTCTTTTAGCCTGTTTGTTGTGTGCATTCGGCGTTTTTGTTCGGTGACTCATAGAGCAGGAGAGTTAGATTCCATTCCCCCAATGTCCTGTGTTAGTGGGTTCTTTTAACCCTATTTCATGTTTGGCAGTGCTCTTGGGAGTTTTTATTTTTATTAAACTTGTTTTTTTCCCCGAGCGTGCCGTTGTTCTTTTTCCCAGTTGTTTCGGTTGTAGTTGGTTCGTTGGTATTTGGTTTATTGCGTGTGTTTGTTACCTCATTGCCTTGAGATTTTTTCTACGCGTTAGGTAATTTGGATTCCCAATTTTTTTAGCGATTTTTGTGCGTTGTTATTGGTGGGAAGGTACACGTTGTGTTAAGTCCGTTCGTGACTGTGTAGTTTCCTTCCTTGTTTTTCCACCCGCGCGTTAGGTTTTGTCCATTTCGCTTTCGATTCATTGCGTTATTTCATTAAGGTTCTTTTCATGAGTCTCCTGTTCCGAGTGTGTTTCTAGGCCAGTTTTTGGCGAGTTGGTCCGGTTTGGTTCATTGCGGGTGTTTGTCATCTCATTACTTTGAGATAGTTTTAAATCCTTGCGTCTTTTTATTGGCCGCCCGCATTTTCTCCCCTAGCCGCTTGAGCGCCTTGTTTGTTAGTGTCCTGGCCGCCTCTTTGTGAACTACGTTTAGTTCGTTGGTCCAGTCTACGATTTTCTGTTTCGTAGGTGCGAGCAGGGTGGCCAAGGATGAGTTTGTTTAACTCTTTTATCTTGTTCTGCAGACAAGTTTGATCTTGTTCTATATAAGAGACCTGATCCATTCTTATTAAGGAATGGAAATGATTGTCTTATTCTATACCTGCGTATTTCTCTGTGGGCTGGCGATTGGGTGCCTGATAGGCGGGGGCAGGGGATCCGGCTAACTGTTGTCTGTCCAGCGCTGTGATTCCCCTTGGTTTGAGTACTGACAATTCTGCCAGCGCTAGCCTCACCTATCTGGTTTGTGAGTATCATGTATAACTCGAGGCAAAATTTGTATCGTTACATTGTTGTGTAATGTTCTGTGCATCTACTGTGGGAAATCAGGGTATTTACCCGACCACATATAGTAGCGCACCTTCATGTTTGTGTATGTATGTTTCTCCTGCCTACTTCCTAAGTTCCGGAGAAAGACATGGGTTATATAAGAGACCTGATCCATTCTTATTAAGGAATGGAAATGATTGTCTTATTCTATACCTGCGTATTTCTCTGTGGGCTGGCGATTGGGTGCCTGATAGGCGGGGGCAGGGGATCCGGCTAACTGTTGTCTGTCCAGCGCTGTGATTCCCCTTGGTTTGAGTACTGACAATTCTGCCAGCGCTAGCCTCACCTATCTGGTTTGTGAGTATCATGTATAACTCGAGGCAAAATTTGTATCGTTACATTGTTGTGTAATGTTCTGTGCATCTACTGTGGGAAATCAGGGTATTTACCCGACCACATATAGTAGCGCACCTTCATGTTTGTGTATGTATGTTTCTCCTGCCTACTTCCTAAGTTCCGGAGAAAGACATGGGTTATATAAGAGACCTGATCCATTCTTATTAAGGAATGGAAATGATTGTCTTATTCTATACCTGCGTATTTCTCTGTGGGCTGGCGATTGGGTGCCTGATAGGCGGGGGCAGGGGATCCGGCTAACTGTTGTCTGTCCAGCGCTGTGATTCCCCTTGGTTTGAGTACTGACAATTCTGCCAGCGCTAGCCTCACCTATCTGGTTTGTGAGTATCATGTATAACTCGAGGCAAAATTTGTATCGTTACATTGTTGTGTAATGTTCTGTGCATCTACTGTGGGAAATCAGGGTATTTACCCGACCACATATAGTAGCGCACCTTCATGTTTGTGTATGTATGTTTCTCCTGCCTACTTCCTAAGTTCCGGAGAAAGACATGGGTTATATAAGAGACCTGATCCATTCTTATTAAGGAATGGAAATGATTGTCTTATTCTATACCTGCGTATTTCTCTGTGGGCTGGCGATTGGGTGCCTGATAGGCGGGGGCAGGGGATCCGGCTAACTGTTGTCTGTCCAGCGCTGTGATTCCCCTTGGTTTGAGTACTGACAATTCTGCCAGCGCTAGCCTCACCTATCTGGTTTGTGAGTATCATGTATAACTCGAGGCAAAATTTGTATCGTTACATTGTTGTGTAATGTTCTGTGCATCTACTGTGGGAAATCAGGGTATTTACCCGACCACATATAGTAGCGCACCTTCATGTTTGTGTATGTATGTTTCTCCTGCCTACTTCCTAAGTTCCGGAGAAAGACATGGGTTATATAAGAGACCTGATCCATTCTTATTAAGGAATGGAAATGATTGTCTTATTCTATACCTGCGTATTTCTCTGTGGGCTGGCGATTGGGTGCCTGATAGGCGGGGGCAGGGGATCCGGCTAACTGTTGTCTGTCCAGCGCTGTGATTCCCCTTGGTTTGAGTACTAGATCTTTTACGGTCCCCGTTGAAGCTGGCCCTCGACTTGAAGGTCAGTTATTTCAAATGCAGCTGCTGGGCGCCCGAACGTTCGTTCGTATTCCAGTCCGCTGTGGACTGTGACCCAGCTGAGGCGGTTCTGGTACTTGGGGCGTAGGTGGTTCCGGAACCCGATATTTGGGTCTGGTGTGAATCATTTCACGAATCTGGTTAGGAGTGTTTTTTCCTTTTTACCTTTGCTATGGCTTTGTTGTACCTTTTCGTATTGTTTCTTTGGGCGGTTTGTTAGCCGTTGTTCAGCGCTGATATGGCCTGTGGGCGGCAGCGGTTATGTCAGCCCCGTTGTGTAATCGCTCGTCGGTCGGCGTGCACTGAGTCATGTTTGCGCACGCCCAGTTCCAATTCTGGTGTCTGCCGTTGTTGTACAGCTCTTTGTCGGGGGGTGCGGGTAGCACTGTTGTTTGTTTTTAGTTGCCGCACTTTTGTCCGTTGTTTTTGTTTTGCGGCATGTTTCAGTCACCGTGTTGGGTTATCAGTAAATTTGTTTCATTGCGTGTTGGCTTGTTTGCCAATGGTGCAGCGTTCACTGTGCCGCTGGGCGTTAGACTGGTTCTCGCGCGTGGCAGTTTTTCTGCTTTTAATTGGCCGCGTGGTCCCTTGTGACTGTGAGTCATCAGTGACAATTGTTGCTGGTGTTTGTTAATTGCGTCTTGACAGAATCTTTGGCTTTTTCCGATGTTACGGATTCTGGCCTGGGATTTTTGTCTTCCCTAGTGTTTTCTGAGTATGAGCTCTAGTGCGTCGTTCGTTATTTCTTTTCCGTGTTGTTTCTTAGGTCGGCTTGTTTGCCCGCGCCTTAGTTGTGCGCTGAAAAGTTTCTCGTTCGTAGCGGGTTGCCACTTGCTGGGCCCAGTCTAGGACACTGGCGCGATTTAGTTGGTTGCCGTCATTTTTTCCGCGTCCCGTGCGGGTTGGGCCGTGGGCATCGCGTGGCCAGGGCCGGCCTCGCCCAAACCGGGCCCTGCAGCACGCGCATCCCTGCAGAGGCAACTGAATAAACATTAATGCACATGTGGCCCTGCAGAGACAAGAAACATGGATGAAATGGCCTCTTGCTCATGCATTCCTGCAGAAAAAAAGAGACAGTACATACATGCCCAAGGGTCAAACACCTGGATGCACAAGGGTACCTGCGGAAAGAGGCATGGATGTTAACGTGTCCTAGCCGACCAATGAGAACACAATCATGCACATGAAAAGGGACATGCACATGCACAAGGGGCATAGACGTATATGTTGGTCATCTGGTATCGTTATTGGCTTAGTTTCAGTAGTTGTCAGTGGCATTTTAGTCGGCCGCGCGTCGTTTTTTGTTTGGCGTGTCTGACTCATTGCTTATGCATGATTCATTTCGGGGTCGGGTATTCGCATTTTGTTCTATGCGTTAGGTAATTTGGATTCCCAGATTTTGTTGCGACTTTTGTGCGTTGTTATTGGTGGGGAGGTACACGTTGTATTAAGTCCGTTCGTGACTGTAGTTTCCTTCCTTGTTTTTTCCACCCGCGCGGTAGGTTCTGCCCATTTTGCTTTCGATTCATGGCGTTATTTCCTTAAGGTTCTTTTCATGAGTCTCCTGTTCCGAGTGTGTTTCTAGGCCAGTTTTTGGCGAGTTGTTCCGTCCAGGCCTCAATGGTTTGCCTGTCAGTTTTGGGTCTTGAAACTGGGCGTCGTTTGTCTGGTGAGCGTGAGTTATTTCATATCACGCCTTGGTCCACGCGCTCTCAGTTACTCAGTCTTGGCGTGTGCCGTTATCGTGGGCCCCGCGCCGTTATGCGCGTTTGTTTCGGGCGGTGTAATCAACGGTCCTTCGGGTTGTTGGTTCGAGCCCTGTTGTGTTCGCCTTCACTCGTTACCGGAGTGTCCCGTGTTCCAGAATGTTGCGTTTGCAGTTTGTTCATTGCTCGTCGCGCGCTTAGGTTACCCTTCTCTTGGCGTTGCGTGTCCAGTTTTGGAGTTTAGCGCGGTAGCTGTGGGTTTAGCGTGGTTCGGTGCGCTAACTTCACGGGTAATTGACCTGTGGCTGCCATGTGCTGTCAGTGGCATTTTAGTCGGCCTCGTGTAGTTTGTGTTTGGTTTGTGTGAATCATTGCTTATGCATGATTCATTTCGGGCCCGGTTATTCGCATTTGTTCTATGCGTTAGGTAATTTGGTTTCCCAATTTTTTTCCTGCGACTTTTGTGCGTTGTTATTGGTGGGGAGGTACACGTGGCGTTAAGTCCGTTCGTGACTGTGTAGTTTTCTTCCTTGTTTTTTTTCCCCCGCGCGGTAGGTTCTGTCCATTTCGCTTTCGATTCATTGCGTTATTTTCATGAGTCTCCTGTTCTGAGTGTTTTCTAGGCGGCCAGTTTTTGGCGAGTTTGTTGCGTGTGTTTGTCATCTCATTACTTTGAGATAGTTTTAATTCCTTGAGTCTTTTTATTGGCCGCCCGCATTTTCTCTTCTAGCCGGCTGCTTGAGCGCCTCGTTTGTTAGTATCCTGGCCGCCTCTTTGTGAACTACGTTTAGTTCGTTGGTCCGGTTTACGATTTTCTGTTTCGTAAGTGCGAGCAGGGTGGCCAAGGATGAGTTTGTTTAACTCTTTTATCTTGTTCTGCAGACAAGTTTGATCTTGTTCAGATCTTTTACGGTCCCCGTTGAAGCTGGCCCTCGACTTAGGTTATTTCGATTGCAGCTGCTGGGCGCCCGAACGTTCGTTCGTATTCCAGTCCGCTGTGGACTGTGACCCAGCTGAGGCGATTCTGGTCAGTGATTCTGGTATTTGGGGCGTAGGTGGTCCCGGGACCCGATATTTGGGTCCGGTGTGAATCACTTCACGAGTCTGATTGGGAGTGTTTTTTTCCTTTTCCCTTCGCTATGGCTTTGTTGTACCTTTTCGTATTGTTTCCGAGCGGTTTGTTTGCCGTTGTTCAGCGCTGTGGCTGGGCGCTGATATGGCCTGTGGGCGGCAGCGGTTATGTCAGCCCCGTTGTGTAATCGCTCGTCGGTCGGCGTGCATGAGTCATGTTTGCGCGCGCCCAGTTCCAATTCTGGTGTCTGCCGTTGTTGTACAGCTCTTTGTTTAGGCTGTGTTATTTTTTGTGCTTTTGGTTTGAGTTGTGTGTGTGTACACTGTCCTCCCCGTCTTATGATCAAACCTCGCGTTTTGTAGTACGAGGATGCTTCTTCCCCAGGGTTTCACGAATGTGTTTCGTTGTTTCTAGGCCTTATGTTTGCCTGGTTAAGACGGCTGTGTTTGATAGGTCCTCGTGGGGCCTTGTTTTTTGTAACTTCCCGTTCAGAAGTGAAGTCAAGGCTTGTTTTGCCCTGTAGTGGGTTTTCTTTGTTTTGTTTGTTTTTATTTGTTGTGAGGGAGTCATTTGTTGTATGACTAGGTGTGTGTATAAATGGTGCCAAACATCGCACACCAACAACACGTTCTTTAAGCCTGTTTGTTCTGGCTTGGCCGTATACACAAGGTTTTATGACACAGGTCTAGATTTTGTTACGTCACTTCATTCCCTTAGTGTATTTCGAGCACATTTTTGCTTGCAATAAGCTAGGCACTGCTCTCATCAGCGGACCAACCTAACCACACTGGTGATGGACACCGAACTTTTCTTTTTGTTGTAACTGTTCTGTGGATTTCTATTTTTTGTTGGTGTCACTTTTTGTTTTTCGGTTCATTGCGTTGTTGGGGGGGGGGGGGGGGTGCAGGTCGCACTCTTCCGTTGTTTTTTTGTTTTGCGGCATGTTTCACCGTGTTGGGTTATCAGTTAATTTGTTTCATTGCGTGTTGGCTTGTTTGCAATGGTGCAGCGCTCACTGTGACGCTGGGCGTTTAGACTGGTTCTCGCGCGTGGCAGTTTTTTGGTCGCGCGGTCCCCTGTGACTGTGAGTCATCAGTGGCCATTGTTGCTGGTGTTTGTTGCGTCTTGACAGACTCTTTTGGCTGTTTCCGATGTTACGGATTCTGGCCTGGGATTTTTGTTTTCCCTAGTGTTTTCGGAGTGCGAGCTCTAGCGCGTCGTTCGTTATTTCTTTTCCGTGTTGTTTCTTAGGTCGGCTTGTTTGCCTTAGCGCGTTAGTTGTGCGCTGAAATACTCGTGCCCGATTGAGCCTGGCTTACTGTCCCTATTTCCTATTTCTAGTATCAGGGACTAGCTAGTTTGACTTATTTGGGGGGGGGGGGGGATTATGGGGAATAAGACCAAGGTTTAAGAATAGCTAAAAGGGACGGTAGACAAAGCCACACGGCCAGTAAAAGTCGATCTCGCTCACTTTAGTCGTTATGTCATAAGTCTGACTTTAGTTTTACTATCGGTAGCACAAAGCTAATCCGAACTCTTATCCCACTAAAACAACGGTCCTTTCTTCAACGGACAAAGTTAAAAATTCTTTATTTCAACTAAAAGTTTAAAATTGTACTAGCAAAATATAGAGTATCAGTTTAAAATTGAATTAAAAGCTAGGTTAAAATTGATGGACTAATTCATTTCACTTTCTCAAGTTTCTCTAGGTCATCTCGTTTGGCAAGAAGATGGTTGTGCCATAGGACCACCTGCCCGCTCAGGGTGCCCAGAGCCCTGACGACACTTCGCCAATCCTCTTTTTTAATTATCAGAATTAGCTCATCCATCCTTTTCTGTGTATCCCTCAGTACTTTATCTCTCCACTGATGGGAACTGTATCGACTGTGAACTTCAGTCTCCGTGCCAGATTCGGCCACACCCTCACCCTGGGTACAAAGACCCGATGGGAGAGAGTGCTCGACCTGATTGACAACCGGAGGGGCAGTTTGGAGATCATCAGTCTGTTGACCGGAATCCTTAGTGGTTTTGGTCTGCAATACTGTCTCTTCAGGGACAGCAGTTGCAGCTGTATTAGACTCTAAATTTTGACTGAGGCTTTGAGAAGAAGTATTTAAAACAGAAGAAATCTGAGTCCGGCTGGGCAGCGTCAAAGGCTTAGCCCATGCAGTTTTGTCTAAACTAGGCGAAGCAGGCCTGTGGATATTGTTTTCCTTGGCAGCTGCTCGTTGATTAATGTTCAGCTGAGCTCTATAGAGTGCTGTTTTGTAAGGAATATAGTTTTGATTCCTTACTTTATTTGCCTCTCGGAAAAGAATTATTTTGGGGCATTTTTGGTATGCGGCACTGTGTGGACCGCCACAGTTGACACACTTTGGCACCGCCGTGTCGGGACAGTCCGCACGACGGTGTTTTGTGCTTCCGCAGCGAACACAGGTCGCGTGCTTTACTCTGCACACCTTTGCCGTATGACCCAATCGGCAACAGTTGGCACAATGTGCCGCCGTGGGTGCATACGGCTCCAGTGGGCAGATCCGGGCTCCAATTTTAATCTTGGATGGTAGGCTGATCAGATCAAAGAAATCAATTTTAATGGCCCTAGAGGCCGTGCCATCTCTATTTGTGAGTCGAGTAATGGCAACATTGAAGCCCTGCTGTTTGAGTGCGCGGGCAATCTCCACGGGGTCCTCAGCATGGGGGACACCGTGGACAACGCCCACCACTCTAGGGGTGGGGACAACACACTCAACGTGTGCCCCGCCTATATTGGTTTTTCCACAGAGTTTTTGTTGTGCCCTTAAATTCGGACATGAAATGATCCAGAGATTATGCCCTATAGGTCTAAGAGAGATCTCCGACGGAGTCGTTCCAGCAGCCTCACAGATGTGTGGCTGCTGTGTGCCGTGGCTGCGGATGAGACTAGCGCCAGTCCCCAGGTCCCGAAGCCGGACCGGGAACCTGCACCACTCCTCCGCAACCGGCTCAGCCATCGCTCCGTTAGTTCTCTCTCCATTCCGATAGGTTTTATTGTTTTTACGACGATGGTCTCTAACGACCGTCTGAAAACTGATGGACGTCCCCATCCTCCTCCCCCCTCCCCCCCCCCCCCGGCCCCACACTGTCCATCTCCTGAACAGATGTGCCGGTTTGGGATTTGGGTGAGGCGTCCTCTTGCCTAAGGTTTAAAGAAACCTGTTGTTCAACAGACTTATTCTGATCTATGAGTAAGGTGGGATCACAGGACAGTGAAACTGTCTGTGACACGGCACCTTCAACATTAGCTTTATCCAGATTTTGCGTTGCCATAGCGGCGGGGGGGGGGGGGGGGGGGGGGGGTTGAAGACACCCTATGCTCCCCACGCCCTAACTGGCGGGGTGAATTTGATGAGGAAGAATTTTTCCTCTTATTTCTAGGTTTGATTTTTGTTTTTTTTCTTTTTAGGGGGTTTCTCTCCATCAGAGGAGGATACTGATCCAAAAAGATCGTCCATGACTAGGTCCGGACAGCGTGTCTGAAAGTTAGACGCGCCGCCGGGCTGTGTTCTACTATATCACGAACAGAGCTACAAACTGATAGTATCAACGCGGTCTAGTATACTAGGCCGCGCGTTTGACCTTTGCCGCGCCAACTGGGTGAGCGATGCTGACCCAGATATGGCGCTAGAAACTTTTCAACTCCGCAACCAACCAAGTGGCGCGGTAAAAATACTTCAGGTTATCTGGTTATTTTTAAATTTTAAGATTGCAACCTAGCCAGAAGTAAGCCAGACTCAAGTAAGGTATACCTTCTCTAATTTCACTTATTTTTTTTTGAAATTTAGAGGCCGACCGAAGTGAGTCCCTCAGGCGGCTGACGGTAGGCGTTGGCGTAGTTATTGGCTTTTGGCTGTGGCGTAGTGGTACTGGCACTGGGGTAGTGGTGTACAGTGGCGACAGCGTTGGGAGCATGGATGGCTGATGCTGGGGTAGCTGAAGCGTAGTGGCAGGTAGCGCCGCGGCAAGCTGGCATATAGTGGTGAGCGAAGTTCAAGAAGGCTAGCAGCGTGGCTGTGACCAAGACCCAAAAACAACCCAGAGGCTGTGAGGTCGAAGTGAGCGAAGTGACGAAGAATACTCGTGCGCAGCGGGTTGCCACTTTATACCCGTTGCTGGGCCCAGTCTGTGACACTGGCGCGATTGATTGATTGATTGATTTCTTCATTTTTTTGTCCCACTGGCACTTAAAGTGAATCGGGGACTAGCTACAATAGCTTTTGTTACTCATAATGTATCGAAATCAAAGATAGGTCAAGTATTAAAAATCTATATCTAAGAATCGGTTATATACAATCGACAATTAAATTTGGTCTCTCACCCACAGAACCAACGGTCGGTTAATTAATTAAAATGGAATTTAATGAAAATAATCTTGGTTAAAAGAAAGTTAAAATTCAAGGACCATCGATAAAAATTCGAAAAGTTAAAAATGTCTTCTCAACCAACTAATTCATTATTTACAACAAATATCAGTGACAATCTAATCAAGTCTCAAGACGAAGGTGGATCAGAGCCAGCAATGCTCACTATTAAATTTATCGGAAAAAAGCATCATTCAGATTAATTTCGAAAAAACCGGTAATTTAAGTATAGTTGTAATTTCAACAATAGTATTAGCATTTGCGTTTTCTATAATTGATTGTAGAGACGTGGCATTCGGATAGGCGGTTCTAAGACTAGCGCAATAAGCGGCGAAGGCCTCACATCCCAAAACCGCGTGGTCGGGGGTGAAGCCCTCGCCGCAGTAACACGTCGGGCGGGCCAATCTGGCACACCAGCCGCCAGTACAAATCCTGTTAATTGACCCGTCTAAAAAAGGTAATTTGTATATAACATGATTATTTGTAATTCTATAGGCAAGGATGTTTGGAAACTCTCTAGCCAGAATCAGGTTATTATCATTATTTATCTGGGTTATAGCTTTATTAATTTTAGTTTTGGCATTTTGTAGGGACTGAGTGAGCCGCACGGGCTGGGCACCCGGTTCACCAGATGCACCTGCCCGAGCGGCCCGATCAGCCGCCTCATTACCTAGTATTCCGACATGGGAGGGGACCCACTGGAGAGCGACCCCAATCCCCCTGAGACTAAGTTGATTAATCATTAACTTTATTTCTAATACTATGTCAGGTCTACCAGAGCAATCATTATATTTTAAACTCTGCAATGCAGATTTTGAATCTGTGCAGATTAGAAACTGATACATTTGCAGCGGCAAGGTTAAGACGTGATCTAGGGCCATAAGAATGGCCACCAGTTCTACCGTACAAATAGACCAGCCGCTGCCCATAGTATAACTAATAGTTTTGTTTAAGGACGGTATGACCACACCGCTCCCTGCATCTCCGGCATCATTAATAGACCCATCGGTATATGCAGTGAGCGAGTGTGGGTATTGTGTCTCCAAATACTCCAGAGTCACAAGTCTCTGGAGGTTTGGGTCACTTTTTTTGTTAATACTTGGTACTTCTGTACTAATTGAGGCCACGAGGAGGGTCCAGGGTGGATAGGGTGAAAGCGGAACCGGTTTAATTATCTGGGGAGTCACATCAGCCTTAGTTTGGACTTCATGGACCAGTGATGTTAAAGAAGGTTGTATGTTACGTTTTTGAATTGCATGGATCGCTAATTCCAGGCGATCCATGTTTAGTTCACTATGAAATGATTCCTGGGCGTTATTCGAAGTATTAAATATTCGATTCAAGTAATTTGCACATGATTTTAGACGAAATTGTTCAAGAGGTAGTATTTTGGTGAGGGCATATACTGCTTTATTTGAGGTAAACTCAGGCACTTCTACTATGCACTTTAGCGACCTCATCTCAGCGGATTCTAGCATTTTAAGAGTACTTTTGGATGCTGAAAGAAAACATTCCGCACCGTAGTTGAGATTAGAACGCACAAGCGCATGGTGTAGGTGTAAAAGCAGTCTAGTATTTCTGCCCCACACCTCATTCTTAAGGATTTTAATGATATTTACTGCTTTATTAGCCCTACAAATAAGGCTATTTACATGTAGTGTCCAATTTAATGTAGAGGTAAAAATTACGCCCAGGAATTTGATTTGAGTTAACAAGTTAACTGAATGTTTAGTACCAAAATTACTAACAGTTATTGGAATACCAAATTTGGCCTTTTGAGTACTAAAGATTATCAATTGAGTTTTTTCTGGAGCTAACTCAAATCCGTTATTTTCCAGGTATTTTTGAACGAGGTCAATAGCCTTTTGAAATTTCATAGTTTTTTCCGGAGATATTTCTCTCTCAGAAGCATTTATAGTTTTAACCGGTTTTCATGTGGCTATGTCATCGGCATATTGAGAAATTTTAAGCGAATTTTTAGTATATTTATCTAGTTTGTCTTTTAAATAGGCCGGGAGATCCGCCATCATAATATTGAATAAAATTGGAGCTAAGCAGGTACCTTGTGGTACTCCACAATCAGTTTTATGTGTTTTTGAGAGGGCCTGTCGATTCCTGACCTGAAAAGTTCGTTTTAAAAAATTTTCTAAGTATTTAAAAATGTTTCCGTTTAGACCAAGCATATAGATCTTATGCAAAAGTTTTTTATGCCATACGACGTCAAACGCACGTTTGACGTCGAAAAAAAACCGCCATAACTTTTTGTTTCCTTTTAAAAGCCTGTTTAATTGTAGAAGATAAGGTATATAGCTGGTCGGATACAGATCTATATTTTCTGAAACCAGCCTGAACTTTGGGAATAATATTATTCTTGTCCAAGAAATACTCTAACCTATTTTTAACTAACCGCTCAAAAATTTTACTAATGTGCGATGTTAGAGTTATAGGTCTGTACGAAGTTACCAGGTTTCGTGGTTTATTCGGTTTGGGGATAGGAATTACCAACCCATGTTGCCAGGCCAAGGGAAGATGACCCTCCTCATAACACTGGTTATATAAATTTAATAGTAGTTTCCTTCCTTCAAGGGGGAGGTTTTTTAACATGATATAAGTTATTTGATCATGTCCAGGTGTTATTTTTGTAGATTTAGTCTGTGATAAGACAGAATCAAGTTCTACCATAGAAAAAGGAAGATTAATTAAGGCAGTATCTCCCGACTCAGGAGCTACTTGACTATCAAATACCAACTTATCTTCTTCTGCAATTCTGAGGTTTTTTGCAGCAGAATCAAATTTGTCGGTAGTACAAATGTTAGCAAATGTTTCTGCCAAGATTTCTGCTTTTTCTTGGTCAGTAGTATATGTTAAATTATTAACTACCAATGGGGTAGGTGAAGGATTTTTTTTGATTTTTAAACTTTTTAACAATTTTCCATGCCCTGGTCATATCCGTAGGACAATTAATTTCATTAGTTATCATCTTATCCAACGATTTAAGTTTAGCCAGGGCAATGGTTTTGTTACATTGTATATTTGCCGATTTCATAGCCACATGGTCATCTAAATGCTTCGTTTTTTTCCATTTATTATAAGCTCTCTTTTTTTCCTTTACAGCCCTCTCGCATTCATCACTCCACCAGGCATTAGAGGGTTTATCAGGTGGAGTTCCCCTACTACGAGGGATAGCTATTTCAGCTGCTTTAAGTACCACTTTAATTAGGGAGCTGTTGAAGTTTTCAATATTAGTTATATCAATAGTATCTTTATTTTTATTAAATTTTTCCTGAAATACTATCCAATTTGCTTTTTCATATTGAAATTTATCATTAGGTTGGGGGAGATTATTAGTCAGTTGAGATTTTAAATCAAGTTCCAGGGATATTGGTAGGTGATCACTCCCCATAGGATCATCGCCCAATACCCAAGAAACATCCAAGAAAATATTGTTAGAGGCTAAGGTAAGATCCACCGCTGATGGGTGTAATAGGTTATTATCTGGTATTCTAGTCAATTCACCACTATTCAAAATAAGGAGATTTGATTTAGTTATATCATTAGCTTGTTTATGGTCTATATTACGAGTGTCTGGAATTTCAGCATGCCACAACGGGTGGTGTATGTTAAGGTCTCCCATAACCAACCACCCACCACCCGGGAGGGCACCCAGCCACTCCAGGCCTGTTGGTGAGACCGATTTAGGTGCATAAAGATTAAGAATATTAATAACTTTATGCGTATTAATTTTAATTTGAATATAATTACTATAAATAGGGTGTGTTTCGTGCATAGTAACCGGTGATTGCATTATTACATGATCAATCCCTATTTTAATATAAGTGGCTGTAAAAAATTTTTCATTAAATTTGGTAGAAGACTCAACTACTGGGGGATAATGAAATCCCGTAATAATAGGTAGTTTGAGTTTGGTTTTAAGCAAGGATTGTAAACAAATCACATGGAATTCGTTCTTTTCCAAGTAATTAATTAAATAGTGGATATTAGTACCTATAGCGCGACAGTTCCACTGAAGGATTTTTAACTTGTCGCTATTCATCACTCCCATGACGGTGAATAAACCTATCGCCGTAGTCTAAGGCTTTACTATTAAAATTATCTAGTCAGGCAATATTAGGATTGGTGAGCAGTGGGACCAGGATAGACATGATGAGTTGATTAAACTGCAGCATGGCCATCACAATCCCCTGCACATTTCCTCCAGTGATTGCCTCAGTCAGCTTTTGCATTTGTTGAACAATGTCCCTGATCATGAATTCTTTCAGCCCAGGGCCACCGTTTTCTCGCCGAACCTCTCCAAATTCGAGAGACCTACGAGAAAAAGAACTCTGTTCCTCCAGCCCCTCCATCAAAGATGGAGGTGGGGGTGGTAGAGGAGGAGATTTATCATTATCTTCTACAACTACTACCTTAGTTTGTTGACTATTTTTAATCAGAATATCTATGTACGAGACAGACTGATTGGATTTAGCCTGTGGGGCGGGGTTTTTGCGAGCGGGCTGCAAACGGGTAGCAGGAAACCTGGTCCACGCTGTGGCATCCAGATCTTTCGGCAATGAAGCTTTATTAGCACCCTCATCTTTTTTGTTAGTGATTTTAGTTTGGGCCCTCCTCAAGGCCTCCTTGTACGGAATGTAATTTTCATTCCTAATTTTATTGGCTTCTCTATGGAGTATTATCTGGGGACATTTTTGGTAGGCTGCACTATGTGCACCACCACAATTAGTACATTTAGGAACTGCAGTGTCAGGACAGGCATCCCGGACATGGTCACGGCCGCCACACCTGACACACACTGCTTGCTTTGCTCTACACGTTCGAGCCACATGTCCCAACCTGCAGCACTTAGAACAGCGCAATGCAGGAGGGGCATATGGCTCGACCGGGAGATGATGTACTCCTATTTTAATTCTAGGAGGAAGCTTTGTTAGTTCATAGAAATCGATTTTTATCGCTCTCGAGGGGATCCCCTCCCTATTGGTGAGCCTAGTTACTTCAGTTCGGAAACCTTGTTTGCCAAGTAGAACTTTTATCTGGTTAACATCCTCAGCCAGGGGGATCCCGTGGGCCACCCCCACAACCCTAGGTGTGGGGATGGTACACTCAACATCCGCCCCACCGAGGTTCTTTTTAGAAGCTAACAACTTCTGGGATCTAGAGTTAGGACAAGAGACTATCCAAACATCCCTGCCTAGCTGTCTTAGAGTGATCTCGGATGGGGCGACACCAGCACCATCGCAAAGGTGGGGCTGAAGCGTGCCATGATCTCGGAGTCTGGAAGATCCAGTCCCCCGGTCATGGACCCTAACTGGGTAGGTGCACCACACCTCAGCAGCGGCGCCCGCGCCGCCGTCATCCTTGTTCACTATGGTTTGATTAGAGCGTTTTTTAGGAACCTTTTTGTTTGCTACTATTTTGAAAGGAGTTCTAAGAGGGGGGTCCCTTCCCTCACCCCCGCCGGCAGCAGAAATACCACCACCGGCAGGAGGAGGGAGGCCACCCTCAACACTATCAGTCTCATGGGTGGAATTCACGACCTCACTCCCGCCGTCACGAGAAGCCTCATTGACAACGAGAGGAGGCGGAAATCCATCCAAACTAATGTGTTCAGGAGAATTTTGATGGATGAGTGGGGACAGTCGAGGCAGTGTAGAAGCATCCACAACAGCATCCACTGACCCCCCTCCTCCAGTTTCCAAAACAGTTTTTGGGTGGGAGTTGCTAACCCTAAGCTCTCCCGGGACTGTGCCAGAAGCACGTGCAGTGTCCGGGGAGTGGGGAGGGGAAGAAAATACCCTAAGCTCTCCCCCGACCGGACCTCCTACTGAGTCCCGGTCGGGGGATAAAAGAGGCAGACTAATTCTGCCTTCCAAACTATCAGCAGATGTCGGTGCATGTGGGTTAGTGACATTGCTGGCCCTAGCCCTAGTCCGCTTGCGCTTAGACTTGCCACTCTTTTTCCTCTTACCCCTAGAAGGGGTACCTACTATATTTTCAGAGACCGACGAGGAGCCAGATCCATCGTCGATCTCTTCCGAAGAAGAAGACATAGACCCTATCAAGAAGTCCACATAATCGAGCGGGCCAGCTTACGTTTAGATAACTTCAATTTAAGACTTTATCTTTTAAGAAAAATGACTAAAACAATAAAAAAATTAATTAGATATTAAAAGTTATTTAACCAAGTTACTTGACCTTTCGACACCAGTACTTGCCACTAAGTGAGTTCACTACAAGGCGGTCCTAAAAAGGACTGTAGAATAGCGTGTAAAAGGCTGCGGCGTTGAAAAAAGCAGGCCGGTGAAGCAAAATCCAAGATGTCTGCCGGCTGTGTATGGTGCGACCCAATGCAGACAGCACGCGAAGAAGCGACAGTAGCAAGCAAGCACGAGGCGCGGCAATGGTGAGCTGTGGTAGCACGCGTGTCGAAGTGGCTGTGAACTGCGAGTATGAGGCGCGATTGGGTTGGTTACCGCTACTTATCCGCGCCCCGCGTGGCCGGGGCCGGCTCCGCCCACCCCGGGCCCCGCACACGCAACTCCGCCGAGACAGTGCACATCACTGCCCATGAGGCCCTGCAGAGACAAATCAACATAGATGAAAATGTGGCCCTGAGGGAGGAGTCCTAACTTCTCATGTGTCCCTGCAAAGAAAAGAAAACCACAAGCTCAAGGGTCCCTGCAGAAACCGGAGGCATAGATGCACATGGGTACCCGCGGACCTGGACATAGATGTTAGCGTGGCCCTGAAGAGAGAATAAATACAATTGCATCAAAGTCCCTGTAGAGATAAAAGGCATAGATGCACCCAGGTCCCCGCTGAAGGAGGCACAGATGTTCAGTCGTGTGTCTCTGCAGAGCAGAGAAACATACATGCATAAACGGTTTCCCTGCAGAAACAAGAAATCCAATTGCATATGCGTACATGCACACGGGTCTCTGGGACCACCTACCGAGACCACCTACGCCCCAAATACCAGAATCGCCTCAGCTGGGTCACAGTCCACAGCGGACTGGAATACGAACGAACGTTCGGGCGCCCAGCAGCTGCAATCGAAATAACCTTCAAGTCGAGGGCCAGCTTCAACGGGGACCGTAAAAGATCTGAACAAGATCAAACTTGTCTGCAGAACAAGATAAAAGAGTTAAACAAACTCATCCTTGGCCACCCTGCTCGCACTTACGAAACAGAAAATCGTAAACCGGACCAACGAACTAAACGTAGTTCACGAAGAGGCGGCCAGGATACTAACAAACGAGGCGCTCAAGCAGCCGGCTAGAAGAGAAAATGCGGGCGGCCAATAAAAAGACTCAAGGAATTAAAACTATCTCAAAGTAATGAGATGACAAACACACGCAACAAACTCGCCAAAAACTGGCCGCCTAGAAAACACTCAGAACAGGAGACTCATGAAAATAACGCAATGAATCGAAAGCGACATGGACAGAACCTACCGCGCGGGTGGAAGAAAACAAGGAAGAAAACTACACAGTCACGAACGGACTTAACGCCACGTGTACCTCCCCACCAATAACAACGCACAAAAGTCGCAGGAAAAAAATTGGGAGTAAACCAAATTACCTAACGCATAGAACAAATGCGAATAACCGGGCCCGAAATGAATCATGCATAAGCAATGATTCACACAAACCAAACACAAACTACACGAGGCCGACTAAAATGCCACTGACATCACATGGCAGCCACAGGTCATTTACCCGTGAAGTTAGCGCACCGAACCACGCTCAACCCACAGCCACCGCGCTAAACTCCAAAACTGGACACGCAACGCCAAGGGAAGGGTAACCTAAGCGCGCGACGAGCAATGAACAAACTGCAAACGCAACATTCTGGAACACGGGACACTCTGGTAACGAGTGAAGGCAAACACAACAGGGCTCGAACGAACAACCCGAAGGACCGTTGATTACACCGCCCGAAACAAACGCGCATAACGGCGCGGGGCCCACGATAACGGCACACGCCAAGACTGAAACTGAGAGCGCGTGGACCAAGGCGTGATATGAAATAACTCACGCTCACCAGACAAACGACGCCCAGTTTCAAGACCCAAAACTGACAGGCAAACCATTGAGGCCTGGACGGAACAACTCGCCAAAAACTGGCCTAGAAACACACTCGGAACAGGAGACTCACGAAAAGAACCTTAAGGAAATAACGCCATGAATCGAAAGCAAAATGGGCAGAACCTACCGCGCGGGTAGAAAAAACAAGGAAGGAAACTACACAGTCACGAACGGACTTAATACAACGTGTACCTCCCCACCAATAACAACGCACAAAAATCGCAACAAAATCTGGGAATCCAAATTACCTAACGCATAGAACAAATGCGAATACCCGACCCCGAAATGAATCATGCATAAGCAATGAGTCAGACACACCAAACAAAAAACGACGCGCGGCCGACTAAGATGCCACTGACAACTACTGAAACTAAGCCAATAACGATACCAGATGACCAACATATACGTCTATGCCCCTTGTGCATGTGCATGTCCCTTTTCATGTGCATGATTGTGTTCTCATTGGTCGGCTAGGACACGTTAACATCCATGCCTCTTTCCGCAGGTACCCTTGTGCATCCAGGTGTTTGACCCTTGGGCATGTATGTCAGTGTCTCTTTTTTTCTGCAGGAATGCATGAGCAAGAGGCCATTTCATCCATGTTTCTTGTCTCTGCAGGGCCACATGTGCATTAATGTTTATTCAGTTGCCTCTGCAGGGATGCGCGTGCAGGGCCCGGTTTGGGCGGGGCCGGCCCTGGCCACGCGATGCCCACGGCCCAACCCGCACGGGACGCGGAAAAAATGACGGCAACCAACTAAATCGCGCCAGGGTCCTAGAATGGGCCCAACAAGTGGCAACCCGCTACGAACGAGAAACTTTTCAGCGCACAACTAAGGCGCTAAGGCAAACAAGCCGACCTAAGAAACAACACGGAAAGGAGGAAAAAAATAAATAAATAAAAAAAAAAATAAATAAAAAAATAAAATAAAATAACGAACGACGCACTAGAGCTCATACTCAGAAAACACTAGGGAAGACAAAAATCCCAGGCCAGAATCCGTAACATCGGAAAAAGCCAAAGATTCTGTCAAGACGCAATTAACAAACGCCAGCAACAATGGTCACTGATGACTCACAGTCACAAGGGACCACGCGGCCAATTAAAAGCAGAAAAACTGCCACGCGCGAGAACCAGTCTAACGCCCAGCGGCACAGTGAACGCTGCACCAATGCACACAAGCCAACACGCAATGAAACAAATTTACTGATAACCCAACACAGTGAAACATGCCGCAAAACAAAAACAACGGACAAAAGTGCGGCAACTAAAAACAAACAACAGTGCTACCCGCACCCCCCGACACTAAAGAGCTGTACAACAACGGCAGACACCAGAATTGGAACTGGGCGTGCGCAAACATGACTCATGCACGCCGACCGACGAGCGATTACACAACGGGGCTGACATAACCGCTGCCGCCCACAGGCCATATCAGCGCTGAACAACGGCAAACAAACCGCCCGAAGAAACAATACGAAAAGGTACAACAAAGCCATAGCAAAGGTAAAAAGGAAAAAACACTCCTAACCAGATTCGTGAAATGATTCACACCAGACCCAAATATCGGGTTCCGGAACCACCTCCGCCCCAAGTACCAGAACCGCCTCAGCTGGGTCACAGTCCACAGCGGACTGGAATACGAACGATTGATTTGATTGATTGTACATTGCTTAACGTCCCGACAGCAACAAGGCTTTCTCAGGACGTGCCTGCACTGCTTGTGAAAAAAAAACTAAACAGAACATTGAATGTATGTCACCAGCCGGTCAAATACGTTAAATAAACCTAACACATGGGGCCTAAATAAAGCTAAGACCATTTAGCAACACACATCCAATATCAAGCGCTACAGGCAGTGCAGACAGTAGGGAGAGTTTTAAAAAGGCAAATACAGGTGAATGGACAAAGGGTAGACAGAAACGCATGCCCCAGAATGGAGAGAAAAACCCACCCTGTGGGGCTGACCAGGGTGACCCTGGGAACTAAAAAATACCTAACCCCACCCAAGTCCCCCAGGGCAGACCCGGGTGGGGTTGGAATACGAACGAACGTTCGGGCGCCCAGCAGCTGCATTTGAAATATCTGACCTTCAAGTCGAGGGCCAGCTTCAACGGGGACCGTAAAAGATCTGAACAAGATCAAACTTGTCTGCAGAACAAGATAAAAGAGTTAAACAAACTCATCCTTGGCCACCCTGCTCGCACCTACGAAACAGAAAATCGTAGACTGGACCAACGAACTAGAAAATGCGGGCGGCCAATAAAAAGACGCAAGGATTTAAAACTATCTCAAAGTAATGAGATGACAAACACACGCAATGAACCAAACCGGACCAACTCGCCAAAAACTGGCCTAGAAACACACTCGGAACAGGAGACTCATGAAAAGAACCTTAATGAAATAACGCAATGAATCGAAAGCGAAATGGACAAAACCTAACGCGCGGGTGGAAAAACAAGGAAGGAAACTACACAGTCACGAACGGACTTAACACAACGTGTACCTCCCCACCAATAACAACGCACAAAAATCGCTAAAAAATTGGGAACCCAAATTACCTAACGCGTAGAAAAAAAATCTCAAGGCAATGAGGTAACAAACACACGCAATAAACCAAATACCAACGAACCAACTACAACCGAAACAACTGGGAAAAAGAACAACGGCACGCTCGGGAAAAGAAAAAAAAAACAAAAAAAAAAAACAAGTTTAATAAAAATAAAAACTCCCAAGAGCACTGCCAGAAATCTAACTCTCTTGCTCTATGAGTCACCGAACAAAAACGCCGAATGCACACAACAAACAGGCTAAAAGAACGTGTCGTTGGTGTGCGATGTTTGGCCCTTTTTATATAAACACACTCGGAACAGGAGACTCATGAAAAGAACCTTAATGAAATAACGCAATGAATCGAAAGCGAAATGGACAGAACCTACCGCGCGGGTGGAAAAAACAAGGAAGGAAACTACAGTCACGAACGGACGGTAATACAACGTGTACCTCCCCACCAATAACAACGCACAAAAGTCGCAACAAAATTTGGGAATCCAAATTACCTAACGCATAGAACAAATGCGGATACCCGGGCCCGAAATGAATCATGCATAAGCAATGATTCAAACACACCAAACAAAAAACGACGCGCGGCCGACTAAAATGCCACTGACAGAACACGTCAATCAAGCGGGGGCAACTACTGAAACTAAGCCGAGAAACAGTCACAAGGAAATGTGACAAACAAGAAAACTGAACACAAGGGCAAAACAAGCCTGGACATCACTTCTGAACGAGAAGGGGAAAAAACAGGTACAATAACGGGTGCTGAAAATGAGGACGCGCACGCACACGTATGCACTATCTCAAGCCCAGCTTTGAACTTGCAACGTGAACATGCTAACAGTTGGCGCGGGGGCCGCTCAGCTACCCAAAGACCGATGACCAAACATTATGCAACATTACAAGGAGGGTACAGCCTTGGAAGTGACTCAATAGCCGGGCCCGCCGTCACATTCTAACTCAAACCCGTAAATCTGTGAACACTCTGGGACTGGTAACACAGATACCAAATACCCAACATGTGCATGTGGAGTGTGCCCTTGTTTCTGTTCTCTGCAGGGACACTTGGACATCTATGCCTCCCTTTGCAGAGACCCGTGTGCATGTACGCATCTTATGCAATTGGATTTCTGGTTTCTGCAGGGAAACCGTTTATGCATGTATGTTTCTCTGCTCTGCAGAGACACACGACTGAACATCTGTGCCTCCTTTAGCGGGGACCTGGGTGCATCTATGCCTTTTATCTCTACAGGGACTTTGATGCAATTGTATTTATTCTCTCTTCAGGGCCACGCTAACATCTATGTCCAGGTCCGCGGGTACCCATGTGCATCTATGCCTCCGGTTTCTGCAGGGACCCTTGAGCTTGTGGTTTTCTTTTCTTTGCAGGGACACATGAGAAGTTAGGACTCTTCCCTCAGGGCCACATTTTCATCTATGTTGATTTGTCTCTGCAGGGTCTCATGGGCAGTGATGTGCACTGTCTCGGCGGAGTTGCGTGTGCGGGGCCCGGGGTGGGCGGAGCCGGCCCCGGCCACGCGGGGCGCGGATAAGTAGCGGTAACCAACCCAATCGCGCCAGTGTCCCAGACTGGGCCCAGCAACGGGTATAAAGTGGCAACCCGCTGCGCACGAGTATTCTGCGACCAAGAACGGCCATTTTACTTAAGCGAAAAGTAGATTAGCCCCCTACGCTTCAGTCCAACCTAGGCTTACGATTTTTATTGGAGCCAGGGCTGGCTAGGACGGGCCCGTGGCCCAAAGAGAAAATGGCCTCACAGGAGGACCATTCAAATTCGAATTCGAATGAAAATCTGAGTGAGCACCAAGATGGCTACCAGTCGGATTCAAATTCGAATGAGATCAATGGGCATGATGGCGCCCAAGGGCAAGATGGCGCCACAAAGCCAAGCAAAGTAGGGCGCAGCCAAGATGGCGGCCAGAAAGACAACAAAAAGCCAGCCGGCCCCAATCACCCAGCGGACAATGTAAAACCCCCTCGGGGGGCGAGACCATTGACCCGGTCATACGCGGCTAAAACACAGTCAGTGATATCTCAAGAAAACCAAGAGACCAATAGTAGCGACCCAAATGAAATAGAGGAAAACTCACCTCTAGGCCATGAGATTGAGAACACAGACCCTGATGCTGACTCAGATTCAGATTCAGAGGACGAACAAACGTATAAGAAAGTGCGCTACCGACAACCACGGAAACATGCCCAACAAAAACGAGAAATAAAAATCTTCTCTTTCCCCGTCATGATCACCCCAGACAACGAGGCATCGGACCTCTTCCTTATGCCGATTAAAAAACTAAATGAGCTGATATCGGAAGCAATCAGCCCCCCTGTAGACACACGCAGGATCCCCTACGGAAAGCGCATCCTGATAGCTTGCGCAACCGGGGAAATCCAAAACAGAGCGATAACCAAAAAACAAATCGGGTCGACCAAAGTAACTTGCTCAATCCCCAACCCACCAAGAGACAGAAAAACCCAAGTCAAAGCTATGGGAGTAATCAAACCCATTCACCCTGAAGAAGAACTCACATTCGTTGAAGCAGAAATTCAAAAGCACCACCCTCGAGCCAGAGTGCTCAAACGACTCACCAACAGAGATGGTCAGTGGCATTCCCAGAGGAAACTCTTCCAAAAGCAGTCAGGATAGGAGGTGAGATACTACATATCGATAGGTTCCGAGGGAGGGCACTGATGTGCAGAAATTGCCAGCGGTTTGGCCACCCCACCCAAGCATGTCGAAACTTAGTGCGTTGCGCAAAGTGCGGAGAGGGCCACAAAACCGCTGAGTGTACACGGACCAACCCAAAGGAGTTTCAATGCCCAAACTGTGATGCCCGGGGGCACGCGGCCCACTATGGAGGCTGTGAGCTCTAGAAACAGCACAACAAGGCCACCCGCGTCGCCGGTTTGGGGATCAAATCTTACACCGAGGCACTCGGCGACTGGAGGCCATCTCAGGCGCACTCCCACACCCAATCCAAACACCCCGACAACAACACCAGGCAAACGCAAAGCACCCAGGCGATAGCATATGAAAATTCTGCTAAAAAAGAAAGGAACCTGACAGGAAGGCCCATAGAAGCACCCCCCCCCCCCCCCCCCCCCCTGGAGTCAGCCAAACCGGTAAACACCCGACAAGATGACGCCAGAACAGCCCAAAGGCAGGTAATTAGTAACCAACCCACGCCAAATAGGAGGAAACTGCCAAATCCACCAACAAACCCAAACAACACCCAACGCAGTCCCCCCCAGCAGACCACCCAGCAATCCAACAATAACCAACAAACGCAAGAACACCTCCAAATGCCAGAACAGAGAAGGGTCGCCCACAATCCAAAGGAGATAACCATAGATCTGTCCGAGCCAGTCTTCATCTCCTGGGAAGAGGTGGAAAGGCGCTATGGCCAAACCAAATCAACGGAAGAAGAGCTAGACCAGGGGAGACAGCTGTCCCAAAGGATCCAATTTAGGGCCAACGTGCGTACATGGTTACTGAGCTGGAGCCACATCCAAATGAGAGACATTAAAGAAAACGGCAGCGAGGAAGAATTCGACACATTCCTTCGCTACTTTCATGCCACACTCGCAATAATATATTAAGATGGGAGGCTTACGCATTTTCCAATGGAACTGTAGGTTCCTGTACCCCAAATTAGCGGAATTACAAAACTGGTTAACCCCAAACCCCCCGGAAATCCTCGCCCTCCAGGAGACGGGTTTCCGGGATAAACCCCCCCAAATAAAAGGGTACAAATACCCACCCCTTTATAAAAGTAGGGCAAACCAAAGAGGAGGAGACGTAGCCATCTACACAAAAACAGAACTAGCAATAACAGAAATCCCCACACTCTAAACCCACACATACAGGCCATAATCGGAGAAATAATCACACCAACTAACCGAAAACTTAAAATAATAAACGTCTACATCCCCAATGAAAAAGCCTACTCCCAGATAACAGTAGAACATCTTAAAGACCTACTGCTGGCAGGGGACATGGTAGTAGGGGACTTTAATGCTAAGAGCCCCCAATGGGACGAGAGCCAAGTAACAGCAGATGCAGCCGGGAAAAAACTGGAAACAGCAGTAAATGAGACTCAACGCTGCATCCTAAACACAGGGGAGCCCACCCACATGTACGCGCAGGGGGGCAGTGACATCATGAATGCCCTAGACATAGCCATAGCCACAAACACCATCGCCGTGGAAACACAATGGCAAGTAAACGAAGACAACTTAGGGAGTGATCATTTCCCGACGCTAATAACAATCAAAGAAAAAAACCAAACTCCCCTACCACCAGACCATGGAGCCCCACAAAGAATAAATACCAAACGGACAAACTGGGAGAAATACCACGAAATCACTAGGTTCAACCCAAATTGGGACGAGAAACATAACATAGATGACAAAACGGCCCACATCACAGACCACATTATCAGATCAGTCACGGAATGCACACCGGTCAGATCTGATAATGGAAAACCAGGGAAATCCTGGTGGACAAAGGCCTGTGATCAAGAAGTTAGAAACAGGAAGAGGAAGCTTCAAATATGGAAGAAACACAAATCGCCTGAAAATAGGATCGAATACATACGTGCCAAAGCCATAGCGAACCACACCATCAAAGAAGCCAAACAAAACGAATGGTATGCCTTCACAGAATCAATTAATATCAACTCCAAGATTACAGAAAGCTGGGATAAAATCAAAGCCATAAACAACGGTCCGAGACGTAGTATGCCATCCCTCAAAAAAGGAAATGCAACATATGCCACAGACCAAGAAAAAGCTGAACTACTAGCTCACACCTTCAGCCAAGCTAGTTCCAACAACAACCTAACACCAGAATTTAGGGACATCAAACCCCACCTGAGCACATGCTTCACTATACCGACCCAAACAAATAACCACGAGCTAGACAGCGAGATAACACTACTGGAGTTAACTCAGGCCTTAAGAACCGCCGGGAAGGGTAAAGCCCCCGGCATAGATAGGATCACATATGAAATGATACAAAAAAGCCACCCCACCCTCAAAAACGCAATAGTCACCCTGTTTAATGACATATACACGCAAGGAATATTCCCCACGCAATGGAAAAAAGCAGTAGTATTCCCACTCCCCAAACCAGGTAAACCAACGCACCAACCCGATAGCTATAGGCCCATTTCACTAACATCCCAACTGGGCAAAACATTAGAAAGAATACTCAAATACCGACTTATGACCTACTGCGATAAACACCGCATCCTACCCCCACAACAAAGTGGTTTTAGGAAAAAACACAGCACGTTAGATCATCTAACCACCTTACAGCAGGAAATATTAAACACCCACCGAGAACGAAGAACCGAACTCGTAGGAATATTCCTGGACATAGAGAAAGCATACGACATGGTTTGGCACGATAAATTACTTAGCAGAATGGGCGACCTCGGAATAACAAGCAAAATGTATAGCCTAGTCAAAAGTTTCCTGGCAGACAGAAAAATAACAGTTAAAATAGGGAAATCAACATCCAAAGAACACCCACTAGAAAATGGGGTACCACAAGGGTCGGTGCTCAGCCCCATCCTATTCTCACTCCTGCTTACAGGATTACAACACGTAGTCAGGCACAACAAAATAATGCAATTTGCCGACGATACGTCACTAATAGGTAAGATCAAATGCAGACAAAGGAAATTTAAATGGGAACTAGTAGGATTCGAAGAGCTACAACAAGATCTAACCAGAATAGAGAAATGGCTAGAAAGGGCAGGCCTCAAAATTTCCCCAAACAAAACCCAAGCAATTATATTTAGGAGTAACCGAAACCAAAAATACCGAGTTAAAGCTCATATCCCCAAATTACGAATAGGGCAAACAGATATTGAATACCGACAAAATATCAAATTTCTAGGAGTTACGTTTACAAGTAGTAATAATTGGTCACAGTACATAGAACAAATATGTCAGTCTGCCAGGAAGGGAATAAACCTCATGCGCAAAGTTAGCGGAGCAGACTGGGGCACGGACCCCAGATCCCTCCTAAAGCTATATCATGCATTTGTCATGTCCAGACTACTATATGCAGCCCCCATGCTCACCAACCTAAACAAGAGCCAGACCGGAAAATTGATGTCAGTACAAGCGGACGCGTTGAAGGTGGCCCTGGGAGTCCCCAGACACACCCCAAACCTACTTGTACTGGCAGAGAGTGGGCAAAAACCGGTATCAATCATAATAAAGGAAAGAGCAGCAAATTACTACTATAAAACAATATGCATGCCAGATGACCACCCGGCCAAATACACGCTCACCGCGGACCACAAAACTATAGGCAAACGCGACCAAACACCACAAATAAAAGCGGTAGTTCAAGAAAATGAAGCTGCTATTAACCTCAAGCTACCGAATAGAACACCGAAAATAAAAATTAAAACCCCCACATGGAAACTCCCCCAAATAGAAGTAGACCTGGACTTAACCAAATATCGGAAATCAGAAGACGGGCTCAAAATGAAAATAGAATTTAACATAAAAAAGAACACCATTTATAAAGATTACCTACTCATATATACAGATGGGTCCCACGATCCAACCACACACGCAACCGGACTAGGTATCCACCCCACCGGCAAAGCGGATAGGGCCCTTAAACTACCGGACCATTCGGCGGTCTTTACAGCAGAGCTCACGGCCATCCTAGGAGCATATAAGGTAATAAAGAGCGATTTTCCTAAAAGCAAACATACCCTCATAGTAACGGATTCGCTATCGGCTGTGCAAGCAATCCAGAACCTAGACTCGTTCAGGGACGACCTTACATATCTGATCAGAGCCCAAGCTGCCGAACTGGCAGACCAGGGGAAGACAATCAAAATAATGTGGGTCCCCTCACACGTGGGGATCCCAGGAAACGAATGCGCCGACAGAGTGGCGAAGAAAGGCCTCGAACAAGAATCGACCTTCTTTAACCTACCTCTGTCGGCAAACGAAAGATACAAGGCGCTTCGACCCGCCTTTCAAAAACTATGGACAGACGATTTCCACCAAAATAAAAGAGGTAGAAGGAAAAATCTCGCGAGGGAATTAAAAAACAAACCTATCATCCTCCAGGGTAAAAGGAAAGATCAATCCCGGCTATCAAGAATCCGATTGGGGGGCGAGAGATACCTAGTCCTTCCAAACCAAATGATATGCATGTGCGGTCACACACTAACAACGGAACACATAATACTAGAATGCCAACACACAGAAGAAACCAGAACCACAATCCAAGAAAAACTAGGTAACCACCTTACATTAGAAGGCCTCATAAACCCCGATTCCGCAACGTGGTACACCACCACCCAACTCACAATACAACTAATCAACAAACACCCCTTAGTTAAATACATATAAACAAACATAGAACCCCACTTGCCCCCTCCCATAGCATGTAAGGCTCACGGTCCTAGACCATGGCGATGAGTTCGGGGGTCAGCTCTCGTCGTCGTCCGAGCACCCCCGGGCCCGAAATGCTCAAAACTAGATAGTCTCCCGTCCGGGCAGGAAGGGTGCCAGAATGAAGTGAAAGAGGAAGAAAGACTGAAGGCATGCAAGGTGAATAAAAGAAGGATGACTGAAAGTAAGCAAGACCGAGCGACTGAAGGGGTCCCCCCTCCACCAATCAGCCCCCATCATCAACCATGGTCCAGCACCCGCCCCCGCCCCCCCAAAAAAAAACCCAAGAATAAAGATTTTACCCCACCGTCACAGCATCCCCATACACTCCACTCCCTTCACAACCACCCCGCCCGGACTGCCCGACCGGGAGCACTCAAAAGATAGCACCATAGACAGTGGGGGGCTCTCACGAAGCCAGGCCTCCCAGAACTGCCCGGTGCCTGCTCTCTCGACCCGATTTCACGATCCTGAAACCTCTGGTATCTATCCACTCCGGGGACGCCCGCCTCGCCCCGCCGCTCTCCCAATAAAGGCCGGGGGGGCGGCGGGGAAGGAGAGAGGGCGAACCTATCATCTCCAACCCCCCCCCCCTCCCCCATCTCATGGTCCGAACACCCGCCCCAACCCCCCACAGATAAGAAAGAGTCACCTCATTCATAACCCCCTCCCCCCACACACCTTTTTTTTTTTTTTTTTTTTTTTTCTCCCGCCGGAAACCCCCCCCCCCCCCCCATGTCTCTCAACCCTACCCGGCCGGGGCGGGGCCGCAGGGAGCTGCGGTAGCTGGGCACGGTCAACCACTAACCAGGTGGGCCGGGCCCGGAGACCGCGGGGCACCCTGACGGGGACCAAGCCCCCCGCTGGGCCTCCTGGGGCCGACATGGTAGGCCATGGGATGGAAAACAGGGAAGAGCCAATTTGAGAGCGGGCAAATCCGGGCGGCTGGAGCCCAGCCTGGAGGAAGGAGAGCCAACCACTTAAATAAACTAGGTCCAAACAAAGGAGGAATAGCATCCAACGTCAATGCACTCCTTATAAACATAGATAATGGGCGACGGCTTACGCGCAGGATAACACCCTTCCAGAGTCACGCGGTGGCGGACCCCGTCCCCCACCGGCCCCTCCCCACTTACCCTCACACTATCCACTCGCGAAGTGTTGCTGTGGGCCCGACAGAGCCGAACGGCCAACACAGGTCACCCTTGCCTCATCTCATGGTCCAGCACCCGCCCCACCCCCCACATGGTTAATAAAGTCATATCATCAATCTCATCTTCACCAACCACCCGGCCCGGAGCCGCCTCCCCTCCTCCCCCGCCACGGGTGGGGCCCGCGGACTGGCGGAAGGCCACCGCCGGGTCCGGGGGCGCCGCCCGGGTGTGGGGGGGGGCGGGCGCAGGGGCCATCCATCATATCATCCCTTTTTTTTTTTTTTTTTTGTCATTTATTTTTCCGCCGCCCCGCACGTTAAGATTGCCTCCCCAGGAGCTCGGAGGAAAGCCCCATAGGTCGTTGCGGGGCGGCTTTTTGACCAACTAACCCCCCTCCTAGCGGAGAGAGGGTCCCGGGGGGCCGGCGGCCGGCCCAAAGGGCCCCCCCCCCCCACCAAATCCGGGTGGGGCGCGCACGGGGGTCGGCGGTCGGCTCCGGGGGTCGTCTCCCACGTATTGGGGCGCAGGGAGGACACTCCTGGAAAGTCCTCTCTGCGGGATAGGGGGGTTCAAGAACCCAGGGGGTCGAGGTACCCACGATGGCACTCCGACACCGCGTGACTCCCCGCTCGCCTGCGTACGGTAGCCGCCCATCAAAATAAATAGGGAGCCCAGGGAGGTTTAGCACCCGTCGTCCGTGCACTCCCTGGGAAACGGAGGGCACAACACCCCCCTCCAGAGAAATACAGAAACACTACAGGGGGGTTAGTAAAATCACCCCCCCTCAAACCAGAGGGTGTAGAGCCGGCGGGGCCAAAGAGAACCGGGCCTTGGACTGTGACCATCAGCAAGAGAGGAAATAAGAGCACACCACCCACCAAGCAAGACGGGAGGCTCAAGCACGGCAGAGGATCCAAGGGTCCACACGGGCAAGGGCTCTTCCCAACGACCCAGCCCCCTAGGGCGCGGGCAGACATGATGAAGGAAAGAAACGCAGTGTCGCGCGAGCGGCAGCGACGAACAGCCAAAGATAGACCAGCACCCCCCCCCCCCAACCCCAAGGCCCACCCCCCCTGGACGAAATCAGCGAAAGCTGGAAGTCCCGATCCCTTTTAAAGAATTGATTGATTGATTGCACGAGTATTTCAGCGCACAACTAACGCGCTAAGGCAAACAAGCCGACCTAAGAAACAACACGGAAAAGAAATAACGAACGACGCGCTAGAGCTCGCACTCCGAAAACACTAGGGAAAACAAAAATCCCAGGCCAGAATCCGTAATCGGAAACAGCCAAAAGAGTCTGTCAAGACGCAACAAACACCAGCAACAATGGCCACTGATGACTCACAGTCACAGGGGACCGCGCGACCAAAAAACTGCCACGCGCGAGAACCAGTCTAAACGCCCAGCGTCACAGTGAGCGCTGCACCATTGCAAACAAGCCAACACGCAATGAAACAAATTAACTGATAACCCAACACGGTGAAACATGCCGCAAAACAAAAAAACAACGGAAGAGTGCGACCTGCACAACCACCCCCCCCCCCCCCCCAACAACGCAATGAACCGAAAAACAAAAAGTGACACCAACAAAAAATAGAAATCCACAGAACAGTTACAATAAAAAGAAAAGTTCGGTGTCCATCACCAGTGTGGTTAGGTTGGTCCGCTGATGAGAGCAGTGCCTAGCTTATTGCAAGCAAAAATGTGCTCGAAATACACTAAGGGAATGAAGTGACGTAACAAAATCTAGACCTGTGTCATAAAACCTTGTGTATACGGCCAAGCCAGAACAAACAGGCTTAAAGAACGTGTTGTTGGTGTGCGATGTTTGGCACCATTTATACACACACGAACTGTTGGGCTGAAAAAAACAGAGAGCAGAGATGCAATGTTAGATTGTTTGGATGCCATGACATGCCAGTCAGAGCCAGAAGCTGGCATGACCACCCTGCTGACAAGAGGGGGCTTAATTCATGTCAGACCTGACATTGCAGAGATGTTTTATATGGCAGAGTCCTTATTTTTGCAGCTGGGTGGATCAGGCTCTGAGTTCAGAAAAATAAACGCTTCACAATTTGTTTCCACAGCTCTGGGTAACAGATCTCTCACCTCCTGTCTAGATCAGTGTTTATCTGAACATGAGAGTTCTGTGAAGGAGGCCCTCTTGGTGAAAGTACTTGAACTATATTTTAAGATCAGAATACATCACAAGATGAAGTGCCTAATGGATAAAATCCATCTGGATGAAAACACTGCAAAGAAAAAAAAAGGGTTGAGAAAAATCTTGAAGATGAAAGTAAGTCAGTGATTTTGTCATGGCCTGATCCACCCAGCTGCAGCATAGTTATTGTTTTGGTCTAGTCTGCTGCCATTAGTCATGTGGTAATGTGATGTCTTCACACATACGTGAGGGGAATTGATCGCTTTTTTGTTTTCAGTGTTTTCATTGTGGTCTTCTGTGCTTGTTACTCATTTCATCCAAGACTGACAATATAGAAAAAATAAAAGTTTTACATGTGTATATATCGTTTTTATCTTTTTGTTCTCTTTCTCTGCAAATAATTGTCGACCAGAGGAAACGGGTAAAATACAACAAAACATGAATCAAGGTATAATCTTCTGCAATATTTTATTTTATTGGATCATCTGCGTGTTCGAAGAGAACAGGTCAAATACAACAAAACATGAATCAAGATAAAATTCTGTACAAGATCCATTTGATGTGTGCTGTTATTCTTTTGTGGGTGGATAGCATGGGGTCGTGTTTGCTCAGAGGCCTCGCTGCACTAGCATGAGCCCGGGCCTGCTTCTTCACCAACAGTCTTCTTGTTTTTGTGCACTCTGTGCATCTTGGGTCACTTGAAAATCCCAAAAGCAAACACTTTCCAGATCTGACACAAGTGACAGCAGCTTCTGTTGCTTGTCGAAAGTACAGCTGTTTCACAGTTGGGTCACGCAAATCTGCAAACTGTTGGAAGTTCTGCATCTGCCACACCTGGACACACCTTGCGGCAAGATAAATCAGTTAGGTACTGGCGAACTTTCACATGCTCAATGGTGTCCGTGAAGTTGGTCACATGCATTCCAAACACAAACGCTGCAATGGAGAGATCAAAGTTGATTTGAATCTTCAATTCAATCACAGTTTTGGAGTCGTTAGTCTTGCCAAGAGTAACATGCTTGTCACAGACCTCCAAAACACACCAGAAGGAGGGAAGTAAGCCTGGATCAACTCCTAAGATGTCAGCCTTCACTTCAGCAAAATTGTAGTACGCCACTCTCTCTGGCACAGTTGGTGTCGCACGACTCAACTGAAATCATATAGAATTTTACCATTTGTTTATAAATGTCATAATTTACACAAGTTTAAATTTATGTCCATACACAGAGCTATTTTAGATCTCTTTTTTTCGCAACATAATGCATACAATAGTCAGTAGTACAATGTAGTTGACTGGTATGACATGAGAATGAAACACTTATGATTATATTAGAATGCATGATCATAGGGCTAAACATTAGCCATTGCCTGACTGCCCGGGGCAATTGTTTTTATGTGTCAGGCAAGTTAAAAAAAATCACTAGTGGCCTGACGGGGGAAGTTAAAACTGCAGACCATGAGTTCGAGCTAATTTCAGCCTATGTTCAAATCCAGCGCGACCATGATCATCGTCTGTCAAAATTCCAGTCAATATCTGAGTAAAAAATCCTCAACAACAAAACAGTCGGATCAACAGTGAAGTGTTTCCGTACCAATTTTGACACTGTATTTTCTATTTATAATAATAATAATAATAATAATAATAATAATAATAATAATAATAATAATAATAATAATAATAATATAATTCATTTTAAAAAATCGCGCTTGTTCCTCGCAAGAAGCTCCAAGCGCGTTACAGTAAGTAGATTTGACTTCCACCAGAACGCACGCACAAATAAAATACATCAGGCAATTTAAACATAAATCATGCTATAAAAGTCGTAAGCAACAAAGCACACCACGCAATAAAATAAAATCGCTAAAAACAAGGAACTAAAAATGACCAAACATAATTCTAGGTACTAAACACTTAAAAAAAAAAAAAAGTAAGAAAAGATTGTCAATAAAATAGAAATATTTGTGGTTGCTTATACTTCATTTGATGTGTTTGCACAGTATATCCTGATAATCATGCTTTTATATTATCTTTTATTTTCAAGCGTTCCTCAAAACCTGATGTTTTCACAACCAAAATATCTAAAAGAACTGTTGTTGTTTTTTTAAAACTAAAATGAAAGTACCATTTTGCTCGATTACTATGTAATTAATGTAGAAAACGGAATGAAAAGGAACTAAAGACATAGCTCAAGCAAAATTCGGTTTCGTACCCATACCTTTCTTTCAATTTGGTTCAAGGATGTATTATAAATATTCAGTCAAATATACACAAATGTGTACTTACTGGTTCTTTCCGTGGTGCTGCCTTTGGCATTTCAACAGACTTCGATGGCAGCCATTCCGTTGGGAGACTGCCAGGAATGAGCTTGCATGCTCCTGATGGAACTGCAATGCACAACATATGTTTAGCAAAAAGAGTAAAACATTCGAATTTGACAATATAAACTGAACAGGGACAGTTTTACAGTATTATCATGCGTATCATGATTGATATTGATAGTATGCCCATTTCATGAGAACTTTCAAAACTAAGAGCAATGTGTGCATTGGTTATCAATTATTTCTTCTCTAACTAGTCTTATGTGAAAGAAAACACGTTTTGAAGCAGTTTTGGTGAAAATATAGTAAATAGACTTACAAGTTTTGATGCAATCATTGGTGAAGTGACGCGAGCTGTCTGTCACGTAACTGTCTGTTCGACGAATGGTGGCAAGAAAATGTGCATCTGTTCGGTTGATTTTCGCTATCAGATTCCTCCTCCACTCTGAGTGACAACCCCCTAACTTTGGCAAAGAAAAGTAGGAAAGGCCTTTACATCTCGATCTTTCCGTATGACAGCTCGGGAAAGCACAATTATCACCTTCCATTGTGACTAAAAACTGAAGCTTGTAGACTTTGTCGTAAGTATTCACAGTGCCGGCTTGCAAACCGGAAGTCAAAAACCCCGAAAGGTCAAGAGACTCGGAGCGTCGCCACTTCTCAAGGTCAAATAACCAGTCAGCGGTCCATGTATAATTGGTCTATGGCAGCATCCAGGTGGTTTTGTTTATCGTTTTTAGGCTGGCCTAGTCAAGTTGGTTCCAGGAGTTTTACTAAGACAAAGAAGAGAGACCGTTTTTCCTTCAGCTGAAACTAATTTCACACAAAGATAAGGAAGTCTTTCTTGCCGGCCCACTTTCAGGCATAATGGTGCACAAATCCCTCTTATAATTCTTAAAACCTTTTAGCAATGGAATCGATTATATATCATAAATTATGTTACCTTATATTTATTTTCACACACACACACACACAAAATATTTTGATGATTTTATAATACAACTGAACGTAAATTGTATCATTGTTTCCTTTTAAATTTTATTTATTTATATCATACTTCAGTTACACACGGATTGCATGTGTCTCCAAAATCAGATTTTTATATATGACTCGTGTGAACAAATTAATGACTGACCTGTGTAAATAAATAGATGAATTGTTTGTTTGTGTCAGTGCTTGTTTGTTGTTGGGTTTGTTTATTTGTTTGTTTTTCTCGGTGCCACATCAGTGCTTATAAAAAAATTAACCAGGCTTTTCTGAGGTGCATTGTCCGTATTTCATGTTCAATCGCTCCCATTTTCATACCCATGCTGCGGCTGTACTATTTCTGTTGATATCTGTAAACATATGATATAAATGCAAACGTTTTTCCTTGGGACTTGAGAGTGTTTTTGCATGATTCTACAGGAACAATATAAGGTTGGGAAGGGATACTGATATGGTCCTAAAACTGTGCCGTCATTGTAGGTGGTTCAGTTATCGGGTAAAGTAATTGTGTGTTGTAGTGTGAAGGGAGTCACATAAATGCCACTAGTCTAAGAGTAATGTGGCTGAATGATAGTGGTTGTGCAATGATATTGTGTCTGTGGGTGTGTCACAGTTCAGGTTGATTCTGGCTTTAGCAACAACAAAAATACAAAACCAAAAAACAAAACTGAACCCCAGAGAATGGTACTGCCGAAATGCCATGAAGCTGGAGTACACTGAACATAATAAACTGGACTGACAGGGTTTGGCACTAGATGTGGAACTTTTTTCAAATAAAAACTGAGCAACACAACTTGCAGGGTCTTTCAAAGTACTTTATGAGCATAGTGTCATAAATGTGTTCAGGGTTTGGGTGAAAACTGTGTGAGAAAAATACTGTCGTAGATAGCTTTTAGAGTTGGTCTTGCTGATACTGATGCGGTAAACTTGGTCATTAGGGTTTCTGTTAAATCTAGTGTTTACAATGTTTTATCTATGTTCATCGGATGCACTTGCATGACCTGAACGTTTTGATGCAAGCTAAGTCTAGGTGTGAATGGGAGGAAAATTATTGAATTAAAAAGGTGACCTGCACTTTTTTTGGGAAAAAAAATATTTTAAAAAAGTATTTACACCTGCTTTATAAACATATCGATAAAAATGGTACAGCCGCAGTACGGGTATGAAAATGGGAGAGATTGAACATAAAATACGGACACAAGAGCCGATAATGTGCTTTTCCCGCGATTTTTTTCAAGGGCGATAACACATGTTTAAATTGGAATACAAAAGTTGTATTTGCATATCTGGACTCAGTACCACATGGGCTATCAAATGGCACCATAAAAAAAATGACCAAAAATGTGCCTTACATACCACATTAGGCTTATAACCCTAGCTAAAATCTAACATTAAACATAACGGTAACCATAACCAAACTTTGGCCCTTAGGGTTTCTATCAAATATAGGGTTAACAATGTTTTAAATATGTCCATCGGATGCAGTTTCATCAGCTGCTTAAAATTATGTTGAAAACAGCCAGATCGCATGGAAACTGTACAACTTAAATGCATTTCCCTCTGCAAATCATAATATATAGTGAAAAATTTGATGCTATGAAGGAAATTTTTGAGTTTCAGCATTTTCCGTCGATTTTCTTATTCAGATATATACGAAATCTCCTGACAAACCATGGTTTGAAACAAGCGTAAGTGAGAAACACTTGGTTAATTTATTATAATTTTTTTAGTGATTTTTGGACTTAGAACAATTTTCACATTTTGCACACTGAAATTTTTGTATTTTTTATGTGATGGACTTGAAAATTGGTGAGCATCTTTCACGTGACTGACTGACTTAAACGATCATCAAAACAGGGAAATCGGACGGAAACTGTAGAAGTAAGATGTCTTTTCATATCCAAGTCATAACATATAGTGGTGAAATTTGTCCTAAGAAGAAAAATTTTTAGTTTCTGCATTTTGAGTCGGTTTTCTTTATTAGAAATATACCGCAAGATCTCACAAACCATAATGTCTCAATAGCGCATCTTTTTTAAGATTGTTTTTTTTTTTATTTTAATTTTTTTAGTGACATTTGGGATATCAGTCATATTTCCATATACACTTAAACCCTTAGGGTTTCTATCAAATATAGGGTTAACAATGTTTTAAGTATGTCCATCGGATGCAGTTTCATCAGCTGCTTAAACTGATATTGACAACAGCCAGATCGCATGGAAACTGTACAACTTAAATGCATTTCCCTCTGCAAGTCATAATATATAGTAAAAAATCTGATACTATGAAGAATTTTTTTCAGTTTCAGCGTTTTCCGTCGATTTTCTTATTTGATATATACGAAATCTCCTCACAAACCATGGTGTCAAACAAGCACAAGTGAGAAACGGTTGGTTAATTTATTATAATTTTTTTTAGTGATTTTTGGATTTTTTAAAATTTTGTACACTGAATTTTTTTTTATTTTTCATGTGATGGACTTGAAAATTGGTGAGCATCTTTCATGTGACTGACTGATTTAAACGATCATCAAAACAGGGAAATCGGACGGAAACTGTAGAAGTAAGATGTCTTTTCATATCCAAGTCATAATATATAGTGGTGTATTTTGTCGTAATAAGAAAATTTTTTAGTTTCTGCGTTTTGAGTCGGTTTTCTTTATTAGAAATATACCGCAAGATCTCACAAACTATAATGTCTCAATAGCGCATCTTTTTTAAGATTAGTTTTTTTATTTTAATTTTTTTAGTGACATTTGGTATATCAGTCATATTTCCATATACACTTAAACCCTTAGGGTTTCTATCAAATATAGGGTTAACAATGTTTTAAGTATGTCCATCGGATGCAGTTTCATCAGCTGCTTAAACTGATATTGACAACAGCCAGATCGCGTTTTATCCCAATACAGGTAGCAGTGTTAATATGGCCAACCTAGAAATAATAATACGCTCTATGGTCTGCTCTCCCGAGGTATCAGTTTCAGAAAGCGGCATAGATTCTCATAGGTTTTGGCAGGCTCCCACACATTCACAACACACTATCGTTCTTGCTAGGATAAATGTATGCCTATTGAGCACGACCTATTTTACTCTGGCTGGTAATTTTAGGTTGGTGAAGCTGACACAGATTCTAAAATTCCAAAAACCTTCGGTGGTCAACCTCTCTCGTGAATTACATTTTAGTTTTTTTTCCCCACAGCAAAGTAAGATTTAGCTCACGTGCAAACCCCGTCGTATTTTGTACGTTATCTCGATACGTTAACTATGCGTTTGTTCTCTGCGGTGGAGTTCCCTAGTACCGCCAGCCTGGGACTCCGGCCTGCGAACGTTTCACCTTGGACCAAGAATAACTGGACTCACGAATCGCCAAATGGGGACACTGTAAGTATAGTAATGAGTTCGATTTGCCTTGTTAGCTTTACTTCTTTGTGCCTCTTACTTCCGGTTTATTGTGACAGTAAGCTTGGCTATGGAGTTTGACATTCTAGACGATCTTATTGACGTAAGCTTTGATCAAATCTGTGCATTATTGTGAATAGGAAAAGTAAGGTAGTATCTTATAGATGTGGAAAATAAGTTTCTCCATAATATTTCTTTGTTTCTTCCATGTTTTTGGTCAAAGATAAAATTACTGCTTTGCTGTGAATTGTCTGCTTTCAAGTTCATAGTAAGTGAAGAAAACATGCAACTAACACATGCAACTGCATTCCTGTGCATGTTTTTTGTTTTTTTGTTTTTTTAAAAATCATTTTCTGTTTTTGTTGTTTGAAACAGGAGTGCGATGTTGACCAAGAGAGTGATCACCTGCTTGCATGTACGGATGCGGATTCTGGTCAAGGGCAGAGCAGAAGACAACTGAAGGTACATTTGCCATTATTTTTATGTTTGCTTGCGCATTTGAAAAAAAAAAAAAAAAAAAAAAAACCTACAGACTTACAAAAATATAATTTTATCTGACTAATACTATAGTAATGCATTGTTTTGCAGGTCACTCTTGATCTGGTGAATTCGGTGTGTTCAGAAGAGGCAAACAATGCCAACGTCACAGAGAGACAGAAAGTTTTTTTTTTGCAAACGTGGACAGTGAGTACATTATGTATTTTTGGACAAGAAAATTGTGTACAACAGGTGTTTTTTTGGTTTTTTTTTTTTTTTTTTTTTTTTTGGGGGGCGGGTGAATATTTAAATATTAATATAATTTTTATAATGCGTTATAAATATTTTATTTACATTACACTACAGCGTTATTTTGCATTAGTGACTAAGTGCCAAAAGGTGGTCTCCTGATTTGGGACAAAGGGGTAAATAATTCAAGTTTGTCTCACAGAGTTGTCTTTTTTACCATCAGATATCTTTCAATACGAAGCAAGATTCTGCAATAGGAAAAGATAATTGAAGGTTTGGTTTGTGAGATATTGTAGTTTAAATGGTAAAATGCCTGTCATGTCGCGTGTCAAACATTACAACACAAATAGTTGATCAATTAGACAATTCAAGGGATGTTGGCAACAAAACATTTTTTTTTCCTTTAAAGACTGGCCTGCATCTACATTATAATCATATTTTGTTGTGATGTTCACATTCTAAAATACTTTATTGCATATTCAGTGTTGTAAGGTTTGACACACGACACCAACTAAATTGTTTACAATTTGTCTGCAAGTCTATTTTAACTTTTTATTCGTAAAATAACATTGTACCACATCCATACAAACAAAACAAGACCAGGTGTATTGGTATTTGCAAACAGAGATTCATTAATATTTAGAAAATAGTGCATTTCCTGCTGATGTTGTAATGTTGACGTTTGACACTGACTGGACCATAAACATGCTGTGAAAGGTCCTGGCAAAAAAAAAAAAAAAGGAATCAAATCAAAGTACGAGCATTTTGGCAAGCTGAGCTAAACTTGCAACATTCTCTTCTTGCAAGAAAATTTCACTAGCACAGCTCAGAGATACTGCAACAGCCATCTATAATGTCGAGCGTCAAATTTACAACAACAGAGTCGGGTCATACGTCAACATTTCTACACATGCCGCCTCTGTTGTACTAAAGTAACACCGCCATTTTGTCACTCTAACGTAACTACGTATTTCCAAGTTGTGGTAAATCGATTTTCCTAAATGCATTCTACCCAAAAGATCTAATGAAAACAAACAACCAATGCTTGTTTACATAATTTTACACAAAAAGCTTCAGATATTAGTGTCGTTCGTCAAAACAGTGTCATACGTCAAAGAAGGAAAAGTCCAGAGTATACAGTGGCGTTTTTGGATAATCTCTAACGCAACTCGTTCGGATGGTAAACAAAGACAAAGTTTCGGGGACGGTCTTATAACACGTTTGACGTACGACACGGTAAAATTCAACGACCATATTCGCACGGATTCAGAAACACTGATTGGTATGACAAACCTATGAGCGTAGAATAATGTCTTATTAATCTACTTGCTAGATTTCAAGCGTCTTTGTTGCACTGAGACTGAGTACATGCCCATCATCTGAAGCAGACTGCCAAGTGTCCATTTTGGGCGCCATGATTTCTGGCTGAATACCACATATTTAGGACAATATTGCTCAAAATACTCGGAATTACTGCTTGAAAGTATTTATAGTATTCACACATTCACTCTTTCACACAGATAAAACAATAATTCAGTTTTCAGATGTAAATATACATGATTTTATTGAATCCAGACCAAAAAGGTGACTGCCAAGCGTGTAATATGCAAAGAAGTACCCAACGGAGAAAGAAACACGCTTAGAAAAGACGGGTACAACACAATTTATTAATATTTCGGGTAAATACCCTTTGTCAAAATAGACAAACAAACAAACATAGAGATTAGCCGCTACTTATCTTCAATGGCAGAAGGAATGTGGCAACTGAAGGAGGTGACGTAAAATAAAAGAAAAGGAAGAACAAAAGTGCGGAAAAAGTAAAAATGACGTCAACGAAAAATCGTGTAAGAGAGAGACTCGGAAAGAACCTGAACACGAGAGACAAGAGTGTGTGCAAGCACGTGCAGGAGCGAGCGAAAGAAAAGGCGTGTAGATGAGGCCAGAGAGAGAGAGAGAGAGAGAGAGAGAGAGAGAGAGAGAGAGAGAGAGAGAGAGAGAGAGAGAGAGAGAGAGAGAGAGAGAGAGAGAGAGAGAGAGAGACGGAGAGAGAGAAAGAGAGAGAGAACGAATGGGGAGTACCCTTGGGCACGAAGTAGGCTGAGTGTCTAATACACAAAGCCTGCTAAACACCAACCCGAAGGCAAACTTTATATCACCTTCAAGTTGAGGACTACCTCGGGGAAAAACGGGAGGACCCCGGGAAAAAAAACCCAGCATTTAGCACGGTACACAACAAGTAATAAGTCATGAAAACAAAGCAAAGAATCAAATTCAGTAAGAGAATATTGGTATAAGTGGAGAGTAGGTAGTTGTGAAACCGTCTTCAAGGGTAACTCAAAAAATAAGGGGGGAGAGAGAGAGAGAGAGAGAGAGAGAGAGAGAGAGAGAGAGAGAGAGAGAGAGAGAGAGAGAGATGGGGGCGGGGGGGGGGAAGGGGGGGAAGGAGTAAGGAGGAAGGGAAAAAAAAAAAAAAAAAAAGGAAGGGGGGGGGGGGGGCCGAAAGACAACCAGCCAGAGCCACCAACCCCACCCAACGGGCACCCACCAACCCACAGAAAAACACACAGGCACGCAACAAGACGACCACATACATCCCCAAGGGATGCACACGATCGCCCCGCCCCAAAACCGCGTATCAAACCGTGAGCCGGAGACCCGGTGCCCGACAGGGAAGGGCAAGGGATCCAACTAAACGTTCGGCCAGCGCTGAGAAAGTCCCCAAGGGAAATGTACATATCAACCAGCGCCAACATCACCTAACTGATTAGTGAGTAGTAAATCAGTGAGGTAAAGTAGCAGACACAAGCAAGGTAAACAATGTTAATCTTTCATATTCATCCCGAGTGGCGCCACAGTGCCCAGTTTATTAATCAGAAATTTTTCACGGTCTTTCCTGGCCCAGACATTACTGGCTTGCATAAGCCAGAGGCCTTTAACTCGAATGTCTGAGACGGAGTGGTCGGCCTGATTGAAATGTCGTCCGACCGGTCTGTTGTATTGGTACTTGACAGACTGAAGATGTTCTTTGAAACGGTCGTTGATGGTTCTTTCCGTCTCTCCAACATAGAGTTGGCCGCATTTAACACAGGAGATGACATAAATCACGTTGGTGGTTTGACACGTGAAGTATCTGTCTATGTTGAATTTGTAACGTGGACCATTGACCACGGTGGAAGGGCAAATAAAAGGACACGTCTTGCAATTAGGAACATTGCACGGAGTGGAGCCGGAGGCTCTGGTGGTATGACGAGGCTTGAGAGTAGAGCGAACAAGCATGTCCCGCAAATTAATATCCCTCTTGAAAGCTACCAACGGAGGTTCAGAAAAGATAGCAGCAGATTCTTGACTGGATGACAAAAGACCCCAGTTAGAAAGAAGGATTTTACGCACCGGATTGGTGTGGGGATGGTAGATCATGGTTACGATAGGCCTGTCACTATCAGCGGTAGGTTTAGTCTGCAGTGTACTCGCGCGACTAAGTTTTTGAACCGTTTGGAGAGATCCTTGAACAACAGTATGTGGGTAGTGTCTGTCGATGAAAAATCCAGCCATTTCTTTGGATTGAACATCAAAATCTGATTCTTCGGAACATATTCTTTTTAGCCGAAGAAACTGGGAATAAGGGATGCTGTTTTTAGTTTTGGGGTTGTGAGAAGATCGGTAGTCGAGGTAGGAATGTGAGTCGGTAGGTTTGTAATGTATTGAAGTTTTCAACATTCCGCAGTCAATCCTGATGTTCATGTCCAGAAAGTCGACTGAAGTAGCTGATATAGTGTAAGTGAACTTGATGGATGGGTGGAAGTCCTGCACGAAGTGAATGAAGTCTAAAAGTGCAGCTTGGGTCATGTGAGTAGCTCCTAAACCGTCATCGATGTAGCGTTTATACATCTCAGGGACAGGCCCAGTGTATTGCTGAAAAATCTGTTGCTCAAGGAAACCCATGAAAAGGCAAGCATAGCTGGGTCCCATTTTTGTGCCCATCGCTACGCCACTGCACTGAGCAAAGGTGACGCCATCAAAGGTGAAACTGTTAAGAGAGAGAACCAATTCAGCCAGACGTAGAAGTGTACAACAGACAACAGTTAGATCCCCTGCTCCCGCCTATATAGTAGCGCACCTTCATGTTTGTGTATGTATGTTTCTCCTGCCTACTTCCTAAGTTCCGGAGAAAGACATGGGTTATATAAGAGACCTGATCCATTCTTATTAGGAATGGAAATGATTGTCTTATTCTATACCTGCGTATTTCTCTGTGGGCTGGCGATTGGGTGCCTGATAGGCGGGGGCAGGGGATCTAACTGTTGTCTGTCCAGCGCTGTGATTCCCCTTGGTTTGAGTACTGACAATTCTGCCAGCGCTAGCCTCACCTATCTGGTTTGTGAGTATCATGTATAACTCGAGGCAAAATTTGTATCGTTACATTGTTGTGTTATGTTCTGTGCATCTACTGTGGGAAATCAGGGTATTTACCCGACCACATATAGTAGCGCACCTTCATGTTTGTGTATGTATGTTTCTCCTGCCTACTTCCTAAGTTCCGGAGAAAGACATGGGTTATATAAGAGACCTGATCCATTCTTATTAGGAATGGAAATGATTGTCTTATTCTATACCTGCGTATTTCTCTGTGGGCTGGCGATTGGGTGCCTGATAGGCGGGGGCAGGGGATCTAACTGTTGTCTGTCCAGCGCTGTGATTCCCCTTGGTTTGAGTACTGACAATTCTGCCAGCGCTAGCCTCACCTATCTGGTTTGTGAGTATCATGTATAACTCGAGGCAAAATTTGTATCGTTACATTGTTGTGTTATGTTCTGTGCATCTACTGTGGGAAATCAGGGTATTTACCCGACCACATATAGTAGCGCACCTTCATGTTTGTGTATGTATGTTTCTCCTGCCTACTTCCTAAGTTCCGGAGAAAGACATGGGTTATATAAGAGACCTGATCCATTCTTATTAGGAATGGAAATGATTGTCTTATTCTATACCTGCGTATTTCTCTGTGGGCTGGCGATTGGGTGCCTGATAGGCGGGGGCAGGGGATCTAACTGTTGTCTGTCCAGCGCTGTGATTCCCCTTGGTTTGAGTACTGACAATTCTGCCAGCGCTAGCCTCACCTATCTGGTTTGTGAGTATCATGTATAACTCGAGGCAAAATTTGTATCGTTACATTGTTGTGTTATGTTCTGTGCATCTACTGTGGGAAATCAGGGTATTTACCCGACCACATATAGTAGCGCACCTTCATGTTTGTGTATGTATGTTTCTCCTGCCTACTTCCTAAGTTCCGGAGAAAGACATGGGTTATATAAGAGACCTGATCCATTCTTATTAGGAATGGAAATGATTGTCTTATTCTATACCTGCGTATTTCTCTGTGGGCTGGCGATTGGGTGCCTGATAGGCGGGGGCAGGGGATCTAACTGTTGTCTGTCCAGCGCTGTGATTCCCCTTGGTTTGAGTACTGACAATTCTGCCAGCGCTAGCCTCACCTATCTGGTTTGTGAGTATCATGTATAACTCGAGGCAAAATTTGTATCGTTACATTGTTGTGTTATGTTCTGTGCATCTACTGTGGGAAATCAGGGTATTTACCCGACCACATATAGTAGCGCACCTTCATGTTTGTGTATGTATGTTTCTCCTGCCTACTTCCTAAGTTCCGGAGAAAGACATGGGTTATATAAGAGACCTGATCCATTCTTATTAGGAATGGAAATGATTGTCTTATTCTATACCTGCGTATTTCTCTGTGGGCTGGCGATTGGGTGCCTGATAGGCGGGGGCAGGGGATCTAACTGTTGTCTGTCCAGCGCTGTGATTCCCCTTGGTTTGAGTACTGACAATTCTGCCAGCGCTAGCCTCACCTATCTGGTTTGTGAGTATCATGTATAACTCGAGGCAAAATTTGTATCGTTACATTGTTGTGTTATGTTCTGTGCATCTACTGTGGGAAATCAGGGTATTTACCCGACCACATATAGTAGCGCACCTTCATGTTTGTGTATGTATGTTTCTCCTGCCTACTTCCTAAGTTCCGGAGAAAGACATGGGTTATATAAGAGACCTGATCCATTCTTATTAGGAATGGAAATGATTGTCTTATTCTATACCTGCGTATTTCTCTGTGGGCTGGCGATTGGGTGCCTGATAGGCGGGGGCAGGGGATCTAACTGTTGTCTGTCCAGCGCTGTGATTCCCCTTGGTTTGAGTACTGACAATTCTGCCAGCGCTAGCCTCACCTATCTGGTTTGTGAGTATCATGTATAACTCGAGGCAAAATTTGTATCGTTACATTGTTGTGTTATGTTCTGTGCATCTACTGTGGGAAATCAGGGTATTTACCCGACCACATATAGTAGCGCACCTTCATGTTTGTGTATGTATGTTTCTCCTGCCTACTTCCTAAGTTCCGGAGAAAGACATGGGTTATATAAGAGACCTGATCCATTCTTATTAGGAATGGAAATGATTGTCTTATTCTATACCTGCGTATTTCTCTGTGGGCTGGCGATTGGGTGCCTGATAGGCGGGGGCAGGGGATCTAACTGTTGTCTGTCCAGCGCTGTGATTCCCCTTGGTTTGAGTACTGACAATTCTGCCAGCGCTAGCCTCACCTATCTGGTTTGTGAGTATCATGTATAACTCGAGGCAAAATTTGTATCGTTACATTGTTGTGTTATGTTCTGTGCATCTACTGTGGGAAATCAGGGTATTTACCCGACCACATATAGTAGCGCACCTTCATGTTTGTGTATGTATGTTTCTCCTGCCTACTTCCTAAGTTCCGGAGAAAGACATGGGTTATATAAGAGACCTGATCCATTCTTATTAGGAATGGAAATGATTGTCTTATTCTATACCTGCGTATTTCTCTGTGGGCTGGCGATTGGGTGCCTGATAGGCGGGGGCAGGGGATCTAACTGTTGTCTGTCCAGCGCTGTGATTCCCCTTGGTTTGAGTACTGACAATTCTGCCAGCGCTAGCCTCACCTATCTCGTTTGTGAGTATCATGTATAACTCGAGGCAAAATTTGTATCGTTACATTGTTGTGTTATGTTCTGTGCATCTACTGTGGGAAATCAGGGTATTTACCCGACCACATATAGTAGCGCACCTTCATGTTTGTGTATGTATGTTTCTCCTGCCTACTTCCTAAGTTCCGGAGAAAGACATGGGTTATATAAGAGACCTGATCCATTCTTATTAGGAATGGAAATGATTGTCTTATTCTATACCTGCGTATTTCTCTGTGGGCTGGCGATTGGGTGCCTGATAGGCGGGGGCAGGGGATCTAACTGTTGTCTGTCCAGCGCTGTGATTCCCCTTGGTTTGAGTACTGACAATTCTGCCAGCGCTAGCCTCACCTATCTGGTTTGTGAGTATCATGTATAACTCGAGGCAAAATTTGTATCGTTACATTGTTGTGTTATGTTCTGTGCATCTACTGTGGGAAATCAGGGTATTTACCCGACCACATATAGTAGCGCACCTTCATGTTTGTGTATGTATGTTTCTCCTGCCTACTTCCTAAGTTCCGGAGAAAGACATGGGTTATATAAGAGACCTGATCCATTCTTATTAGGAATGGAAATGATTGTCTTATTCTATACCTGCGTATTTCTCTGTGGGCTGGCGATTGGGTGCCTGATAGGCGGGGGCAGGGGATCTAACTGTTGTCTGTCCAGCGCTGTGATTCCCCTTGGTTTGAGTACTGACAATTCTGCCAGCGCTAGCCTCACCTATCTGGTTTGTGAGTATCATGTATAACTCGAGGCAAAATTTGTATCGTTACATTGTTGTGTTATGTTCTGTGCATCTACTGTGGGAAATCAGGGTATTTACCCGACCACATATAGTAGCGCACCTTCATGTTTGTGTATGTATGTTTCTCCTGCCTACTTCCTAAGTTCCGGAGAAAGACATGGGTTATATAAGAGACCTGATCCATTCTTATTAGGAATGGAAATGATTGTCTTATTCTATACCTGCGTATTTCTCTGTGGGCTGGCGATTGGGTGCCTGATAGGCGGGGGCAGGGGATCTAACTGTTGTCTGTCCAGCGCTGTGATTCCCCTTGGTTTGAGTACTGACAATTCTGCCAGCGCTAGCCTCACCTATCTGGTTTGTGAGTATCATGTATAACTCGAGGCAAAATTTGTATCGTTACATTGTTGTGTTATGTTCTGTGCATCTACTGTGGGAAATCAGGGTATTTACCCGACCACATATAGTAGCGCACCTTCATGTTTGTGTATGTATGTTTCTCCTGCCTACTTCCTAAGTTCCGGAGAAAGACATGGGTTATATAAGAGACCTGATCCATTCTTATTAGGAATGGAAATGATTGTCTTATTCTATACCTGCGTATTTCTCTGTGGGCTGGCGATTGGGTGCCTGATAGGCGGGGGCAGGGGATCTAACTGTTGTCTGTCCAGCGCTGTGATTCCCCTTGGTTTGAGTACTGACAATTCTGCCAGCGCTAGCCTCACCTATCTGGTTTGTGAGTATCATGTATAACTCGAGGCAAAATTTGTATCGTTACATTGTTGTGTAATGTTCTGTGCATCTACTGTGGGAAATCAGGGTATTTACCCGACCACATATAGTAGCGCACCTTCATGTTTGTGTATGTATGTTTCTCCTGCCTACTTCCTAAGTTCCGGAGAAAGACATGGGTTATATAAGAGACCTGATCCATTCTTATTAGGAATGGAAATGATTGTCTTATTCTATACCTGCGTATTTCTCTGTGGGCTGGCGATTGGGTGCCTGATAGGCGGGGGCAGGGGATCTAACTGTTGTCTGTCCAGCGCTGTGATTCCCCTTGGTTTGAGTACTGACAATTCTGCCAGCGCTAGCCTCACCTATCTGGTTTGTGAGTATCATGTATAACTCGAGGCAAAATTTGTATCGTTACATTGTTGTGTAATGTTCTGTGCATCTACTGTGGGAAATCAGGGTATTTACCCGACCACATATAGTAGCGCACCTTCATGTTTGTGTATGTATGTTTCTCCTGCCTACTTCCTAAGTTCCGGAGAAAGACATGGGTTATATAAGAGACCTGATCCATTCTTATTAGGAATGGAAATGATTGTCTTATTCTATACCTGCGTATTTCTCTGTGGGCTGGCGATTGGGTGCCTGATAGGCGGGGGCAGGGGATCTAACTGTTGTCTGTCCAGCGCTGTGATTCCCCTTGGTTTGAGTACTGACAATTCTGCCAGCGCTAGCCTCACCTATCTGGTTTGTGAGTATCATGTATAACTCGAGGCAAAATTTGTATCGTTACATTGTTGTGTAATGTTCTGTGCATCTACTGTGGGAAATCAGGGTATTTACCCGACCACATATAGTAGCGCACCTTCATGTTTGTGTATGTATGTTTCTCCTGCCTACTTCCTAAGTTCCGGAGAAAGACATGGGTTATATAAGAGACCTGATCCATTCTTATTAGGAATGGAAATGATTGTCTTATTCTATACCTGCGTATTTCTCTGTGGGCTGGCGATTGGGTGCCTGATAGGCGGGGGCAGGGGATCTAACTGTTGTCTGTCCAGCGCTGTGATTCCCCTTGGTTTGAGTACTGACAATTCTGCCAGCGCTAGCCTCACCTATCTGGTTTGTGAGTATCATGTATAACTCGAGGCAAAATTTGTATCGTTACATTGTTGTGTTATGTTCTGTGCATCTACTGTGGGAAATCAGGGTATTTACCCGACCACATATAGTAGCGCACCTTCATGTTTGTGTATGTATGTTTCTCCTGCCTACTTCCTAAGTTCCGGAGAAAGACATGGGTTATATAAGAGACCTGATCCATTCTTATTAGGAATGGAAATGATTGTCTTATTCTATACCTGCGTATTTCTCTGTGGGCTGGCGATTGGGTGCCTGATAGGCGGGGGCAGGGGATCTAACTGTTGTCTGTCCAGCGCTGTGATTCCCCTTGGTTTGAGTACTGACAATTCTGCCAGCGCTAGCCTCACCTATCTGGTTTGTGAGTATCATGTATAACTCGAGGCAAAATTTGTATCGTTACATTGTTGTGTAATGTTCTGTGCATCTACTGTGGGAAATCAGGGTATTTACCCGACCACATATAGTAGCGCACCTTCATGTTTGTGTATGTATGTTTCTCCTGCCTACTTCCTAAGTTCCGGAGAAAGACATGGGTTATATAAGAGACCTGATCCATTCTTATTAGGAATGGAAATGATTGTCTTATTCTATACCTGCGTATTTCTCTGTGGGCTGGCGATTGGGTGCCTGATAGGCGGGGGCAGGGGATCTAACTGTTGTCTGTCCAGCGCTGTGATTCCCCTTGGTTTGAGTACTGACAATTCTGCCAGCGCTAGCCTCACCTATCTGGTTTGTGAGTATCATGTATAACTCGAGGCAAAATTTGTATCGTTACATTGTTGTGTAATGTTCTGTGCATCTACTGTGGGAAATCAGGGTATTTACCCGACCACATATAGTAGCGCACCTTCATGTTTGTGTATGTATGTTTCTCCTGCCTACTTCCTAAGTTCCGGAGAAAGACATGGGTTATATAAGAGACCTGATCCATTCTTATTAGGAATGGAAATGATTGTCTTATTCTATACCTGCGTATTTCTCTGTGGGCTGGCGATTGGGTGCCTGATAGGCGGGGGCAGGGGATCTAACTGTTGTCTGTCCAGCGCTGTGATTCCCCTTGGTTTGAGTACTGACAATTCTGCCAGCGCTAGCCTCACCTATCTGGTTTGTGAGTATCATGTATAACTCGAGGCAAAATTTGTATCGTTACATTGTTGTGTAATGTTCTGTGCATCTACTGTGGGAAATCAGGGTATTTACCCGACCACATATAGTAGCGCACCTTCATGTTTGTGTATGTATGTTTCTCCTGCCTACTTCCTAAGTTCCGGAGAAAGACATGGGTTATATAAGAGACCTGATCCATTCTTATTAGGAATGGAAATGATTGTCTTATTCTATACCTGCGTATTTCTCTGTGGGCTGGCGATTGGGTGCCTGATAGGCGGGGGCAGGGGATCTAACTGTTGTCTGTCCAGCGCTGTGATTCCCCTTGGTTTGAGTACTGACAATTCTGCCAGCGCTAGCCTCACCTATCTGGTTTGTGAGTATCATGTATAACTCGAGGCAAAATTTGTATCGTTACATTGTTGTGTAATGTTCTGTGCATCTACTGTGGGAAATCAGGGTATTTACCCGACCACATATAGTAGCGCACCTTCATGTTTGTGTATGTATGTTTCTCCTGCCTACTTCCTAAGTTCCGGAGAAAGACATGGGTTATATAAGAGACCTGATCCATTCTTATTAGGAATGGAAATGATTGTCTTATTCTATACCTGCGTATTTCTCTGTGGGCTGGCGATTGGGTGCCTGATAGGCGGGGGCAGGGGATCTAACTGTTGTCTGTCCAGCGCTGTGATTCCCCTTGGTTTGAGTACTGACAATTCTGCCAGCGCTAGCCTCACCTATCTGGTTTGTGAGTATCATGTATAACTCGAGGCAAAATTTGTATCGTTACATTGTTGTGTTATGTTCTGTGCATCTACTGTGGGAAATCAGGGTATTTACCCGACCACATATAGTAGCGCACCTTCATGTTTGTGTATGTATGTTTCTCCTGCCTACTTCCTAAGTTCCGGAGAAAGACATGGGTTATATAAGAGACCTGATCCATTCTTATTAGGAATGGAAATGATTGTCTTATTCTATACCTGCGTATTTCTCTGTGGGCTGGCGATTGGGTGCCTGATAGGCGGGGGCAGGGGATCTAACTGTTGTCTGTCCAGCGCTGTGATTCCCCTTGGTTTGAGTACTGACAATTCTGCCAGCGCTAGCCTCACCTATCTGGTTTGTGAGTATCATGTATAACTCGAGGCAAAATTTGTATCGTTACATTGTTGTGTTATGTTCTGTGCATCTACTGTGGGAAATCAGGGTATTTACCCGACCACATATAGTAGCGCACCTTCATGTTTGTGTATGTATGTTTCTCCTGCCTACTTCCTAAGTTCCGGAGAAAGACATGGGTTATATAAGAGACCTGATCCATTCTTATTAGGAATGGAAATGATTGTCTTATTCTATACCTGCGTATTTCTCTGTGGGCTGGCGATTGGGTGCCTGATAGGCGGGGGCAGGGGATCTAACTGTTGTCTGTCCAGCGCTGTGATTCCCCTTGGTTTGAGTACTGACAATTCTGCCAGCGCTAGCCTCACCTATCTGGTTTGTGAGTATCATGTATAACTCGAGGCAAAATTTGTATCGTTACATTGTTGTGTAATGTTCTGTGCATCTACTGTGGGAAATCAGGGTATTTACCCGACCACATATAGTAGCGCACCTTCATGTTTGTGTATGTATGTTTCTCCTGCCTACTTCCTAAGTTCCGGAGAAAGACATGGGTTATATAAGAGACCTGATCCATTCTTATTAGGAATGGAAATGATTGTCTTATTCTATACCTGCGTATTTCTCTGTGGGCTGGCGATTGGGTGCCTGATAGGCGGGGGCAGGGGATCTAACTGTTGTCTGTCCAGCGCTGTGATTCCCCTTGGTTTGAGTACTGACAATTCTGCCAGCGCTAGCCTCACCTATCTGGTTTGTGAGTATCATGTATAACTCGAGGCAAAATTTGTATCGTTACATTGTTGTGTAATGTTCTGTGCATCTACTGTGGGAAATCAGGGTATTTACCCGACCACATATAGTAGCGCACCTTCATGTTTGTGTATGTATGTTTCTCCTGCCTACTTCCTAAGTTCCGGAGAAAGACATGGGTTATATAAGAGACCTGATCCATTCTTATTAGGAATGGAAATGATTGTCTTATTCTATACCTGCGTATTTCTCTGTGGGCTGGCGATTGGGTGCCTGATAGGCGGGGGCAGGGGATCTAACTGTTGTCTGTCCAGCGCTGTGATTCCCCTTGGTTTGAGTACTGACAATTCTGCCAGCGCTAGCCTCACCTATCTGGTTTGTGAGTATCATGTATAACTCGAGGCAAAATTTGTATCGTTACATTGTTGTGTTATGTTCTGTGCATCTACTGTGGGAAATCAGGGTATTTACCCGACCACATATAGTAGCGCACCTTCATGTTTGTGTATGTATGTTTCTCCTGCCTACTTCCTAAGTTCCGGAGAAAGACATGGGTTATATAAGAGACCTGATCCATTCTTATTAGGAATGGAAATGATTGTCTTATTCTATACCTGCGTATTTCTCTGTGGGCTGGCGATTGGGTGCCTGATAGGCGGGGGCAGGGGATCTAACTGTTGTCTGTCCAGCGCTGTGATTCCCCTTGGTTTGAGTACTGACAATTCTGCCAGCGCTAGCCTCACCTATCTGGTTTGTGAGTATCATGTATAACTCGAGGCAAAATTTGTATCGTTACATTGTTGTGTTATGTTCTGTGCATCTACTGTGGGAAATCAGGGTATTTACCCGACCACATATAGTAGCGCACCTTCATGTTTGTGTATGTATGTTTCTCCTGCCTACTTCCTAAGTTCCGGAGAAAGACATGGGTTATATAAGAGACCTGATCCATTCTTATTAGGAATGGAAATGATTGTCTTATTCTATACCTGCGTATTTCTCTGTGGGCTGGCGATTGGGTGCCTGATAGGCGGGGGCAGGGGATCTAACTGTTGTCTGTCCAGCGCTGTGATTCCCCTTGGTTTGAGTACTGACAATTCTGCCAGCGCTAGCCTCACCTATCTGGTTTGTGAGTATCATGTATAACTCGAGGCAAAATTTGTATCGTTACATTGTTGTGTAATGTTCTGTGCATCTACTGTGGGAAATCAGGGTATTTACCCGACCACATATAGTAGCGCACCTTCATGTTTGTGTATGTATGTTTCTCCTGCCTACTTCCTAAGTTCCGGAGAAAGACATGGGTTATATAAGAGACCTGATCCATTCTTATTAGGAATGGAAATGATTGTCTTATTCTATACCTGCGTATTTCTCTGTGGGCTGGCGATTGGGTGCCTGATAGGCGGGGGCAGGGGATCTAACTGTTGTCTGTCCAGCGCTGTGATTCCCCTTGGTTTGAGTACTGACAATTCTGCCAGCGCTAGCCTCACCTATCTGGTTTGTGAGTATCATGTATAACTCGAGGCAAAATTTGTATCGTTACATTGTTGTGTAATGTTCTGTGCATCTACTGTGGGAAATCAGGGTATTTACCCGACCACATATAGTAGCGCACCTTCATGTTTGTGTATGTATGTTTCTCCTGCCTACTTCCTAAGTTCCGGAGAAAGACATGGGTTATATAAGAGACCTGATCCATTCTTATTAGGAATGGAAATGATTGTCTTATTCTATACCTGCGTATTTCTCTGTGGGCTGGCGATTGGGTGCCTGATAGGCGGGGGCAGGGGATCTAACTGTTGTCTGTCCAGCGCTGTGATTCCCCTTGGTTTGAGTACTGACAATTCTGCCAGCGCTAGCCTCACCTATCTGGTTTGTGAGTATCATGTATAACTCGAGGCAAAATTTGTATCGTTACATTGTTGTGTAATGTTCTGTGCATCTACTGTGGGAAATCAGGGTATTTACCCGACCACATATAGTAGCGCACCTTCATGTTTGTGTATGTATGTTTCTCCTGCCTACTTCCTAAGTTCCGGAGAAAGACATGGGTTATATAAGAGACCTGATCCATTCTTATTAGGAATGGAAATGATTGTCTTATTCTATACCTGCGTATTTCTCTGTGGGCTGGCGATTGGGTGCCTGATAGGCGGGGGCAGGGGATCTAACTGTTGTCTGTCCAGCGCTGTGATTCCCCTTGGTTTGAGTACTGACAATTCTGCCAGCGCTAGCCTCACCTATCTGGTTTGTGAGTATCATGTATAACTCGAGGCAAAATTTGTATCGTTACATTGTTGTGTAATGTTCTGTGCATCTACTGTGGGAAATCAGGGTATTTACCCGACCACATATAGTAGCGCACCTTCATGTTTGTGTATGTATGTTTCTCCTGCCTACTTCCTAAGTTCCGGAGAAAGACATGGGTTATATAAGAGACCTGATCCATTCTTATTAGGAATGGAAATGATTGTCTTATTCTATACCTGCGTATTTCTCTGTGGGCTGGCGATTGGGTGCCTGATAGGCGGGGGCAGGGGATCTAACTGTTGTCTGTCCAGCGCTGTGATTCCCCTTGGTTTGAGTACTGACAATTCTGCCAGCGCTAGCCTCACCTATCTGGTTTGTGAGTATCATGTATAACTCGAGGCAAAATTTGTATCGTTACATTGTTGTGTAATGTTCTGTGCATCTACTGTGGGAAATCAGGGTATTTACCCGACCACATATAGTAGCGCACCTTCATGTTTGTGTATGTATGTTTCTCCTGCCTACTTCCTAAGTTCCGGAGAAAGACATGGGTTATATAAGAGACCTGATCCATTCTTATTAGGAATGGAAATGATTGTCTTATTCTATACCTGCGTATTTCTCTGTGGGCTGGCGATTGGGTGCCTGATAGGCGGGGGCAGGGGATCTAACTGTTGTCTGTCCAGCGCTGTGATTCCCCTTGGTTTGAGTACTGACAATTCTGCCAGCGCTAGCCTCACCTATCTGGTTTGTGAGTATCATGTATAACTCGAGGCAAAATTTGTATCGTTACATTGTTGTGTAATGTTCTGTGCATCTACTGTGGGAAATCAGGGTATTTACCCGACCACATATAGTAGCGCACCTTCATGTTTGTGTATGTATGTTTCTCCTGCCTACTTCCTAAGTTCCGGAGAAAGACATGGGTTATATAAGAGACCTGATCCATTCTTATTAGGAATGGAAATGATTGTCTTATTCTATACCTGCGTATTTCTCTGTGGGCTGGCGATTGGGTGCCTGATAGGCGGGGGCAGGGGATCTAACTGTTGTCTGTCCAGCGCTGTGATTCCCCTTGGTTTGAGTACTGACAATTCTGCCAGCGCTAGCCTCACCTATCTGGTTTGTGAGTATCATGTATAACTCGAGGCAAAATTTGTATCGTTACATTGTTGTGTTATGTTCTGTGCATCTACTGTGGGAAATCAGGGTATTTACCCGACCACATATAGTAGCGCACCTTCATGTTTGTGTATGTATGTTTCTCCTGCCTACTTCCTAAGTTCCGGAGAAAGACATGGGTTATATAAGAGACCTGATCCATTCTTATTAGGAATGGAAATGATTGTCTTATTCTATACCTGCGTATTTCTCTGTGGGCTGGCGATTGGGTGCCTGATAGGCGGGGGCAGGGGATCTAACTGTTGTCTGTCCAGCGCTGTGATTCCCCTTGGTTTGAGTACTGACAATTCTGCCAGCGCTAGCCTCACCTATCTGGTTTGTGAGTATCATGTATAACTCGAGGCAAAATTTGTATCGTTACATTGTTGTGTTATGTTCTGTGCATCTACTGTGGGAAATCAGGGTATTTACCCGACCACATATAGTAGCGCACCTTCATGTTTGTGTATGTATGTTTCTCCTGCCTACTTCCTAAGTTCCGGAGAAAGACATGGGTTATATAAGAGACCTGATCCATTCTTATTAGGAATGGAAATGATTGTCTTATTCTATACCTGCGTATTTCTCTGTGGGCTGGCGATTGGGTGCCTGATAGGCGGGGGCAGGGGATCTAACTGTTGTCTGTCCAGCGCTGTGATTCCCCTTGGTTTGAGTACTGACAATTCTGCCAGCGCTAGCCTCACCTATCTGGTTTGTGAGTATCATGTATAACTCGAGGCAAAATTTGTATCGTTACATTGTTGTGTTATGTTCTGTGCATCTACTGTGGGAAATCAGGGTATTTACCCGACCACATATAGTAGCGCACCTTCATGTTTGTGTATGTATGTTTCTCCTGCCTACTTCCTAAGTTCCGGAGAAAGACATGGGTTATATAAGAGACCTGATCCATTCTTATTAGGAATGGAAATGATTGTCTTATTCTATACCTGCGTATTTCTCTGTGGGCTGGCGATTGGGTGCCTGATAGGCGGGGGCAGGGGATCTAACTGTTGTCTGTCCAGCGCTGTGATTCCCCTTGGTTTGAGTACTGACAATTCTGCCAGCGCTAGCCTCACCTATCTGGTTTGTGAGTATCATGTATAACTCGAGGCAAAATTTGTATCGTTACATTGTTGTGTTATGTTCTGTGCATCTACTGTGGGAAATCAGGGTATTTACCCGACCACATATAGTAGCGCACCTTCATGTTTGTGTATGTATGTTTCTCCTGCCTACTTCCTAAGTTCCGGAGAAAGACATGGGTTATATAAGAGACCTGATCCATTCTTATTAGGAATGGAAATGATTGTCTTATTCTATACCTGCGTATTTCTCTGTGGGCTGGCGATTGGGTGCCTGATAGGCGGGGGCAGGGGATCTAACTGTTGTCTGTCCAGCGCTGTGATTCCCCTTGGTTTGAGTACTGACAATTCTGCCAGCGCTAGCCTCACCTATCTGGTTTGTGAGTATCATGTATAACTCGAGGCAAAATTTGTATCGTTACATTGTTGTGTTATGTTCTGTGCATCTACTGTGGGAAATCAGGGTATTTACCCGACCACATATAGTAGCGCACCTTCATGTTTGTGTATGTATGTTTCTCCTGCCTACTTCCTAAGTTCCGGAGAAAGACATGGGTTATATAAGAGACCTGATCCATTCTTATTAGGAATGGAAATGATTGTCTTATTCTATACCTGCGTATTTCTCTGTGGGCTGGCGATTGGGTGCCTGATAGGCGGGGGCAGGGGATCTAACTGTTGTCTGTCCAGCGCTGTGATTCCCCTTGGTTTGAGTACTGACAATTCTGCCAGCGCTAGCCTCACCTATCTGGTTTGTGAGTATCATGTATAACTCGAGGCAAAATTTGTATCGTTACATTGTTGTGTTATGTTCTGTGCATCTACTGTGGGAAATCAGGGTATTTACCCGACCACATATAGTAGCGCACCTTCATGTTTGTGTATGTATGTTTCTCCTGCCTACTTCCTAAGTTCCGGAGAAAGACATGGGTTATATAAGAGACCTGATCCATTCTTATTAGGAATGGAAATGATTGTCTTATTCTATACCTGCGTATTTCTCTGTGGGCTGGCGATTGGGTGCCTGATAGGCGGGGGCAGGGGATCTAACTGTTGTCTGTCCAGCGCTGTGATTCCCCTTGGTTTGAGTACTGACAATTCTGCCAGCGCTAGCCTCACCTATCTGGTTTGTGAGTATCATGTATAACTCGAGGCAAAATTTGTATCGTTACATTGTTGTGTTATGTTCTGTGCATCTACTGTGGGAAATCAGGGTATTTACCCGACCACATATAGTAGCGCACCTTCATGTTTGTGTATGTATGTTTCTCCTGCCTACTTCCTAAGTTCCGGAGAAAGACATGGGTTATATAAGAGACCTGATCCATTCTTATTAGGAATGGAAATGATTGTCTTATTCTATACCTGCGTATTTCTCTGTGGGCTGGCGATTGGGTGCCTGATAGGCGGGGGCAGGGGATCTAACTGTTGTCTGTCCAGCGCTGTGATTCCCCTTGGTTTGAGTACTGACAATTCTGCCAGCGCTAGCCTCGCCTATCTGGTTTGTGAGTATCATGTATAACTCGAGGCAAAATTTGTATCGTTACATTGTTGTGTTATGTTCTGTGCATCTACTGTGGGAAATCAGGGTATTTACCCGACCACATATAGTAGCGCACCTTCATGTTTGTGTATGTATGTTTCTCCTGCCTACTTCCTAAGTTCCGGAGAAAGACATGGGTTATATAAGAGACCTGATCCATTCTTATTAGGAATGGAAATGATTGTCTTATTCTATACCTGCGTATTTCTCTGTGGGCTGGCGATTGGGTGCCTGATAGGCGGGGGCAGGGGATCTAACTGTTGTCTGTCCAGCGCTGTGATTCCCCTTGGTTTGAGTACTGACAATTCTGCCAGCGCTAGCCTCACCTATCTGGTTTGTGAGTATCATGTATAACTCGAGGCAAAATTTGTATCGTTACATTGTTGTGTTATGTTCTGTGCATCTACTGTGGGAAATCAGGGTATTTACCCGACCACATATAGTAGCGCACCTTCATGTTTGTGTATGTATGTTTCTCCTGCCTACTTCCTAAGTTCCGGAGAAAGACATGGGTTATATAAGAGACCTGATCCATTCTTATTAGGAATGGAAATGATTGTCTTATTCTATACCTGCGTATTTCTCTGTGGGCTGGCGATTGGGTGCCTGATAGGCGGGGGCAGGGGATCTAACTGTTGTCTGTCCAGCGCTGTGATTCCCCTTGGTTTGAGTACTGACAATTCTGCCAGCGCTAGCCTCACCTATCTGGTTTGTGAGTATCATGTATAACTCGAGGCAAAATTTGTATCGTTACATTGTTGTGTTATGTTCTGTGCATCTACTGTGGGAAATCAGGGTATTTACCCGACCACATATAGTAGCGCACCTTCATGTTTGTGTATGTATGTTTCTCCTGCCTACTTCCTAAGTTCCGGAGAAAGACATGGGTTATATAAGAGACCTGATCCATTCTTATTAGGAATGGAAATGATTGTCTTATTCTATACCTGCGTATTTCTCTGTGGGCTGGCGATTGGGTGCCTGATAGGCGGGGGCAGGGGATCTAACTGTTGTCTGTCCAGCGCTGTGATTCCCCTTGGTTTGAGTACTGACAATTCTGCCAGCGCTAGCCTCACCTATCTGGTTTGTGAGTATCATGTATAACTCGAGGCAAAATTTGTATCGTTACATTGTTGTGTTATGTTCTGTGCATCTACTGTGGGAAATCAGGGTATTTACCCGACCACATATAGTAGCGCACCTTCATGTTTGTGTATGTATGTTTCTCCTGCCTACTTCCTAAGTTCCGGAGAAAGACATGGGTTATATAAGAGACCTGATCCATTCTTATTAGGAATGGAAATGATTGTCTTATTCTATACCTGCGTATTTCTCTGTGGGCTGGCGATTGGGTGCCTGATAGGCGGGGGCAGGGGATCTAACTGTTGTCTGTCCAGCGCTGTGATTCCCCTTGGTTTGAGTACTGTCATTACTATATTGTTCACTACAGTTGCTCAAGGATTCTTCTTATTCTCCGTTCTTGGAATGCCACTTAATCTAATTTCACAATTTTCAGGAAACAAGGTGCTGTCAGTGATTGGGTTCATGAACCAGTGCATTGCCCCAGCCTCAAAATTTGTCAATATAGCCACAAAAAAAAAGGCATGGACCAACTATCACAGAGAGTTCATGGCCAACAGAAGTACAGTCGCACAGGTAGCTGGGTCTGCAAACTTGGCATCAAGCCTGTGCTTGAGAATTTTTGAGAGGTTGCTGCAAGAGCAGTACAGTCCATGTCAATCAGCCACAGAAGACAGAAAGGGGATTTCAGACCAAGACTATGATGTGATTTCCTACATAGGTGGCAGTGTAGTGAGAAAACAACAGCAGAAGTTGTTTAAAGCTGCAGAGTCAGAGTCTAAGAGCAAACAGTTGGAATGCCTGCAAATGATGTGTAGGAGGGGGGATGAAAATGAAGAAACAGCAGTGCCTTCTTTGACTGAGACTTTAACCAGAGGAGGGTTGGTTCATCTGCATGAAGCCAGCAAGCATTTTTTTGTGGAACTAGAAACACAATTTCGAACATACACTTCTTCTAGTGATAGTCAGTCAGCCTACACATCGAAGGGTTTTGAGGAGATGTGCTCTTCTGTACAGGAAGTCACAATGAAATTTGAAGAGAGCGTTTATGATGTTGATGGGGGTGACAAAGAAAAGGAGAAAATGTTCTCAGCCATGGTGTCACATTATTTCAGGGTACGTATCCACCATGAATGTTCATTGTTCATGCAAAAGCGAAGAAGTGCACAGGTGACTGCCAAATCAAAAAAAGGGCTCAGAAAAACCTTAAAACAAAAACTAGACCTACATTGAAGCTTGTTTCTTGGGGGCTTTCCACATTCTGACTGAAACGTGTGTGCTAATCGCAGGTTTCACTGTAATGTACATGTACTGTAGTCAAATTTGTCTTGTTAATTTTTTTAACATTTCTCAGTGTGTATGTCACTGGCTCTAACAATAAACAAAAACAAATCTTTGTTAATTACAGAAATTTTCATTTTCTTCTTGCTCTGACATACATATAATATACATTTAGATAACAGCAGATCAATCCAGTTCATTACAAATATATATACATTTAGATAACAGCAGATCAATCCAGTTCATTACAAATATATCCAGTATGTACAATATATACAATACACACGTAGCTGTGACATACATATACATTTAGATAACAGCAGATCAATCCAGTTCATTACAAATATATCCAGTATGTACAATATATACAATACACATGTAGCTGTGACATACATAAATTATACATTTAGATAACAGCAGATCAATCCAGTTTATTACAATATATCCAGTATGTACAATATATACAATACACACGTAGCTGTGACATACATAAATTATACATTTAGATAACAGCAGATCAATCCAGTTCATTACTAATATATCCAGTATGTACAATACACACGTAGCTGCACGCACTGAACACATATTCCAATACACACTACAATAGTGCAGACATGCTATCATACAATTATAGCAATAAACCATCAATATACCTGGACAAACATTCAGCAGTGATAACCTGATGGACATTTTTGTTTACAAATTACATCATGCATAAATACAGTTCTAACTCAGACTCCGAAAAGCCTAATCATTTTGATTCGATGGAATGTGAGCGCGCGCTCTTCTCGGTTTCGGTCCCTATTTTTCAGCCGAGCGGTTTGTTTATAATTGCTGTCATCGCGTCTAATACACTATGGAAGGCAGTCACTGAATCAGCTCGCGCAGCTTCTTGTATGTAAAGACCAGCATAATGATAGAGGCAGGCAAGAGTCAGGATTCTCATGAGCGTTCGTATCTGCGGGCGCCATGAGGATCTATGTTTATTCCAGACAGGAGGTGTTTATCATTGAGTGTATCTCGGACAGTGTGATAGTGGTCCTTTCTACTGATGAGAAAAGGCATAGATCCTCAAGAGTCCGCCACGCAAGTTACAGGAACGTGACCCATGAGAACTGATCTGTGCCTAAGTTTTGCTTTTTCAGTTCACACAATTTTAATTTCCAGGCTGAGTGGGGGAAAGGGAGGGAGATGCGCTATTGTGGTTTGCAGTGAGTTTCTGCAGTTTCTTTTGTTTTTCACTGTGAGTAACCGTACATCAATGACCATATATAAATAATAAATGAACACACTTTCACGCCCTCTATCGTTCTGTTAAAGACAGATTCGGGTTCACTACGAAATATACTTGGATCTGCTGAGGCACATTATTACTATACGGGCAGAAATTTAAAAGCAAGGTTACAAATTAAAAAATATATACTAAACTGGGCTTGGATAGGGCTATTATTTGGTTGAGGGCTGGGGACAGTATAGTACAAGGCTTTACAGCCTTGAAGGCCGCTTTCATCGGAACTGCCGTCAGATGGTATGGCAGAAGGTTCTCTGTTCCGTCTGATGTGCACAGAGACAAATGAACCTATCAAGAAACATTCATTCCACCATTACCGCACACTTTCACGAGGATAAATATATTCTTGTTTTTACATCAGACGGATGGCATTCACTGTCTAGCAATGTTCGCCCATAACCAAAGACAAAACTCCCCAAGAGGCATAGATCTTCATGAGTTCCGCGCAGAGTGTGGGGGCTTTGTGAGAAGCTACATGTATTATATGTATCTTGGTGGCTAGTGTTGCCTCTATGCTGCTATGTTTACGCAGCCGGGATAAAATCACGACCACCGAGCCCGAAACAAAACACCCATGGCTGTCAACATGTGCGATTCGACGACCGTCCCGGCACTGCGGCGTAGAATAGCCGTAGATTAGCGACATGCTCATGCTCCCTTTAGGTTCACGGCAGTGCAAACTCGAGTTTGGAGACTAACTGAATAGCAGGGATAAGACTCTTTCCAGAAGTACATACAAATAGATGTTCACAGCTGCAGAAGTAAACATGAGTTGCCATAACAGCCTTAGCAACAACAACAAAAAATTGTAGCACAACACTGAGAATTGTCCTGACGGCTCCATACATAAGCAGAATGAATTAAAAATCAGTAATCAGTCATGAAAAAAATTGACAATGCAAGACTATGCTAAAAAAAAAGTTTACGGTGCAGTGGAGGTAACAATATAAACTAGTATATAGAGCCACTAAAATGAACAAAGCACTAAAGCAAAAGATTAAAATAAATAAACAAAACAAACATGCAGAGAATACTAGAATTAAAGATTGAAATAAATATACGAAATATTGATAGGAAATTTGAGCAAGGCTGTGCAATGTGCAATAACGTTCACGGTGGTGCAGCAGTACAGAAACTGAACACATAAAGCATTTGTTTATTAAGGCTTGGAAAACAAACAGCATTTTTCCATTTCACAATGTCATTACCATTCTACAACACTAAATAAGTATATATGTCACAGTGAGTTTCCGCAAATATCAACCGAACACTTCATTCTCCTAGGCCTTTACGCATAAGAAAGATGTGTCAAAATTTGCCTCTAAATGTGCTAAGCTCAGGTTACAATGAGTAAAATTCCGTTTATAATGACGAGTTTATAACAAGGGGATATCCCAATAAAAAAAAACATTTTTCATTGTTCCATACGACATCGCCTTCACCACTCTACAAAACTAGATTTACATGTCATGGATTGTACAGTTTCAAACCTAAAAAGCAGATCGATCTAATTCAACTTTCTGGTTTGAGGAAAGTGTGCTCAGCCATTGTGTCACATTATTTCAGGGTACGCATCCACCATGAATGTTCAGTGTTCATGCAAAAGGCGAAGAAGTGCACAGGTAATTGCCAAATCAAACAAGGGCTTAGAAAAACCTTACAAGAAAAATAAAACATCTGACGAAGCACTGAATCCTCCCTTGTAATGTGAACAAAAAAGAGACAAAAACAATAAAGTGAAGTTCAGTTGCATTCCTCCTATTGTAAACAAGTTACCATTTTCCTTTGGTGGACCGATTCAAGATTGTTTACTCTTCAGAACACCAGTGTGCATGTTCTCAGAGAAAGAATCCGTGTATTTCTTTGTCCCCCCCCCCCCCCCCTCTTCATGTACACACACACTGTGCAATCATCCTTTTTTCTGTTTTTTGAGGGGGCTTGTGGAGATGGTACAGGGGACATTTGGCCGTTTACCAGCCCTGACGCTGCCTTTGGGCGTGATCATCAGTGACAATTCCCGCTGCATTCTGAGTCTGTTTTCATGATAGCCAAACTGATAAAGATTTGGGTTGTCATTTGTCTTACCCATCCAACGATGGCGTCCAAAGTGCTGTTCTATAGGATCATGACAAAATTTGTTGCTGAGCACAAAGTCTACTCCATTCTGCAGCAAATACTTTGTTACTTGCACAAACGCATGTACAGTCATGAACATTTTTTGTCTTTCTGACTTTGAATACTGCCCTGCACGTGTCTGAACAGAAACCCTCCAATCTTCAAGGTACTGCAGAAATGTATCTTCCAAAAATCCAAAACGGGCATCATTCACATCGGTGTATGGGCTCAAGTCTGGTTTGAGTGTACGGTTTGCTTCTCCCAAATGCCTTGTGTTCATGCAATCAAAAAATCGATCCATCAACATAATGAACTTTGCAGTCTCCTTGGAATCATTGTCACCATACTGGTACATCACTGACCCTACCGTAAAGCTCAAAACCTGGGCTGCCAGCTTGACATTCATCACAGAATGTGCAGTCAAGTACAAATGTTCATGCTTCAGTCGTGGCAGCCTCATCAAACCATTGTCTTGATCCTTACGGTAAAGGTCAATAATGTGCCGCCACAACAAGTGCTGACCATTATTCCAAAGAAACTTGGTATTCCTGCCACTGCCACTACTTGCTAGATTATTCCTGACTGTTTTTACTAAATGAGGGGGGTCAGAAATGAAATAGATGTATCTGTCTTCGTCAGCGAAGGTGTTCAGCGTCTTGTAACAGATTTCATTCCCATTCCCATGCATCTGGTAAAACTTCAGGTTGGCTGAAGCCTTGTCGCTTGTCGACACCACCACTTTCAAGCCAACCTCCTCCACAAACTCTACCGCCCTCCAGAAGAGGGGGTACAGTTCATGTGCAGTGGCAGACTTTGTGCCGAAAAAGCCAAGGCTTGTTTTCAGGTCAGAATTAATCCCAACCAAGTAAAATACTAAGGCGTGTGTTGCCAGGCTATCTACACGGTCAGTGTTGAAGCTGCAGTTTTCACTCCCTTTCTGTTTCACAAACCCTACCAGCTGACCGGACCGCTTATCATAGACTAAATCAGACTTGATACACATCTCGTCATGAAGAAGTGCTACAAACCGCTTGTTTCCTGGCAGCCGGTCAGCTGCTTTCTTCAGATCTTCCTGCACATAAAGATTGAAGCCTTCCGAAGGTCTATCAGCATATGCATATTCTTGCAGTGTTGATGTTCCAGGAAGCCTCAATACACCAGTAGTGCGTAATAACTCGTATGCAGCTGCGCTTTTGCTGTGAAGATGAATTGCTAGCCTTATCATCATCGGATGCCACCGCATCCCTTGACCTTTCCTCTGAAATGCTTTCATTTGCTCTTCCCAAAAGAGTTGTTTAAATGGGTTGTCAATTTTTTCTTCTGTCACAATTTTCAACAGACCACTGTGCATATCGTCACTCAACTCTACTGCCTGCGTTTTCATCTCTTCTTTGAATTTTTTTAATTCTTTGTTTTCGGACCGTTGTTTTTTGAACGCTTCTTTGATTTGTTTTTTTGTCAGTCCATGAAGAGGGTCATTTGGTTTCAAGTTGAGCGATTTTGCTTTTTTTTTCAGACGTCTGGTGCTAAGGACCTTTTCCACATTCTGACAGTTTTTGCACTGAAAAATGTCCTTAGCACCAGACTTCAGAAGCAAGTTGACAGTGTCTAGCAAATCGCATGAGCGTGACCGAACACATGATGTGTGTGACATCATACCAGAATCTGTGACAGAATACTGAACATGCCTAAAGCACAGCCGTGAGCTAGCACCATCAGGAAACGGTGCCTGCTTTTGCAGGCGCCCATCAGTGACACCCGTACATACTGGCATTCCAAGAAGATCTTTTAAAAAGTGTGTCAGTTTTTTTTTGCTGCAGTGTGCTCACATGCGGGGATGGAATTCCCAACACCTTTACAGATGCTATTAAATTAGTTGGGCTGTGATTATCAGTCACAATAGTCACCTCAAGCTTGACAGCCCCCTCTGTGATGACAGCCACTTTGATGAATTCGTCATTCTGCACAACACACCACGGCGGCTGCACCTCTTTGTGAAGGCTCCTCCTAAGATCCTCCAAGTTGTAGTACTTCACTGTCACGATTTCAGAGCTGCTGCCTCTGTAGGTTCCTGATTTCTAAAGAAGACAGCCAGAAAAAGACCCAATATTAAAACCAGAATAATATCAAATGAAATACATGTACATTTGGACAATGCAGCACTAACAAACGCCTACATCTGTACACCAAACGTGTTGCAGTACATTTGACTTGACACTTTTCTCACCTGGTAAAGACCCCCACCCGGGTCTGCCCAGGGGGACTTGGGTGGGGTTAGGTACTTTTTAGTTCCCAGGGTCACCCTGGTCAGCCCCACAGGGTGAGTTTTTCTCTCTATTCTGGGGCATGTGTTTCTGTCTACCCGAGGTCCATTCACCTGTATTTGCCTTTGTTTCTTCAAAAACATTACCGATGACATGACCTTATGGGAGGTGTCTACTACTTACGCAATTCTAGCCTAAGAGCTACCACACAACCCGGGAGGCACTCGGGGAACCCCGAGAGGGCCGAGAGTTATCTCCCGATACTCCCCATCTGGGACAGAGTACCCATAGTCCGTCAGTCAGTCTACTTAGGCTTACGCTGTTCAGACGTGTTTGCTCTAGCCTACGGACTTGGGATTTTCGACCGGTTCGCCGGTCGTCGACGGCCTTGGTTCTTCGCTTGACTTCTTCTTCGTCCGTCCTCCCTGTGCCTTGCATGGCTCTGGTGTCCCCTCTTCGTTGGCAGCTGCCCGCTTGGCTGCTTGTTTGCCTGGGCTGTGCTGTGCGCTTCGCTGTGACTTCGCCGCGCGTGCCTTGGTTGAAATTTTTCTCCCCCCTTCCCCGGTCCCGCTCCGGGAAAAGGTAAGGTAGTTGGGTTGGCCCTCGGCCGGTCCCCGCGCTGGGCACTGGTTGAGCGGGCTCGAAGGCGGTCTTCTTCAGCGCTGTTGCTTTGTGCCAAGATTCTTGACTTTTACTTGGCGGGCCTCGCGCCCGTTCCCTCTCTCCTTTCGTGTTGGTGTGGCATTATTAATTAACAGGGGCAAAATTTCCCTTTCTCAAAAGAGGGCATTTACGCGTGAGGAAAGAAATGAGACGTTTTAATCTGCAACGGTCATTCTTAAACGGCTCAGATCCACAGGTGGTCAGCTTCGTTTTCCAAGATGGCGTCTAGCGATGCAGAGCACCTTTTCCTCGCGGTTAAAACCTCTAATGGAATGGGAGTGGTGTGAAAGATCGGTGAAAGTTAAGTCTATATTTCGGGCGCTTACCTACTCACTTGTTCCTTACCTACTCTTTTGTACCTTGTGGGGTTCGGGGAATATGTTATGCTCCAGCCATTCCTTGACGCATTACGTTGGTGAGTGTGGCGAGAGCCGACGCTTTCTTCGGTACTGTGTCGGTCACGTAATGCCTGTTGTTATGCGTAATGCGGACCTGTTTACCATACACGGAGGCTTATTAGGTACACAATTTGGCTGGTGGGTGAACACTCTTGTGCACTTTTATACTTGGCATCGCATGTTTCTGTTCTTGGATGTCAGGCGTATGCCCACTTGAGCGCAGGGCCACTGGTCGCCACGCCTTGCTGCCGTTTGATAAGGTTCAAGATGACCTTTTTGTGGCTGTAATAGAAGAAAATCATAAACAGCAACAACAACAACAAAAAAAAAATTGTCTTGCCACCACAGGTGCTGCTCACATTCATGCACGCTCTTGTTCCGCAAGTTACAGAAACAGAGCTACAAAATGGACATTGATTTGGGACGGGTCGAGCCCGTCGCCTAGGCAGCTAAGGTCCGGCGCCAGTGCCCTCATCCCAACCCGAACCTACCTGACGGAAACAGAGTGCTAAGACAGCCCTATGTCTCCTGAACAATTAGTATATGCTCTTTGGTTAAATTCCTCCTTGACTAAGGCTTGTGCATGTGAATAAAAATTACGGTCGAAAGGAGATTAATGGCCTATATAGGCAACATAAAACTAGATCAACGCTGCACTTGGAGGCCCGTCGCTATAGTACAGCGCCGGTGTTCAGCGGAGGGCACCGCTCCGACAAAGGTTACTGTGCCTGCCGCTTGCTTCAGACCTATACTTGTCATGACATGCTTGAGTTTGTTGTGCATGGTGTGTTGCGAAGGTTAACCTTACCAGGGCAGGGTCCCTCAGGCCCACGCCCGCGTGCCTTCGGTTTTTACATGTTGCAGTGGCCTCTGGACGACCTGCACACTACATGGAGGATTCCAGTGACCGTCGGACTCGCACAAGGTCTGTCTACCCGGTGCCGGATGTACCTCCGAACGTTGGTGTGACATTGCTCCGCAGGACCTGAACGGCGCTGGGCGCTACTTGGGGCTTCCTTTGGCGAGTTCGCCCGGCACCTGTGACTGGTTCCAAACCTGCTGAAATACCGGCTGCTGTTCCCGGTACTACGATCGCTCGAGTTCCGACGACATGACGGAGAGATCACCATGCCAGACGCGTCAGTATAGTGTGCAGAGTGGGTTGATCGATGCGGTCGTTCCCAGGAGGGAACGCACCAAGAACAAACCTTATGACAGACAGAAAACCAGCACCGGCACGGAGCTCGGTACCGAGGGACGTGCGCCAATCCGTCCTTGATCCAATGCCGATCCCCGCTCGTCTTCTAAAAAGCCCGCTGGCTCCTACGCGGAGTCTCCTCGCCGGCAGCGAGCCCACCTCGCCATAGAGCTCGGTTCGCGGAGACATTCTCGCACGCATGCATCGTCTTGGCACAAACGGAATCCGCTGGGCGCACAGTACGGAACCCACACACCGCTCAAGGTCAGCTGGGAAGTCGTCCAGGCGGCCGACGACGTAGCGCAGGTTTTCGCGCTCGGAGCGGGTATGCTGGCACCGCCCTCGCTCCCTGGAGGGGGCTCCACCAGGACAGCGCTGCTCGTCGGGAGACACACGGACCCGGCTGCTAGTGGTTACAGAGTCCTGTTGGTGACCAGCCGGCTAGACAGAGGTTCCAGTGTCCGGTTCTTACCACTCGAGTCCTTGACGATCTTGCGGAGAGTTCACCACGCCGGTCGCAACGTTCCAGTACGCGGAGTGGGTTGATCGATGCGGTCGTGCCCAGGAGGGAACGCACCAAGAACAAACCTTATGACAGACAGGAAACCAGCACCGGCACGGAGCTCGGTGCCGAAGGGCGTGCGCCAACCCGTCCTTGATCCAATGCCGATCCCCGCTCGTCTCCTAGAAAGCCCGATGGCTCCTTCGCGGAGTCTCCTCGCCGGCAGCGAGCCCACCTCGCCATAGAGCTCGGTTCGCAGAGACATTCACGCACGCGTACACTTTCACGGCACGATTTGGAATCCTCTCGGCACTTAACATCGGATCTCCTCTCTCGAACTCATACACGCGAGGAGGGACCGCTCCGCTCCATGGGATGCTCGTCCGCTACTGTTCGCCATCGTTGGAGTCACTCTTCCTACACTCTACGTCTACACTCCGCTCTCTCTCCACTGCGGGCGGGCTTAGGAGTTGCCGTTCTTCACATCGCTCCAGGGTTCCTGTCCCGTCTTGCTCGTCGGTCCCCTTCGCGTCCGGCTGCCGTTCGTCCCTTTCCTCTCCCCCTCACTCAGCCCTTTCCCCTTCTTCGTGCTCCATCCCAGGGCGCCTGGCGGCAGTCTCTCCACTTCTGGATGCTCGACCCCCTCCGGTGGATCCTCGGGGAGGACGCTGTCTTTACTTCGCCTAGCACAGACCTGTTAACCTACACTTGGGGGTTAAAGTACACTTATTTGCTTGGGTTACACTTACATGTACACGTTTCTACACAGTTATACACTATATACACCTTTGGAGATCTGCCTACTCACTAGCTTGTGACCTTTACGCGTGAGTTCCAAATTACACTTAGTCAGTTGTAAGGGTGCTGACTTCACACGGGTGGTAAACAGGTCTGCGAGCACTTCGGCTTCTGTCTCCACTGGTGCCCTCTCGGATACAGCCCGGAGGTGGCCGCGGCTGCCGCACTTCGTGACAGGCGCTTCGACTTCCCTGCGCTTCTTCTCTCGGTTCCCGGAGCTTCTTGCTTCGCCCTCCTTGGAGTGGTCAGCTGTTGGCTTCCCTCGGCAGGGCCGGTTCTCGGGAGGTCTCAGGAGTTGCCTGCCCCTACCGGCGGTGGATCCGCTCTTGACTCTTCTTGGACTAGATGACCTCTCTCGTCCGTAACACCCTACGCTGCGTGGGATAGGGGAGCTCCTTACCCTGCTCTTCGTTCTCCAGTGGACGGCTCCTGGCCCCTGGCAGGTCGTCTGGCCGCGGAAGGCCCCCTGTGCTGACGACTTGGCTGACCCAGGTTCTTCGGAGTTCCTGGCCTTCACTTTGGGGAGCAGACCGGAGGAGGCTTCTAGGACCTTGGTTTCGCTTACACTGGTGCCAGATGGCGATGGGATGCGGTCCGCGCAGGTGGTCCTCGGCTCCGCCTCCAGGTCTTGGGCTGCGCCTTCTTCCGGAGCTGCCGACCCTTGACTCCAGTTACCCGTGCACTCGGCCTCCACAACGTTCCTCGGTTCTCCTGCGGAGGAGGAGTCCCCGCTGATGGAGTCTCCGCTCCTGTCTCGGTTTTCCATTGGATTCACCGGGGGTCCTCAACCTACCCATGGACACTGTGGAACCAAAGCGCAGCGCCGTCTCCCTGGTGCCTAACCTACTTGACATCCCCATTGGGCGCACAGGGGTACGCCGGAGTTTGGACAGGTGGTACTGTTGCGGCCGGGCTCGCGGTGGAAGGGCCTAGCCACTGCTCGGAAGTCGGCCCTACTCTCCGTCGGTCGTCTCGCAGCCCGGCTGCTGTAGCTACGCCCCCTACTTCCGTGGTTCTTCTCGAGGTCCAGCCTAGCCTCCGGACCTTGCAAACAAGAGCGTGAACGGCTTGGATCGGACACGGACTAGGAGGTCTGCTCGTGGGAGGTCTGAGCCAGCCTTTTCCCCGATGGAACCAGTTGCTTCACTCGAAATGCACCAGGATACCGTCGGAGGATCGGCGCGCTGGCGAGATGGCTTAGTGGACCTGTTCGCTGCAAGGTGGGATCTCTGGCTTTCCCCGCGCCTTCGTGGGGTATAGCCCTCCTGGACGAGTGGCCAACGCTCTGACCTAGCCTGGGAAGGATCCTCCTCTCGTCCTGTTGGTCACCCCTTTCCCTGGTACCGGCCCTGAGCCTCCTTCCCCTCAGCTCGCCACGGACCCCCCGCTACTGCTTCCCGCATTCTACTAGGTCCTCATGCAGCCGCGATGGTCTCTGTTCAGCCTTGCTGGAGCGCCTATCCCTGCGCCTTGGCGGTTTGCGACAGACCCTCAACGCTGGAGTCTTCGCATGGGCAGCAGTCGAAGCCTCGCTATGGCCCGCTTCCCCAACTTGACGCCTCTACGATGAATTTGGCGAGGCATTGTGCTCTTGGACGGCGTCCGTCACCTCTCCCCTACCGACCCTGCTGACCCCAGCTGGCAGACTTATCCCCAGGAGACTAGGCAGGATAGCCTGAGCTTGCCTCACTTATACCTACGACGACATAGCCGTCCGGGCGGACGCGCACGCTTCTTGGCCGTGCCCGGCAGCTCTGAAGCTACAGGGCAGTCGATCTTCCTGTCTACGCTCTGCCTTACGATCCGAATTCCAGGATCCCTCCCTCAGGGAGCTTAGAGACTAATTATGTCCAATCAGCTACGTGCAGGGCCACGAACGCCACAGCCGCCAGGAACTGGGCTGCCCTCTTCGGGGCTACTGGAGGGCTGGCGCGCAGGTGCTCTCGATCGCAGCGTTCTCTCAGCCTAGCGAGGTTACTCACTCTGGTGGGGGACCTCCCGGGGGGGGCTCTCCTCCCTCCTGGCGCTTCAGCTTAGAGTCGTCGGGAGTTTGTGGTTGGGAGGACGGCCCTTGGGGCCTTAGGTGTGCTAGAGCGCGGCACCCTCCTCCTTTTCGCCATTCTCCCATAAGGTCATGTCATCGGTAATGTTTTTGAAGAAACAAATGCATTTTTCTTTAAAAGGTATTTTTTCGAAAAATACTTACCGATGACATGACTCGGACGACCCTCCCACCTGCCCCGCTTGCCGCTGGTAAGCCAAGTATCCTGACTGACGGACTATGGGTACTCTGTCCCAGATGGGGAGTATCGGGAGATAACTCTCGGCCCTCTCGGGGTTCCCCGAGTGCCTCCCGGGTTGTGTGGTAACACAACGAGCTCTTAGGCTAGAATTGCGTAAGTAGTAGACACCTCCCATAAGGTCATGTCATCGGTAAGTATTTTTCGAAAAAATACCTTTTAAAGAAAATGCATTTTTAAAAATCTCCCTATTGTCTGCACTGCCTGTAGCTCTTGATATTGAATGTGTGTTGCTAAATGGTCTTAGCTTTATTTAGGCCCCATGTGTTAGGTTTATTTAACGTATTTGACCGGCTGGCGACATACATTCAATGTTCTGTTTAGTTTTTTTTTTTTTTTTTTTTTCACAAGCAGTGCAGGCACGTCCTGAGAAAGCCTTGTTGCTGTCGGGACGTTAAGCAATGTTCAATTCAATTCAATTCACCTGGTAAAGAGAAGCAACGCCTTAATATTGTCTATTTTCAATCTAAACACAATCAGTTCAAAATGCTATATAAATTTGCTAGCAGCCACTAACACTGGAAACAGTGCCATTCTGGTACCGTTTAGATTTTACTGGAGGATAATATAATGGGTGGATATAACCTTACGACTGGTCCCTGGCCAGGTTTTGGTGATAAAAAGACAGCGATGAAAATAATTATCGAAACATTTATACTAACGGGATTCACAGTACCTGTAAATTCTTTGTCTGTTCATCACAACATAAGTTATGTCCTTATTGCTCTTATGTCATGACTGACAAAGAATGGGGCAAAGACTATACTATGGTTATAGCAGGGTTTGAGACCTAGAGGCTAGACGCATGCGAAGATTTTTTAAGCCCAGGTGAGCCTGTGACAAAAGGTCGTTTTGCAATAGTATGCATTTTAAAAATGGAAATAAATTTGTATTTGAAATTATGTGTTCGTTGTAATTTGTGATATGACAGGTTTCACAGTTGTGGTTTCGGCCATTTGCCCTTTCCTCACCAACACACAATAAAAATCAAATGCACAACAGAAGACCCAAAATGGGTTTATATGAAAGTTAAACTTTATTACAACACTAAACAGTAAGAAAAGTTATAGGTAGCATTCCGGTTTTTGAGAAATTGACATGCGAAGAAACGTATCTGTGAAATAATGAAAATAAATCATTGAATATGAAACAAAGACTGCTACCAAATAAACTTGATAAACAGACAAAAACATTAATGATTATAAGTTATGGGGCTCACAGCTTTATTTTAGAAGCAAAAAAAGATGCCTGAAAGGTGTAAAATGTATTAAGGACTTGCTGATCTATGATTTCTGTTGCCGTTTTACAGTATCCTTGGTACATAAAGTTTATCCCTGGTTTCTAAATGTAAGACATAGACTTCAAAACTATTTAAGATTGTTAAGCAGTTATCTGTGCTCAACAGCAAAAGTTTTCTAAGTGATCTCTAAGGTTTCTATGAATGTTATGGTGGTTGAAGTACCCCTACCTCCTAAATTTCATGCGCGTGTGAAAATAGAACCCTGAATGAATTGACATCTAAACATTTATTAAATGGAAGAATACATATATGATGTAATGCAGGGTGTCTGCCACAAGCACAGTGTATCTATAAATACCATAAATCAACACCTATAGTCTATATCTAAGTGAAAAAGAACGCAAGAACGTGTCATTTCTTGCAACGTACAAACTGCGTTTGATAATGAATATGAACAACAGTCACCCGATTGTTGTGTAGTGTTTCTTTATACATAAACCCATTGTGCACAGCCATATTGATCAACATTTTGACATTAACACAAGGTATTTTGACAAAAACCAACATTATGAGCTCTACGACCTAAATGAAACAAACGATATATTGGAAAGACTACATGTATGGTACGAAAGCACATGTGATAAAAGTTTTGGATTTTCACTAATATTATTCACGGTCTAAAACAGTAAAAGTTATGGATTTACACAATTTCAATCCATACACAGCAATTATCAGCCCTTTCAAACAGTCAAATGCAGCTACAAGAGCTCTGAACAAAAGTAATAATATGTTTGCATAGAGAACGAAGCAAGCAGGTTTATGATTCATCCTAAGTAATCAACTAATCAAGTAATCATGGCTGCAAACAAGCAAAAAGGCAAACACATTTAACAAAACATAATTATATTCAAAAGCTTGCACATTATGAAAACAATGTCAAAAGAAGTGGTGACCACGGCTATTGATAGTAGGTGGTGGTACTTTCACCACATCAGACACAGCAATTGGCCACTTGTCTGCAGGGTCTGCCACATAGAAGCGACCATTTCCACTTGCCCTGAAAAACATTACAAACAGTTCATTCTCTCCCAGTGCAGAGGGAGGATCAATGACCAAGGCATAAAACTGTCTTGTTGCTCCATCAACTGTTGTAACGTTTGCAAGCACGTGGTCACCAACTCTTGGTGGTGATGTCACTTGCTCCTGTACAACAGAGACAAAGTGATTGGCTGTCCAGGAGGGTGAGAGGGCCACCATGTCTTCCAGGTTAGATGTCCACTGGACATAAATGGGAAAATGTGAATGGTGGTCTGGATAGCATGTCCTTGACAGCTGGTCCACCTGAAGGGGATAAACTGAAATGACTTGACACTGTAGCACATTGGCAGCAGCAAGAAGGTGCCACATGCCCATATCTTTACTGTTTTCAGCAGCAGCCATCACCTCACACTCAAACGCAGTTCGGAGTGAAGGAACCCCATAGAAGTCCCCGGTTACATGGAAAAACTGCAGTGCAGCCCTCCCATCTAGATCTGTTCCCTTTGTTACAAAATTTGCACTTAGGTAGTCCATTTCTCGCAATGCTAACTCGCACACAATTCGGATTCTTAGCTCTGTGTGGAAACTATCAGTGCCAAAAACTGCGAAGCTGATGGCACGAGCCAGGCAGTTGCCATCCGCAGCAGTGAGTTTGGCAAAACGTCCAGCTGGCACTGCACACTCAGGCCGTTGGTTTTCTGCTACCTCGTCCACCTGTAACAACAAATAATAAGTAAAAGGTCTTAGTAGATTTTACACACTTAAACACTGCCAAAGAAAAACAATCTAAAATTTAAACACTACCATATAAAGAAAAACAATCTAATAAGCATGGGAACATATATCAAACAAGTTAGACGTTATGACTAGTTTACCTGTTGTTTTTGAAAAGCAGGTTCCTGGTCCGGAATGGACAATGGATAGCTGGCTGCCCTCCTCAGGATATCCTGTGCACATGCAGTGAAGGATCCAAACCCAAACCTTCGCGCTCGGAGCAGCTCCTGCTGGGCGGCTACGAAAAACTCCTGGCGGTGCTCCGCGGTGTCCTCAGAGGGGGTGGGCGCATGGTTGTCTGTTTCATCTTCCTCCATATCTGTCCTGTCCACAAGCTGCAGACTGTGGAGCACTGGCAGGCCGACGTATTCTTTGTTGATGCATCCATAGTAGTTTGCTCGCCTGCAGTTTTGGCAAAGGCATGCCAAGTGTCTGGCCTTCATCACATACGGAGAAACTTTCACCACTTGGTGAAGCTTTCTGCATCCTTTTACGGGCTGCACAGCAGCGTGTGGTCGCTGGCGGTTGATGGCATGTGACTCCACATACACAAACTCCCGCTTGAAGTCTACTTCATCTTTGGTTATATTCTTTACACACCAGGTGTAAAAGTCCCTGGCATGTCTGATGTATGCCTGCCTGCCAAGTACATCAGTTTCAAGCAGCTTGCTGATGGTCCCCGTTTCTCCATCAGCTTCACCTGCAACCACCCATATATGTATACTTATTGCAAAACAAATCTCAAAATTTCCAAATGTTATATTTTTATTTCAAAAAGTGCTTCTTTATAACTTTAACACAGTAAACATGAAATAATATGTAGCCTTTAAATTGTCCATTTTTAGCCAAGAGGCTGACATTCACGATTTTTTACATGTAAACTAAAAGCACACAAAAAATGTACCTTTCCCATGTTCAGCTCCAAAGTAAATTCTTTGGACCTGCTCCTGGTACTGCGTGAGGTCTGCAAATGTTCCCTTGCACTTATACTGGGCTGCACAGTTGTCGCTGAACATGTAAACCCTTGATGAAGGCTGCAGCAAGCCCAGCTTGGTAAAGTGCTCCAGGGTGAGTGCAGTGAATTGATGGACTGCGTGGAAATCATGCGTTATATCATCTGTGATGAAGTCCAGGGCATGACGAACAAGGTTCCCTTGCTGCCTGTAGTAGGCTACCACAGGGTGTAGGGAAAATTGCTGTTTTCCAAAATGAGCCGATTGATTGATTGATTGTACATTGCTTAACGTCCCGACAGCAACAAGGCTTTCTCAGGACGTGCCTGCACTGCTTGTGAAAAAAAAACTAAACAGAAAATTGAATGTATGTCGCCAGCCAGTCAAATACGTTAAATAAACCTACAACACGGGGCCTAAATAAAGCTAAGACCATTTAGCAACACACATCCAATATCAAGAGCTACAGGCAGTGCAGACAGTAGGGAGAGTTTTAAAAAGGCAAATACAGGTGAATGGACCAAGGGTAGACAGAAACACATGCCCCAGAATAGAGAGAAAAACTCACCCTGTAGGGCTGACCAGGGTGACCCTGGGAACTAAAAAGTACCTAACCCCACCCAAGTCCCCCAGGGCAGACCCGGGTGGGGGCCAAAATGAACCGACTTAACCTCATCCTGGAACTGGCTCTTCCTGTTTTCTGCGTAGTCCATAACCAACATAAGTTCACCTTCATCAAGTGTATTTTTAGTTCTCTATACTGGCTGCCTTGCCAGTTTGCTGTAAAAAGGTGCTGCACAAATGTTGTGTTCTTTGAAGGTGAAGTGATATCCGCAACAAGTTCTTTGTCAAGGGACCAATATTATGTCCGGAAATTAGTGGGAGGTTGAGGAGTAAAGTTGCCAGTGAAATAATTGAATGAGGGAAATTTATATCGCAGAGCGAGTAAGTCATGGGGTTAGCGGAAACAGGAAACGGTCGGACATGCCTGCACGTGCGACATGTAAACTATCTAATGGCGAAAGTCGGTTAGTACCTTATCATCGGCTGACAAGAGGAAATGTCTACGTGCTGGAATGTATAAGTACTTGAACTATTTAGCGGGGGAGGGAGTCAGGACTTTCCCGCGTGAGACACAAAGAATCCACCTAGTCAGCAGTATCTGATGAAATTCCAGAATTTGGAAAAGAAATAGTCCGTACACACAATAAGTATATTAATGTTGTGATACGGGTGTTAGGCTAAATTGTATGCATGGATTGGATGTGAAATGCATGTTTAGTATACTTTATATAATTATCGAAATTAGTTGAAATTGATGAAGCGATGTGAATGACTGAATCTTCATGACATCGCGTAGGAATACAAAATGAGGAAGGTGGAGAGACTTGTGTAGATTATAGATATATATAAAGCGAAGCGTGAAGAAAGGAGAGGACTCTAGAGACTAAAAGACTTGAAGACATGGGCTGAGAGAGAAAAGACTGGCGCTGAGAGAGAGGGAGAGACCGTGAGGTCGGAGTTGGAAAGTGGTGTGACCGGCCTGAACTTGTGTGATGATCGGGAATAACCGGTTTCAATATGGACTATTATAGTGTATAGGAAAGCCGCGGAGAAGAACTTGACGGTTCTACTCCAGTGATCACATTAGCCCAAGCGTGAGATGTGATGGGTGCAAAAATGCAGCAGTGACAATTGTGAATGTGCCAAAAGAGAACATTGAAAGATCACCGGGGCCAGAGGGTCGACACTGAGACGCAGCGCCGACGAGGACCAGGCAGCGGGTCGACGGACAGCGCCGACACCGAGGACCACTGAGATAGCCACCGCATAACTTGAAGTAGTGTATAGAAAGCCTGGCCAGGTAAGGTGACTTTTATGTTTCTGTGCACAGAACTAGATCGAATTAGGTAGAACAAAGATGAACTGACAACGAGATAATAAGAGACTCTAGACATTAGTTAAGTGTGACATGATGAATGTTTTTATGTAAATACTCAACATAGTTAGAACTGAGTTTGTAGTAATCGGTTGTATGGATGCGTATGTGAACGCATGCGAGACGTCCCTCTCCAGAGTGAGAGAAATGTGATGGACGAGAGATGATTGAGGGCTACAATGATGAGAGTATGAGAGTGTGAGTGGAGATCCCCCTGTTGACAAGATTATATTATGACCTACACCCACATCACAACCATTTAAACCACCATCTTTCCGACAGTCCGTGACATTCTTCAATGAGCGTTCTCACGCTATCTTTTTTCACAAATGGCTCCCGCCCATGCCGACCCTCTGGGCTTTGCTCCCAGTGCACCCAAGTGACTGTGGGGTTTTCCTCTGCTAACCTGCAGTAGTGGTTTCTGATGGTCAGTGCATAGTCCTTACAGATGCTGCACTTTCCACAGACGCAGTCGCTCTTGTGGAATTTATCTGGGCCTTTGTTGCACAACAGGAGATGGTACACCCCATATTCGTCTTTCAGCTTCATGGATGCATCAAGATCTGTCTGCCTCACAGCCCTATCAAGTGCCAGTACCTTGAGGCGTACATTGATGCACGACACGCACTGGCATGTGTCCAGGAAGGTAGATGAAATTTTTCGGACATTCCGAGGTCTGAGCTGAGTGAACAGGGTATATCCAACTTTGATGTCTGGGTGTTCTTTTTTAAACATTTCATAGGCTGCTTTCAGTGTCTGTTGCATAAGGTATCCAGGACCATGCTTTGTAGCATACCGTTTGTGTGGCAACACACGAGAAATGTCATCTCTCAAGTAGAAGAGCTTGATGTTATTTCGGTGTCTGTCCCTCAGAGCATCTTTCCTGGTCTTCCTTTTCTTGCCGAACAAACGGCGACGGCACTTCTGCACAAATCCAATTTTCTGAGAGGAAGTGTTTAGCAATCCTTGCTCCTTCATAGCTTGGCGCTTTCTTGGGCTGCGAGTTTTGTGAACAAGGTTTCTTATCAGCCTGGCAAATTTAAGTGGTTTCTTTACCGCCATTGCCTTTCTGACTTTACACACAAGCTTGTACTCTGACTTCTTGATTGGACTAGCTGTCAGAGGCTGATCTGCATGTGAAGTTGCTGAAGGCTGCTGCTCTGCTCGCTTTTTTCTGTGATAATCCCTGTCTTTTCGGAGTCTCCAGACACTTTTCATTGGAGTCTCATTTTGTCTCGACCTTTGTCTCAGCAGTCTCTTGTGGTCTTTTAATTCTGCTGGAGTCATTTCTCTCGGGCGCTTTGAGGCTGAGGCGGCCATGGTGCTGGCAGCTCTCTTGCTGTTGGCGGTTCTTCTAGTGGTGACGCCATTCTTGGTTTTGCCAAACCACCTTTGCCACCGCTCCCTAAAACAGATTTTGCAACATCATATTTTAGTGCTGCTGACCAACTACAGAATTTAAACCAAATTTAGTAAAATTTAAAGTTAGTTTACTATTAACATTAGTAAACTGTAATAGTAAACGTTAAGCCCAGACCTTGCCCATCAGGGTTTGAAATGAGTAGATGTAAAGTGCACTTCTTTTGGCTAATGCACGCCTCTTTCGTAACAAGCATGCTTGACTTATACCCTTCCCCTCCCTCACCCACTTGCACAAATTTAGAAACCTGTGTACATTTTAACATTGCTTTTAGTGTGTCAATATGTTTACAGTATGCTATAAAACCTTGTGTGCATGGGCGATTGTGAAACTGAATCACAAAATAAAATTATAATAAATATGACATAAATTACACACATGTGCACAACATGAATGTCGCAACAGAACTTACATTTAGTTTTTGAATTTATGGATTTGGTAATGCATATACACAAATATTTTTGAATATCACTCCTCTTTGTTAACCTACTTTTCCTTCTGCTTGAACTCTGCCTTTTCTGCTAAAAGGGCCCGTGTCTGAGGTTCCGACTCCCATCTCTGTTGTCTTTTGTCTCTGTTGCGCTTGCTACGTTCTTTGGCTTTGCGCAGCATCTCTGCATACTTATCAGGATCTTTAGTTTTCATGTTCTGGCGATAACGCACATCCTTGGAAACTTGGGAATGCATTTTTCAAATCTGGAAAAAAAATCCAGAAATAATAAAAAAAATAAAATAGAACAAAAATATAATTTAAAACGTTGCATGCATGTAATCTACTGGGGGAAAAAATAGAGAAAGAGGTGCAATGCACAGCACAAAAACGAACTGATATATATATATATATATATATATTTGTCACTTAATATCACTAAATAATGTGCCCAACCAGCATTACTTTCTGCAATGTCAACAATTTTTAACATTTTGAGAGCCAACACCAATAATGCATTCTATGCCAAAGTTACAATTCTGTCTTTGGATCAACGTTCGCGCGTTTAGTCTGTCCCCTGTAATAACGCTCGCGAGATTGGTCTGACCACACTTCTAACGTTCGCGTGCTCAATCTGTCTTCACAGTAAACGTTCGCGACATAATCCCTCGACAATCGATTTTCTTTCTGTGTGCGAAAACAGAAGAATTCAAATCCAGAGGCTACTACTTTCGCTGGTGGGCAATTTCAACTTTGACACGATAAGTCAATAAATACCCATAAAATGTACGCAAAAACGGTCAAAATCGTCAAAAACAACCAACCTGATTCACGGTCGCGAACGTTGAAGTCGCGAACGTTGATCGCCGACACTTTAAATATCGAACAAAAGTTGTAAAAAAACAAACCCACAACAAACCACACCTTGCGTAGAAGCAGCTGTCCCACAATGCAGGTTTAAGTTTCAAGCGAACGTCACTTCCGATTAAAAAAAAACCCAACTAAATTGTAAACCGAAAGGAACTTGCGAACGTTGGAAATAACACACGACAACTGTTTTTCTTGCCTTTGAGGTTACACCTAACTATTTTTCGCTCAAATGAGAGTTAGATATGCATAAAAAGCTCTTGTTAAAAACAAAGAAGCTTTTTGGGGACGTTTTTTTAAAAAATCCAAACTCCTATTTTTGTTTTCTACCAACAGCGTCATGAAGACCGATCATTTCCGGCTTAGCGAAGTGCGTGATATTTTGTCGATTTTCGGAAAAAATACGTGATCATCCTGTTGTTATTATGTATTTTTTTTAAAGCTTTATTACATTTCTACATAGAGTCGTACTCAAAACTCCACACAAAACATTAAATAGAGTGAAAATCAAGGTAATCGGCGGGTCTTGAATAATTGAAGGAAAATCAAATCTGTCTACACGCAAACGATCGCGAAACATTTTCACACAAAAAAAAACAACAACACTTTTCTTAACTTTTTTAATCACAATTTATTCAATTTCAACATAATATGTTATACAAATCAACACACGTGCAAAATAATAATAACAACATTAAGAAAAACGACTTTAATTTTAGGACCTCATTGTGTGTCTTAATACCGTGAAACTAGTCATATTGAATGGATGTATGTAAGAGAGCTACATAAAATAAACTGATGCTTTTAATTGTAGAATTGATATAGAAATAAAATATTTGTTTTTTGGTAACAAGGTGTCTGTACATCGCACACCACTATGTGATGTCTTGATGTGACCAGCCGTATACCCTTATGACATTTTACAAATCAGTCACGTTTTGTGTTTGTTGTCTGAGGTGTATTTCGGGCATGTTTAAGCCTTTTTTGGATAAGGGCTGCCTTCATCAGCGTGCTGACCCTTTTGTTTTTGTTGAGTAAACCTTTGTTAGGTTTTTATGGTAGTTTGTTTTTGGTTCATTCTGTATTGTTCAAGTAGTTGATGTATTCTCGCTCACTGCCAATTGAAAGGACTAGTGGCGAGTAGAAGGTAATGTTGTCAATCGGGGCGCAACCACTGCTTATTGTATGAGCTAGTGGAGCGTAGATGGCTTCTTGGTTGTAGTTCAGTTTTGTTTCCACAACGGCCAATTGGTAGGGCTAGTGGGGAGTAGAAGAGCTGCTCTGTCGCAGCGCTCCCACTGCGAAAAATAAATAAATAAATAATAAATATTGCATTATAACCTAATTTTTTTCACGGACGGTCGTTACATCAAATGTCAAAATCGTACTACTCTTTGCAGACAAAAAAACAATGCTTTAGGGAAGTTCCAATCCCAATTTTGGAAGTTGATGAGGACCTTGGATTGGTGAAACTGAAATTTATGGAGTGTCGAAAGGGACTGTATGTTTGGCCAAATAAAGATGTCTCTTGGGAGCCTTGTGATGCTTTAGGATTCAGACAGGAGTAGTCAAAGGGTGTAGTATTTTCATGTGTCTGTTTAAAGACAGAGACTTGATCACAATGATGCAAAGAGCATAACATGAGAAGTTAAAGGCATTTGTATTATTGTTGTAAATCCTGATTTTTTCTGCTTTCCTTTGTTAACCTTAACCATTTATTTGCAATTTCTGCTTTATAATGTTTTGATACTGTTTTGCCATAAAAAATGTCACACACCTGAATTTCTTGTAATTTACAAGATAATAAATTGACTGTCATACTGCTGTTTAATTTACAGAGGATGTTATAAACACGTGATAGCCATGAATTTCTCTTTACCCAACTCAAATGCTGCAGTAGTTTTCTATCAAGTAGGCCTATTCATTTTAATGACTTACAACGAAAGTGGTAATGTCATGCTCAAAAGTGTTACAACCGTCACATGCATAAAATATCAACTTAACAGTTAACTATAATTTCTCACCAGTGTTGAATTTGATACTTTTTTTTTTACTGTTTTGCTTGACTAGATAATAATTAATAAATATGCTGATAACAAGAATAATTTGTCTTTCTGTCTTAAATGTGCACATTGCTTCATTATATATGTCAACAGTGTCTCGTGTCACAACCATCACGATGTTTTTCAATATCAACATTTGGTATTACTTAACAATGTTTAAATGTGTTTCATTATGAAATGTAATCCAAATGTTTTAGAAACAAACATATCTTAAACCATCAAAGCAAATCATAACATTGCCATAAAAAAATAAACCAGATTTGCGTGATGGTTGTTACACCTGACATGATCATGTTCAAATTCTGCTTTTAGATATTTCATTCACTTTGCCTTTTTTTATTAATTTTTCTTTCAATTGTGGAGGCTTTATTATTTTTAATAGTTTTAATTTACACATTTCTTCCATCTTTTAAATTATGGCCGATTGAGGATGTCAGGGTAACAACCGTCACATTGTCAGTTTTTCTCACATACATGGCTTTTTATGAAAAATCATTCACGGAGTTATATTTTCATGCACATTTCCTTGTAGCCTATACATAAACATTACAAACATGCAAGTTATTATGTAATAAAAAACAATTTATTAAACCGCTTTCACAACACGACCTTTTGTCACAGGCTCAGATACATTCCAAGAATAATGATCGATCAAGGGTAACTGAGATTTAATAATAATAAGACCATACAGGCCTCCTTTTATCCTATTTTAGGGCAGGAGACATAATCCCCATAAATACGTCAAAGACACTTACTTCAGCTCGACTTTCTGGAGGCTCTGCTGCTGTTGTCATACCGACAGTTGACTGCTTTCCATAGTGTATTAAATTCTGACGTGTGAAAAAACAAACACATTTAAAAAAAATTCACATCAAATAAACTATGAACAAGGAACATCAACACCTGTCGATATAACAAGGAATATTTTTATTTTTTTAAATAAAAAGTGACATCCTCCTGATACATGTAATTCACTATCACTCTTAGTGTGAAAAGGGAAATACATGTAACTCATATTATCACACAGAACCCACATATTTGGAAAGAAGTGAAAGTAAAAAAAACAACAAAAACAAAAACAGTGAAGATATTGGAAATAAACATAACAATTTTATGAACACAGCAAATGATATCAATGGCATTATTAAGTCACGGTACCTAATTAGGGTTTACCAGGGTTTGTAACCTAGTAGCATCACATGTAATCAGATTTTCTTTACCCAAATACATTACAAGAATAATGATAGAGATAGCCGGGGCTTGACAATAATGATAAAGTATGCACTTACTTCAGCTGCATGTTCTGAATGCTCTGTTGCCGTCATGGTCACAGATGGTCGTTCTTCAACATGACTTGATTTCTGAGGTGAGAAAAAAAAAGGTATGTAAGACATGTAATATAAAATAAAGAAGACACAACAATAAATGCAGCACCATGGTACACCGACACCTGCTGAAATAATGTGGAAAAAAAGACACTTTGCAGTCATCACTAATAAAAGAACAACACATGGACAGATATGAAATTAATTACCATCTGGTCAGAGATTGAAAAAGCCTGTTGCCAAAAAGAATGCGTATGCAAAGTCGTTTGTGCCAACTGCCAAGATTTTAAATAACAGTAATAAATTCAAGTCAAGATATATTAATTTATATATTAAAGACCAGAAACGTATGGTTTGAAACCTATTTTGCGTGCTTAGAGTTAAAATTATCATACGATAAGCGCATAATAAATACTGGTACTGTTAGTAGTACTCAGTAGTAGTAGTGTAGTAGTAGTAGTAGTAGTAGTCATAGCACGGGCACATTTTCTTAGGCCAGAGTCTGCCAGATACATCACAAAAAAGATTGATCGAGGTGACTAGGACTTGACAATGAGACAGAATACACTTACTTCAGTTTGATGTTCTAGACGCTCTGTTGTCGTCATTCTCACAGATGACTGCTTTCCAACGTGTCTTGATTTCTGAGGTGAGAAAAAAAAATAAAGACATACATTTATATCAAATCAATTACTCAATCAACTAGGCACAAACAAGCCAATGCTGTACCATGCAACACCAACAACAGTCTTGTTGATCTAAAGTCCTAATGTCCAATTTATACCAACGGCATCAAAGGTCACAGGAGGTGCTAAAGACAAGCGACACAGCACAGTTTCTGCGTTTGAAGTCAAACTAGCAACTGTTCATAGTCCGGATTCATCACAAGAATAATGAATGATCGAGGTGAACAGGACTTTGCAATAATGACACAATAGATACTTACTTCAGTTTGTCTTTCTAGAAGCTGTGATGTTGTCATGGTCACAGATGACTTCCCTCCACACAGTCTAGAATTCTGTCAAAATTGGGAGAAAAAAACACGTTAATATATTTTTTAAAAAACAAAAAACTAGACAGACTTTTCAATATATTAAATTCATTAAAGCAGCACTACGAAACTCCAAAAACTGTATTAAAAAAATCTGTTCTTTGAAAAAATGTAAACAACAACAAAATTGAAAACAATGATGGGCTACAGGTGCATTTCTGATAAGGTGCTAACAACAATTATAGTGGGCTATATATGTCTTCCCTGACACTTATTTTAGTTTGTCTTACTGGAGGTTTAGGTGTTGTGATAGAAGACTGTTCAAGCCACTGGGTGGAAATGGCTCCTTTCCTGAGATGCCTGATGGTGCCTTCTCCTGTACAAAACAAAATCAATGTTGAGTACCAGTCAGTGCCCAGGCCTACATGAAATTTACATTATATAAATTACGTTCAGAGTAATGGGTAGACCGAAATCTAAGAATTTATGTAAATATGCAGCATTAGTTGCAAAAGTTATCGGTCATGGTGTAACATTACAGTTTGACCAGCCATTTATAGTATACATTGACCACTTGATAATAAATAAGTGATTAAAAGCAAACAATATTTCTAAAATTATATTCTCAAGTGGGAAACAAATTCGGGAGTGTAATAAAACGATTTTTGTTTGTTTGTTTTTAACAAATGCAGTTAAATTGTCATTATAAAAATAATATTTTAAACATAAATTATTAATAATAAATTTTAAAATAAATGAATTTAAAAAAATCTGCTCATGTTCTTTTTTATTTCTGCCAATGTTTTTATTTGTATTTTTAAGTTTTTTGGTGCGTGTTATATTTTTAAAATATTAATTTATGTTTTCTTTTTACTAGAGCAACTGTCTTTTACTCTTTAACCTCATACTACTTATATTTTTTGCTGTAGTGTAATAGTACTAAATACCTTCAATTATTTTTAATTTACTATGTTCCTATGCTAAGCAGAGATCATGAAAGTTTTATTATGCTTCTTCTCAACTACCTACCCAGGTTTGTTTTTATTCGGAGCTAGTATGTAGTGTATTATTGCGCGCAGACGGCGTATAATCGATGGAGGTCAAACCGTAATGCCACTATGGAATGATGAATCTAATGCACTTTTACTAGTGTTTCAAGACTTGATTCCTTTCTAACAAATGCACAATGTTTTTCATGATTTCTAAATATTACGTCTTATCAGCCACAAACAAGACTCACCAACGCTTACAAAGCAATCAGGAGTGAAATGCCGTGAGCAGATCATTGCCGTGTTGAGGTTGAACAATTTGTCTTTTCTGCTCGCCAAATGGATCAGCTTGGCCCGCCATTCGTCTTGTTCCTTGCTGACTCCAGCAGCTGGTAACTTGTGAAAACTTAATCCCCTACACTTTGAGCTGGACACGCCACAGCTAGCAAAACAGCAACGACTGCCTCCTTGTCTTTTTTTTTGACATGGTCCCAAGATTAAATAAAAGCAGCCTGGACTATTGTTGGTCCGAGAACTAGCAGCAACAAACTTCTTACCGCTTTTATCAACCGGAAATGAAAGGCACAGACCCCAATCCAAGTCAACCAAATGCGAACTTATGGTCGCCATTTGAGGATTCGTGTGTCCAGTTATTGTTGGTCCGTGTTAGAATATAGCAATTCGCCTTGGGATTCAAATGTTTTTGTTTTTTATCCGCAATCTGTTATTACCGAAGAAGTTGGTATGGAAAAAAGCGTTGTCGGAAAAAGTGTTGTTTATCCGACCTTGTTATTAGCGAAGTTGATTGTGTATTCAATAACGGTTAGTTCATGGTTCTCTCGAAGTCATCACTAAAGAACATACTGGACAAACTAACTTCACCCAAACAAATCTGTCCAGGGAAGGCAAAATGCAATAACTCCATTTATTTGAAAAGCGAGATTTTCATTGTATTACACTGCCAGTCTCATTTTTTCACAAAATGGACTTACTGTCTTTTGAATGCAGAGGGCAGCCGTATACATTCTTACATTGGTGTTTAGGTGATACTGAGAATCTCACTTGCGTGGTTTTAGAACTGTATCCTACGAGCGAAAGGGAGTATGATAAGGTTTTAAGATCATGAGAGTGAGATTCTCGGTATCACCGATGTAAGAATCTATTTCTTACTCACCTTTTTCTTGGCATAAATCAGATGTCAGTTGGTTTTCACAACCCATCCGCCATTGTGTCTTGGCAAAGATCTTGATGTAATTTACTTTGAAATTTGAAGTCAATAGTTTGGATGCCAGACAAATGTTCCGATAGCGCAGTACATGACGCCAGAGTGCCAGTCATCACTGTGAAATGATGTCAGTGCGCCTGAGCTGAAAGTAGGTCAAGTTTCAATATCGCGTGTGCCCATACCTTTTTTTTTACCAGACTTTCTAAGGAAAATATTGTGCACCACTTGGCCGCTCACGCAGCACTGCTGTATCACACACGTGTGTGAGACAGCTTTTCCGCTCAAAGGCGTCAAAGAAGGAGGCGTGTAAAAAATGTCTTTGTTTTCCTCCCTACGCCGCCACGCGACCAGTCACTTGAGCGCAAACCGTACCATGTGACCGTGATATAAAAACCCCTGTAGCGAAAAATGGCGGACGTTTTGTAGCCCTCTCGATGACGCATCTTGGATGCCAGTTTTGTTCTATAAAAGATCGCCAAACGTGCTAAAGTACAAAATTACTTAGTGTTGTTCGAAACAACAAACACACTCAGTATTGGAGACGGCAACGTCATGACATATTTTAAATTACGTCATAAGTCTATTATGTATAAAGGTATATTCCTTTGACGTCAGTCATGTCCGGCGTGATCCAGGTCGCAAGATGTCTTCTTGATTTCTTTTACGAAAATAGTGGAGGAATGAAAACAAATACGTTATTGGTCGGAGGGGTTCGCTGCACGGACCCTTGTAGGGCTTCGGGAGGTCAAAAGAACCATTGTACCCCGAACCATTCGGGGTACAATGGTTCCTTTGATCTCCCTCAGGCCTACAAGGGTCCGTGTAGCAAACCTCTCCGACCAATAACTTATAATACCCATCTGATAACCTGCCAATAAATGTTTGTGAGCTACAACAACAACAACAACAACCACAACAAAAGAATAGACACATTTTTCATCTTACGACAATTCAAACTTTGCAAGTGAAGTTAACCCTTGTGTCCAGCACTATTGAAGGACATATTACAAATATTTATGCAGGACATATTGTGAACAATCAACCCTTTATTGCCTGGATTAGGTCGCATTAAACCGCGGGACACACGGAGAGTCCGCTGGCGGTGTCCGGGTGCCCATTAGTGAATGCGTGACTGAGAATGTCAAACAGCTGGGGATCGTGGGTCCGAAGTAGATTTCTCGCCTCAGCCTCTGTGCTGCACGTGTGTCCGGGGCAACTGAAACGCAGATCATTTGATAATATAATCATTAGTGTCGATGAAACACCAACCAACCAACTGCAAGAGGCAAATAAAATCATTAGCCCCCCGCATCGGCGGGGCCTAATGATTCTTTGCCTCCTGATGATGTCTCATACCACACCACAACACAGCTGCACTATAAGACAGACGGATCATACGACCACAACATACACTACTTTAGCTGGACAGATTGTATGGTATCGCTAAAGAGAGCCCCAGTCCAGCGCAAGACACCCACCAGTTGACAATATGATTAGCAGCGCCGTATGAACACCACCCAAATGCAAGTGGCAAGAAAATCATTAGCCCTCGCCGATGCGGGGGCTAATGATTTATTTTTTATATTGCCGACGTCCCATCAAACACGAAAGCACATCCACATTATAAGACAGATGTATCATAAGACCAGATCATACACTGCTTTAGCTGGACAGATACAATGTATGGCCTGCTGACGGTTGCCGAACAAAGTCCAGCGCAAGACGCAATGCGGGTCACCCAGCTGCAAGGACCAGAGCAGGACTCAAGCTCGCCTGTGCGCCTAGACGCAGAGGAGTTGACCAAATCAATGTATTTCACAAACTTTTACAGCGTACATTGACCTTCCTGTGCATATAGCCACAAGTCCATATAACAGGACCAGTGATCCTAGCGGTAACAAAAGCGTGGCACGAACGAATGCTTTGCCATTTCATGGAACATAAGGCAAATTTTGCACTGATGGGATTATTGAAAGACATAATTTTGCGTATACTGGCAGTGATGGGGTTAATATTTGTCGTTGGTCATGGTCATGATGAATTAGAACAACAACTCGGAAACATTGTTTTTTTCCTTCGCCTCCTACCAATCACCGTAGTTGTTAGTTGATCGTTTCGTTTCTTTTGGAAGACACTACATACAGCAGAAGATGTACCGACCATGATTAGTTGTGTTGCGTTATGGCGTTGTAATGTATTTTAAATTGCATTGAATCGTATCGCATCGTGTGACATATCGTATCGTACAGCGACAGCGGGGGCTCATGAGGGTTTATGTCTCTTACAGTTTGCCTTGTCCCGGCAGCTCAAGGGTTAAGCGACTGACTGTACTCACTTGATCATGCCGCCAATGGTCCCGCTGTCTAGGTTCACCAGGAAAAAGGCGCCGGCCCCCTCAGCGAAGTACTCCTCCTCGTTGGCCATGGCGTACGAGGAGAGGGTCCAGAGGCCGTGCGCTTTGGCGTTGTTATAAGCGGCTGTGATCTGCGACAGAGTCAAAGGTCAGTCATTATGTGTCCGATAGACCCCCCCCCTCCCCCCCCCCCGCCTCCACACACCCACCCAGCCACCCACCCAAGGGTACTTTGTAATTTGTAACCCTTTCGCAATAAAACATGACCCAACTTCAACAGGCATGGATCTTCATCAGCATGTTCCTTTCTTTGTTGGGATTTTGTGTGAATTAATGAAAAGCCGTTTTAAATATTTGGCATCGGAGCACACAACTTATTTCGTAAATATCTCAGCAACGAACCATATTTCTATACCAATCTTATAATCAATATGATTCGGTGGCAGTAAGAGCTGTTCTTAATTGGACGAACTTCTGATCAGCAAACCTAGATCGGAGAAGATCGGCGATCTTTTGGTTTGTTTCTTAATTGAGGTTGCACGAACCTAGGCAAACTTTAGCAAACCAGGTTTGCCATGGTTCTCTTTCTTAACTGAAGTGCTTGATTCGGCGTACTTACTGGTTCAAAATGGCTGCCGCTATGCCGCTTCGCGATTTGAACGATGTTTGTTTTTGTACTCCTTGCAGTAGCGACCCCACAAACAGCGTTGCGCCTCCCACAAATCAGGTCTTGTTCTTCGCACGAGTAAAATATCGCCGTCCGCCATATTTGCTTGTATCGGTGACTGTCTTCTTATCTCAAAAGCCGAAGAAGGTAAAAGTTTTGGCCAATCAGAGAAAAGGTTCGCCTTGGTTTGCTCAACACGTTCAGCGAACCTTTTCCGACAGCGAACTATGGTTTGCCGAGGTTCGTGAACTACTTCGAGCCGCCTAGGTTCGCCGTATCTTTAGATCGTCCAATTAAGAACCAACCTGGTTCGTCCGAGATCGTGAACTGTAGTTCGTCAGAGTTCGCGTACTAAAGTTCGTTTAATTAAGAACATGCTTAAACCTAACACGATTTACTTTGTAAAAACTCGAAAAACGTGTCAGTGTTGCTGTACTGTCGTAAAAATTCGGAATCTTTTCATGAAATGATCAATTTTACATCCCCAATTGTGCCCCAGATATATACTGATCAACGAAAGAAACGCGAATTTTTCACCATAACGCTTTTCTTCGTAAATATGCTTTAACTCATTCTACCCCAGACACACCCCAGCAAGATAAGGATCGACCATGATAGTTCAAGGGTGATGCCAGAATAGCTTGGCGCCTATGGGAACTATCATGGTCGATCTGTGTCCTGCACTGCAAAGCAGTCTTCAGAGGACAACGGCAAAATTTGGGCATTTCGTTGTTGGGGTAGAATGAGTTAATCCGGGTTATTTTGACCTCATTTATTAGAAAATGTTATGAAGAGTGTGTTATGTCGTGTGCAAATAGAATGTTTAGTCTTAAACTCACACATCGATGACTTATGACGTCACCAGTGACACTACCATCAGAGGATATTGAAAGTGAAATGGAGAGCATCTGCAGACAACACAGCTCAAAGCCAACCAATGTGCAGTGTCACTAAGGTCCGTGTGCATGAAAATCCGGCCGGTTTGGTCTTGACCTACTTTTGGTTTGTCAAAGGCACCTAAATAATCAACATGACCTATAAACATGAAAATCAAAAAGCTCTTTATTTTTAGATTAGCGGCCATATTTTTTACCTGATAAATGGATATGGGTGTGTTCTTTATCTCTGTGGCAGTCACTTGGGGTGGGGGGGGGGGGGGGAAGAAAAAAATGGTTGAAAGTAATTCACATTAAATCAAATAATATTTATATTAAAGAAAATGATGTGCGCCGGAAGTTCTGGTTCTCTTATAAATTTTTCGAGTCAAATTTCGTCTGAGGCAGTTAATAACATCATAAGCAATCCGCACAACTTGTGTGTTAAAAAATATCACAGGAAACTTGCTTCACAGAGTGTGTCCAGTTTTGCTTATTTTCACCACTAACGAAACCCTGTGTCCTCCAAGGTAGCCATGGGCGATGACCCATCCAATTTTTGTGTGAAGGTACCTCAGACAGTAGGCTGAACATCTGAAGTAAGCAACAAATAAAAATGTCTTGTTTTGCTGTCAGGGTTTTGTTTGCGAGTACACTTACAGACATTTTTTGCGTTTTTAATGGAAGTCAGTATATTAAGCCCAGCATGAGAAAGATCCATTTTCACGTGAATTGGCCACGTTTTCAAACCTAACTGAAATGCATGAAGTCTGCGTGCTTGACTGCGATATTGAAATCTGTCGGGGCTCTATTCGGGGTATTGAAAATGGCTTGTTCTTGTCCTTTTACCAATTTTTAAGACTGTACAGCACAATCGACAAATCATAAGAGCTCAGTAAAAAATATTAGGACAATTGGCACTAAATGATATTGGTTCTTAAAATAATACAGAAAAGTGTTTCTTTGCGGAGATATTTGGGGTATAACAAATGCTCATACAAGAAGTCTTCAAATATAATAAGGAATCTCACACATAAGATCATAGAAATATGACACATTTTTATGCAAGAAGTTTCAAGCATGATCCAACTTCACCCGGCATGGATCCTCATGACGATCTATAGAGAGGTCACGTTTTCCAACAACGAATGCTAGCGAAGTCACGGCCGATAACCAACTTCTGTCATAAGCATATAAAACACTTAAAACATCTCCAAGAGGCATAGATATTCATGAGACCCCCCCCCCGGCTCATGCGGATCTATGCCTCTCGGAGATATTTGGAATGTTATTTATGAGTATTGGTGCAAGTTGGTTGCCATCCGCGGTTTCGCTTTCGTTCGTTGATGGGAGTTGTTCGGTGTAAACGTAATCTCTCTAATGCCTCTTGCTGACGCCAATTTACATCCACGTTCCTTTGACAACGGGGGATCTGTGACCATTAATTAACACAGCTTTCACAAGCAAAGTCTGCGTCCACTGAGGTGCTGATTTCCATTCCGGCTGATGCCACTCTGTAAATGTTGAAAGCCGTGATCAGTGGCCGAGAGGGAATATTTCATCAACTGAGATTTAACCCCTTCACTGCCGAGAAAAGGTGAACACAATCCAACTGCAAGAGACATAGATCCTCATGAGCCCCCGCGACTGCGGGGGCTCATGAGGACCTATGCCTCTTGCTGAGACCAATTTGTATCCATGTTTATTGCACGGATTCGGCTTTGGGTCAAAGGTTTCAGAAACAAAAATGTACGCACAGTGTCAGGGAAGGGGTTTACGGCCCTTTTGAAGAGAGGTATGCCAGCACTGAATACAAAACGAATTTCAACCCCTTCACTGTCGTGAAAATGCGAAGGCTATTCCAGCTTCAAGATCATAGATCCTCATGTTCCCCTGCAGCTGCTGGGGTCTCATGACGATGTATGCGTCAAGCTGACACCACCCACTTTGTATCGACAGTTCGCTGGACGATTGGGGCTCTTTTGCGTTTAAATTTAACCCCTTGACTGCCGAGAAAACTGCATGAACACTATTCAGCTGCAAGAGACATGGATCCGCATGAGTCTCCGAAACAGTTCCCATGAGGATCTATGCCTCTTACTGTAACCAGCTACGAATTTGAAGGGAAGAGTCCTTGTGGCGTACTCCCCGAGTGGCTCTGTCCGGGAGTACTTATGCAAGCGGTACGGGTTTTGATAGGCAGGACACAGACACACGGTATAAACACATGAGGGGAGTATAGCTGGTTCTTGTATACTGACGAGCAAAGGAAATGCGGCATTTTTGCAATCATCGGAAACACTAAAGTATCGCATTTCTTTTGCTCCTCAGTATAGAACGCAGGCAACGAAAAAAAAAAAAAAAATCCAGACCAAAAAGGTGACTGCCAAGCGTGTAATATGCAAAGAAGTACCCAACGGAGAAAGAAACACGCTTAGAAAAGACGGGTACAACACAATTTATTAATATTTCGGGTAAATACCCTTTGTCAAAATAGACAAACAAACAAACAGAGAGATTAGCCGCTACTTATCTTCATTGGCAGAAGGAATGTGGCAACTCTATTGATTCTAATTATGAACAGCAGAAGGTGGATCGACCATGGTAGTTCAAGGGTGATAGTAATAAGTAATAGTATATTAAGCCCAGCATGAGAAAGATCCATTTTCACGTGAATTGGCCACGTTTTCAAGCCTAACTGAAATGCATGAAGTCTGCGTGCTTGACTGCGATATTGAAATCTGTCGGGGCTCTATTATTATTATTAAATACAAGATAACAATGTTGCCACATTCCTTCTGCCAATGAAGATAAGTAGCGGCTAATCT
>BTPG01000001.1:184985568-184995568 GCA_036245525.1 Semisulcospira habei | reverse complement strand
AACATAGAGCGGCTTTGATAATGTGTAGCAAAATGTTGCCGACACTTTGACATCACATGTAAGGTCACTCGATAGCGCGATTTTGCTCGAACGTTCTAGTTTATTCTCAGCGAATCTACGCATTACAAAAACTGACCGCTCTTCTCCGTGCGACTTTGCTAGAAACTTCCGAAATAATCTTAGCGTATCATAACAAAGCCAATTTCGCTCTCTGCGCGAACGATAGAGAAATCTTACCGAAAAGGTACGTGATACGTAACCATGATAGCTAAATAAATATTGGATCGTTTCCTACGATCAATACATGCATGCTCTCACGGAACAACACAACCACAATCGTAACAAAGGGACTTTGTGGGTTATGGCTCATCCCATCTCGTTTTTTGTCTACCGTATTTAAAAAATACGGTAGACTTTGAAATGGGCTGGATCGGAGCGCACTCCGGAGACTGCACATGACGTTTTTGGCGTTCGGCGCATAAATTCTGGCAAAGACGTAACACGATAAATTGACGTCACGTCTAGCTACGTAAACCTTGCTAGAGAACATCGATTTGGCGCCAAACGCCGCGCGCGCGCGCGCGCGCGCGCGTGTGTGTGTGTGTGTGTGTGTGTGTGTGTGTGTGTGTGTGTGTGTGTGTGTGTGTGTGTGTGTATGTGTGTGTGTGTGTGTGTGTCTGTGTGTGTGTGTCTGTGTGTGTGTGTGACAGGGACTAGAGCTCGCGTTTGAGGACGGTCAAGCTTGAACTTTTACGATATTGTCCCTAAAAGAATTATCTCGGGACCTTTTTAAAATGTTTTGATTAAGATGCTCACTGGCGAGAAAATGGCCATTTCACAAAAACCGGTTGATCGACACTGGAGTCCATAATTTTTCTTATTTTTAATAGATGTTTTGCGTATAGCTAGATAAAAGGGACATATTGAATGAGTTCGTTAACCAGCATTGTACCTCTAGAACGTTTTGAGTGATAATAAAATATGTTTTGAAAAAAATATATTTTCACGTTTTGGGAATTAATTTCACGAATTATACGGGTTAATCTTAAAACAATTGAATCTTTTTTACGAAAAAAACAATCTTCTCATTCATAATCGCATGATTTTTTTTAATACGGTATTTACATAAGCCTGCAGTTTGTCTCGGCTGTCGGGTACGATTAGGTCCATTGTGACCTGTATGCCCTAGGTGTGAAAATCAGTTTTTTTGTACCACTTTTTTGGAGTCATTAACTAGCTAACATAACTTTAATTTTTGTTTTACGAAAAAAAGCTATCTTCTCATTAATTTTCATAAACAGTGTTTAATAATAATAATAATAATAATAATAATAATAATAATAATAATAATAATAATAATAATAATAATAATAATAATAATAATAATAACAATAATAATACATAGTATTTATATGGCGCATTTCTCATATTTATAATTTAACTCAATGCGCAGGACATAGCCGCGAACTGAACCTAACAAACACGCTCACGTGAATCACGCGCATTCCCTCACACACTGTACATAAACACAGAACATTCACGTGGCGCTAAGGGCAAGCTCAAGCGAGCTACTGCAATTTTTGGAAATTTTTTAATCGTTTTCATATTTTAGGAAGATTTTCATTTTTGTTTTTTATATTTTTGAAATTTGATTAAGTGGACTGAAATTAATACCAAATTCGTGGGGGAGGAAAGAACCCCCGACGGTCCGCCCGAATTAATGGTGACACTTACTAGAGGAGAAAAGTCCGACGCATTGCATTGGTGGCAGGCGCTTTTACAGCTCAGTGCGCCAAGGACCGCCCCATAAGCCTGTTATTTGTCCCGGCCCTGGGGTAGGATTAGGTCAAATTGTGACCTGTAAGTTCTAGGCATGAAAATCAGCGAGAAAATTGCAAAGTTGTTCCTCTGATACGTCAAATGTTGGTACTGCGATGATGTCGAGTCGTCATGTATGAACACGGCGTCGTGGGGCTCATGATACAATGAGGTGAAGCTTGAAGTGACGTCCTCGCCGACAAGAACCTCCTCAGTCCCTTCCAGTCTGCCTATCGCAAACATCACAGCACTGAAACAGCCCTTCTACATATCCTAAACGACCTGCTTCTCTCCACCGACTCGAGCAACATCTCCCTTCTTACGCTACTCGATCTCTCTGCCGCCTTCGACACCATAGACCACTCTATCCTCCTCCACCGCCTAAACCACTCCTTTGGCATCACTGACTCTGCTCACTCCTGGTTTCTCTCCTACCTCTCCGACAGACAGCAGTCCGTCACCATCGACGGCGTCTCCTCCAACCCAGTCAGGCTCTCCTGCGGCGTTCCACAGGGGTCCGTCCTGGGCCCGGTCTTTTTCACACTCTACACGTCTTCCCTGTCCAACATCATCCAGTCTCACCATATACACCACCACCTCTACGCTGACGACTCACAACTACTAGACAAAGACAAACTCGACAACACTCAGTCACTACTGACTCGCACGACTGACTGCTACGAAGACGTGAAAAACTGGATGACAGCAAACAAGCTCAAACTGAACGACGACCAGCTTCGTCTCCGCCACGGCCGAGGCATGTTATTTCCACCGCCGCCGCATCAGTCAGATCAGAAAATACCCACCACCGAAGTTGCCACCAAACTTGCTGCCTCTCTCATCTTATCTCGCATCGATTACTGCAACTCTCTCCTTTCCGGCCTTCCTCACTCTACCACTCTCACTCTCCAGCGCGTCCAGAACAATGCTGCCCGCCTCGTCCTCAGAAAGAAAAAATCCGACCACATGACTCCCCTACTCAAGCTCCTTCACTGGCTCCCCATCCCCCAACGCATCCAATACAAGATTCTGTCTCTCTGCTACAAATCCCTGAACAACTACGCTCCTACCTATCTCTCCAACTTACTTCACCCCTACACTCCTTCCCGCTCCCTCCGCTCCGCCTCCGACCCTCTCCGCCTTCTCATTCCCCGCACCAAACTCAGCACTTTCGGCCCCCGCTCCTTCTCCGTCTACGGTCCATCCACCTGGAACACTCTCCCACTCTCTCTCCGTCAGAAACACACTCTCTCTCTCTCTCCTCCTTCCAGTCCGCCCTCAAAACTCACCTCTTTCAACAGTTCTAGCACTATATCACCACACTCCCCCCCCCCCCCCCCCCAAGCTGACCGTCGTAATGTTTTTTCACTATCTGTGATACATGAGTCATTGTCTAAAGCGTGCGCATGCGTGTGCGAGTTGTGAGTGCGCGCTTAGAGTTATAATTATTATAAGATAAGCGCATTATAAATACCGTAATTATTATTATTATTATTTCGCTGCTTATGCTATCCTTCTTCAGAATATAATATATGCTACGCCAGACCACAGAGCTTACGAATGGCGGGAATAGCCCTGTGCTCGTCTTTATTTATGTGTGCCAGTGTGTGTGGATCAGAGGGTGGGTTAGATTAGTGGATGGATTCCTGTCGCTACACCACAGAGCGTACAAATGGCGGAAAGTGCCGTGTGTCCTTCTTTATTTTTGTGCGCCGACGTGTGTGTTGATCAGAGGTTGGCTTAGAGAGGAGGGAAATGGATCAGTATTATAAGCCTAAACATATGAACAACTCTGAATGTTCATAAAAGAAAAACGCATCTGAGCTCCAAACATTACGGTAGACTTTGGGATGAAATCCTCATCTTGTTTAGTCTGTATCAGAAAGGCATTAAGATCTGGTTTAGCTAATAGTCTGGTTAGCGGAAAGTCCTTAGGCCGACGTCGGCATTATTTCGCAAGCGCACGACTGTGCGCGGGCCAATTAAGGCCAAAGTCGGCGTTATGACCGTCAGCTCAACGGGCACTTGCTGATAAGATACTAGGTGTGTATACCGCTGAGGTATACATTTCATTCCAGATTTTAGTAACTGAAATTGTGATGACTCACGCCTGTCGTAAGCATGTGAGTAAATGAAGTCAGCAGGAGGCAAAGATCCTCAAGAGTCCTCGCATTTTGCTAGGATTCATGAGGCTCTGTGTCTCTGGCAGATTAGTTGTGCTACCGTACACCGTGGGAGTGGTCATGCAGCTGCCTCATGGGAACACACACTCTGTGTAGAAGACTTAAAGATGTAAACTTAACTCATTCAACTCAAGGAGAACTGCACCAAAAGCTGCGAAAGGGTCGTATAGCGTTGCCGGCGGCAGCGCTATATGACACTTTCACAGCTATTGATGCGGAGCCTCTTGAATGAGTTAATATAATACTGTCACAGTATAAAACAGACGCCCTCACGCAAGCAAGCACACATGCACGCCCACGCACGCACACACACGCACACATGCACACGACCCGCGCCCACACACACACACACACACACACATACACAACCACACACATACACACACACGCGCACGCACGCACACACGCACGCACGCACGCACTCACGCACACACACACAAACACACACGCACGCACGCACACACACACCAATATCAGTTATTCTGGCCAATAAAAAATATTAATATATTATTATATCGGTCGTTTCTTTGGGAGCCACATAGACAACTAATTAAAAGGCTAGTCAAACCTGCACCATAATATTTCGTTCGCGGGCGTTCACTATTTTTCATTCATGAACGCGGCTGTCGCTACAAACACAAGGGCACTGATGTTTTCTCCATTTGCAGATCATTACTCATCAGACTCGAATACAGTAACCTTGGGACATAGCAAATGTTTTTATCTCATTCAGCTCGACGCACGTATTTCCCAAATTTTGGAGGCGTCATCTAACGACTATGCACCTGTTGCAGGAGATTGATCGACCATGATAATTCAAGAGTAGCGCCAGATTAGCTTGGCGCCGACAGGCGCCAAGCTAATCTGGCACTACCCTTGAAGTATCATGGTCAACTCGACCCATCTCCTGCTGTAATGCGTCAGGGCTGAATGGGTTATTGAATTGAATCGAAGTTTGTTATTGGTGAAGAAATTGGTATGGGAACATATGTTTTCCGGACCTCTGAAAAAAAAGTGCTGTTATATCCGAATTTTGTTATAAGCGGCCTTGTTATAAGCGGAGTAGACTGTGTATATCTATAAACCGGTTAGTTTATGCTTCTCTCGAAGTAATCAGTATATTATTAAAAAAAAAAAAAAAAAAAGAAACACCAGGACAAACGAACTTCACCCAAACACATCTGTCCAGTGAAGGCAAAAGACAATACGTCCAATTTGTGAAAAGCGAGATGTTCATTGTATTACACTGCCAATCTCACATTTCACAAAAATGGACTTAATGTCTTCATAGGGCAAACATGTCCAAATCCACCAAAGAACCTGCCAATAAATGTTTGTGTGCAAAGAAAACGAATAGAAAAGTCTTTCATTTTACGACATTAAAATTTCGTCAGTGAAGTTAACCCTTGGAGGACAGATTAAAACCATTTAAACAGGACATTTGCGAACTATTAACCCTTTATTGCCTGGATTAGGTTGCTTTAAACCGGACACACGGAGAGTCCGCTTGCGGTGTCCGGCTGCCCGTTAGTGAATGCGTGACTGAGTATGTCAAACAGCTGGGGATCGTGGGTCCGAAGTAGATTCCTCGCCTCAGCCTCTGTGCTGCACGTGTGCCCCGGGCAACTGAAACGCAGATCATTTACTCACCTTCTTAGCTATTATTATTATTATTATTATTATTATTATTATTATTATTATTATTATTATTATTATTATTATTATTATTATTATTATTATTATTATTATTATTGGATTATTCAAAGACATAATTTTGTGTCCACTAACAGTAAACGGGTTCTTGGCACATTACAGCCGGATCGGTGATAATAGTTCAAGGTGGTGCCAAACACAAATAAAAACCACAACTACAAATGGGATTTAAAAAAATAGCGCCAATGAGCACAAGCCTAAAAAGAGATATTAACCCTCATGAGCCCCCGCGACTGCGGGGGCTCATGAGGGTTAATGTCTCTTGCAGATGGGTAGCCTTCGCCTTACCCTTGCCGTTCATAGGTAAAGCAACTGACGCCACTAACTTGATCATGCCGCCAATGGTCCCCCTGTCTAGGTTCACCAGGAAAAAGGCGCCGGCCCCCTCAGCGAAGTACTCCTCCTCGTTGGCCATTGCGTACGATGAAAGGGTCCAAAGGCCGTGCGCTTTGGCATTGTTGTAGGCGGCTGTGATCTGCAACAACGGACTGTCATTATAGCCCAAGGGGAGCCCATGGGGTAGATATCTCATTAATTTGAACAGAAGTATACTTGTGGAGTACTTCTATCTGGGAAGTACTTCCGCAAACCATAGATAAACAGCACACACACACACACACACACACACACACACACACACACACACACACACACACACACATGTACACACAAGCCACCCACCACCCCCCCCCCCCGCCCCGCCCCATTTCAAAGGAAAAGTAAGGGAGGGGAGGGGAAGGGTGGGGGGGGGGGGAAAGGGGGGAACGGGGTCAGAGTATTCTCTGTCCCCCCATCCTCACTCCTCATCTCTGTTTTTCGAGAAAACAAATTGTGTATATTTTTTTCTTTCGTGAAATGAAATTATCGGAGGCCAGTCATTATAACCTAAGGGGACCCCAGGGGGTAGATATCTCATTAATTATTAACTAATAGAAGTATACTTGTGGAATACTTCCGAGTGGGTCTATCTAGGGAGTACTTCCGCAAACGGTAGATAAACAGCCCCCCCCCCCCCCCGACACACACACACACACACACGCACACGCACACACACACACACACACACACACACACACACACACGCACACACATGTACACACATGCCCCCCCCCCCCCCACTGGACAAAGAAAATGTAAGGGGGGAGGGGGGAACGGGGCCAGAGTATTCCCTCTCCCACCCCCACCCCCACTCCTCACCTCTGTTTTTCGAGAAAACAGATTGTGTATATTTTTTCTTTCGTCAAATTAAATTATATGACCGTAATTTTCATTTCATATGTTTGGAGAAAAAGTGGTTTTGGGCAACAAAAAAAACCCGATGTTATGTTTCCCTTTTTGGGGGGACGGGGTGGTTGAGGTGGACTGTCACTTGCCCTCGCCCCCTCCCCCTCCCCCTTCCCCCGTTGTTTGATTTTCCGGATGGACTGTCGCTTGCCTTCGCTTCTCGCTCCCCCCTCCCTCCCCCCTCCATCCCCCACCCCTCCTGGCCACCCCCCACCCAAAAAAAAAATCCCCATTCTATTGAAAAAAAATCTTCTTAAGCCACTCACCTGTCAAAGCGACCACGTGTTAATGGCGACCACCTGTCTAAGCAAACCACCCATATTGGGCGTCATGGCCTCCATTTTTTACTTACATGAAGTGACCACTTTCTAAGGCAAGCACTGTTTTATAGGCCTCTAATCAGATGAGGGTCGCATTGCACAAGTTTGACTTTTGACTGTTCCTGACAACAACGAAGTGCTGAATGCTGACAAGAAGTGGACAACGAAACGAAATGACTCAGCAAGCAAAGGTAATGGGGCCGACGCAGGCCGCAGTGGGCCTGCGCACTGTCGTACGCGGGCCCACTGCGGCCGACGTCGACCCGAGGGTAGTTTGGTTACTGGACAACCAACCTTCCGCCTGTCGGCGTCCGTCAGCCCAAAGCGCATGGTGGTGTGAGCGAACTCGTGCACCAGGATGTTATTGTGGTGAGAGTAAGCATCGTGCGGTGTGCACATGATGTTGTCCTCTATGATGAGGGCTCGCTCCCCGCCGGATCCAGCCAACGTCTCGTACTTCCGGCCGTCAAACGTGCAAGAGTGGGCGCAGCTGCCGTCACAGCGGCCTGCGTATCGTAAATTCATAGGAATGAGATTCAAGATTCAATGTATTGTCGCTGTGACAGAAATTAATCGTCTATTGCAAAATTTGTCTTGCCAACACATGTTTGTACTGTTACATAATGTAAGAAAATCTTGTACAAGAAATTCAAGTACAATGAATTATCGTAAAAGATATTTAGGTACAATGAATTGTCATACAGGAATTTTCCAATTAATGTAATCTGATCTAATGTTTTATCAAATGAATGTTTAAAAAATAATGCGTGTTTTATAGAAGAGGTTTCACCTTTAATGCGTTAACCAAGTTTCACATGAATAATTTGTAACCTTTTTTTTACCTCTATTTCGTGATAGTCACAATTTGGTCTCATACAAAGGTCGCATATACGCCGTAGCGCTGTGATTTCGACATAGGCACATCTGAGCATGTGTTGCGACGGTCCCACGACCATCTTTTGCTGCTTGGGAAAGTATCTTACGAGAGGTTTCGAATAAAATTGGCAGGATCCTACTCAGAAGTATGGTCATACATTTTTTTATGCCAAAAGGTTCATAAAGCCAACGTAAGCATTACTTGGCCCACCAGGGCGAACTAAAGCTGACGTCAGCACGAGGACTACATTACAATACAGCCTTTTAGCCCCAAGGTCCCATTTCTCAAATTTTGGAGATGTTGCCTAACGACTATGAACCAGTTGCAAGGGATGAATTGAAGATGATAATTCACGGGTAGTGCCAGATTAGCTTGGGGCCTGAAGGCTAATATGGCACTACCCTTGAATTATCACGGTCAATTCATCTCCTGCTGCAGGGACTCGGGGATAAATGGGTTAAGGGTGATGCCAGAATAGCTTGGCGCCTCTAGGCGCCAAGCTGTTCTGGCATCACCCTTGAACTACGATGTTTGGCTGTTGTTCTTCTGTTGTTCATATTTTTTTTTGTATCAATATGTTATTTACCTCTGCATTGTGGTGTGTCTGCGTAGCTGGCCATTTCAGGAAATATGGTGAGTTTTTCCTCTGCTGTAAACACCCCTACACCACAGTTCGGACGGTTGGCCATATTGGTGAACACGTAACTCGGACTGTGACGTAACATCCGGCTTATGTCCAGCGCCGCCTGGTATAAGATAAGATTGTGATATGACAATATTTAAAATGAAGAAACGCCCACATAGTTATGAGAGAGATGAATTGTGAATCTGTTACGTCGCCCGGAGTATTAGTTGCAAGAACTGAAAATGAATAAATTATGCAATAAATGAAGGAAGGAAGGATCAAGGAAGAAATGTGGATGGGGGAGGTGAGGAAGAAAGGATGATTAAACATTCATTCATTCATTCATTCATCTTTCAAAATCTTGAACTAACTGACCGTATACATAGCCCTATGTGAGGCCGCGGGACTGCCCACAACGGATATCCATTGTCCAGTGGCTGGCTTGGTGTTCTCCACAATCTGACCGTTGCTGCCCACATACATAAACTGGAACCCGGCAGGGTACGTAATGGCTCGACTGGATCGGTGAAGACTCAGGTGGGCGACATCCTCAAAACTTGTAAACATAATTTTTTGTAAAGTTATATTTGAGAAATGCGATGAAATAAGCCATCCTAATCAGTCAATCAACCAGCCATCCAACCGAATGACCGACCCAACAACCAACTAACCAACCAATCACAATAGCGGACCAACTAACCAACCACACTCACCAACCAACCAACTAACCAACCGACCAACCAACCAACCAACCAACCAACCAACGAACCAACCAACCAACCAACCAACCAGCCAGACAGCCAACCAACCAATCAACAGACCAACCAGTCAACCACCCACCCAACCAAACAACTACACTAACCATGCATCCAAGCATCCAGCCAAGCAAGCAAGCAAGCAACCAACCAATCAACCAAATAAACATTTGCAAAACTTTTCTTTGCTAACGATAAAGAAGTGAGGGGTTGCACAGGATACTTGGGGACCGGCCGTGCTATTTACGTGTAAGCAAAGGTCCCCGCGCACGGCTGTGCGCATGCCCACTGTGGCCGACGTCGGATCGAGGATCTTTTGCTTACTGGGTATGTAAATTGGATGTCCCTATTGACGCTAGGTGCCGCTTTGTCAAGGAACATACCTCGTACAGCCGGTTTCCTAGACCCTATGGGTAGCAATAAAT
>BTPG01000001.1:184952735-184982568 GCA_036245525.1 Semisulcospira habei | reverse complement strand
CCTCTTCCTTCCAATTCATCAGGTGAAAACCAAGGTGTTTGGATGCTACGCTCGGCATGTCGGGTGGGTGGCCAGCGCCGCCATCTTGCTTCTGTTCTCCGGGTACCAGGTGTCCAGCGTGTACGCCAGTTTCTGGCTGACTGACTGGACCAGTGACCCCACGCTGACGAACGCAAACTCCACCGCAGCAGACGTGCAGGGACGGAACACGTTCTATCTGACGTACTACGGCGTACTTGGCGCCACGCAAGGTTAGGTGTCTTACATGTTATCATACGTAATTAACCTGCGGGGACAAGCCGAACTTCACCTATCTGCAAGAGACATAAACCCTCATGAGCCCCCGCAATCGCGGGGGGCTCATGAGGATTTATGTCTCTTGTTAGTCCTGTGTTCTTTGCACCCATTTTTTGTTTGTTTGTTTTTGTTTTGTTGGTCCCGTTTCGTTTGAGTTCTTCACGCGAATGTCGGTCAGTGTGCAGTGGTTTCAGATGCGAAATCCGCGATCCACTGGCAGCGAAAGGGTTAAATTCCTTCACCACCTGCCAGTAGCAGCGAGTTGTTTCCCAACTCAATTAAAAAATGGCACACAATAAAATGTCTTAACTCATTCGCGGCCAGCCGCATCAGGATGCGGCTAGTGACGCGAATGAGGTAAAACCTTACGCCATACTAATTAGAGTTCAGTTGTATTGATGATCTTTTACTAAACTGCTTAGAGCGATTCTGGACTATCATTCGGTATCTTCATAAAAGAAAGGTTAATATGCTATTTAGTAGGTTTCAACTGTTAATAAAGGCGTCAGTTATTTTTTTATTCTGCTTGGCTACTGTCTTTTTATAACCGTACTCTTGCGCTTGCGTTGATTCGGCGAGGTATTATAACTTCTTATTTTCATTTCAGCTGTCTGTATCAGTCTGTACGCATGGATAGCAGCGGTCCGTATGACCAAGGCAGCCGGAAACATGCATGCCGCCATGCTGGATCGCGTTTTCCGTTCACCAATGAGCTTCTTCGATACAACGCCATCTGGACGTATAGTCAACAGGTTAGATAACATTTTGTTTCCGCATTTTTTTCTCCTACCTTTCACAAAACTTTAAAATAAAGACCTTTTTAAGTCCCTTCTATTTATAGAAAGGACGTTTTAGGACGGGTCGCTGTGGGGCGAATTTAATAGCATGTTTATGATGTTAAAGGCGGGCATGCTAAACCTCTAACAATTGAAGTAACAAGATAAAAATTACGTCATGTATAGTTACGCTAACCTCGCTGCTGAACGTACATTTGGCGTGAAGCGCAGAATGTGCGTATGTATGTATGTGCGCATGTGTGTGCGTATGTATGTAAACAAGAGAATCTCCTATATTTCTGTACACACAAGCTTGAAACTTGGCGAAATACTTTCATAAGTGGGTGGCTAAGAGAGCCTGCGAGCATGTTGTAACTGAATGTCTCATTGAAGACATAAACAACCGTTTATAGGAAGTCGGTTGACCCAGATTAGAGACCATAATGTTTATCATATTTACTTGAACCTTTGCATATAGCTAGTTTGGAAAAAGACATTGGATGAGTTCGTTAGCCAGCTTTGTATCCATTCAACTTCTTTAGTAAAAATTAATTCTTTTCAGAATAGAATTAAAACACTAACAAAAACTTGACTTCTAGAGAAAGTCAGACAGTGGCGGTGACGTAAAAGAGGCAAATCCGTCACCACGCAGACACTGACGTATTAATACTCTAAATATGACGTCATTCTTTCTCGCGCGCGCGGCTCTCTCTCTCTCTCTCTCTCTCTGTCTCTCTCTCTCTCTCTCTCTCTCTCTCTCTCTCTCTCTCTCTCTCTCTCTCTCTCTCTCTCTCTCTCTCTCTCTCTCTCTCTCTCTCTCTCTCTCTCTCTCTCTCTCTCTCTCTCTCTCTCTCTCTCTCTCTCTCTCTCTCTCTCTCTCTCTCTCTCTCTCTCTCTCTCTCTCTCTCTCTCTCTCTCTCTCTCTCTCTCTCTCTCTCTGTCCAGCTCAGTTGGCATTCGCATACTAATTCTATTTGTAAGGTTTTGTAAAAAAATCTATATTTATTATCTAGACTAGTTCTATTCATCGACGTTTCAACCAGGCAGTTGTTTTATAACGCACACATAAAATCCCATCTAGATTACGCATCGACAGTATGGGATGGATGCAGCGATATTTCTTTAAAAAGAATAAATTCACTTCATAGACGTGCGGCAAAGCTTATCCTAAAAGATTCCCACACCCCTTTGACTACCGACGATAAACTAACAAAATTAAATATGTTGCCCCTTCGTAAGCACTTTTTATTCAATAAATGTGTATTTATGCGTAAGATCACACTTTCAAAATCACCTGGATATCTCGCTGCTCTCTTTAAGGCTCCCCACACTCCGTACCCGACACTGAGGAACGACCTGGTAGTGCCTAGGCCCCGCCTTGACATTTTTAAATCGGCCTTGTCATATTCAGCAGCCAAAGAATGGAATTTACTTCCAAAAGAAATAAAATCTATCACGACCATAAATGCTTTCAAGACAAGGCTTCATCAGCATTTGCTACAAATGCAAGCGTAAACTGCTTTTGTTTTTAGAATGACGTGGTATTTTCAATTTGTTTATCTGATTATCTGATTGTTGTTGGGTTTTTTTTTTTTTTTAATTTTATGGTACGTTTGTTAGTTGGTAGCGCATGTATATCTCATTATGTGTATTAAATGTGTTTATGATGTTTTTGTATATGATCGCCATATGTACACACTGGCTGTATCCCTGCTGTCGCCTTCGAGCGGAAGCTGATCGAGGGGGGCAGCCAGTATGACTCGCCTTTTTGGGCGCTTATGGTGTGTCAGTGCGTGCGGCCGCGTGAGTATTCGTGTAAATAGTTTAGCAAGGACAAGATGGAAGAAAGGTCTTCAGATCTAAATCTTTTTATCCTTGGAAAATAAAGATTCGTTGTCATTGTCATTGTCATTGTCATTGTCTCTCTCTAGCTCTCTCTCTCTCTCTCTCTCTCTCTCTCTCTCTCTCTCTCTCTCTCTCTCTCACAAATATTTTCTCTTTCTCCTTACATTTGTAAACTGCTAATCCTTTGTCTTGTCGGCGTCGCTATATGCTCTTGATGCTGCTGATTCTTTGACACTGTCTTAGCTGAGTATTATATTAATGCTATGCACTCATTTATTTCCCTTGATTTTTGTGTTGGTGGCAGTTACTAATTCTCTAATACCAATTTTTTTCCTGTCATTAATTCACCTATTGTGCTTTTTCCCGCAGGTTTTCTTTCTCTTCTTCTTCTTCTTCTTATTATTATTATTACTATTGTTATTATTTGCATGCTCTGTTTATTTTCCTGTTATGTTGTTTGTTTACAGGACAGCTTGTAAGACAGACATTGAGTTGCCTAATAGCTTTATCCTGAATAAATAAAGATTCATCATCTCTCTCTCTCTCTCTCTCTCTCTCTCTCTCTCTCTCTCTCTCTCTCTCTCTCTCTCTCTCTCTCTCTCTCTCTCACTCATACACACACAAACATGCTCGCATCTCCAGGAGGAATAGATCCTCATGCGCTCTTCAGGCGCATGAGGATCTATGCCTCTTGCAGATGTATGGAGCGCGCGCGCATGCATGCACACACACATCGACGCGCTTTCATATGAGCATGCAGGAGACCCGCGTACTTAGTATATCATGTAGCTAGGAAACGTCAACCTGCTGTCACACAAATTATAGCAAGACTTAAATTGTACTGTGAAGTTCTAGTTTTGTCACCATTTTCTCAAGCCTGTGAAACAAAAGTGAAACTCATATCAAGTAAAATATAAAATTACGGATAAACTAAAACTTACGTCATGACAAATGATGTTTGACAAATCAATGACGCGTATGTCCTGCGCCCCTTATAGAACCCACTGGCGCATTGGTAGATCTGCGAGACTTTTACAATAGGAGATAATTCAACATCAGAATCAGTTCAAAGATGAAAGGTAGAGACCTTTGACAGTGAGGACAGCTTTCATATAGAAGGGACTTTGTGGTTCATCCCATCTTGTTTAATTAACATTTACTGCCTGTTTAAGGTACACGGAAAGGAAATTTTCACGATGCGCATCTGCATACATATTCTGTTGATCTAGCATCGTGGCCTTAACCCCTTAACTGCTTGGGCATGACGAACGCTACCCAGCTCAAAAGACATAAATCCTCGTGTGTCCTCGCAGTCGCGGGGGCTCATGAGGACTTGTGTCTCTTGTTAGTCTTGTGTTCTTCATGCCTATATTTTTGGTCCCATTGACCAACTCGAATGTCGGTCAGGGTGCAGTCGTTTCAATCCATGATCACTGACAGAGAAGGAGTTACTTGAAAGTACATTTCTGTGATGCGTCTTGAAATCCTGACCTTGACTAGACCTTGACCTTGACTAGCTTACTTACTTACTGCCCGTAACGCCGAAGGCGCATAGGGCAGCAACGAAATCCCTCCACTTCAGCCGGTCGCGGGCCAGAGTGCCTATCGTTTACCAGGTGTGGTGGTGGTTTTTCAGTTCTTGTTTATTCGTCGCCAGGTGATCTTTGGCCGTCCTCTCTTCCTCTTACCATCTGGTGTCCAGTGTAGGGCTCTTTTAATGATGGAGCCGTCTTCTCTCCTGACCTTGACTAGACCTTGACCTTAACCATGAAACTCAGTCGCAGACATCATTCACCATGTTGAGAAACATATATATTATGAAGTTCAGATTCACTTTTAAGCTGATGCGTACTGAGCAAGTCGTTGTTGATTTGGCCGACGTCTGCTGCAGCTAGCCCGCGCACGTCCGTGCGCAGGCTAGCTGCGGCAGACGTCGGCCAAATCAACGATGTTTTGCTCACTGGGCATGGTGTACGTGTTGCGCTTCAGGTTTGCCCGTGACGTGGAAACGCTGGACAACACGCTGCCTCAGATAGTCTTCATGTTCATCATGTGCGTGTTCTCCGTGCTGAGCACCATGATCGTCATTTCCTTCACCACCCCGCTGTTCGTGTCCGTCATCCTGCCGCTGGCCATCGGCTACTACGCTGTGCAGGTTAGCCCACGTTTGCTTCACAGGAGGGGATAAGAAACCTCCGTCTTTGCTAGTAAAAAACTAGACCGAAAGGGTTGACTGCCAGTGCTTGTAATTTAGAAAAACCTACCAAGTGAGTAGGAAAAAGCACTGTCAAGGGAGACTTCATGCACACTTCTCTCCCTTGACAGTGCTTTTTCCTACTCACTTGGTAGTTTTTTCCGTCTTTGCTGTCTTTCAGCGGAAAAGCTGTATCACACACGCTTGGCTGTATCACACGTGTGATACAGCCGTGATGCGTTAACGGCCACCTGTGCACACAATTATCTTGTATAAAGCCTTTTCAGCAAAACGGTACAGGCACACGCGATTTTGAAACTTGACCTACTTTTAGCTCACGTGCAATGACATAATTTCATAGTGACCACTGGCACTCAAGCGTCACGTATTGCGCTATTATGTCATCATGTAGGAACATCTGTTTGGCATCCAAAAATAATGACGTCACATAACAAAGTAAATTACGTCAAGATCTTTTCCAAAGACACAATGGCGGCTGTGTTGTGGTTAGACGTGTGTCGAAAACCAACTCACATCTGATTTATGACACTTGAAGAAAAAGGCGAGTAAAAAATAGATTCTTACATCGGTGTTTAGGAAAGCCTGAAAATCTCACTCTCATGGTCTTAAAACCTTATCCTACAAGCGAAAGCGAGTAGGATAAGGTTTTAAAACCACTAGAATGAGATTCTCAGTATCATCAAAACACCGACGTAAGAATCTATATATGCCCACTAGCTGCTAAAGGCTCCGAACGTCAGATCAGTTCAGTTCAGTTCGGTTAAGATGGGATCTCTGCGCTCGGAAAGGCCAATACGCGCTCCACCCCACCCATCAGAAGTCTTCTTTTTCGATATCGCACCAATATTGCTCTGGTTTACTATGTTTCCATGTTACGTACTTTGTTAACTCATTCAGCCCGGCGCACGTATTTCCCAACTTTAGGAGGCGTCATCTAACGACAATGCACTTGTTGCAGGAGATGGATCGACCATGATAATTAAAGGGTAGTGACAGATTAGCTTGACGTCGACAAGCGCCAAGCTAAACTGGCACTACCCTTAAATTATCATGGTGGACCCATCTCCTGCTGTAGTGTGTCAGGGCTGAATGGGTTAATATTAAAATGCGGGTCTTCCTGTCTTAAATGTTCCAGAGATTTTTCGTGCCGTCCTCACGTCAGCTGAAGCGGTTAGAAGCCGTCACGAGATCTCCCGTCTTCTCGCACTTTAGCGAGAGTCTGTCAGGCGCATGCGTCATAAGAGCCTATCAGGCGACAGACCGCTTCATCCGGGAGTCTCTGCTAAAGATCGACAAGAACCAAGTGTTCTATTTCGCTGGAATCACTGCAAACAGGTTCGTAATTAGTGTAATTTTTGTTCCAGCAATACCCGATAAGGTAGAATCAAGTCCCAGAATGGGCAGTTGTTCCCAGAAGACTGCTAAACGGTTCAGGAGGCAGATCGACCAGTTCAAGGATGGCGCTAGTTCTGGCAACCTTTGTGAACAGTCATGGTCGATGGAAAATGGTTTTCCTCCGGGTGTATTTTCTTTGTTCGGATTATTTCCTCCCCCCCCCCCCCCCCCTTGGCTTGACTTCGCGAACGAAGATTTTATAGGAGTTGCCCACGACGTCTGCAGGCTTGTTCGTGGCTGCGGAGGCCAATCCGAGACAGGCAGGTTCGACCGCAGTGGCTGCAGGGGAAGGTCTGGCCAGGGTTCTGAGCTGCGGCATCTCTGTTTTTTCTCCTGAGCCGCTTGTCCTTAAGGCTAGCTCTGCGAGAGTCCTCAAAGGAGACAGCTGCCTTGTAAATGGTGGAGCGCCAGGTGTCACGGTCCGCAGCAAGCGAAGACCACTGGTGGTGGTCGATTTGGCAGGCACTAAGTGACTTCTTGAGACAGTCTTTGTATCTCTTCTTTGGTGCTCCTCTGTCACGGTGTCCAGTAGCAAGCTCGCCGAACAGGGTGATCTTTGGTAGGCGATGATCCTCCATCCTGGAGACATGCCCCGCCCAGCGGAGCTGTGTCCGCAGCAGCAAAGCCTCGATGCTCACAGTTTCAGCCTGTTCAAGGACCTCGACGTTGGTGACATAGTCACTCCAGTGAATGCCCAGGATGGTACGCAGGCAGCGCTGGTGGAAGCGTTCGAGGAGTCGTAGTTGGCTGCGGTAGAGGGCCCAGGACTCGGAACCATACAGCAGGGTGGTGAGGACCACAGCTCTGTACACGCTGATCTTGGTGCCTGTTTTCAGCTGTTGATTGTGCCACACCCGCTTGAAAAGTCGCCCGAAAGCACTGTTCGCTTTTGCCAGCCTGCTGTCAAGCTCCTTGTCCAGCTTGGCGTCCGACGTGATAATGCAGCCAAGGTAAGTAAACTGGTGCACTGACTTTAGTTCAGACTCGCCAATGGTGATGTGAGGAGGGCGATACACTGTCTTGGGTGCCGGCTGATGGAGGACCTCTGTCTTTTTCAGACTGACCTCGAGTCCAAAGAGCTGGGCAGCATCTGCGAAGCAAGACGTGATGCGCTGCAGGGCTCTCTCTGTGTGTGCAACGAGGGCAGCATCATCAGCAAAAAGCAGCTCACGAATCAGTTGGTCTAGGGTTTTCGTGTGGGCCTGCAGTCGTCTGAGGTTGAACAGGCTGCCATCGAGACGATACCTGATGTACACTGCATCGTCATCATCGAGGTCCACTGTGGCCTGCTTCAACATCATGCTAAAAAAGATGGTGAAGAGGGTCGGTGCCAGCACGCAGCCCTGCTTTACGCCGTTGAGAATAGGGAATGGTTCTGAGAGGTCATTGTTGAGTCTGACCTGGCCTTGCTGGTCCTCGTGTAGCTGGACAATCATGTTGAGGAACTTTGGGGGACAGCCAAGTCGCTCCAGGATCTGCCACATGCCTTGCCTGCTCACAGTGTCGAACGCTTTTGTTAGGTCGACAAATGTTACGTACAGCCCTTTGTTCTGCTCGCGGCACTTCTCCTGTAGCTGTCTCAGCACAAAGACCATATCGGTGGTGCTCCTGTTTGCTCTGAAGCCACACTGGCCCTCTGGGAGTTGGTCTTCAGCGATGGCAGGTACCAGCCGATTCAGGAGCAGCCTTGCAAGGATTTTCCCAGCAATGGACAGCAGGGTAATTCCCCGATAGTTGGAACAGTCAGACTTCTCGCCTTTGTTCTTGTACAGGGTGATAACGACTGCGTCACGGAGATCTTTTGGTAGTGTTCCTTCCTCCCAGCAGCAGAGAAAGAGGTCATGGAGCTTGTTGTGCAGTGCTGTGCCTCCATGTTTCCAGATCTCTGGCGGTATTCCATCAATGCCTGCTGCTTTGCCACTCTTGAGCTGGTGGATGGCTGTGAGGGTCTCTTCAGCGGTGGGCGGTTCGTCCAATTCAACCTTTACTGGGAGGTGTGGGATTTGTAGGATGACTGCTTCCTGAACAGTGCGCTCAGCGCTGAAGAGGCTCTGAAAGTATTCCGACCAGCGGTTCAAGATGGAGGTATTATCTGTGAGGAGTGCCTGGCCATTCGCGCTTCGCAGGGGACTTTGTACCAGGTGCCTGGGGCCATACACTGCTTTCAGTGCTTCGTAGAAGCCCCTGTAGTCACCATTGTCAGCACAAAGCTGGGTCCTCTGTGCAAGTCTGGTCCACCACTCATTCTGGAGATCTCTGAGCTTGCGCTGGAGACTGCTGCAGACGAGGCGGAAGGCAGACTTCTTCACAGGGCAGGAAGGCTGGGCTAGGTGGGCCTGATGGGCGGCTCTTTTTTTTGCTAGGTGTTCCTGGATCTCTACATCGTTTTCGTCAAACCAGTCTTTGTTCTTCTTTCTGGCGAAACCCAAGACTTCTGCAGAGGATTTTGCAATAGCAGTTTTCAGTTGTTCCCAAAGTGTTTCAGGGGAGGAGTCTACTGGGTCCGCTGTGTCTTTGAGCCTGCGCTGTAAATCTGTCTGAAAGGCAGCTTTCACATCGTCACGCTGAAGGCTGGCAACATCAAGCTTTTTCTTCGGGGGCCCCCATTTCTTGGGTTTTGGCTTGAAGTGGAGCCTGAGTTTGCAGCGGACAAGGCGGTGGTCAGTGTGGCACTCTGCGCTGGGCATCACTCTGGTGAGGAGGACGTCACTGCGGTCCCTCTGACGCACTAGGACATAGTCGATAAGGTGCCAGTGCTTGGAGCGAGGATGCATCCAGGTGGTCTTTCGACTGTCCTTTTGCTGAAAAGTAGTGTTGGTGATGACCAGTTGCTGCTCCGCACAGAACTCCAATAGTAGGCGGCCATTGTCATTGCAGTTCCCCACGCCATGCTTGCCGAGGACTCCTTTCCAGGCTTCAGAGTCCTGGCCCACTCTGGCGTTGAAGTCGCCAAGGATGATGACTTTGTCGTCTGCAGGGGTACTCTGTAGGAGGCTGCGCAGGTCAGTGTAAAACTTGTCCTTTTCAGCAGGCTCTGCCAGGAGGGTTGGGGAGTACACACTGAGAAGGGTGACGTGCTGCTGGTGTCTCAGTGGGAGGCGCATGGACATGATGCGGTCTGAGTGGCCCGTTGGTAGGTTTTCCAGCTTAGTCGCAATGGATGTCTTGACCATGAAACCCACGCCTGAAAGCCGTCTTTCTGATGCAGGCCTGCCTGACCAGTAGAGAGTGTACCCAGCACCAAGTTCTTGGAGGCTGCCTTCGTCCGGAAGGCGTACTTCGCTGAGCGCGGCGATGTCGATGTTTAACCTCCGCAATTCATGGGCAATGAGGGCGGAGCGACGTTCAGGGCGTCCGCTGTCTGCTTTGTCGAGCATGGTTCGGACGTTCCAGCATGCTACGTTGAGTCCGGTCGTGGTCGTCATGAGAGTGGATCCGTTATTCTTTCTTGTTTTTTGACCGCAGGAGAAGATGCCCGTTGACCGCGGCTAGCCAACTGGGGTTGCGAGGGGACGAGCTTTGGTTAGGCCACCTTTTCTAGGCCCCTCTCCGTGTGGAGCAAGCAGTGCTGTCCCTAGAGAAGGCTGCTTGGTCGTTCAGGGTGTGCCGAGTGATGTTGTCATCCCCAGGTCAACATCAAGCGACCAATATCCTGAACCGCCTGCATGCAGGTTTGAGACTGCGGCTTCCAGTGACATCTTTCACCTGCCGTTTCGCCCCTCGCCCGTCGCTACAGGACTTGGAATGGTCAGTGTCATGGTCCGTGGACGTTTCCTAAAGCCTGCGCGGTGGAGCTTTTTGGTGGAGTGCAGTGTGCGCAGTACTGGCCCCACCCTTTAAACCCTTGGTTCATCTGCCATGGCCTAGCAAGCTGGGACGATGGCATCGAGGTCCTCGGGTCGTAGGTTTTATATCAGACTGTCCTTGTCCTAGTCTCTGGCTCAAAAGCCTTCCCCGGAGACACGGGGGCTTTGATGTCAGGGGTTTCCTCCCTTAGCCTTTCCGCAGCCAAGCGGCCAGGCCTGCAAGGCAGCAGGCGACTCGTGGAGGGCGGGGTCGTCTATGTCCCGTGCAGATGTGAACATCTGCCCACTGCCCATACTGTCTACTTACCTACCTACCTACCTACCTACCTACCTACCTACCTACCTACCTACCTACCTACCTACCTACCTACCTACCTGTCTGTCTGTCTGTCTGTCTGTCTGTCTGTCTGTCTATATCCCGTAGTCTTGCCGACCGTTGGGGCACCACTGATGACTTGACAACCAGCTCCCTCCATTCCTCTCGGTTCTCTGCCATTCTTAGCGTATCGCCCAGACTCAGTCCTGCCCACTCTGAGATATTGTCCTCCCATCTTTTCTTCTGTCTTCCTCTCCTTCGTCCTGCTTGCCCAGTGCCTTGCAGGATTGTTTTGGCAAGCCCTGCTGAACGCGTGACATGCCCATACCACTTCAGTTTGCATTTTTTCATAAAGGCTAATAGGTCTTCATAGGGCCCGATGGCTTGTCTGATTCTGCTTCCCACTTCCTCGTTTGTGATGTGATCTCTGTATAAAATGCCAAGCAGCCTTCGAAAACATCTCATTTCAGTGGCTTGTATCCTCCTTTCAAGGTCTGCTGTGAGGGTCCATGACTCACAGGCATACAAGAACACTGAGATGACCAAGGAGTGCATCAGTCTGACCTTGGAGCAGAGCGTGATGTTTCTGTCCTTCTATGTGGTCTTCAATCTTGTCAGTGCTGTTGTTGTCTGCGCAATCCTGGACAGTATTTCTGGTTTTGATCCCTCATCTGTCACAATGGCTCCTAAGTATTTGAATTTATTAACTGTTTCCAGTTTTTGGCTTCCAATCATGACGTCAGTGCCAATGCCACTGGTGTTATTTGTCATCAGTTTGGTCTTTTCTGCACTGATTTCCATCCCATACGCAATGGCTGTACTGTCCAAGTTTTCCACCAGCTGAGCTAGCTCCTTCTCTGTTCCTGCAAGGCCATCAATGTCGTCCGCAAAGCGCAAGTTCGTGATTGTTCTGCCTCCAATACTGACAGTTCCTTCATGATCTTTCAGCGCGTCTGTCATGATTCTTTCAAAGAAGATGTTGAAAAGAGTAGGTGAGAGAAAGCAGCCTTGTCTGACTCCGACTGTAGTCCTAAACCAGTTTCCTATTTTGCCGTTGAAGCAGACTGCGTTAGTGGCCTTGTTGTAAAGGTTTGCTATGACTTCGATCAGGTTGGCATTGATGTTGTATAGCTTCATGTTGGACCAAAGGGCTGCATGCCACACCCTGTCAAACGCTTTCTTAAAATCCACAAATACATGATAGAGGTCTTGCTGGTGCTGGAGGTACCTCTCACTTAGAACTCTCAGGTTGAAGATCTGCTCAGTTGTGCTGCGCCCTGGTCTGAAGCCTGCCTGTTCCTCAGCTATGATTTCCTCTGCATGTGGCTTCAGCCTGTTGAGTAGGATCTTCAACATGACTTTGCTTGGGTAGCATACAAGACTGATCGTGCGATAATTCTGGCATTGACGTAAGTTGCCTTTTTGGGGGAGAGTTATTATAAGTGACTGGGTCCATGGTGTGGGCCAATCCCCTGACTGCCAGATCGTATTGCAGATTGTTAGTAAGGCGCTTATCATGTCTTCTCCCCCTTCTTGGACTAGCTCTGCAGGGATGTTGTCTGCTCCTGCTGCTGCCTTCCCTTTTTTCAGCGACTTCACTGCAGCCTCTACTTCTTCTCGAAGGATGGGATAGTTGCCATTGTTGGTCACGGGTGGGTTGACAAGTATGCCTGGATCCCCTGTAGCTCGGTGGTTGTACAAATCTGAACAGTACACTGTCCACCTCTTCAGTATGTCTTGGTCTTCCGTAAGACAGTTTCCTTCACTATCTTGAATGATCGAGGAGCGTCCTTGTTTTACACTGGTCAGGTCTTTCACCACCTGGTATGCTTTTTTGCTATTATTTTTGTTCAGATTTTCTTCTACGTGTTTACACTAATTTTCAAGCCACTTATTCTTTGCCTTTTTCATGCTTTCTTGATATCCTGGTTAATTTCCCTGTATTGTTTAGCTCCTTCTACCTCTGATTTCTTTTTTTTAATTCTCGACGCTTGTCGCATGTTCGGATTATAAAAGTTTAATATAGACAAAATTAACGAAAAGTAAATGATTATGATGGGAGATCTAAATGCCAAAATTGTATTCCTTGAAGACACGAGGATGCTTTTAAAGAGACGGATCGAAAGCACGATAGTTCAAAGGTGGTACCAGAATAGCTTGGCGTCTATAGGCGCCAAGCCATTCTGGCACCACCCTTGAACTATCATAGTCGAACTATCATAGTCGATCTATATTTTTTTGCAGCGTGTCAAGGCCGAATAAATGAATTGTCATTCCTGTATTGTTTCCTCATGCATGTTTTCCTCCCGAATATGCATAGTTTCCTCATCAATATGCTTGATTTTACTTCCAGATGGCTGGGTGTGTGGATTGAAGTTGTGAGCAACCTGATCGTGTTTGCGGCGGCCATATTTGCTCTCATTACACCGGACATCACCGGCAGCCAGACTGGGTTGTCCATTACATACGCTTTGCAGGTAGTCATTTTACTTGACTCTACCTCCGTTCACTTTACCCCCTCACTGCCTAGAAAACGGCAAAAGACATAGATCCCATGGGTACCCCCATGAGGAACCATCTATCTCTCTTTCTGCGACCAATCAGTATTTATGTTCTTTGCGTGTTGTGTCTTTTGGTCGTTGAACGAACAAAGACTTCACTGAGAAATAAACTATGCGACCAGGGGCAGGGTCTAGGGACGGGGCTGTAGCGGCTGTCATTGGCTTGCAGACTCCAGTCTTTTAGTCCAATTTAACTCATTCAGCCCGACGGCCGTATTTCCCAAATTTTGGAGGCATCGTCTAATGACTATGTACCAGTTGCAGGAGATGGATCGACCATGATAATTTAAGGGCAGTGACAGATTAGCTTGGCGCCGACAGGGGCGCCAAGCTAATCTGGCACTACCCTTCAATTATCATGGTCGACCCAACTCCTGCTGTAGTGCGTCAAGGCTGAATGGGTTAAATGTCAACTTTTTATGCGTTCTGAAATATTTGCTCGTCATATATACTGCATTTCGAACGCAAGCTTATCTTCTTTGTAAAATGTCCTGATTTTTTATTTGCATCGACGAACATGCCGATGATATAATACGGCATCCTGTCTCGGAAGACAAAGGAGTATGCGCTTGCTGGGTCAGTCACTGGAGTGACCTCTCCAGTGCGTAAGCCTGGGCGAAGTGTATGGAGATCCTGGGATGCCCAGTCGTCAAGATCCCCCTCTCGGCCTCGCTGATGTATCCAAAGGAATGCAAAGCAGTACGTTTGGCACCAGTTTGGTTGCAGGAGCTGCCAGAACAGTGCGTGAATACAGGCAGCTGTCTGCCTTCGGGGCTCCACTCCTGATTTGAAGGGTTTACTCCCCCACATTTGGCCGTTGGATCCAACCTGATCTCCTCCGTCCTCTAGCCGTTGGCTGTCAGAAACAGCTCATCCGCCTAGTGGTGCAATGTGAACACCACCCCCTCACGTGGTTTAGCCCACCAGCTGAGGTGGTTTGCCAGGGTGTGGCGCTTGGAGCCAGCACGTGAGAGATTAAGGAGATGGATGAGGACCAGTGATGCCCGTCCGTCCTATGTAGGACGCAGCTGCCGAACAGCAAAGGTGCTACCTCTATCCAGAGCCCCCTACACCCCGATGATAAAGACAACACATTGCGCTTTCTTCTGGTCTATGATTTTTGACCTTACGGTCATCGACCTTTTGCGTTGATCTACAGTCTACTTCGCTCGTAACAAGGTCGTATAAAAGGAAAATCGGATACAGCACATCTTCTGTGTAAATTACTTCGCTTAACAAACTTTGGTTAAAGTACCACTACGCATAAACCTGAAGACACATTTCTGCACCATTTGTGTTTGTTATGCCTTGTCAACACATCCTAATGAAATTTGACAGCAGTTTGGACAGGCAACAACAGCACATGCGTAACCGCATTTATTTATTCTGTCAAGCCGTTAGCATTTCAAACTATTTTTAACTGTTTCTCGTACTGATAGCACTGTATTTATAGAACGGAGTGGAGACATTGTCAGGTTAATTGATATTAAGACGACGTGTCCTGAACTGGATTCTCCTGTGTCTAAATGAACCATAACTAGACCTGTGTGTAGCGTTTCGTAACCGTTTGTTATAGAAGTGCATCTTTGAACAGTTACGGCGGTAGTGGGCCTTTAAATAACAACAAAGAAGTGTAGGCCCCCTGGCGTTACTGTAATTTCCTTTTTTTGTGTGTGTCTACAGATTACGCAAGCCCTGAAGTGGCTGGTCAGAACCATCAGCGACTTGGAGACCAACGTTGTATCGGTAGAGCGCGTACAGGAATATTCAGAACTCAAAACAGAGGCAAGTCGAAATACCTCTCGTGTGCTCGGGCTAGTCTGTTATTTGCGCAACATACGTGCCAAATTACCATTAAGCAAGCTCTTGAGCCGACGTCGGTCGATGAACCAATTGGCTGTCGGTAAGTCTTTATGCCGCGATGATTCCTGCAGGAATCATCGCGACAAAAAGACTTACCGACGACAGCCAAAGGATTACTTTTTCGTTTTCGCTCATTGTGTACTTTCTGGCGTGACTATTTGACAGGCCCCTCGCGTGTTGCCACTTCGCCCTCGCTTGACCTGGCCCAGCCATGGCAACATCATCTTCACCAATTACGCCATGAGGTACAGACCTGGCCTTGACCTTGTCCTCAAAGGCCTTGACCTTAATATCAAAGGTGGAGAAAAGGTGAGTTTGTTTGTTTTTTGTTTGTTCGTTCGTTTGTTTGTTTGTTGGCTGGTTGGTTGGTTGGTTAGCTCGTTTGTTTGTTTGCTAGTTTGCTGTTCTGTGTTTGTTTGTTTCTTTGTTGGTTGGTTGCATGGTTGGTTAGTTGGTTGCCACGTTTGTTTGTTTGTTTGTGTTGACAAACAAAGGCGAACACAAAGCATAGCAAAGATGTAAATTAGACCCTGTTTTCAGAACAAAGCGGCGCACTCTTTCTAAATTTTGCAATTTGCTTTAGATGGTTTGTCACGGCACTTTGCACGTAGAACCTTAAGATAGAAATACCTAAACGTGAGCATTCTTCTTGGAAGACAACAATGAACATTACAATTCAAGAGGGGACTGGACCAGGATAGATCAAAGGTGTTGCCAAAACAGATTGGAGCTTGCTTCTTGTATGATCCTTTTCTTCTGCAATATGCTATTCACATAAGAAAATTTGTTAACTCATTCAGCCCGACGCACGTATTTCCCAAATTTGGAGGCATCATCTAATGTCTATGCACCAGTTGCAGGAGATGTATCGACCATGCTAATTCAAAGGCAGTGTCAGATTAGCTTGGCGCCGACAGGCGCCAAGCTAATATGACACTACCCTTGAATTATCATGGTCGACCCATCTCCTGCTGTAGTGCATCAGGGCTGAATCGGTTAACGTATGATGACTGATTTTGTTAACTCATTCGAGACGTGCTGCAAACAGATACGCGGCATAAAGCCGCGTATCTGAACGCTGCACGTCTCAAATGTGTTAACATCTACATAACACAATGTCAATCATAATGAAATGTTGGCCTAGTCTGTAATCTACTGTTGCATGTCGCAGGTGGGGATTGTTGGAAGAACCGGTGCTGGCAAGTCCTCTTTGACCTTGGCTCTCTTCCGGTTGATAGAGCCCGCCTCAGGAACGATAACCATCGATGGACTAGACGCAACTTCTTTAGGGTTACACGACTTGCGTTCTAGACTGACCATTCTACCACAAGTAAGAACTTTCGCATGATACAAGTTACGAAATAAGTAAATGTCCTAGCTTTGTTTCACTATAATCGTGCACAATAATATTCATGTTCATTGATATTTTGTCCTTCATGTTTGGAAACGATGCTTTGGGGTTAATGAGGCACTTTTCTGTATTAAGCAGCTAATAAATTAGTTTTTCCTCAGTACTTTATTTCTTCAAATTTCTCAGGGATCCTTTAGACAGTCTAGGGGTTGTATATGTTTTAACTCATTATGCTCGCGACACACCACAGCAAGATATGCCTCGACCATGATAGTTCAAGGGTGGTGGCAGAATAGCTTGGCGCCTATAAGTGCCAAGTTATTCTGCCACCACCCTTGAACTATCATGATCGATCTGTCTCCTGAATTGTAATGTAGTTCTCAGAGGATAACTCCAAAATGTGGGTATTTCATACCGCGGGCACAATGAGTTAAAATTCTCTCTTTTTCTCATGTCTGTCTATCGTTTACTTAAAAAAAAATATATATATATATTCGCTAAAACTACAAAGCAAATATGTACACGTCTATGATCTTTCCCGTTTCAGGATCCGGTACTATTTTCCGGAACTCTGCGTATGAATCTCGACCCATTTGGGCAGTTTTCTGACCGGGAATTGTGGGACTCTTTACAGCACGCGCATTTACTGCAGTTCGTGCGAGACTTGCAGGGGGGCCTCGAATACGACTGTGGAGAGGAGGGGCGCAATCTTAGGTAATATTAAGTCCTGACTGTTTTCATCATAATGACATTTTAATCCTTTGGCTGTCGGTTGCGGGTTTTGTCGCGATGATTCCTGCTGGAATTATCGCGACAAAAAATGCTACCGACAGCCGAAGTGTTAACGAGTTTATGCACGGTTATTAGTGTCGTATTAAGCTTTTTACTGCCAGTTAATGCAGATTGGGGTGTTTTTGCAATCTTGGATAATTTTAACGCGAAAGGGTTCCAGAACATGGATTCAAAGTCAGCAAGAGGGGCACCATATCCACATTTAGGGTACCATTTCCTTTTAATGTGTGTGCAGCGTTGGACAGCGGCAGCTCGTATGCTTAGCACGAGGCCTGTTGAGGAAAACACGTATCTTGGTTTTGGACGAGCCGACGGCAGCAGTCGATATGGAAACAGATATCCTCATTCAGGGCACCATTAGGCGAGAGTTCTCTGACAGCACCACCATCACCATCGCTCACAGGCTCAACACCGTCATGGATTATGACAGGTTGGGCAATGTGTTAATATTTATTTATTTATATATTAGTTTATTATTTGTTTTTACTTTTGTTTACTTTTGTTTAATTTATTTTTTACATTAAATGTTACTGACATAGCCTTTGTCAACTTCTGCGTCATGCACCAATTTCATTTTGTGCCTTACCGTCGTTATTTAGATTTTTATTTTCATTTATTTTCAATATTTGATATTTTATATTATGGACATTTGCTTATGACACCTTCGGTGTTGTGACCCTCTGACCTCAAGCACTAATTGTTGCAGAATTGTCGCGCATGATACTTGGAAGGTGATACCTGACTGGCAACGTACATGCATTTTCGTTAACAATTTCGAGACGGCGGTGTCGCATCCAGATTTGCGGCCTTAAGTCATAGGCCGCGAATCCGGATGCGAGACGTTTCGAAAGTGTTAATCCCTTGACCTCCGCTGACGACAGCGCTCGGCGGACAAGACGCGTCTTCTCCGCCGAACGGCATCGTCAGTAGAGTCAAGGGGTTAAATTAATGTTGCCACCGAAATGTCGCGATTTCTGTCACATTCTGGCCAACTCTGAGTAACTCCTTCGTGTGCGGGATAAGCCGCAAGACAACTCCAGTGTAGGTAACTTTTTCCCCTGCTGGCCAAAGAAGCGAGACATCTGCTTCGCCCACGTTTACATTTGATACAAAAGACGCGTTTGAAACCGTCTCAATCGGCCCAAGGCGCCCTAAATTCAACAGAAAAATACTCAGGAAAACCACGAGCATAATTATATTCAATATCTTTACGCGATTTACCATTGTATTTACCATATATATGTGAAGACATTTTCGCGTGACCTCTCCCCTCGGTACCCCCGCACCGCTCTCTTTACATTTGTCAGTTAACTCATTCGCGGCAAGCCGCATCCGGATGCAGCTTTCCGCGAATGAGTTAAACTGTTCCAATCTCCAAAATCTTTTAGAACATTTTGTAATAGTTATACATTCACAACTCCAAAAACTCCAGTTCCGCTCTGGCTAATGTGGGGCTACTCCCAAAGGAGTTGTCACGCCATGACGAGAACTAACAGAGTTCAGTTCGCTTTATTGATTTTTTTCCCCCCTATCGTATTGAAATACGGTAGACTTTGAGATGGGGCTGGTCGCAGCGCGTTCCGCAGCATGCAAATGATGAACATAGGCGGGCAAACATCAGATTCGGACAGTGAAGTAACACGATACAAATTACGTCATGCCTAGCTACGCCAACCCGCGCTGTTCAACGTACATTTGGCGGGAAACGCCGCGGGTGTGTAGAAACGAGTTTCGTCTGTGTACGTACAGGTCTTAAAATTTAGGAAATGCTTCCTTCAAGAAGTATTTCGGAGCACTTTTCAGAATTTTTAGATTGGATTACTCATTAAAAAGAAAAATGGCGTTTACTACGAAGTCGGGTGACCGGCCGCATTTGAATCATTAATTTGTGCTATATTCATTTGAAATTTTGAATACAGCTAGCTTCGAGAGAGATATTGGATGAGTCCGTTAACCAGCTTTGTATCTATTCAATGTTTTTGTTTAAAAAAAAAATTCCTCGGAGAAAAAAATGTCGACACGAAGAATTCTCGACTTCAGACAGTGACGGGGACGTAAAAGCGCTAGCCACATTATAATTGCTGCTGGTGTTATACATTGTTGCTGAACTGACGCAAAGCACCAGACACGTCATTGTTCAGTATACATTAATTGACACAAAGAATCTCTCTCTCTCTCTCTCTCTCTCTCTCTCTCTCTCTCTCTCTCTCTCTCTCTCTCTCTCTCTCTCTCTCTCTCTCTCTCTCTCTCTCTCTCTCTCTCTCTCTCTCTCTCTCTCTCTCTCTCTCTCTCTCTCTCTCTCTCTCTCTCTCTCTCTCTCTGCGACAGTTTCATTTAGGAAGACCGCTTAGAGAAAGTCGGGTGACCCACATTTGAGTAGGTAATTTTCGTTCTATTCACTTGGAATTTTGGATAGCTAGCTTTGAAATAGACATTGGATGAGTTCGTAATCCAGCGTTGTCAGTACCTCTTCAACTTTTTGAATAATAATTAATTCATTTTTGCACGTTTTGGATCCACTATATACTCCCATCAAACAGTCAGCCCTGGCAGAGGCTGTGTGGAAGAGAACAGCGCTGGAAGGGGCTGCGTGCCTTTCGGATGAGTGACGTGAAACATCAAATGCGTCACTATGTACAGCGTCTGAGACTAGCGATGCCATGACGTCAAGCTTATAGTGACGTCATTTTCCTGGGCGAAAAGCGCCGTGTGTCAGTCTTTATTTGTGGGCGCCGGCATGTGTGTTGATCAGAGATTGGCTTAGAGAGGAGGGAAATGGATCAGAAGGATAAGCTTAATAATATGAACAACTCTGAAGTTTCCTAAAAGAAAAACGCACGTGAGCTCCAAACAACACGCTAGACTTTGGGATGGAATCCTCATCTTGTTTGTTTTTCGTTTTGCAGGATTATCGTGCTGGATGAGGGGCGTGTTAAAGAGTTTGACAAACCCAACAACCTGCTGGCTGACAAAGACAGTATTTTCTACTCTCTAGCCTTGGACGCTGGGATAGTATAGATCATCCTGTCATTTTTGACGACACTGCATCCTTTATTGTCGTCGTTTGTGACGACACTGTGACGTCATGTATTGTCACCATGACTTGTGTGACGACACTGTGACGTCTTGTATTGTCGTCATGTGTGACGAGACTGTGACGTCATCTATTGTCGTCTTTTGTGGACTACACTGTGTGATTAACATCGCATTTTATCATTGTAATCCTCCACTGCCAATGGCCATTAATATACAGTCAAAGATTGGTCATGTTACGATTTATAACCGGATAACGTTTTCACATAGGAACGCGATGAACGATACCCAGTTGCAAGGCTCATGAAGTTCTATGCTCTTGCATCTGGGTGTTGTTCACCGCCTTGCGATAATGCATAACTCAATGTTATATATAGATACGTTACGTCAATGTCCTATGGATTCAACGCTATGACGCTTCATTTTCTTTTTAAAACAGGGAGTGACGTAATTCACACGTGACATAACGACGCTTACGTCATTTCCCTGTGCTGACTGGACATTCATCAGCATAACTGCCATGAAGACAAAAGGCTGTAAGACCATTTTTTTTGGAAAAGGGAGATTTTCAGTATATTACAATTTTTAAAATCTCGATTTTCACGAGAGCTATACTTGATGTCTTTCGCCTGGCTTCATGTGGCAGAATGACATCACATGCTGTTGCATTATTCACCACTTTGTGTTTTAAAAAAAATATTTTTTATCCATTCTGCCTTGACACATTACAGCCAAGAATTTAAGGGCGTTAATTTCCACCTCAGCCACAGAAATAGTTGCACAGTGATAATTCGTTTTTTCCTGCGTTTCTTTTGTTTTCTTTGTCAGTTATATAGATATTACGACATGTGATCATGTTCATTGTTGTCAGCAATGGCGTCTCAGTATATGTTCTCTCGAAGCTTACCACGATAGCTGCCTTCATTTGGCCCCAAAACAGTAAAGCAATTTTTTGTGTGTGAAAAGAGATATTTCATTGTAATACAATGAGAAGCTATTGTTCATAAAAAATGCACTTACTCTCATTCATTAACTCATTAAGCGTCAACACACCACAGCAAGACATTAATCGAGCATGATAGTTCAAGGGTGGTGCCAGAATAGCTTGGCGCCCATAGGCGCCAAGCTATTCTGGCACCATCCTTGAACTGTCATGCTCAATCTGTCTGTAGAATTAATTATAGTCCTTCAGAGGGCAACTTCAAGATTTGGGGATTTCCGTCCTGGGGTAGAATGTGTTAAAGGAGAGGTGATGTAGCCATTTTTCTGTCATTCATTTGTAATCGCAAACGCCTTGTTTTGACGTCATTCCAGTCTTTTGACGTCACCTTTGAGCAGCAGTTGTGCACATTTAATTGAAATCCATTGTATTGTGGAACATTCCAGTTGTTAGAAATCCATTGTGGCTTGGTAGGACAGAGTGTGTGTGTGTGTGTGTGTGTGTGTGTGTGTGTGTGTGTGCGCGCGTGCGTGTGCGTGTGTCTGTGTGTGTGCGCGCGCGCACTTGGGTGGTGTTCGCTTTGAAGGAGTTCCCTTATTAAAAAAAAAAAAATATATATATATATATATATATATATATATATATATATATATATATATATATATATATATATATATATATATATATATATATATATATATATTTTAAAAAAAACAACTAACTGGCACATCAGTTTTTTTTTCCCTTGTCAGTTTCCGACCCCCGCCCCCCCCCCTCCCCCCCCCCCCCCCCAAAAAAAAAAAAAAAAAAAAAAAAAAAAAAAAAAAAAAAGAAAGAAGAAAAAAAGAAAAAAAAAAAATAAAGAAAAAAAAAGAAAAAAGAAAAAAAGGCAGCATTGTTAAAGTTTTTTATTTTTTATTTTATTGTTAAAATTTACATTTAATGAACCGTATAATCCTTTTTGTATATAAAGGTAAAAAATGCAAACAAAACTGCAGAATATACAAGTTCGAACGAGACAGTTAAAGTATTTCTAAATACAACTTTGCGGTTCGTTATTTGCATTTGAACATATCTGATACTATTGATAATTTTTTTTTTTAATCGTGTTTTAATTTACTACTGTATAATGTTCGAAGTCTTCATAGTTCAAACCTTTTTTAGAGAAAAGAATTCGATGACAAAAAAAGTTGTGTGTAATTTCTTGGTTTTGGTAAAGTCAGTTTGTTCATTTCTGTTAAAAGCGACATTTCTATTGCAATACATTTTCACAAAAACGGACAATCCGACCTCCGTCATTAAGTTATTCAACCCCAATGCCGTACTTCCCAAATTTGGCAGGCGTCATCTAACGACTTTGCACTAGTTGCAGGAACTGGATCGACCATGATAATTTAAGGGTAGTGCGAAATTAGCTTGGCGCCGACAGGCGCCAAGCTAATCTGGCACTCCCCATGAATTATGGTCGATCCATCTCCTGTTGTAATGCGTCGGGGCTGAATGGGTTAAACAGCGAAATTTCCGTTAGGTTTGATTAGACTCACTCTGCTTTAACTCATTCTACCCCAACACCGAAGCCCTTAAATTTTGCCGTTGTCCTCTGAAGACTGCAGTGCAGTGCATGACACAGATCGACCATGATAGTTCAAGGGTAATGCCAGAATAGCTTGGCGCCTATGGGCGCCAATCTATTCTGGCATTACCCTTGAACTATCATGGTCGATGCTTATCTTCCTGTGGTGTGTCTGGGGGAGAATGAGTCAAAAGCGGCAGAATCCACATCGTCTTCTCGTTTGTACGAAGGTGCGAAGACTGAGCATGTTCAGTCAGGCGAGGAGTACTTATACATACTTCAATTCATGGCATTTATCTACGCATTTTAACTCTTTGGCTGTCGGTAGCGGCTTTTTTTTTTTTGTTGCAATGATTTCTGCAGGAATCATCGCGACAAAGGCGCTGCCGACAGCCAAAGGGTTCAGTCTTCAAAACAAAGATCTCGACCTATATGCATTACGGATTTTAAGTTGTCCAGTTTTTGTTTCTTGTCGTTTTCATAAAGCCGAGAAAAATACTCCGTTTCCATTCCCTCGACCGACCCATAGGTGCCTTCACGAGCGATGCGCGCGAGCCAGTGATGGAGTGAGTATCACTGAGCGCGTCAGCGAACGCGCAGACTGTCTCGCGCGCATTGCTCGTCAGTATGTCTCGCATACCTGTGCGCATCGCTCGTCAAGCTACCTTATGGACCGGCCCTGTTATATTCCGCCGACCCCAGATAGAAAGAAAAGAAACACGCTTAGAAAAGTCGATTACACTTCCCCCCCCCCCTCCACCCCCCGGCCGTCGTTGGCTGTTACTCGCGTTTTGACAGTGAAGGGGTGAATAATGTTCGTTTCCTAGTCTGTCATCTGTCTCTCATTATTGTGTGCCTTTTAACCGTGTGACCGTCGGTAGTGGTTTTTGTCGCGATGATTCCTAGCCTGGAGGTATCATCGCGACAAAAAAGATTGCTAACGACAACCAATGGATTAATGCACAACATCGAAAGTCTCAAGCCCTGACAGTTAACCCCTTCACTGGCAGTCGAAGCTGGAAGCGTGTTTGAAACCTGTGTAAATTCAATTTCAGTGATAGTGGCCCAGGAGAATGAAAACTGAAAAGTTTTGTTAGCAAGATGCATAGATCTTCATGAGCACCCCGCAACCTGCTGAGCTCTTGAGTTTCTTTCAGTGTTTCTTTTGCCGTTTGTTGGGTCGTGTTTTTTTTCTTCTTCTCGCCATTAAGGGAATTAACCCTTTGGGGATTAACCTGCTGCAATCATCGCGACCAAAGTGGCTACCGACAGCCAACGGGTTCATATCGCCCATACATGTGCGTAGTGTTTGAAAGACGCCTAAACTGTTCATAATAATACCCGCGTGTTATCCTGTCTGCTATACCCAATGCGCAAAAGGCCATCGGGCCGACGTCGGCCCGATGGTCTTTTGCGCATTGGGTATTTGCTTGTCTTTATTCGACATAGTCACTGACTGTGTTAATATCTTCACCGTTGTAAAATAAAGATTCATTGATTCATTGATTCGTTAACTAGTTCTGGGCAGCAGTATCAACCTTGTTTTCCGACATTCCTGTTGCCCTCCCCAGTAGCAAAAAGTCTTCGGGCCCTCCACGGACGCAGTGGGCCCGCGCACAGCCGTGCGCGGGCAGTCTGCGGCCGGCGTAGGCCCGATGACTTTTGTTTACTGGGCTTGCAGCGTCTTTACCTATATTCTGGTATTCCGTGTGAATGAAAATCCTGCCTGTTTGGTCTTGACCTACTTTTCGTTTGTCAAAGGCACCTAAGTAATCAACATGACCAACAAACATGAAAATCAGAAAGTTTTTTTTTTGTGTGTTGTTAGCGGCCATATTTACCTGATCAAATGGATGTAAGTGTGCTCTTTATCTCCGTGTCAATCACTGCAGCATAAAACATGGCTTAAAGTAATTCACATTAAATAAAATACGATTTATTAAGAAAATGATGTGCACCGGAAGTTCTGGTTCTCTAATGAATTTTGTGAGTCAAATTTCTTTTGAGGCGGTTAATAACATCATAAGCACACATGTGTGTTAAAACATCTTACATGAAACTTGCTTGTCAGAGTGTGTCCAGTTTTGCTTATTTTCACGACTAATGAAACCCTGTGTCCTCCCTGGCATCCACTGTCGATAACTCTTCCAATTTTATGTGTGAAGGTAGCTCAGACGGTAGGCTGAACATCTGAAGTAAACAACAAATGCAATTTTCTTGTTTTGTTGTCAGGGTGGTTCTTTGTTCGCCGACACTTTTCGCGTTTTTATCGCCTCTGAGTATGATGATAATGCTGGGCAGTCAGTTCCTTGCCTGCATCGTGAATTAAAACAAGTTACCGATTGGGGGTTAAATATGCAAACGATACTATGAATCACAGGTATAACCCTTTGGCTGTCTGTAACGGGTTTTGTCGCGATGATTCCTGCAGGAATCATCGTGACAATCACCGCTACCGACAGCCAAAGAGTTAACGTTGTATACAGATGGTTACACGTTTTATATCTTAGTTAACACATTCGAGACGAGCCGCATCGGGATATGCGGCTTTATCCCGCGTATCCGGATACGGCACGTCACGATGGAGTTACACTAATGCTATAAGCATTAATTATAAAAAATATACTGACTCATGTATACTAAAACGGGCAAATACGATATTTTCTGAAAAAAAGGTATTTGCTTTGTGTTCATGGTATGTTGATATGTTCCAACTCTATAAAGATTTTTCTTCTTTAACACATGTATTAATATATTGTATAACAACAAATTATTTAATGAATTTGCTTGATGTGCCTTCCTTCCCCCCCCCCCACCCCCACCCGGGTCTGCCCTGGGGGACTTGGGTGGGGTTAACTACTTTTTAGTTCCCAGGGTCACCCTGGTCAGCCCCACAGGGTGGGGTTTCCCCTCTATTTTGGGGTATGTGTGTCTGCCTACCCTTGGTCCATTCACCAGTATTTTCATTTTAAAAACTCTCCCTACTGTCTGCGCTGCCTGTAGCTCTTGATATTGGATGTGTGTTGCTAAATGGTCTTAGGTTTATTTAGCGTATTAGACCGGCTGGCGACATACATTCAATACTCTGTTTAGTTTGTTTTTTCACAAGCAGTGCAGGCACGTCCTGAGTAAGTCTTGTTGCTGTCGGGACGTTAAGCAATGTACAACCAACCAACCAACCTTCCTTCCCACAATCCCTTGCGCGCCAAGAAGACTCGATCTTGACACTTGCATTTTTCAAAACGGAAACGCGAAATATTTTCATACTGCAACATTAACAAGCTCCTTTTGTGTAGCAGTAATGAAATACTTCTTACGGGGTACGAACACTCGAAATTTATATCCTATACACACACACGAACGGAGAACAGGCGCCAGCAAATGTGCCAGTCGCTGCACTGACTAGTAAAATTGACGAGATGTCAGCTGACGATATCGACAACCTGAGAAAAGAACTAAATAAACAAATCTGCTAGCATTTTCCGCAATTACAATTATAAGTAACACGCACGGTTATACAAAGCTCTTATTTGATGTCTTCATAGTAAGATGAAATCTACGCGCATAGCCGACAGTGATATGCAGTCATCTGCCATTCATGTGTTTTACTGATCTCAACACCGCAGTCAGCCGCAAAATGAATGACGCAAGGCACAGTTTTGTTTTGGACTGGGTACATAAATTATAGTGAGCAACAGTTTGCTTGATATAGTGCCGATAACCGACAGATGTGATTACTTGACTTGAATCAAAATGTCCTCGTCTGACGACTCGGACATTCCGATTCAGGTCTCGTAATCACATCTGCCTGTTAACGGCACTATATCAAGCCAAAAAATGTTGCTCAATATAATATAATAATCTTCGGCATATATTTAGCTGTGTATTGTGAAACCATGTGTATATCTAGAATAGAATATCATTATGTATCAAATACCGCCTCCACAGTGATGTTATCATCAGTTGTTAATGATATATATGCATTAGTACTTTAAAGAATATCACTGTTTCTTACACACCTCTTTCTTTAAGTCTTTGAGCAGAGAAGCTGTGTCACACACGTGTGATACGGCTTGGCTCTATCACATGTTGTGATACAGCCCCGGTGCGTGAACGGTCACGTGCGTACACATTTGTATTGTAGAAAGCCTTGTCATCAAAAAGGTATGGGCACACGTGATATTGAAACTTGACCTACTTTAAGCTCACGTGCAATGACGGCATTTTATGGAGACGGCCGGCGGGAATCTGGTGTCATGTATTTCTTATTAAGTCATCACGTATGAGGGTCACTCTCTAAAGCTGTGTACCAAAAGTGTGACATTGACCACAACAAATCAAATCCTTCTAAATGTAATTTTTTCTGTGTTTTCTTGTAAATAAAGATTTAAATCATTTTATGTAAGAAAAAAATGAATATTTGCATTCATCCATTTGCATGTTTTTGTGAGGTGGTAAAGATGCGAAAGTGTAAATTTGTCCAACGTAACATTTGGAAGTATGAAGAATTCAAACAAATTCATTCGAGCTTCGCGTTCTCTCTCCGAACCCCTTTCAAACTACTAGTGTACTACTAGCTTTCCGCTGACAACCAGAAGCTATTCATATGCATCATAGTTCGTGGGCTGTAGGTTTTCTATCGTAAAATGCGAAAATGATGTCGTCGAATTAACAGCGAAAACAGGAAGCGATCGTCGATTACGAATTTTTGTACCTCGGAAAAAAAGTCTGTATTTGTTTCATTCACAATTTAATCACTATCTCCCACGGTCTCAGGATAAAAGTAGTTCTGTCTTCATACGTGCATTGAAAAGAAGTGGTGCCTGTTGGTTGACATGTGTGTTGCAAACACGCGTTACTTTGGACGGCTATTTTTCTCACTCGCCAAAAACGCAAGGTATCGGAATTAATTTGTGGAGAAAATAAATCACACACTCACTTCAGTTCACAAACAGCAAAAAAAAAAAAGCAGCGCGTGCAGACTTTTTTTTAGACTGAAACTTAGTCAGATTTGCTACATGAAAAGAGAAAGTGTTTCAACGCATGTCAAATTTCCATCCGCCATTTTGGGCAACCTTTTGACGTTTCAGGCGTAAGAAAACAAACAAAGACGTCGTATTTTGAAGTGAATTTTATTTCAGTTCATAGTCTTTTCTAATTACCTACGGATCGGTATCAGCAACACAATCGATTGGTCGGAAAGGTTTACAAGAACACTCATCTTAGAGTATGACCCTCTGTGTTACACAGCTTTTTAGAGCGACCCATAAACATTTGGTCTGGCATCACAAAATACTGACGCCAAATTACAATATATCTCTTTACGTCATAAGAAATGATGGCAGCTTTGTTGTGGCTAAGCATGTGCCAACGACCAAATCACATCGGTGTGAAAAAGGTGTGTGAGAAATAAATTGTTACATTCGTGTTTAAATGATACAGAGAACCTCACTCTCGTGGTTTTAAAATCTTATCCTACTCGCTTTCGCTCGTAGGATAAGGCTTTAACTCATTCTACCCAAACATCGAAATCCCCAATTTTTGCCGTTGTTCTCTACAGACTGCATTGCAGTGCAGGACACAGATCGACCATGATAGTTCAAGGGTGATGCCAGAATAGCTTGGCGCCCATAGGCGCCAAGCTATTCTGGCATCACCCTTGAACTATCATGGTCGATCCTTATCTTGCTGTTCCCCCACCCGGGTCTGCCCTGGGGGACTTGGGTGGGGTTAGGTATTTTTTAGTTCCCAGGGTCACCCTGGTCAGCCCCACAGGGTGGGTTTTTATCTCTATTCTGGGGCATGTGTTTCTGTCTACCCTTTGTCCATTCACCTGTATTTGCCTTTTTAAAACTCTCCCTACTGTCTGCACTGCCTGTAGCTCTTGATGTTGGATGTGTGTTGCTAAATGGTCTTAGCTTTATTTAGGCCCCATGTTGTAGGTTTATTTAACGTATATGACCGGCTGGCGACATACATTTAATTTTCTGTTTAGTTTTTTTTTTCACAAGCAGTGCAGGCACGTCCTGAGAAAGCCTTGTTGCTGTCGGGACGTTAAGCAATGTACAATCAAACTTATCTTGCTGTGGTGTGTCTGGGGTAGAATGAGTTAAAGCCACTCGAGTGAGATTCTCATTATAACCTAAACACAAATGTAAGAACCTGTATGTATCTAATGCTGCACACGAAGTGATGCCTTGTTATCCACTGTTGTTACTGATATATACATTAGTATTTGAATGAATAAATGACCTTCCAGTGTGTGGTGAGAAATTTATGCAGTATAAACACAATGCATGTACGTTCTGATATAAATATGTGAATAATGTGCTTGATGTGTTTAAACTCTTCACTGGTACTGACGATACCGCTCGGCGGAAAACTGGCAAAGTTAAGCGTCATTCCTGCCGAGCGGTATCGTCAGTAGTGGACAAGAGTTAAATGTCGAGTGCGTGTGAGTGTATGAGGGTGCGCATCCGCGCGTGTGTGCTTGTGTGTGCGAGTGTATGTGTGTGTGCTCGCGTGTTTGTGTGTAGTTGTTGTTTTTGCTGTGCGTGTTTTTTTTTTTTTTAATACTGTTGAGAGGTTTATCTTCTTTTTTTAATAAAGGGAAAATCGGGAACTAGTTGTTGCACCAGTAATGTGTGGCTGTATACAAATCCTACAGATTTTGGGTAGAAAACAATGTTTTGGTTATCGTATCAAATAATATCAGTGAACAATTCACCGGCCTTTTAAGAGAAATAAGAAAGTACAATACAAGAGATTTTTTGACGACGTCATCTTTTTACGTTTTTTGATAACAAAACACTCGTGTGACGTCACCTTTCATTTTTCCCGGATTCTAACTATTGTCTCTGACAAAACCTAATCACACATTGTTTTTTAAAAAAAAAAATGATGACCATTTCCAGTCGAGAATAGTTCATTTCTGAGACCCATTGTCTTAATTAACCCCAATAATTAACTAATTACGGTCGTTAACGTCCACACTGTTGTTTTTCTCAAATCAAACCAAAATCCTGACAGTGCAATCTATAATAGACTAATGACTTTTTACACACCCCAAA
>BTPG01000001.1:184745274-184952235 GCA_036245525.1 Semisulcospira habei | reverse complement strand
CTCAGACTTGGCCTAATCTCAGTTCATGCATTTTTTACTAACATGCTAGTCTCAGGCTTATGTAGATAGTCTCAAACTTAGGCTCTAGTCTCTGTCCATACATCAGACCCCAGATGCTGTTTGACATGGTTAGTATTTGGCTGCATGGATAACGTTCTATCAGTCTGTTGCTGTGCTAGATCAATAATATAAGTTAAGTCATGGGTGGTGATGATTTTACAAGCTGAGACTTGAATTTGACTCACAAATTATGGCTCCAAGGCTCTGCAGAGGTGCTATCAAAAGCAAGTCTAGGCTCATAATTCATCATCACCCGTAGTTTAACATACTTATTCCACAGTCATATTATCTCTGTTTCATCTCATGATGGCTAGAGTATTGTCTTGAAAAGCGTTTTGTTTACTATGGTTTTTCTTATGATACCTTTAAAAGGGCCTATGTAAAACAAAGTTCCACAGGACAAACTTCAAATTCTTTATCATAATACGCTACATGCTGCACAGGAATTTAGTCCAATGTGGCCTTGGTCTGACTGTAGCATTCCATTGAGAATGTTGGAAACCACTCAGCATATTTTGATGATTATGGGTCATCCATGAGATGTTAAACTATTCAGTAGTGATAGCATTCTTATTTATATAATATGTATCAAATTTTTATAGTGAGTGAAAAGAGTAAATTGTAGTGCCATGCATGTGTAGAAGGACTCTCTTGGCTTGACTTTGCGAACGAAGATTCTATAGGGCTTGCCCACGTCGTCTGCAGGCATTTTTGTGGCTGCGGAGGCCAATCTGGGACAGGCAGGTTCGACCGCAGTGGCTGCAGGGGAAGGTCTGGTCAGGATTCTGAGTTACGACAACTCTGTTTTTTTCTTCTGAGCTGCTTGTCCTTAAGGTTAGCTCTGCGAGAGTCCTCAAAGGAGACGGCTGCCTTGTGAATGGTGGAGCGCCAGGTGTCACGGTCCGCAGCAAGCGAAGACCACTGGCGGTGGTCGATTTCATTCATTCAGTCCTCTCTGCGCCGTCTGGTGCTTGAGGCGACGGCAAGGGAGCGCCACTTTTGTCTGTCAGCTGCTATTTTGGGTGCTGTTTGCAGAGTAAGGCCTCTGTTCTTGAGCTCTCGCTCCACGGTTCGGCGCCACGTCTCCTTTGGTCGCCCACGGTTTCTCTTCCCCTGTGGTGTCCATCTCAGTGCCACCCTTGGTAATGAGTCAGGTGACATTCTGCAAACGTGGCCTAGCCATCTCCATCTCCGTGTGGCGATGGTTTCAGCGATGCTGTCTGCGCCTGCTCTCTTCCGTAGTTCCTCGTTTGTAATCATGTTTGGCCAGAAGACCTTCATGATCCGTCGCAGGCACTTGTTCTGGAAGACATCCAGCTTGCGTTCCGTAGCGGTAGTGGATTTCCAGCATTCTGACCCATATAGAAGGACACTCAGCACGTTGCTCTTAAAAATACGGAGCTTGGTGTGGATGCTCAGGCTTGTGGTCCTCCAGATGGGTTTCAGCATTGCGAAGGCTTGGTTGGCTTTGCTGATTCTTGTGGTGATCTCCCTTGTGCAGTCTCCATCTGTGGTAACCTTGCTGCCCAGGTACGTGAACTCGTCCACCTCTTGCAGAGGTTGGTCATTGATGGTGATTGGGTCGCCCACTATGGTGTTCTTCCTCATGACTTGAGTCTTCCTAATGTTGACCCCGAGACCTATGGAGCTTGCTGACTGTGTCAACTGTTGTGTCTTCTGTTGCATGTCCTGGTTTCTGCTTGCCAGCAGCCCGATATCATCGGCGTAGTCGAGGTCATCCAGCATTGAGGTCAGCGTCCACTGAATTCCCTGCCTCCTTCCCTCTGTGGTGCGGCACATGATCCAATCAATTGCCATTGAGAATAGGATTGGCGAAAGAATACATCCTTGTTTCACTCCGGTTTCCACCTTAAACGGTTCGGTGAGCTGGTTGTTGTGGACGACTCTGCACTCAAAATTCTTGTACAGGGACCTGATGACGTTGACAAGTTTCTGGGGGATTCCATAGTATCGCAGGATTTTCCAAAGGGAGTCTCGATGCAGACTGTCGAAGGCCTTCTCAAAGTCTACAAAGACCACATAGAGGGATCCATTCCATTCGTTAGACTGCTCAAGGATCTGTCTCAGTACGAAAATATGGTCAATGCAGGACTTGCCTTTCCTAAAACCTGCCTGCTCCCGGCGAAGGATGCCATTCACTGCTGTCGTAATGCGTTCAAGGAGAATGCGGCTGAAGATCTTGCTGGTGAGGGATAGTAAGGTGATGCCTCGCCAGTTGTTACAGTTCCCCAGGTCTCCTTTCTTCGGAAGTTTGACGATGGTGCCGGTCTTCCAATCGCTCGGCGCTTCCTCAGTGTCCCAGATCTTTTGAAAAATCTGACAAAGAAGCTGCGGCGTTACCGTATCTTCTACTTTCAGCATCTCGGGGCACACTCCGTCATCGCCAGGTGCCTTCCCGTTCTTCAGCTTTTGAATGGCCTGCTTGACTTCCGCAATAGTAATGTTGCCGAGGTTAATGTCCAGGTCCTCCTCCGCTTCAGGAATGTCAGTGAGGGTTGGTGGGTCTGAGCGGTTCAGGATGGACTCGAAGTGTTGCTTCCATCTCTTCAGCTTCTCTTCCTCTACTGTGACATGAGTTCCATCTTCAGCTCTCACTGGAAGGTCGTGGTGTTGCCCGTAATCGCCCTTCAGCTTCTTGGTGTTCTGGTACACTGTCTTCATGTCTCTCTGTTTTGCAGCTGCCTCCGCTTCTTCTGCCAGCCTTTCTGTGTACATTCTCTTGTCTCTTCTCGCTGATGTCTTCACCGCTTGATCTTTCTCTCTGTATTCTCTTGATATTCTTTCCTTCAGTCTTGGTGATTTGGTATCCAAAAGTTTCTTCTTGATCTGTCTTCTCTCTTCTATGCGAGCCCACGTGTCTTCTGAGATCCACTCTGTCTTCCTGCTCTTTCTGTATCCTAAAACTTCCCCTCCTGTTTCCTTCATGGCTCTGTTGAAATCTTCAATAGTCAGCGCTGTCTCATCTTCCAAAACACTAAATCTATTCCTGAGGGCCAACCTAAACTCTTCTTTCACTTTTGGGTCTTTCAACTTGGCCACGTCGTAGCGCCCCCCACCCGGGTCTGCCCTGGGGGACTTGGGTGGAGTTAGGTATTTTTTAGTTCCCAGGGTCACCCTGGTCAGCCCCACAGGGTGGGTTTTTCTCTCTATTCTGGGGCGTGTGTTTCTGTCTACCCTTTGTCCATTCACCTGTATTTGCCTTTTTAAAACTCTCCCTACTGTCTGCACTGCCTGTAGCTCTTGATATTGGATGTGTGTTGCTAAATGGTCTTAGCTTTATTTATGCCCCATGTTGTAGGTTTATTTAATGTATTTGACCGGCTGGCGACATACATTCAATTTTCTGTTTAGTTTTTTTTCACAAGCAGTGCAGGCACGTCCTGAGAAAGCCTTGTTGCTGTCGGGACGTTAAGCAATGTACAATCAATCAATCAATCACGTCGTAGCGCTGATTTCTGGTGTCTCCTATCTTTACTTTCCTAAGCTTCAATGTCACCTTCCCCACCAGAAGACTATGGTCGCTGCCAATGTCAGCATGTCGCATCACTCGCACATCCTGCAGAGAGTGCCTCCAGCGACCATTAATGATGATGTGGTCGATCTGGTTCTGGGTCTTGCCGTCTGGTGATTTCCATGTGAGTTTGTGGATCTCCCTATGCGCAAACAGGGTCCCTCCTATGACTAAGTCATTCTCCTCGCAGAAATTGACCAGCCTCTCCCCGTTGTCGTTGATCACACCCGCTCCATGTCGTCCCATGGTCCTCTTTCTGTCTTCATTGTCGCAGCCGACCTTAGCGTTGAAGTCACCGATCAGCATCAGCACGTCATGTCGAGGGATGTCTTCCAAAACAGCTTGGAGGGCGTCGTAGAATGCATCCTTATCCTCTTCTTCCGCGTCGTCTATCGGTGCGTAGCCCACAACAATAGACAGCTTTGCGTATTTGGAATTCAGGCGCTCGTTCACAGGTTTCCACTGTAGAACGGTGTTGGCCTTGCTCTTATTGATGATGACAGCAACTCCTTCTCGGTGTTCGTTGTCTGTTCTTCCAGACCAGATGATGACTTCTCCGGAGCTCAACCTCTGTCTGCCAGCACCAGTCCATCTTGCTTCTGTTACTCCCATGAGGGTTAGTTTGTGGCGGTTCAGTTCACTTACTGCTTGCGCCAGCTTTCCAGTCTGGTAGAGCGTTCGCACGTTCCAGCATCCAATTCTGATCCATCGTTTTGGCGTCAGGAGTTCCGCTATCGGGGTGGAGACGTCCTTGCGGCTTTGGTCCCCATCCGTCATAAGTCCAGTTTCCTGGTCTGCTTCGCTCCCAGCGCCGGTTGTCGCTTTTTCCCTTGTTGTCGTTTCCGTAGCAAGTTTCTTTTTACAGGGTGGAGTCGCTAGCCCCACGCCTAACCCTCCTCCTTTATCCTGACTTGGGACAGGCAGTTAAGCCCCCAAAGGGGCCTCCCTGGTGGAGTTGGTGGTCGATTTGGCAGGCACTAAGTGACTTCTTGAGACCGTCTTTGTATCTTTTCTTTGGTGCCCCTCTGTCTCGGTGTCCAGTGGCGAGCTCGCCGAACAGAGTGATCTTGTGTAGGCGATGATCCTCCATCCTGGAGACGTACCCCGCCCAGCAAAGCTGTGTCCGCAGCAGCAAAGCCTTGATGCTCACAGTTTCCGCCTGTTCAAGGACCTCGACGTTGGTGACATAGTCACTCCAGTGAATGCTGAGGATGGTACGCAGGCAGCGCTGGTGAAAGCGTTCGAGAAGTCGTAGTTGGCTGCGGTAGAGGGCCCAGGACTTGGAACCGTACAGCAGGTTGGTGAGGACGACAGCTCTGTACAAGCTGATCTTGGTGCCTTTTTTCAGCTGTTGATTGTGCCACACCCGCTTGAATAGTCGCCCGAAAGCACTGTTCGCTTTTGCCAGCCTGTTGTCCAGCTCCTTGTCCAGCTTGGCGTCTGACGTGATGATGCAGCCAAGGTAGGTAAACTGGTGTACAGACTTCAGTTCGGACTCGCCGATGGTGATGTGGGGAGGGCGATGCTCTTCCTTGGGTGCCGGCTGATGAAGGACCTCTGTCTTTTTCAGACTGACCTCAAGTCCAAAGAGCTGGGCGGCATCTGCGAAGCAGGACGTAATGCGCTGCAAGGCTCTCTCTGTGTATGCAACGAGGGCAGCGTCATCAGCAAAGAGCAGCTCACAAATCAGTTGGTCTAGGGTTTTCGTGTGGGCCTGCAGTCGTCTGAGGTTGAACAGGCTGCCATCGAGACGATACCTGATGTACACTGCGTCGTCATCGTCGAGGTCCACTGTGGCCTGCTTCAACATCATGCTGAAGAAGATGGTGAAGAGGGTCGGTGCCAGCACGCAGCCTTGCTTCACGCCGTTGCGAATGGGGAATGGTTCTGAGAGGTCACTGTTTAGTCTGACCTGGCCTTGCTGGTCTTCGTGGAGCTGGACGATCATGTTGAGGAACTTTGGGGGACAACCTAGTTGCTCCAGGATCTGCCACATACCTTGCCTGCTCACAGTGTCAAACGCTTTTGTTAGGTCGACAAATGTTACGTACAGCCCTTTGTTCTGCTCGCGGCACTTCTCCTGAAGCTGTCTCAGCACAAAGACCATGTCGGTGGTACTCCTGTTGGCTCTGAAGCCACACTGGCCCTCTGGGAGGTGGTCTTCAGCGATGGCAGGTACCAGCCGATTCAGGAGCAACCTTGCGAGAATTTTCCCGGCAATGGACAGCAGGGTAATTCCACGATAATTAGAGCAGGCAGACTTCTCTCCTTTGTTCTTGTACAGGGTGATGATGACTGCATCACGGAGGTCCTTTGGTAGTGTTCCTTTTCCCCAGCAGCAGAGAAAGAGGTCGTGGAGCTTGTTGTGCAGTGCTGGGCCTCCATGTTTCCAGATCTCTGGCGGGATTCCGTCAATGCCTGCTGCTTTGCCACTCTTGAGCTGGTGGATGGCTGTGAGGGTCTCTTCGGCGGTGGGCGGTTCGTCCAATTCAACCTTTAGTGGAAGGTGTGGGATTTGGAGGATGACTGTTTCTTGAACAGTGCGCTCAGCACCGAAGAGGTCCTGAAAGTATTCCGACCAGCGGTTCAAGATGGAGGTATTATCTGTGAGGAGTGGCTGTCCATCAGCGCTTCGCAGGGGACTTTGTACCAGGTGCCTAGGGCCATACACTGCTTTCAGTGCTTCGTAGAAGCCCCTGTAGTCACCGTTGTCAGCGCAGAGCTGGGTCCTCTGTGCGAGTCTGGACCACCACTCGTTCTGGAGCTCTCTAAGCTCTAGCTGGAGACTGCTGCAGATGAGGCGGAAGGCAGACTTCTTCACAGGGCAGGAAGGCTGGGCTAGGTGGGCCTGGTGGGCGGCTCTTTTTTTTGCTAGAAGTTCCTGGATCTCTACGTCGTTTTCGTCAAACCAGTCTTTGTTCCTCTTTCTAGCAAAGCCCAAGACTTCCACAGAAGATTTTACAATAGCAGTTTTCAGTTGTTCCCAGAGTGTTTCAGGGGAGGAGTCTGCTGGATCAACTGTGTCTTTGAGCATGCGCTGTAAATCGGCCTGAAGGGCAGCTTTCTTATCGTCACGCTGAAGGCTGGCAACATCAAGCTTTTTCTTGGGGGGGCCCCCTTTCTTGGGTTTCAGCTTGAGGCGGAGCCTGAGTTTGCAGCGAACAAGGCGGTGGTCAGTGTGGCACTCTGCGCTTGGCATCACTCTGGTGAGGAGGACGTCACTGCGGTCCCTCTGACGCACTAGGACATAGTCGATAAGGTGCCAGTGCTTGGAGCGAGGATGCATCCAGGTGGTATTTCGACTGTCTTTTTGCTGGAAAGTAGTGTTGGTGATGACAAGTTGCTGCTCTGCACAGAGCTCCAACAGTAGGCGACCATTGTCATTGCAGTTCCCAACGCCATGCTTGATGAGGACTCCTTTCCAGGCTTTAGAGTCTTGAAAAAACTACCAAGTGAGTAGGAAAAGCACTGTCAAGGGAGAGAAGTGTGCATGATAGACCAATGATCATAGATCTACTTTGGTCCAAGCACACACAAAAAAAAAAAAAAGATAGGAAAGAGGGGCCGCTAAGTAAGAGACTGAAAGCAATGCATATGGAAGCCCCCCCGAAAGGGGGCGTATCACATATCCACTGTTCTAGGTGGAGGCATGGAATGTATGCCCCTGCAGAAACCACAGTAAAATGTGGTCTTCTTGGCAGGTAAGCAGAAATTCCTTCTCTTCCTCCAGTATTGCCGATGGTGTGCTGACGAGGTCGCCAAGACCGAAACAGCTGTCCACACCGGCTCAATATCTGGACCCCCACTTGGGGGACCTAGATTTAAATTTCCATGCACCTAGGGGCTGGAACAGTGGATATGTGATACGCCCCCTTTCGGGGGGGCTTCCATATGCATTGCTTTCAGTCTCTTACTTAGCGGCCCCTCTTTCCTATCTTTTTTTTTTTTGTGTGTGTGCTTGGACCAAAGTAGATCTATGATCATTGGTCTATCATGCACACTTCTCTCCCTTGACAGTGCTTTTCCTACTCACTTGGTAGTTTTTTTCTAAATTATAAGCACTGGCAGTCAACCCTTTCGGTCTAGTTTTTTAGAGTCTTGGCCCACTCTGGCGTTGAAGTCGCCAAGGATGATGACTTTGTCGTCTGCAGGGGTGCTCTGCAGGAGGCTGCGCAGGTCAGAGTAGAACTTGTCTTTTTCTGCAGGCTCTGCCAGGAGGGTTGGGGAGTACACACTGAGAAGGGTGACGTATTGCTGGTGTCTCAGTGGGAGGCGCATGGACATGATGCGGTCGGAGTGACCCGTTGGTAGGTTTTCCATCTTAGTCGCAATGGGGGTCTTCACCATGAAGCCCACGCCTGAGAGCCATCTTTCTGATGCAGGCCTGTCTGACCAGTAGAGGGTGTAGCCAGCGCCAAGTTCTTGGAGGCTGCCTTCCTCCGGGAGGCGTACTTAGCTGAGCGCGGCGATGTCGATGTTTAACCTCCGCAATTCATGGGCAATGAGGGCGGAGCGACGTTCAGGGCGTCCGCTGTCTGCTGTGTCGAGCATGGTTCGGATGTTCCAGCATGCTACGTTTAGTCCGGTCCTGGTCGTCATGAGAGTGGATCCATTGTTTTTTCTTGTTTTCTGACCGCATGAGAAGATGCCCGTTGACCGCGGATAGCCAACTGGGGTTACGAGGGGATGAGCTTTGGTTAGGCCACCTTTTCTAGGTCCCTCTCCGTGTGGAGCAAGCAGTGCTGTCCCTAGAGAAGGCTGCTTGGTCGTTCAGGGTGTGCCGAGTGACGTTGTCATCCCCAGGTCAACATCAGGCGACCAATATCCTGAACCGCCTGCATTCAGGTTTGAGACTGCGGCTTCCAGTGACATCTTTCACCTGCCGTTTTGCCCCTTGCCCATCGCTACAGGACTTGGAAAGTTCAGTGTCATAGTCCGTGGGCGTTTCCTAAAGCCTGCGCGGTGGAGCTTTTTGGTGGAGTGCAGTGTGCGCAGTACTGGCCCCACCCTTTAAACCCTTGGTTCGTTTGCCATGGCCTAGCAAGCTGGAACGGTGGCATCGAGATCCTCAGGTCGTAGGTTTTATATCAGACTGTCCTTGTCTTAGTCTCTGGCTCAAAAGCCTTCCCCGGAGACACGGGGGGCTTTGATGTCAGGGGTTTCCTCCCTTAGCCTTTCCGCAGCCAAGCGGCCAGGCCTGCAAGGCAGCAGGGGACTCGTGGGGGCCGGGGTCGTCTATGTCCCGTGTAGATGTGAACATCTGCCCACTGCCCAGACGGTGACACTTACCAGAGGAGAAAAATCCAACGCTGCAACCCGGTATCGAACCTCGCACCTTTGGCATTGGAGGCAGACGCCTTAACCACTGCGCCACTTCCCCATCTAGGATGACGCCACTTCCCCGTAGAAGGACTAGCACTGTGCATATGTAGGGTTGTGCAAATGAAACCACAGACTGAAGATCATATAGGCTACAACCAGACAAATGCAATGGGCAATGCAATGAAGGAAACAGTGGTCTGGATGACCATACTGATCAAAATGCTCTTTGATGTTCATTTTCAGACTTTCATCAACATCCTCAATTCTCAATGGACCCACACTCCGATCAGGGCCATTTGCTTGAAAAATCTCTGAATGTAGGGCATGGTCGCGGAACACAATGAAGAACATCACAGCTAACACAAAGGCTACGCAGATTGTATTCAGGCGATTACTGTGCAGAAGGTGTGTAAAGATCAAAGGAAACCCCGCTGACATGGAGATCAGTTTTATATATGTATTATAATAGCTTCTAGTTTGTTTATGCTGTGTAATTTTTTGTCATTGTATTATTATGCCTTAAACTAATATACACTGCATATGCCATTAAATGTTACAAAGGCACATAAGATATTTATGATCACAAGTGGAAGTAAACTGCATTGAGGTATGTATGTATGATTCTGCGACCTCTTCATTTCGTAAGATCCAAAATGACACGGCACACAGTCTGGATTTGAGCGTGCCAAAGTTGTGCTGTTCTGTCATTTTGTACCTTACATTTGTCCAGGCTTAGGGGTCAAACTCTCACATGAGCACACCTGTAAATGGTCACTTGGGAATGCCACTGTGCCAGGTACATGCACTCTCTATATGCTGTCCTCGTGTGCAGTATGCTCGTGTGTGTGTGTGTATGTGTACTTCAATACTGAGATACTTTTCATCATGTATGGAGAAAATGTTGTGATTATATTTTTCAGACCCATCAACCAATGAACCAATCTATGAGGCTACCCCAAACAGCCAGTACAGCACTCTGGACTCGGATCGCCTGTCGGATGGCAGTTGGGGATCATCAGAGTTTGAGGAATATTCCAATGATGAGGAGGGGTACGAGGCAGAAGCGGACACACCCGCACCCACCAAACCTCTACCACGAAAACCAAAACACGGTGGTGAAAGTGTTCAGGTAAGGTCTTTCATTCTTAACTCCCTTGATTGATGCATGTCTTCGTGTAGTTTGCAGATAGAGGCAGGTTACTTCATTGTCTATGTCGGGGTTGCAGAGAACGTTCAATTGAGGGTGAGCAGTTATCAAAATCTAACAAAATTTGAAATGAGAGGGTGTCATCACCAAAACAATTTAGATATAGCTAACTCTCAAAAGGTGCCCCAGACGCCCCTCTACTCACATAACAGACCATATCTTCTTAATATGACCAATATCTAAGAAAGAAGCATGTAATATCGATGTAAAAATGTTTGATGAGGGAAATAAAAGTGGTTTTCATACCTAAATGGATGATGAATGATCTTTTACTCTTTCTTGTGGTGGAATCAAGTGTAAAATGGCCATGAAAAACGCATTTTGCTCAGGTAGGTCACTTCTCAGTACAACTGTCAGCATACGACTTGCTTCTGATATCGAAACGTGAGCAAGAATGATAAAAAAGGAATCACTCTTTAATACTTCAACACCTGCCTGTCACTCTTCGGGCGTTTTATACCGTTGCAGTGTACCTCAAGATCGTCTGTCATTCGTTACATGTGTTGTCATGATTAATGTGTACTTTACCATAACTGCTGCCCGGCTCAAAAATGGGATTGGCACAAAATGAATGATTTAAAAGAAGAGAGAAAAATTAATCAGTCTCAGTGAAAGCAGGTCATGTTGATTAATTTTGACCTGGTTTTGAGCGTGCCAAAGTTGTGGTGTAACAAAGTCACGTGGAAAATGCTGAAGTGGTAAAAAAGTAAAGGGGCTTTCATTGCACCCTCATTTTTGCAATCCGGAAAGATGGCGACACACACCCACGTTGCTTTTTCTCAGGAAGATCAAGGCAGTTTTACACAGCGGTACGTTCTTTATCACTGTCACACTAAAAGATTCTGTCACAAGTAACACAGTATTGATACGTGAAACATGAAAATTACACTCTTAGATCAAAATGGCAGTAGTTGCTTTTCCTTTTGGAATGGATTCTTGCAGTAATGAGTTCAAATTTTTGAATGTTGCTTTTGGTGACTCTAGCACTGGCTTATGGTATGAACGGAAAAAAAATTGACATTGCGCAATTTTCAGTTGTGTCACTGGTCACAAGAAACACAATTTTATGAATCCATCTGACCCACAAGGTACACTGGAATTATTTTTCTGATCTCTCTTTCTGTGCTAACAAATTATTTTTTAATCATTGCATCTGACAAAAATTTTCAGTTTCAGCAGCTTTGATTAGTACTGCAAGGCGCAGTGGACTGGTAGCAAGACCTGCCTTTGCCAGGTGGGTGATTTTGTTTAACTTTTAAGATCCTGGAAGGTGCAGCGCAGTAGAGTGGCGCCACACCTTCCATGATTTTATGAATTACATTTCCATTATTAGCTACTAAACAAGGCAAGCTTGATTCTTAATCAATTCACTGTAATGAACTGCTTAGGATAAAGGTTAACACACTATGAAATGTCAAGAACAGTGCCAGACTAGTTTGGGTCCTGAATGGTCAATTAATCTTTCAGGATTTTAAAGAAGAGCTGGGCAAGTGTTCCTAACAAAACAGAGCCACTGTAAGCAAGGTTAACAGAGTTAAATATTAGTGCTGCTTTCCAATAGTTAGTCAACTGTCAGACTGCACTCAGAGATACTGGACTGGTTGAATATAATAAGCTGTTGTTTAAGGGATTCTTTTGCATTACGTTTATTACATTTTCAGAAAATACAGTGTGACCTCTTTTGAGTGACTATATTTTTAGCCAAAAGAAAGAAAAGACAACTAGACATGAGTATTGTGAAGGACACATGGTGTCTCTTGTCATTCAAGACAATAAGTCAGGTGGCTAAAGTCACCTGAATGATGGTCTTTAATGACAGGTGAGCTGTTATGAGGATGGCTGCTCAAAAGATGTTCACTGTAATATCCAGTGTCTGTCGCAAAAATATTTTTGTTCTGTTTGCTTTGGTAGGTGAAAGCGACTATTGGCATGCTGGGACTGGTACATGTCAGCTTTATGAAGCAGGATTGGGAGCTGTACACTAGGCCTTTCAGTCCAGATAAATCTTGGGAACAGCAGCCTTAGTCAAGGGCCCAGCAGTGCAGCTGGCCATATATGAAGCTCTCCGCAACAAACCCTGATATTTTATTTGACTTCAATGTCACTGCCCAACCCCCAGTATTAGCACTTTCCAATATCCTTATCCAATCCTCATCCACACTAGTTACAAAATCATCTATTAAACCAAGTAAAGATGCAAGTTTATTTGAAATTGTAGGCATAGGTTTTGGAAATTCTAATGTAACAAATAAGTTAGCTAGATTTAAAGTTGCTTTAATTTTTGTTTCCTTAAAATACATTACCGATGGCATTACTAATTGGAATATACCCCTTAGCTTACCCGATTTCAGCCCAAGACCCTTTGTGTGTACCTACACGACAAGGGCCGTAACTCAGAGAGTTGTATTCAAGTGACCGGGTAGTCTCCCCTCCCCAGGGTCCATACGGTCTGTGAACATTTGTAAAAGTTGTTAAAAAATGACACGGCTTTTTCAGGGTCCTGGAAAGTCTGTCAATTTTAGTCCTTTTCCTTAAAGTCTGTGAAAGTTTGTAAAATATGACAAAGTGCTGGCAAACTTTTGTCTACTTTTTTTTTCTCCCCCAATTTGTGACTATTCCATTGTGAACGATCATGCTGACAGTTGTTGCAAGTGATCGATATTTAGCTCTGATCATAAAGTGACTGCATGGCCTTTCTGCCGAACATTCTGATTGGTTGTTTACTCTTCTACCAAGCTCCGCCATTCGCTAAGCGTTCTTTTATTTTGGTATCTCTTCATGCATTAGGCACGAAAGCTTCAAATGAGCTGCTGATACAGAGTGATCTAATTAAAGTGTGTAAACTTTCAGACTTTAATTTGGGTTTGTGAGACATTTATGAAAAGTTTGTGAACTTCGTCCCTGCTTTTCTGTACGGATGCTGCCCCTCCCTCCATCTGGTCACGTGAGCCGTGCATTCCCGCCTTTAGCTTCACCGGGAACAGTTCACCGGCTTCAGCCTCTCCGTTCATTGGATAATTTCTTCGGCTATACTTCGTCTCAAGCTTCGCTAGTGGCCAAGAAGATGGCGAGGTAAGGCCTCTGGTTATGCCTACGAAGTAAATCGACTGTTTACGGAGCCATCGGCATATCCCGTGGAAATTTGTCGAATTTTTTCAGTTAAGACTGAGCTTAGCCCTCGGACTGGGGGGTGAGTCTTTTTCACAGGGCCTTCGTTACGGGCCCCGCCCGGTTGCTTTCATAGCTTCTGCTTTGTGTTGCAGTGCGCAGCTATGCACCTGTCGGATATGTAAAGGATTCCAGTGGCCGACGGACTCGCATACGCAGTGTCTTCTCTGTTCCGGCTGCTCCTCATCCCGTGCCTGTGCTAAGTGTTCTGCGTGGAAGGAGCAGAAGTGGTCTCAGCTGTGGAACTTTTATCGGCAGAGCCACCCAGTGGCTACAGATTCTACTACGCCGTTGGACAGTGACAGGTCAGTTCAAGACCCTAAAGTGACTGTAGCCCCCGCTCCCCCCACATCTCCGCGCCGCCGAGCGACCTCTGAGATTGTGGGGCCCTCTTCACGCTGGACACTGGACTCAGTCCCGTTTAGCCCTCTCATAGCGATGGCCGGGAGAGTCAACCACTTCTCGCATGGTCCTTCGCAAGGAGCGACCAAGAGATCGCTGCCAGTCTCACATGGTCCTTTGCAAGGGGTGGCCAAGAGACAGAGCTCTCAGAAGACACAGACTCATGGGGATGTTTCCGCTAATCGCCGTCTGTCAGCCACCCCCAGCACAATCAGGCCTCCTAGCACAGGAGCTCGTAGCTACGGAGGTAGCCTGTCTCCTCTGTGTCGGGCTCCTGGCCGGAGCCGGTCTCCTCGCGCTTCTTGGCGTTTCTCTCCTCGCAGCCGGTCCCCTAGCCCTTGGGGAAGTTTCGTGGACTTGGCTTTATGGACACTCCTCGGCGGGCCACTAGAACTTCTCCTCACGATTCTCCACCGGCTTCTCTCGACTCACGTAGGATCGACTTTCCTCACTCGTCGTTCGAGCAAGATCGCCGGTCATCGCTACGGTAGTGCCCGGACTCTTGACAGCGGTTGCGCGCCGTGTGGCTTTCACCAGACCTTGCCCTGCGTGCAGGCACCCCGAGCGCTCGTCCGACAGACCATACTGGTCTCCGCCGGACAGGTTGGTTCCCCGTGGTGACATGGTTTCTGTATCGCCCGCGCCTTTGGTTTATGATGCGGACGTCCTCAGTCTGCACCCGGAGGAATCTGCGTCAGCCCTGGGCTCCCAGGACCCCCGCAGCACTTCGGCGTCCGACGAGGCAGAGCGTTTGATCTCCTCTATTCTTCCCTTGGAAGGATGCCCGCCTCTCTGCCGCTCAAGAGAAAGACTGCGGCCTCGGTCGACGCTCCGTTTCAGGCGAAATGTTTCAAGATCCTGCCTCATCCCCCGGGATTTAGGGACCTTGCGGACGCGTTTAATGAGCAATAATAATAATAATAATACCGTTATTATATAGGCGCTTTTTCTCAATTTTGGGGCAAATCGACTCAAAGCGCCGCGAACTGAAACCCAATACGCACACTCACGTAACAGACACGGATTTATGCCATTTAAGACAAACACAGTACAAGACAGACGAAGGGCCAGTTCAGCTACTGAATTTACAGAGATTTTTTATCGCTTGTATTTGAAATTTGTAAAGTGGCCTGAAACCGGTACCAAAGTGTGGGGGGATGGGTGGGGCGTGGAAGAACCGGGAGTACCTGGAGAAAGAACCCCCGACGGTCCGCCTGAATTAACGGTGACACTTACCAGAGGAGAAAAGACCGACGCCGGAACCCGTTTTCGAACCTCGCACCTTTGGCATTGGTGGCTGGCGCCTTAACCACTGCGCCACGGACCGCCCTGTGGAGTAAGCTGTGGGATAGGGGTTTCTTTGCGGACACTCGTTGGCCTGCTGACGTCGATATCAAATTTCGGCAAGCTTGGTACGCCGGACACTCTTAAACCTTCACCTGCTCTCTCCCAGTGGTGGATCCTGCGACAGAGTTACTAGATGGAGGCAAGGTACCCGCCCGGCGGTTCTTTCCCCCCTGGTCTGGACCACACGGCAAGTCTGATTCGGAATTCCCTGGCTTGTGTGGGTTTTTGGGACATGGCCACACAGGTGTGGAGAAGTTTTGGCAGCAACCGAACGAGACTTGTTTGCGGGACATCCACTCATTGGCGGTGACAGCTAATCGCGCCGTGCACCATATCGCGACCAACTCCATGGCGGTGGCTGCAAATTGCGACCTAATCAGATGAGACGCCGTGCTGAAGAGCTGTCCCGGCATCCCCTTGACCTTCGTCGCTCAACTTCGCCGTGCTCCTCTGGGCGGGTCCCTCCTCTTCGGTTCCACCTGGCAAGAGGTTAAAGATTCGGCTAAGGACCTGTGGCTGGGTGCTCCCAGAGCTGATTCCTCCCGGTTTCCAGCGTTCCGCAAGGACGAGGGTCGCGCCCTGCGGAGCTTCAGACCCACCTCCCGGCTGGTTACCAGACCACCTCCTGGACCCAGACGTCAGGCCCCCGCCAGCCGCGCCTGCCCCCTCCAGGCCTCGGCCCCTGCGGGGTCCAGGAACACCCGGAGGCCCTGGCGGGGGAGGGCCCAGTGATTTTCTCCCGACTTCACCCTGGGTTCCTGCAGAGTCTCCAGTCGGCGGGAGGCTAGCGAGGCACAGCGACGAATGGTGGTCGCTGCTGCCGGAGGACCCTTAGATTCTCAACACGATCTCGGAAGGACTTCAGATCTCGTTTCGGACCCTGCCCCTGCTGAGGCACTCCACTCTCTGGATGCGCGTACGGGTCGACCAGTGCAAGGCAGACGCTCTCAGGGGGAGATTGCCGCGCTGCTTCAGAAGGCCACCACGGAAGTAGTAGCTTGACAGAACTCCCCGGCGTTCTACAGTCGGCTCTTTGTGGTTCCGAAGCCCGGCAGCAAGTGACAACCGGTCATCGACCTCATGGCCCTGAACGAGTTTTTGTTGCCCCCTCCTTTCACATGGAAACAGCAAGAGCCTTACGAGCCTTGGTACAGCCTATGGACTTTGCAGTCAGTCTCGACCTGTCAGATGCATACCTGCACGTTCCCATGCACCCGGCCTATCGGCATTACCTGTGATTCGCCTTTCACAGGGTCGTTTATCAGTTTCGGGCCCTACCCCTCGGTCTCAACCTCAGCCCTTGGGTCTTTACGAGGATTATGGACACCATAGTCGCCAGAGCCAGGCAGGATTCCTTGAGCCATACCTCCAACTTTCTCGACGACCTGCTCCTCAAGAATCAGGACGTGGCCTCGCTGGAGGCGGACAGGGATGCTCTCCTAGCGCTTTTTCGCCGGCTCGGGTTCATCATCAACGAAGGAAAGTCGGACTTGGTGCCATCTCGCAGGTTTGTTCACCTGGGCATGGAGTTCCTGACCGACCTCAACAGGGTACGTCTACCGGAGGCTCGGATCCAGGAGGTGGCGGCGTTAGCACTTCAGGTCTCTCTAGCGGACGTGGTCCCGGCCACGACCTGGCTCCAGCTCTTGGGTCATCAGCACGGCAGCGGAACTGCTACCCCTCGGCAGGCTCTACTCGTGACCTCTACAGCTCCATGTGCTGCTCCACTGGCATCCGTCCTAGGGAGATCTCTCAGCCTCGATCCCAGTCCCGCTGTTGATCCGGCCGCCCCTGCTCAGATGGACAGACTGCTCTTGGTTGGCGTCGGGAGTCCCACTCTTAACCCCTGTGCCTCCTTTCTCCATTTGTGCGGTCGCAAGCCTCGTCGGCCCGGAATTACTGCCGGAATTCAGCACCGTCTCAGGCCGGTGGGCATCGGACCTTTGAGACGTGCATATCAACTGGCTGGAGTTGAAGGCGGTGTGGTTGGCACTCAACTGGGATTCGCGGCTCTGCGGCCAGGAAGTCCTGATCCTGTCTGACAATGCGACGGTGGTAGCCTATAAGGCGCACTCGGTCCCCGGCCCTCTGCATGCTACTTTCCAGATCTTCCTCTGGCGCAGGGATGGGAGGATTGCGCTCTGAGCACGGCACATCCCGGGACACCTGAATGTTCTTGCGGACTCCCTCTCGCGACGAGGACAGCTCCTCCACACCGAGTGGTCCCTCTGTGTGGGGAGACGCCCATGATCGACCTGTTTGTGACCAAATGGAACAAGCAGCTGCCGCTATTTGTCTCGCCTATCCCAGACCCCCTCGCGTGGGCGGTGGATGCTCTGTCTATCTCCTGGGAGGGCCTCGTGGCCTACGCTTATCCTCCCTCGGTGCTGGTGCCCAAGGTGCTCCTCAATCTACGGGGTTGCAACACGGTCCTACTGTTCCTTGCTCCGTTCAGTTGGAACAGGACTTGGACGACAGATCTTCTGAGCCTCACCACCGACCCTCCTCTCCGGCTTCCCATGCCTCTTACGATGCTGAAGCAGTCCAGGCAGAATCTCTTCCACCCTTGCCTGGAGAGACTTCTGCGTCACGCCTGGAGGTTGTGCGGCAAGCCCTCACAGCGCGAGGTTTCTCAGATGCAGCAGTGGAGGTGGTCGCAGCAGCCCACAGACCTTCCACCCTCCGGGTGTACAAAGGAAAGTGGAGGGTCCTACAGTCCTGGTGTGATTCCCAGCGCCTCTCTCCCATGGCTCTGACTACGCCTCAGCTGGCTGAGATTTTCTTGTGGCTGTTTAGTGAGCAGAACTTAGCCCTGATCACCATCTGAGGTTACCTCTCGATGGTGGCAGACACTTATCGGCACTTAGGCCTACCAGACCCAGGAGCGTGCAAGGACCTCTCAGACCTGATGACCCACTTGCAGCGGCCAGTCGCTCGTTCTCTCGTTCTACGCTGGGACCTCCCACACGCCTTTACCATAGCTGACACTTAGTTCATTTCAGGCTGCCAGAAAGATAAGGCGCGGCGATGTCAAATTCCACTCTCGCTTGCTCATTCTATTTATATCGCACTTGCTGCTATGCGATGCACGGCGTGACCGGTGCTCTGCCGCTATAACAGTTACCTGCACGTTTGTATTCATAACACATCTCTGCCTAAAGTGACTGTTGTGAAAGCAACATCGTTCTAAACACTGATACCAAACATGACAACATTACGACTTGTGTAGCAGATTATGGTAAAAATGAAGAGAACGAGAATTTGTTGATGTACGATGTCGGTGTTTGTTATGAAATTGACAAAGTTCCCACAGCCATAACACAAAGACGCAACTTTTCCCAACGAAACACACTTGCATGCATAAGGGTCAGCATGCCTACGGTAAGTATCACTTACCAGATTTTTGCTACGCGGTGGGGGATGGAAGTAGGGTTAATGAGGTCACTGACAAGTGTCGACAGACAAGTACCAGGCGCCTGCCTTAGTGTACACTCCTGGAATCCGGGAAAGTGAGGGCTTAGTTACACAGAGGAGATAGTCATGTTTCTTTCTCGGGAAATAGTGTAACACTAACAGTGAACTTTGTACATGTACTTATGATTTAACTTTGATCATGATGGAGTCTGATGAAGCACATACAGTCTGTGTATACACAGGTGTGTTCCATGCACTGCGATTAAATGCATTGTGCAGAATATGTGGCTGGAGATCACAAAAGAAATACAATGATAAAAAGTCATATCTTTGTATCAAATATGAACACTTAATCCACAAGTGTTATGGAATTAATATCCAGGACGACAAAGACCTGATGCTTTCCAAAACAATGTGTAGTAGTTGCTATAGTCGGATGAAACGGATAGACTCTGAAACACGTGTGTCTGCGGAGACAATGTGAAATACGGCGTCTGATATTGCCTCATCACAACACATTTGGACCATGTTTGATCCAAATACGAGTATTGATGAATGTGTCGCGTGCGTTCACTTCATGCAGCTAGGTAAAGGAGGACGACCAGCGAAGGGTGCACATGGGAAGAAACTGCGGAATGTCACACTGACACTAATAACAGCACTAATGAAGGTGGTAGTGGTATACAAGTTTTTCTTTCCATCGATGTCTACTCCCCGTAAAACGCCATGCAAAGTCGATGCTCAAACATCGCCGTTACAAAGAGTGTGGACCCCATGTCCACCAGGAAAGCGGACGCATGAAATAACCATTTCACCCATTGAAAAAATGGGTGTAGATATAGCCACATCTCCACATATCATACGACCCAGCCTTCGACCTGTCCAGGACCTGCAGATGCCATTGACAAAGGAGGAAGAAAAATATCAGACGGCGCTAAACCGCACAATGCTTAATGAATCAGCTGATGCCACAATCCATTGCAAGACTAGAGGACAGCCTTTGTATTTTATGCACATACCCAAACCAAGAAAATCAACAACAGGGGCATCATCAGCTGTAATACAAAGAAGGTCAAAGGTACTAGCCCGTGCTAGAGCAAATATGTCTGGCGGATCAAAAGTGGATGAAGATGAACAAATAACTGACGAATTAAGACGAGAAAGAAAGGGAAAAAAAATGACTGCAATATTAGGCAAGAGCAGGCCATAGGCGATCTGTGTATGTCTGTAGAAAACAGGGTATTGCGCTGAGAACCAATCTAGGATTAAGCTGGTCCAAGTACAGAACATATAAACGCTTCATGAGAAGTATTGGTGTCAAACTTGAAAGTGAAAGAAAGGAAAGGCAGACCCAGAAAGATGCGCTCTGTGGCACAGTGACCATTGAACAAAAGAATCTGACCTTTGAAAACAAAGTCACAAACAAGAAAGAAAGCCAGAAAACGCCTGTCGCCTACATAGAGGATCTCACACATTTTGTTCCTGAACTGCTTGACAAGTATGAAGCTGCAAATCTTCTTGAATGGCATGAACAAATACCAAATAATGAAATTTGGATAAAACTAGGAGGAGATCATGGGGGTAACAGTTATAAAACAATGCTTCAAGTTGCTAATCTCCAAAACCCTAACTCTAAACACAATAGAAATTTAAATCTAGGTCCCCCAAGGGGGGTACAGATATTTAGCTGGTGTGGACCCCCTTGGGGGACCTAGATTTAAATTTCCATGCACCGAGTGGCTGGAACAGTGGGATATGTGATACGCCCCCCTTAGGGGGAGATTCCATATGCATTGCTTCCAGTCACTTTCTTAGTGCACCCGCTCTTTCCTATCTCTTTTTTTTTTATGCTTTGGCCACAGTAGATCTATGATCATTGGTGGATCATGCACACTTCTCTCCCCTGACAGTGCTTTTACCTACTTTACTTTGTAACCTTCCTAAAATATTAGCACTGGCAGTCTCCCCTTTTCTTTTCATTTATTCCCCCACCCGGGTCTGCCCTGGGGGACTTGGGTGGGGTTAACTACATTTTAGTTCCCAGGGTCACCCTGGTCAGCCCCACAGGGTGGGTTTTCCCCTCTATTCTGGGGCATGTGTTTCTGTCTACCCTTGGTCCATTCACCTGTATTTTCCCTTTTAAAACTCTCCCTACTGTCTGCGCTGCCTGTAGCTCTTGATCTTGGATGTGTGTTGCTAAATGGTGTTAGCTTTATTTTGGCCACATGTCGTAGGTTTATTTAACGTATTGGACCGGCTGGCGACATACATTCAAAATTCTGTTTAGTTTTTTTTTCACAAGCAGTGCAGGCACATCCTGAGAAAGTCTTGTTGCTGTCGGGACGTTAAGCAATATACAATCAATTAATCTTTTCATTTATTACTACAATATCGACTGCAGCCCCTCCCCCCCTTTTGGTAGGTTCTTTTTTAGGGTGCATGGAAATTTAGCTCTAGGTGGTGGCATGGAATGTATGCCTTTGCAGACACCACAGTAAAATGTGGCTGTCATTGCAGGTAGGCAGAAATTTCTGCCTTTCTCCAGTATTGCCGATGGTGTGCTGAAGAGGTCGCCAAGACCGAAACAGCTGTTAACACCGGCTAAATATCTGGACCCCCCTTGGGGGGGGGGGGGACCTAGATTTAAATTTCCATGCACTGAGTGGCTGGAACAGTGGGATATGTGATACGCCCCCTCTTTAGGGGGGGGGGGGGGGGCTTCCATATGCATTGCTTCCAGTCACTTTCTTAGCGCACCCGCTCTTTCCTATCTCTTTTTTTTTTTTTTTTTGTGCTTTGGCCACAGTAGATCTATGATCACTGGTCGATCATGCACACTTCTCTCCCCTGACGGTGCTTTTACCTACTTTACTTTGTAACCACCCCACCCAGGTCTGCCTTGGGGGACTTGGGTGGGGTTAGGTATTTTTTAGTTCCCAGGGTCACCCACAAACAGGGTGGGTTTTTCTCTCTATTCTGGGGCATGTGTTTCTGTCTACCCTTTGTCCATTCACCTGTATTTGCCTTTTTAAAACTCTCCCTACTGTCTGCACTGCCTGTAGCTCTTGATGTTGGATGTGTGTTGCTAAATGGTCTTAGCTTTATTTAGGCCCCATGTTGTAGGTTTATTTAACGTATTTGACCGGCTGGCGACATACATTCAATTTTCTGTTTAGTTTTTTTCACAAGCAGTGCAGGCACGTCCTGAGAAAGCCTTGTTGCTGTCGGGACGTTAAGCAATGTACAATCAATTTACTTTGTAACCTTCCTAAAATATTAGCACTGGCAGTCTCCCCTCTTATTTTCTTCTAAACACAATACGTTTTTGGTGTGTATGGCTAACTGTAAAGACAGTCATGAAAATCTTTAAACAATTTTGCAGTCGTTTAAAGAGCAGGTTTCAGTTCTCCAAACCATGAAATGGAAAGAAAAACAGATACATGTATTTCTGTTTGGGGATTATGATTTTCTCGTCAAACTCTTTGGTCTCTCTGGAGCACAAGGGGTCCACCCTTCTCTCTGGTGTACAGCTTCGAAAAGTCAGCTACAAAGAGCTCCACATGAGCGAGTACAAGTGAAACGGAGAACTCTTAACAACATCAAGCGGGATTACAGGCGATACATGCATGCAGGAGGAGACAAAAAGAGAGCCAAGGGTTACAACAATGTAATGCATGATCCAATCTTAGATGTTGATATTTCGCAAACTGCACCACCATACCTCCATCTTTTGCTAGGTATAGTAAAAAAAACAACAACACATCATTCCCTCCTAGAGCAAGCATGCCACAAACTTGATAAAGCCATTGCTGAAAGACTGGCCGAGGGAAAGGAGGCACATAATGGAAACGCACCTTTTGAAAAATACATTTCAGAAGTAAGAGTCATCAAAGAACTTGAAAACAGAAAACAGTGTTGAGCGACAAGAGACAAAATGAGAGTGTGAAGCATGTTGATAAACGACGTGAGCAGAAGATGCAGCAGGTAGCAGAATTCGAGGACAAAATAGAAGCTCTGAGAGAAGAGACAAAGTTGCCATTTCTGTGCGGACCTGTCACTTCTGGCCTTGAAGAAGCACTAAAGAGGAATAAGATATTCATACAAGCATACCATGGCCGTTCGTTTGTTGGCAACCACTGCCACCATTACTTGAAGTTTGACGTGTTCACTGATGTTGGTGACAGTGTTATCAGCAATACCAAGAAGCTGACAGATGATCCTAAACTTCATGCAGCAGCCCATGACATATCCTTAAAGTTCCGAATTCTGAACGACCTATACTCACAAGTCCATACTAATGTTTCTCACAAAATGCCGGTGAAGAGCAGAAATGAATCAATGCAAGACATCAGTGACAAGATTGCAAACTACATGCGTTTTTTTTAAAAGTACTTTTCCAGCCAGTAGCATCATTCCAAAACAACTAAGTGGGGATTTGGTTTGGACCTTCATGGAGAGCAGGGAGGTGAAGAGAGTCATGCTACCATTAACATTTTAAAGAGCAGAACATTTGGCTTGCAAACAGAGGAGGAAAAACTCATGACCGAGCACATGACACTTGTGTCACCCATGCTCCACTCCGTCATTCCTCCAGTAGTAAAACAGAAAACAATTTGCGTATAGCGCTGTTTAGCCGGTGTCGGCCTTGTGTATTGTGAACAGAAACTCAGTATTGTTCTTATGTCTAGTGTGTCAGCAAATGTGCTGAACCGCAAGGTATATTTAAAAACACTGTTGAATACTGTGACCTGTGATGGACTAATCAGATTTTAATACACGGAGGGCATTAGCAGTCTGTGGAGTACCGGGACTGCGGGCGAGAAATGCCAGAATGCGACCTGTCAGTGACCTCATTAACCACCCTCCTGCTTCCGTCCGCCACTGCGTAGCAAAAATCTGGTAAGTGATACTTACTGTAGGCATGCTGACTCTTATGCATGCAAGTGTGTTTCGTTGGGAAAAGTTGTGTCTTTGTGTTATGGCTGTGGGAACTTTGTCAATTTCACAACAAACACCAACATCGTACACCAACAAATTCTCATTCTCTTTATTTTCACCATAACCTGCTACACAAGTGTAAGTCGTAATGTTGTCATGTTTGGTATCAGTGTGTAGGTGAAAATTTCAACTTTTGAACGATGTTGCTTTCACAACAGTCACTTTAGGCAGAGATGTGTTATGAATACAAACCTGTAGGTAGTTCTTATAGCATCAGAGCACCGGTCACGCCGTGCATCGCACAGTAGCAAATGCGATATAAATAGAATGAGCGCTAGAGTGGAATTTGACCTCACTGTGCCTTATCTCTCTGGCAGCCTGAAGCGAACTAAGCGCTACGCGCAAGCACTGGCTGGTAAAGCCGTGCCCGGGGGTGTTGCCTTGGTTGAACTCCAGTGGGTTCAAGCCTCTTCCCTTGGTCCACCTCGTGGCCATTAGGAAGACCGGCTTTCTCTTGGCCCTCGCCACTGCGGCCAGAGTGAGCGAGCTGCATGCCTTTTCGGCTACCCAGCCAGCATGCAGTTCAGGACCGACGGATCAGTTCACCTTCTGACCAATCCTTCCTTCCTTGGCCAAGAATAGACTCTCCTCGGCTCCGCCCCAGGTGTTGAGTCTTCATCCGCTTACAGGGTTCGACCGGTCCCAGACATCACGGCTGCAGGACCCGGTCCAAGCGTTAAGAATCTACCTACGCAGAGTGAAGCCCATCAGGAGAGGCCGCTCCCGCCTCTTCCTGGCCCCAGGCCGAGCTGTATTCCGCCCAGACGATCTTGTCCTGGTTGCGATGGACCATCCGCTCCGCATACCAGGATATCTCCCTGCAGGGTGCCAGGAAAATGCGGATATGGGCTCATAAAGTCAGAGCAGTCGCCGCCAGCGTCGTGTTCGACCGCAACTGCGCAGTCAGAGACATCGTTGCAGCGGTCGGGTGGCAAGCAGAGTCCACCTTCACCCGCTTCTATCTCCGAGACCTCTCCGGCCAACGAGAGAGCCTGGCCCTCATCGGAGACCTCTCGGCAGCGCCACAGGTACCTCTTAGCTGAAATCGTTGGGAGTTAGCCCCTCAAAGCTAAGCTTTTAGCTGTGGTGGGGTTTTTGTGCATCACGTTAGTAATGCCATCGGTAATGTATTTTGTGGAAACAAATGTATTTTTCTCTAAAATGTATTTTTTCGAAAAATACTTATCGATGGCATTACTTGGAGGACCCTCCCACCTACCCCGCCTGCCGCCACTACACTAAGTGTAAGACTGGCGGGAATGCACGGCTCACGTGACCGGATGGAGGGAGGGGAGACTACTCGGTCACTTGGATACAACTCTCTGAGTTATGGCCCTTGTGGTGTAGGTACACACAAAGGGTCTTAGGCTGAAATCGGGTAAGCTATTAGTAATGCCATCGGTAAGTATTTTTCGAAAAAATACATTTTAGAGAAAAATACATTTAATTCACTTTGAAACCAGTTAGCTATAGTACAAAAGTCATAATACCCAGATGGTATAAAGTATCATTGCCTGAACCACCAGCATCTCTATAACTTACATAATAACTTTTATCATCTTTTATATTAAACCACTTTACAGTGTAGGACATTTCATGGATAGCTACAACCTTGTTACCATCATGATTATCAATTCGATTAATTAACAGCACTGGTTTGCTTGTATCAAGATTTGTTAAAGTAATAAACATTTTTATTATAACATAAAAAAGCACAATGGAATTTAAATCATGAACAAGCGTTAGTGCAAGCGGTACAAAACCGTTTCAATTTAACATGGATGCCAAGTACAATGTCGCTCCTACTTATGACCAGAAATTAATTCAACTAAATCAGTCCACTTGAATCACTCGAACAAACTGATTAGGTCTGTGTATCGTTTCCACATGTATTACCAGCTTAGAAGAATACTGTCAGAACTCCATGCTCCACTACCTACTGAATCCAGTTTCAATCGGTTTAATAACACCATGGATATGAAAACGTTTGAATGCATCTGTAATGAATTGAACATTACCCCCCGGCACCAAGTATGACTTTACACAAAAACTTGATCATCAACATGGCATGGGAACATTGTATTATGCTCTCAGTCACAGGCAATACCCTCAAGATTACTACCCCGGTTACACTTAATTCACACAAAAAACTGAAGTCTGGTTAGGCTCAATAGAACAAAAACAGTCTAATGCCTGGACCACATTTGTCTTAGGAGTGACGGGTTTAATCAAGCAGGAGTCGAACGCATTAATGAGTCTTATCAGAACGTATGTGTGGTGTATACTAGGAGCACAAGCACAAACAAAATCAAATATCTTAAACGGGAGTGGAAAATTTGAAGCACAAAAACAATTTCTTGCAAACCTGGAAGATGCTATAAACTTGGTAGTAGATCTCCCCTCGAGGATACAACGCTATCAAGACGTTCTCAGGTATGCCAGATCAAAAGTTGACTCTGTGGTTGGCATTGGGTTATACATGTTGCCATCTGACCTTCAACTCCAAATGAGGACAATAAAAAAATTATAACAATGAAATAATTGTTGCAGGTCATGATCAGAAATTATGACTCAACCAATCAGTAAACTTGGGACCAAAAACCACACACTTACAGTCACCGTCAGCGCAAGCGGTGCAATCAGTTACACCAGTTTTACCAGCACCAATGCCAGTTACACCAGCACTAGAACAACCGCTTGCGCCACCGGCAAACACACATGAGTCAGAGAGAACTGTGTTGGTAATAGGCCTTGCTGGATTAGGAATATTACTTCTTTACCTGTGTCATTAAATATCCCGCTATTAATCCTCCTACTGTTGTTACCAGAAAAACCCACACATGCTCCGCCATAAGCCCGACTAGCTTCCCTGCTGTACTGATCAACCAACTGACAACACTTGCAAAGCATCCATTGCTTTCATGGCCAATTTCTTAAGCAAATCTGAAATATGTGTTAGTTGTTTCTTTACCCACGACTGTAAATCTTTTGGGTCTGGCGGTGAAGTCGGAGGAGCCAGAGCCGGAGTTGAACCACCACCACCACCCCCGGTTACAGCGATTACCGCTTGCGCTACAGTACTACTAAAGAATCCAAGAGCAGTAATTAAACTTGCAATTATGATACCCTGCTCTCTGAAGTGTTCTCAATCTTTCGGTTAAAGTAATGTCTTCATGAAGTATTTTCTGAATAGTTTCTATAATCCTGTTGACTTGTGTTTTCAGTTTTTCTTTCCCAATACTAATTACTTCTACTCTCGCTGATCTTTCTATCTGCAAATCCTTTAATCGTCTTTGTATTCTTTTTTAAAATTTTAATACCATAATTCTCCTCGTCTGCTTTACCTAGTTTGTTTTTTTTTCCATTTCTGTGTGATTATCAAGCTCACCTAGTTTGGCTACATTATTCGCCAGTTCACCTCTAATTGCTTGTAATGTTTCATTCAACCCCATTATCTCCCGCATGGGCAAGGGAGAGTCATTTATTGTTTTCATAGATTCGTCGGTAAATGAGGTTTCTTGTACTGCTCTGTCTGCTATTTCTGATAACCCTTTTACTTCTGTCATTTCAATTTCTTGTACTGTTGGCAACTTTTTTTGCAGATCATGAAGAGCACTCTCAAGTTTGCTTGATAACTTATTACTACCAACACCAAGGTAACACTGCAGTGCTCCCTCACCACCGACATCAGTTTTGATTGTACTTAAAGCTCTAAACTTAGCAGGGTTGTTTTTATGTGTTAGATGCACTTTTCCTTTGTCTGTAGTTACAAATAAATGACCCTTGTCATATTCAAACTGATTAGGATCTATGACATCTGGACAGTCATTGCTTATGATTGTGTTTTTAAGCCGTCGTTTGCAGAGATTTATGATGCCCATCCGGGAGTTGTCTGTCCACTTTCCTTCCGTGTCCGACCTCATCTGCAGGCGGCCGAAGTGGACCTGGACAAAGTTTCGGAATCTCTGCAACACATCACCCCACCCTGGCTATTACCAGTTCCTGACATCTTGCTGGATGTTACGATTGTGGTTGTGTTGTTTTGTGAGAGCATACATGTGTTAATCGTAGGAAACGATCCGATATTTATTTGAGCTTTCATCGTTACGTATCACGTACCTTTTCAGTGAGATTCTCTATCGTTCGTGCATGATAGCGGATTTTGTTTTGTTATGATACGCTAATTTTAGTCCAGAAGCTTCTAGAAAAGTCGCACGGAGAAGAGCGGTCGATTTTTGTTTTGCGCAGATTAGCTGAGAATGAACCAGAATATTCGAGCAGGGTCACGCTGTCTAGTGACCTCGTACATGTGATGTCAAAAGAGTAAGCAACATTTTTTTGTAACACAGTAGCAAAGCTGCTAGTCATAGTTCTTTACTGTGCGCGTGAAATTAGCAGCCGTTCCTCTTTGTGTTGTGAAAAGTCATAAACGGTTTGCCATATTTTTGTGTGATATCATTACATACTGGGATTTGGGGCTGAAATGAGCAGCCGAATTTTTGCAGACTATTATAGTTTATTCTAGAAAGTTCTTCCTTTTATTAATATTTATGATTTCAGTTACATGTTCCGCTCTGATTGGTTGCATTGGGTAGGTTCCTTAGATTATTCTAGAAAGTTGTTCTACTATATAAAGTTGGTGCTAGGAAGCACGGGTGTACATCGTCACACATTGTCAGTTGTAGGGACACACAGTTTATCGTAGGTATGTGGCCCGTATAGGGTGTACATTGTGAGAGATGCAGCGTAACGGTGGTGTACGTTGTGTGAGGAACTTTGTGTCGCCAGTGTTGACATTTGAAGAAGAGACATTGTATCAGTGTTTGTGCATTGTGTGGAGATCGCATTGCTGAATTAAAATATTGTTGGAACTGTTACTCCAGTATTGTCTACATTCTTAAGCCACGTGTGACGGGTTGCAGCTGAATGAAGTTTATTTAAAAGAACCTTACGTGCGTGCGTCTGTTGTGTTTATCATACTACGACTACGACTTCACCACGTAACACTGGACTTGACCACCCACAAGAAGGACTGTACTCCACCAGCCATATACCAACAGAGCCTTAATGAACTCCTTTCAAGTTTTCCTGGCTTTTGTTGTATTTATACGGATGGGTCCAAGTCTGAGGATGGGAGAGTGGCTGCGGCTGCAGTGTCTTCTCGCCATACTAGACGCCCATTTAAGCTCCGCCTCCCTGACCATTCCTCTGTATTAGTGCAGAACTGCAGGCAATTCTGCTGGCACTCAAGCATGCCTATCAGTCTCGGGGAAAGGAACTTCCTGATTCTGTCTGCCCCACCCAGGTCTGCCCTGGGGGACTTGGGTGGGGTTAACTACTTTTTTGTTCCCAGGGTCACTCTGGTCAGCCCCAAAGGGTGGGTTTTCTCCTCTATTCTGGGGCATGTGTTTCTGTCTACCCTTGGTCCATTCACCAGTATTTTCCTTTTTAAAACTCTCCCTACTGTCTGCGCCGTCTGTAGCTCTTGATATTGGATGTGTGTTGCTAAATGGTCTTAGCTTTATTTAGGCCCCATGTTGTAGGTTTATTTAACGTATTGGACCGGCTGGCGACATACATTCAATGTTCTGTTTAGTTTTTTTTTCACAAGCAGAGCAGGCACGTCCTGAGAAAGTCTTGTTGCTGTCGGGACGTTAAGCAAAATGTACAATCAATCAATCAATCTGATTCTGTCTGACTCTCTTTCTGCCCTGCAGACCCTTCAGGGCGCAGGAACAGACCACCCCCTGCTGGTGCAGATTCGAGAGCTTTACGCGGACTTGATGAAGGAATATTATGACATCATTTTTATTTGGGTCCCAGGGCATGTGGGCATCGAAGGCAACAGGATCGCAGATTCTGCTGCCAATGATGCCCGCATTGACCCTGTCCCTAACACACAGACTGTTCATAGTGATTTTAAACCTGTGATTAGTGCATACATAGCCCGCGAGTGGCAGTCCGATTGGGACAAAGAGGAAGCGAACAAGCTGCATGAGAGAAAGACAATCAGAGAGTACTAAGAATCAAATTTCAATAAGGCCGCACCCATCATTAAATGTCGCCTTTATTGAGATGATCCGCCATGACCCCCCATTACCACATAATCACCCGTTTGATTTTTGAAAACGTGGCGACCATAATTAGTGCGGCCTTATTGAAATTTGATACATTAGTACTCTCTGATTGTCTTTCTCTATAACTATTGTCTCTGTAAACACCTTAATTAATTACTAATTACGGTCATTAACGTCTACACGATCGTTTCTCTCAAATCAAACTATATTCTGTCAGTACACCGTTAAATATAATAATGACATTACACACCTCAATAATTAGAGAATTACTCTTTATTGTCTCCCAATACTGTCAGATTTGATTTCTCAGGAAAGCAATTTTCTCAGTCAGATACATTTCTCAAAAACCGGCTAGGTTTACTACTCTTGCACCGCGCCCATACACGTCACACATGAAAAGATCTTTAGAAATTGTTGTGCAGGCAAGTTCACAGGGGGACCGCTCAGTGCAAACTATTAAATGGGCTCTGTGTAAGCACGGCTCTGAACATAACAAAACATACACGCACACACACAGACACGTCAGTTGCAGACCAAGATAATTCAAGGGCAGTGTCAGATTGACATACAAGTTATATACACAGGCATACATACACACACACACACACACTAACGCACACACACACACACAAACACATATATACACACTCACACATACATGTATAAACAAAACAAAACAAAAAAAAATAATGCCTACCTTGCAACACATGAACACACACCATTTACACAAAGGTAAGATCCCATGGCGAATCACAAGTTTGAATGCTGTTGTCGTCTATCAGCGAATAGGATGCTCATCGGTCATCGGTCATTGACGCATACAAATTTGAAGTGACGCATTGCTCTGTCAGTGAGCCGGTCATATGACTTATTCATTTTTTAAACAATCACTGAGACCCGCAGTCCTCAATGAACAGAGTGCATCCTAGATTAGGGAGGCGGGAGGCCAGCTGCCAACAGTGATAGGTGACACTTGCCCCCTGTCTCAAGCAAATGTAAACAATACTGCAAGCATTGGCCCTGACTAGGTACACGGTCCAATATGATGCAAAACGCCTTCCGCCTGTAAGAGGCAAACATCTTCATCAGTCCCCACGGCTGCATTAACTCTAGTCTAAAGTCTCCTTTGTTGGTCCCCCACCCGGGTCTGCCCTGGGGGACTTGGGTGGGGTTAGGTACTTTTTAGTTCCCAGGGTCACCCTGGTCAGCCCCACAGGGTGAGTTTTTCTCTCTATTCTGGGGCATGTGTTTCTGTCTACCCTTTGTCCATTTCCCTGTATTTGCCTTTTTAAAACTCTCCCTACTGTCTGCACTGCCTGTAGCTCTTGATATTGGATGTGTGTTGCTAAATGGTCTTAGCTTTATTTAGGCCCCATGTGTTAGGTTTATTTAATGTATTGGACCGGCTGGCGACATACATTCAATGTTCTGTTTAGTTTTTTTTTTTCACAAGCAGTGCAGGCACGTCCTGAGAAAGCCTTGTTGCTGTCGGGACGTTAAGCAATGTACAATCAATCAATCAATCATTGACGCTGATTTTGATCCTCGGAGTCGGTATGAGGGTGCGGCAGTGGACTGGGTCTAGATGTCTGTAGCCAGGTTTTGTTTTTCACGCAGTTCAGCAGTTCACGTATTCATAATAGACGTCTAGAAGCAAAGGAAATGGCTTAACTGTTGTCAGTGCTGCCGGTTCGTAATTTTTGCACAGATATGCGTATTTTTACATGATATCCAAATGTTGTAATGTAAGATGTTGCAATTGATGTACCGTGGTCTCTCGTGCTCACACATATAACCTTCGTTCTTATTTCATGGTTACACAATCAGTAACTCAATCTTGCTTTGTTCGCGTCTTGTAGTTGAAGTCCACATCATGTAATTAGTTGTACACTGATAGTCCATAAGCTAGCAACCCCACCCGGGTCTGCCCTGGGGGACTTGGGTGGGGTTAGGTATTTTTTAGTTCCCAGGGTCACCTTGGTCAGCCCCACAGGGTGGGTTTTTCTCTCTATTCTGGGGCATGTGTTTCTGTCTACCCTTTGTCTATTCACCTGTATTTGCCTTTTTAAAACTCTCCCTACTGTCTGCACTGCCTGTAGCTCTTGATATTGGATGTGTGTTGCTAAATGGTCTTAGCTTTATTTAGGCCCCATGTGTTAGGTTTATTTAATGTATCTGACCGGCTGGCGACATACATTCATTGTTCTGTTTCTGCCCCCACCCGGGTCTGCCCTGGGGGACTTGGGTGGGGTTAGGTATTTTTTAGTTCCCAGGGTCACCCTGGTCAGCCCCACAGGGTGGGTTTATCTCTTTATTCTGGGGCATGTGTTTCTGTCTACCCTTTGTCCATTCACCTGTATTTGCCTTTTTAAAACTCTCCCTACTGTCTGCACTGCCTGTAGCTCTTGATATTGGATGTGTGTTGCTAAATGGTCTTAGCTTTATTTAGGCCCATGTGTTAGGTTTATTTAATGTATTTGACCGGCTGGCGACATACATTCAATGTTCTGTTTAGTTTTTTTTTCACAAGCAGTGCAGGCACGTCCTGAGAAAGCCTTGTTGCTGTCGGGACGTTAAGCAATGTACAATCAATCAATCAATGTTCTGTTTCTTTTTTTTTTTTCACATGCAGTGCAGGCACGTCCTGAGAAAGCCTTGTTGCTGTCGGGACGTTAAGCAATGTACAATCAATCAATCAACCATAAGCTAGCAGGATCTACCGTGCACCCCCCCCCCCCAGTACTCAATAAGATGGGTTTCAAAGTGTACCTTAGTATGTCATCCTGAGATGTTTAAGCCATGTTCCCCCGAAAATCTATAGGAACACACCAGAGATATAGCCGATGGCGCAAGGGTACCCCCATTCATGCTCTTTGCGGTTGCTAAAATAAGGTTGAGAAACATTTTCCTCTAAATAAATCAGAGTTCATTCGAAAGCCCAAATCAGACACTATTATGTTAAGGCACACCTTCTGCTTCCTCTGCAAAAAAAAAACCAGAATGAAAAAATATTGAATCTCTGGCTCACAGTGAAGGTATGTGTGCACCCAGTAAACGGCCATTTCCGCAAAAAAAGAGACAAAAATAATGTATCAGATGCCTTCAGACATTTTTTTAGCACTGGCAGTATATTTTCAGGCTTACATCATTAAAACAGGATGTCACAATTATTATAAACTTAACTAGGTGATTCTATTATCACTGTGAGTGCCACAGTGGTTGATTTTGTATTCCTACCCCAAAGTTGTAAAAATGAACAAAATTAATTAGAAAAAATTACTCAATTTATTCCATTTCATTTTGACCTCTCCTTACCTATTAAATTTCATTAATGTGAGCGTAAAGTGCCAGAAAATAAGGAAAGTCGGCATCCTTTACAGTAAATTCATGGTGAATGATAGCCTTTTCCCATTTAAAATTGCTGAATTGGGGAACATACGTTGTTTCTGATGCCCTCAAAAATTCTTTATACAACTGATAGGTCTTTCTTATGTTTTATTGGTTAGGATAGAGTACCACAGTTACTCCCAACCTGATTTTATGATGCTGTGATGCATTTAGGGGCCACAGTGGCTAAATCTGCTGCCCTACCCCTATTTTACCAGTACACAAAAGAACGCAAAATGACCATAACAATTGCTTATGTCATACTCCTCTGTTTAAATATTTTTGGTGCCAGTTTTCATAACAAATTATGCATAATGAGCATAACAATTTGTGATCATTTCATCAATTTCAATGTGACCCATCAATTTAATTGTAACTATTTTTAAGTGGCTGGTCTTTTAGGTGATATTTTACCTAGCATAAGGCGGGTCTAGTAAGGTATCCCCTATTCTTTTCCATTAATTTTATCTAGAAATGTGTAAATATGAATATGCATAATAAGTTTCATGGTTCCTAACGGCCTAAACAATGTTATCAAAATACTTAGTTTCCACATGTCCACCACGAGATCATCACTTCCACCTCCATTTTTTTGCATTCTTTTTTGCAACGTTCAATTACTTAATGGCCATCTTTAAAACTTATATTGTTCTGGCTGCCAATGAGTGAGCAGTCAAGAGGTCGGCAGTAGGAAAATGTTTCTCAACCTCATTTTAGCATCCACGAAGAGCATGAATGGAGTACCCTTGCGCCATCGGCTATATCTCTGGTGTGTTCCTAAGGATTTCAGGGAACATGGCTTAAACATCTCAGGACATACTAAGGTACACTTTGAAACCCATCTTATTGAGTACTGGGGGGGGGGGGGTGGGGGGGGGAAGGGGGGTGCACGGTAAACTCTGCTAGCTTATGGATTATGACAACCACAATCTGTTCTTGCTTTGTTGTTTTCTAGGAGAGGGCGGAGGGTGGGGGTGTCTGTCGATGACAATTTGACAAAAATGTGTTGTGGTTGGTGTCCTGGATACTAAAGCTTGAATCAGTACTGCCAGAAAACTGGCTCTTGTTGCTGAAAACCATTGTGCTCTTCACTGTAGCACAGTAATTCAGTGCTTGCACACATGTTTACTGAAAAAAAAGCATATTATATGTGATGGAAGTCATTGAAACGCAAACCTGATTACATTAGATTGCAAAATAGCAAAAACTAAATAAAAATCCGAAATTGCCAAATATACTTGCGTTTGGTATTTTATACACCAAGTATAACACCTATAGTTGGCTGAGTGATGAATGTAACCAGTGCAAGAGTGAGTTTCTAAAGTCTGCAAGAGGCATAGACGTTCAAAAGTCCTCACGACCTAAGGGTCGTTATGAGAATCTATGCATATTGCTCGAGATTTTATCTGATAGTGTTACTCAAACTGAGGAAGTAGATGCGGACTAAGTAACGATTATAATCCACATCTGCAAGAGGCACAGATCCTCATGAGTCGCCTCTGCCCGCGGGTTCATGAAAATCTACGCCTCTGACTGGTTCCATTCATGCTCATGTTTCTCAAATTGAGTGTAACTGAAAACAGCCATGACTGTAACCAAATGGCAGGCAAGCACCGCGAAAACGTAAACAGTGAGAGAGTCTGCGGGCCAAGTTACCAAGATGTGTTGACAAGTTTGACATCGAAAATGCCGAAAAAATATATATATTTTTTGACTTATGGATTTTCAAAATGACCTATTGATTTTATGTTCCTCCGGTCATATGACTTATTGACTGCAAAACTCAACCTAATCACTGTCTATACATAAAATTAAGTACACTGTGTTACACATGGACCCTTACATGCGTAGGCTTTTCCTCAAAATCATGACGAGACTGATTTCGGTGCAGGTGTTCATGACTCACTGTAGGCAAACAAAACGACAGTTTTTCTATGTTAAATATACACAGACTTAAACAGGACAGGTATCACTTTAAATCACAGGTGTACTGTTCTCTTTAAAATCTCTTTGTGAGTAGACTGGGAGTCTTTAGCAACATACGTTTTCCATGAGCCAGTCCAATACACTCCCGCACTCCCTAGGACTACCTGAAAATTGGGTCTCGTTAACGTGAATGAGGACAAGTGACGACTATTGTCTGCTGAATGGTCTGTCCTGACTGTTGCTCATGTTGCTAGGAACAGAAGTGACACATTTATACATTCACATACATGTCTTCATAGCCACCTCACATAGAGAAAGAGGTCTGATTTTAAAGTCTATATAGATGTGCTATTACGTACCTGTCTCTTTAAACCGCCGTGAGATGGCCTTAGTCGCCTGCTCGGCGTTAAACCCAAATAACTAACTAACTGTCTCTTTAATCCAGTGTACAGTAACATAGAAAAGCTGTCATCTTGTTTACTAGCAATGAGTCACAAACACCTGCCTGTTAGCACCGAAATCAATCTAGTCACACACACACACACGCACTGATACACAGACACACACACACACGCACACACACACACGTCCCAACGCACACACGCATGCACACACACACACACACAAACACACTTTTCACACAATGGTAACATAACACATTTTCTCAACCATGCCGTCCTAATGTTTACCGGGAATATGTTTACACCACACAGTCAGTGCTAGGCCATACAAAGTCTTTGTGGCACTCCACCGTTTTATTATTTAGTAGCTGTCAGCCTTGAATAGACGTCATGTTCTAACTGGTATATTTTAAACCTTGTGTACACACACCACATATTACCCTCACCCCTGTCTGGGCGAACAGGTTTTGTGTGCCGCGTAGCGTGTTATTGCTTTCAGTTCCCAGCGAGGTGGGACTATTGACATTACCCCATCGTTTCAATTCCAGTGCCATGTGTGTCAACCGTCACTTTGAAAACATGCTATTTAAGCCAAACAGGTTTTGTTTGAGGTACATAACACACACACGCACACACACGCACTGACACACAGACAAACACACGCACGCATGCACACGCACACACACAGAACATGTATACACAAAAACACCAGACGCTAGTGTACGGCAATACTATACACAGCTTGTAGCTGAGTGACGCAATGAGTCGTCTGCTCTACTGAATCTCTTCTATGAGAACATAAAAAACACATGTTTTATTGTACAAGAGGCTTAGATTTTCAGTAGCCCACTCGATCACAGATTCTTATGAGCAGGGCGAGATTCTCAAAGAGACACTGTTTTTATTGGGTTTGAGTCAACTGTAAAGATTTCTGAATCTCTGCATAATCCAATGACACACACACACACACACACACACACACACACACACACACACACACACACACACGAGACATGTCACTGAGCTAAGCCTACAAATGTACATACCTGAAATTACTATCCTCGCTACACACATACAGGAACAATATCCTCAATGAATACTCCATTGCAAACACACACACTCGCAAATCTGTGACGCAATGTAATTTAAGCCCGTCAAGGCTATCATAGGGGTATGTCATATATAGTCTATGGGAGACAACTCTGTTTAGTGGTGGTGTATCTTTCAAGTGATTACGTCCCTTATGACATTGACCATGAGCAGGAAATACATAGTGTTTTATCCCTGAGTGAGTGTATCTGGGGTTTGAATCTAAATCTATTTAGCTCACATAGAAGCGGTAACACAGTGTAAACGTAAAACGTTACTGACAATATTGCTGGAGTGGTGCAAACGTAAAAAGTTACTGTTCAGTGTAATTTCCTAGAAAACATGATTTTGCTTGATAACAATTTATTCTTTTGTTTGTCTAATAAAAATGACAGACGGACAAATCATACAAGTGCTTGATATCTCACACTGCTTCAAAGATGTTATGCACTTTACTGACCTAATAACATCACCCAAACAGACTAACATAAGCCTTTCAGCACCATCAGAAATATATGCTACATATAGTGTGACTTTGGATTATGTTGATGAGCTTCCAGGTGTGGAGCGCATGACAGTTGATTTAAAGACACCTACTTTTAAAGTTGATGATACCAACTGTGGTTGGTTAGGGGAAGTTTGTTATAGCATATTTAAACAACTACGCAAACTAAATGTTTATATTGACAGTGTTACAGTTAATAAAGTGGTATTACACAAGGTGAGCCAGCGGTAATATTTTTTCATTTATTATTTTGTCGGACAAATAAAAATGACGGACAATGTTCAAAACCCTGGCTCATCAGGCTCATCAAGCTTAAGAAATGTGTTTCACACAACAAACTTGCCTATATCTAATACTAACAATGTCTATGAATCAATAGAAAACTCTTTTTCTGTAATACAACAAAATCCTCTTACAGGCAGTGTGAAAATTCAGATTGTTGCCAAAATAGAATTTACTAGAGTAGACGGTGAAGTGATTGTATCGTACATATCAACAAGACAACACACAGTTAACACAAGAAGAGAATTAGAGAACGTGTTTAGAGACAGACTATTACCTGACTTCCTCCAAGCAATTGACAGTGCAAGAATGAAAGGATCTGGTTGGCACGAAGGACATGTACATGAACTACAACTAAAGCAGTCAAGGTATCATCCTATATTAGGTAAATCATGGTTACCACTGCCAACAGAGGTTGCAAACAAAAAGGCTGTCATTAACATACAGAACAATGACAACTATTGTTTCATGTGGTGTGTGCTTGCTAAACTACACTTTATAAAATCAAAACCTGAACGTGTTTCTAACTACACTAAATTTGTAAATGAACTCGATTTTAGTGGCATTGAGTTCCCTGTTAAAATAGAGGACATAGATTTGTTTGAAAAATTAAATCCTGGTATATCTGTAAATGTGTATGTGTGGGATAATGAATCTGAGAACAAGTTACAGCCAATTAGAGTATCACCTCTGGCTCCAACCTACGGACAGTCAGAAGATAAACATGTTGACATGTTGCTAATCGGTCTTGCAGGTGATAACAATAACTTCCATTACACAATTATCAGAAATATGTCACGTCTAATTCATGGGCATACAACAAAACACAATGGCAAACAGGAAGTTTGTAAAAAATGTTTACAAAGATTCTCCTCCATAAACGTAGCGCACAATCACATCCTACATTGTAGATCAGCTGATGACATACAGACTGTACTTAAGTATCCAGATCCTGGTAGTCAAGTTTATTTTAAGAACTATGGGAATCAACAAAAGCTGCCGTTTGTAGTGTACGCTGATTTTGAATCATTAGTAGTACCATATGAAGGTCCTGTTCCAGAGTCATTACCAAAGACTGTAAAGTTGAGTGACCAAGTGGTGTGTTTTTTTGGATATATTATTGTTAGGTCAGACGGTCAGCATTCAAAACCTGTTATCTACAGGGGTGAAAATGCAGCATGTCTGTTTTTAACAGAAATGAGACATCTGTATAGTCAGGTAGTACAATATCTCACAACATGTCAGATGCCTTTGGTGATGACAGAAGAAGACAAACTGAAATTTGATACAGCTGAGATGTGTTGGGTTTGTGAGCAACCCCTCCAGGGTGATAAAGTTCGTGACCATGATCACATAACTGGACGTTACAGAGGTGCTGCACATAACAATTGTAACTTATTATTAAAAACAGATCCTAAGACATATAAGTTACCAATCTTTTTTCACAATCTCAAAGGATATGATTCACACATTATCATGCAGGCTGTAGATGAGTCTTACAAAAAAATTAGTTGTATTGCCCAGACAACTGAGAAGTACTTGACTTTTAGATTGGACAACAAATTAGCATTTTATGACTCCATGCAACATTTATCTTTAGGGTTGGCTAGTCTGGCAGAAGGACTGACTGAGTATCCAATAACGAGTAAATATTTTGAACCAGACTTGATTAAGAAAGGTGTTTATCCGTACGAGTACATTGATCACTGGGTTGTGTTTGAGGAAACAAGACTGCCACCAAAAGAGAAATTTTATTCTACACTAACTGGTAAAGGTATTTCTGACTCTGAATATCAACACGCACTTGATGCATGGGGGAAGTTAGGATGCCAGACTATTGGTGACTATCATGATCAGTACTTGAAAGCTGACGTTTGTTTGCTAGCAGACGTATTTGAAAGTTACCGTGAAAAGGGTTTGTTGCACTACAAGCTTGACCCTGCTTGCTACATAACTAGTCCTGGCATGACATGGGATGCATTTTTGAAATCCAGTAAGATATCTATAGACCTGTTGTCTGATCGTACGATGGGTGAAATGGTGGAACGTGGATTGAGGGGTGGGATAAGTATTGCAACGAACAATTATGCAAAAGCAAATAATAAATATCTGGACGCCTCGGGCCCGGGACATGGTGACCTTGGGTTTGACCCCTCAAGGTCAAGGTCATTCATTACCTATGTAGACGCTAACAATTTGTATGGCTGGGCGATGTGTGAATTATTGCCCTTGAAAAACTTTTGTCTGCATGATTTGTCACAGTATGACGTAACAGTCAGGGTTAACAAACAATATTATGAATCTTGACCGAAACGACGCGAAGGGTTGGATCTTTGAAGTAGACCTGGAGTACCCACATCATCTACACGATTACCATAATGATTATCCGTTGGCAGTTGAGCAAATGAGTATGACAGGGAAAAAAGAAGACACTAAACTTGTACTAAATTTGAATGACAAATTCAATTACGTTTGCCACTATCGATTGCTTCAGTTTTACATCAGGCATGGGTTAGTACTAAAGAAAGTTCACAGGGGTATTCAATTTGATCAGAGTGCTTTCATGAAAGATTACATAATGAAGAACACAACATTGCGTGCCAGAGACGGCAACACTGCATTTGACAAAGACTTCTTTAAGCTTATGAACAATGCCTGTTTTGGAAAGACTATGGAAAATCCTCATCACCGCAAAGATGTGAGATTAGTCACAACTGAATCGGGTGCAATTAAACTTACAGGTAAGCCACAGTACACAGGTTATAAAGAGTTTCATTCATCATTGTATGCTGTGTCACTCAAAAAAAAGATTGTTAAACTGGACAAGCCAGTATTCATTGGTATGGCAATTCTTGAGTTGTCAAAACTGTTGATGCTTGAATTTTATTATGATTACTTCAAACCAAAATATCCTGACTGTCGTCTGCTGTACACTGACACTGACTCTATGATCATTGATGTGTGTACTGAAGACTTTTATGAAGACATGAAAACAGAGTTACACATGTATGACACGTCTGACTACCCTAAAGACCATCCACTGTTTAGCACACAAAACAAAAAAGTGCCTGGTAAGTTTAAGGATGAACTAAATGGTGTGCAAGAGATCAGAAAAGCAGTGGCATTTTTGAAGAATGGCAAAGCAGCAGGGCCAGATGGCATCCCAGCGGAGTCTCTGAAAGCAGACCTAGAGACAACAGTTGAGATGCTGTACCCACTGTTTGGAAAGATCTGGGAAGAGGAGGTGATGCCGGCTGACTGGAAGGAGGGGTACCTAATCAAGCTTCCCAAGAAAGGCGACCTCAGCAAGTGTTCCAACTACAGAGGAATCACCTTGCTGTCAGTACCAGGAAAGGTCTTCAACAGGATCATCCTAGAAAGAATGAAGAGCTCCGTTGACCCCCAGCTGAGAGACCAGCAAGCAGGATTCAGGAAGAACCGATCATGTACAGACCAGATCGCCACTCTCCGCATCATCGTGGAACAGTCTCTGGAGTGGAGCTCCCCGCTGTACGTCAACTTTGTGGATTATGAGAAAGCATTTGACAGCGTGGACCGAGAGACTCTGTGGAAACTCCTACGACACTACGGTGTACCCACAAAGCTCGTCCGCCTGATCAAGAGCAGCTATGATGGCATGACATGTCGCGTGATCCACGAAGGGCAGTTCACCAGAGAGCTCCAGGTCAGAACTGGTGTCAGGCAGGGGTGTCTGCTGTCTCCGTTCCTCTTCCTACTGGCCATAGACTGGGTCATGAAGATGACCACAGAGCACAGACGAAGTGGAATACAGTGGACACTGTGGACACAGCTTGACGACCTCGATTTTGCAGACGACTTGGCATTACTGTCCCACACTCATCAACAAATGCAGGACAAGACCACGAGGCTTGCTGACATCTCGTCCCAAGTGGGCCTCACCATTCACAAACAGAAAACAAAGACAATGAGGCTGAACGCAACCAGGGAAGAACCAGTCTTGCTTGCTGGCACCCCGTTGGAGGAGGTGGAGTCCTTCACCTATCTCGGGAGCATCATAGACAAAAAAGGCGGCACTGATGCAGATGTCAGAGCACGAATCGGTAAAGCCAGAGCAGCCTTTCTCCAGTTGAAAAAAGTATGGAGTTCCAGAGAGCTGTCACAACACACCAAAGTCCGGATTTTCAACTCCAATGTAAAAGCAGTTCTCCTATATGGAGCAGAGACATGGAGATTGACAAAAACCACAGTCAACAGAGTACAGACCTTCATGAACAGTTGCCTTAGAAGAATTTTGAAAATCCACTGGCCAGAGAAGATCAGCAACGTCAGACTCTGGGAGAGAACAGAGCAGATAACAGCAGAGAATGAAATTGGGCGAAGAAGATGGGGATGGATCGGTCACAGTCTGAGAAAGCCAGCTTCCAGTATCACTAGGCAGGCATTGTCATGGAACCCCCAGGGAAAGAGGAAAAGAGGTAGGCCGAGAAACTCCTGGCGTCGAGACCTCCAAGCAGACATCGAGAGACTGGGAACCACCTGGAGTAGAATCGAAGGAGAAGCACAGGACAGGAGTTGCTGGAGGTCTCTCGTCGACGGCCTATACCCGGGTAGGGGTGACAGGCGTAAGTAAGTAAGTAAATGGTGTGCCAATAGTTGAGTATGTTGGACTAAGATCAAAAATGTATTCTATACTGCACCAGAAAGGTAGTCAGTCGAAAGCCAAAGGTATCAAGAAAACAGCAATAAAAAATAAAGACATTCATCATGAACATTACAAGCAAGTGTTAGATGGTGCATTAATGCCTGATTATCCAAACAAGTCACTGAGATCAAACAAACATAATCTTGAAATGATCCAAACACATAAAAAGTCACTTGCAGTTGGGGACACGAAACGTGTGTTTCATACTAAGGAAAAAGCTTATGCACCTGGACATTACAGGCTCAAGTTATCTGAAGACATAGCCGATGAACTGGTTGATGAATTAATCGATGAGTTAGTTACTGAAATGAGTAACGGTGTTTGGGGGAATAATCTGTAATTCTTCTCTGACAAATGCCCTCTGGGGTGCAGGGTCATACAGATAATATATTGTTGCGTCAGCACCAGGAATTATTTTTTTTTATATTGTGTACAGACGTTGACCAGATGGGGTCTGTTGCCCTGCGCTTCACGTCATTCTCAGCCTCACCTGGTTGATATAAATATCTCACCTGTTTAGTAAATAAACTTGTGTCTGGTGCGGGGGTTGGTCCTGTTTTTGGCTCTGTAATTGATTTCAATTTAATAGCATCAGCAGGCTTAGGATGGCCTTCATTGTTCATTGCTTTTATCACATGTGGTAATCTTTGTACCCATTCAGTGTTACGTGTGTCATGCATGAGTTCTTTAGAATACTGGTAACTGAAAAGTCTTTCTGATAACTGTTTGTTAAAGTTCTCTACAATTGCCTGTACCCCACCCGGGTCTGCCCTGGGGGACTTGGGTGGGGTTAGGTATTTTTTAGTTCCCAGGGTCACCCTGGTCGGCCCCACAGGGTGGGTTTTTCTCTCTATTCTGGGGCATGTATTTCTGTCTACCCTTTGTCCATTCACCTGTATTTGCCTTTTTAAAACTCTCCCTACTGTCTGCACTGCCTGTAGCTCTTGATGTTGGTTGTGTGTTGCTAAATGGTCTTAGCTTTATTTAGGCCCCATGTGTTAGGTTTATTTAACGTATTTGACCGGCTGGCGACATACATTCAATGTTCTGTTTTTTGTGTTTTTTTTTCACAAGCAGTGCAGGCACGTCCTGAGAAAGCCTTGTTGCTGTCGGGACGTTAAGCAATGTACAATCAATCAATACAATTGCCTGTGATCTGTGTACGCCTGGAATGCCTCGTCTGACTATTACGCCATGCTTTGCAAATAACTGATTAACAGCACCCTTAAATTCAGATCCATCATCAACTTGTACAAGTCTGGGGTATCTTAAAGGACCTCGACCATATATTTTTGTTAATGCTGTAGCAACAGTGGTGGCTGTTTTGTCAGATATGGGTTCAGCGTCTTTATACCTTGAAGCAATGTCTACAACAGTCAGTGCATACTTGTATCGTTTCTTTCTTCCCCCACCCGGGTCTGCCCTGGGGGACTTGGGTGGGGTTAGGTATTTTTTAGTTCCCAGGGTCACCCTGGTCAGCCCCACAGGGTGGGTTTTTCTCTCTATTCTGGGGCATGTGTTTCTGTCTACCCTTTGTCCATTCACCTGTATTTGCCTTTTTAAAACTCTCCCTACTGTCTGCACTGCCTGTAGCTCTTGATATTGGATGTGTGTTGCTAAATGGTCTTAGCTTTATTTAGGCCCCATGTGTTAGGTTTATTTAATGTATTTGACCGGCTGGCGACATACATTCAATGTTCTGTTTAGTTTTTTTTTTCACAAGCAGTGCAGGCACGTCCTGAGAAAGCCTTGTTGCTGTCGGGACGTTAAGCAATGTACAATGTACAATGTACGTTTCTTTCTTATTGTGTCATGTGGAAGAAACAGGAGGTCCATTTGGTGTGTGTCATTTGGTGATGTGTTTTGAAAATGGGGTCTTGTTATTTTTCTTGGAGCAGGGAGATATATCTGCCAAATTGCTTGTCTCTGTAACCATTGTTTGACTTGATTGAGTGTTATATCTCCGCCCACAGCGGCATGTAATTTTTGAATAGCTGTTGCTCCTTTCCAGTACCCTGATGGGGAGTAATATATTTTTGATAGTTTATTGTCGGCTGTCATTTTTTCTAGCAATATAAAGTCCAGTAAAATAAACAAATGTCATTCCCACTAGAACAAAGATTATCTCCCCGTTTCTTTGTTCTGAGCTTGGTTTGTAATAGTCACTTAGTTTTGGTTTAGGGATAGTCATGTCTTCACCTGTGACTAAAAAATATTCCCTGATTGCTTCGTCTGTATTTGAAAACGTATGCTGTGCGTGACCTTCTAGCCTCAGTTTTTCATTGATAAAATCAAGTTTCTCAATTCTATTCTTTTCATAATCCTGCTGGGCTTGAGCAAGTTTTTCAGATGCCTCATTGTGATGCTTCAATTCTTCTGCAGATTCCTCTCTACCCATTTTTGAAAAGAGGTAGTTTGAGCCACTAAATGCCAAGGCGTTGACCATCGCGCCTCCAATCATAATAGCTATCGTCGCCATATTATTTTTATTTACATAGAAACATTTTCGGGAATAATTCCCTGCTTGACAAGAAAATCTTTTGTCGCAATCGACGCTGTGACAACTACAATTAGCTTAGCGCTGTCTTCGAAATCTAATCTACTCAGGTCTGCTGATTTCATTTTGAGTAGTTTTTTTCCTAGCATAGAATAAGCTACTGCTAATCCACTGATTACGGCAGAGTGATACACAAGGTTCATTATGTTCTTTGTGTCATTCATTTCTTAGGCAAGAAAAATTAAAATAATATTTTTATTTACTGCATATAAAATGGGTCAACGGCTTTGGGTGTTACTGGTAATGTGGCGACTTCTGGTTTTGTTTTTGGAGTGTCTGATTTTTTGGTCACTGTTCGAGTCTGTGGTTTGTATTTTTTGTATAATTGATACCCTACGTAACCAAATCCGGCAATTATATATTTTGTTTGAGGGTCAGGGTCAGACTTAGTTGTTTGTCTCTCACTTTGATGAGGGAGTGACGGTATTGACACAGGTCCTGACGGTCCTGATGGTCCTGACGGTCCTGACGGTGGATCAGTTACATGAGTCTTTTCTGTTTGTGTTTGAAGCTGTAATTTTTTCTGCCTGTTCCATTCGGCTAATCTTTTTCCTGCATCAACCCTGCCTGGACTTTTAGCCTTAGTCACAGTTTGAACCTGTGTCAAAACAGGGTCGGGGTTCAGTTGTGGAGTCGTCTGGGTTTCGTCCATTTTCTTCTGCAGTAAAATTTATTTTCGAAAAATCAATATGACTCCCGGTAACAAGCAATGTTACGACAGGTGCAAGGTAATTTCCAAACTTGTAAAACATGACACATGCTAATTTGCCAATTGAACTTGAAACAATAGGATTGCTTTCAAGGTCGTGTGAAAGACTGTCACTATCCACAGGTAGAAAGTGACTCACTGCTTTTGTGTATAGGCATACTAGAGATCGACTTAAATCACGTGTCATTAGTGAAGCGATGTGGTTTTCATATTTTGAATGAAGCTTGATTAGCTCGTCGGCCGTAAGAGATTCAATATCCTGTCATGTATTGTTTACCGAGATAATCCCCCACCGGGTCTGCCCTAGGAGACCTTAGTGGGGTTGTCTACTTTTTAGTTCCTAGGGTCACCTTGTCTAACCCCTGCAAGGTGGGTTCTACTCTTTTGGGGGTTTGTATTTCTGTCTTTCTGGTCCATTCCTCTGTATTTTTCTTTGAAATTCTCCCTCCTGTCTGCGTTTCTTGCAGTTCTTTTCTTCATTTAGTGCAGGCACGTCCTGAGAAGGCCTTTGTCGCTTGCGGGACGTAAAGCAATCTATACTCACTCACTCACTATACTCACTCTGTTTACCGAGATAAGTCTTTGACTTGCCTGAGACAATTACAGACAAAAGCCGCTGTTTTTTCGAGTCTAAGTCTTTGTTCTCTACAGCATTGATATCATTCAATAGAAGGATTTCATCAGGGTTCATTTATATTGTTATTTTAAAAAACAAAACAAAAAACAAAAATTAATTTACTAACCCATACCCTGTGGGCTGATCTGTCTTTAAAATGAGCTTTAGATGCTTAGTTGATTTCAGTTTATTTTTTACATCATCACGTTCATGCTTATTTGGTATGACATCATTTTCTCTGAGACAGTCTTCAAAGCTGTCACGATCCTTGCAGTAAAACAAACAGATAAACTTTAACTGTTCTTGAAAATCTTTCAGTACAGCATTATATTTCTGAGTGAGAATCCATACACTGACGTTTGCATGTCTGCCACTGAAGGCAAGTTCTGCTAGAGTGTTTCTCTTCTTGACAATGTCTTTCTCTGCTGAGCAGTCATCAACAATAAACAATGTTGACTGTCCTTCAAATTGCTTGTAAAAATATTGTAGGTAGTCATTCAGTTTTTTCTCAGGGTCAACTAAGTATATGTTACTGTCAGTCCAAATGAATAAACGGTTGTGATAAGCTTTGTTGTGTTTGATTGTAGGACACAATATTACAATGTTTTCAAAGTGGTGTATGTATCTTGTTTGTAAGAGGTTAAGAACAAATTCAGTTTTCCCACACCCTGTGGCACCACAAAACAATCCACAGTGTGGGTCAAGGGTCATCAAGCTCTGGTTCATTTTAATACACAATATAATTTTAATATATGTGTCCACTCAGTCTACTGTCTTGTATATTGAGTTGTGCGTCATATATCAGGTACAAATATATATTTATGGCTTCGGCTTTTTCAACCTTTTTTTGTATCTGGATTGTTATTCCATCACTGCCGTTCTCAACAGTTCGACCTGACCCATGAAGGTAATCATCATCTGTACTACGAAGGTCTAACCAAAGAGCATACTTGTTTGTAAGGTATTGTCCGATCCTAACATCATACAGATGTAGATCTTTGCATGCAATGTTTGCTGGTTTATCTCTAATCCTTCCACCCGCAAAAAACTTTGTGATCTCATCGTAGTGTTGATAAGGCAGCATTCCAGAAGCATACACTTGATTAGGGCGGCCTTCAATTGTGCAAGACAAATGTGTAATCCTAGGATTGTAGAATTTTTCTGAATCTCTTTTGTATGGACTCACCGGTTCAATAAACAACATAAGAATACCTTTCAGTGACCAGGCAGGTGTGTTCAAGTTTATGTTCCACATTGGGTCGCTTTTGTCTTTGGGTATTAAACTATGTCTAATCACACGGTCATAATAAATTGGAAGTCTTGACTGGTATTGATTTTGAATGAGTCTGGCTAGTTCAGTATGTGTGACAATTTCATATTCCAAAGAAATGTTAGAGATCTTATATGTTGCATCTGTGGCAGATGATTTTATAACTTTGGAGTAGTCATTGAAAGTTAGTTCAAAACTCAGACGGTCATTCAGTGCCCCTTGATAATAAGGCAAATGAGCTGTTAGGATTTCAAACTCAAGTGGAATGTAAAATCTGGTTCCATATGTTTCTGCTATAATAACGTCCTGGGCTGCTGACGTTGATTTATCTCCAGCATTGATTCGAAGTTTACCAACATTATCAGATTGTATGCCTTGATAAATACGGTCTTCTCGTTCTTCTCTTGTGAGCCAAAGGTCTTTGTAACAGTAAAATACATCTGAGTCGTCAAGACTAAACACTTCCTGTCCTTCAAGTTTTACTTTAATAGTTCTAACAATTGCTCTGCCAAGATTGTCAACCAGTGTTCTGTTCACATCTGCGTCTGATGAAAGTTCAATATTAAATGCTAGGCGTGCAGTGCCAGGAACAATAACGTCACTGGGACCTAGGTTTGGAAACTTAACTGTAAGTGTTTGATTCTGGTCTATGGTACTTGGATTGTTTGTGATGACGATTGATTGTCTAACGCCCTTAACACCCAGAGGCTCACATAGTTTTCTGTATGGGTCTAACTTTGATCCGTAAGACTGTGTCATTTTTATTATGCACAATAAAAAATAATAAATTAATAAAACAATGGCCGCGGGAGGATTTAATCATGAAGATTTTGAAATGGATGACACGTATGATTTTGGTAATACAACAGATATGACAGATATGGCAGATATAACTGGTACAAGAAATATTTACAGTTTACGTCACGAACCTTTAGAAACCAAAGTGAACTCATTTTATGATCATGTTGGTGGCCGCCCAGACAACGTGGATCCTAATCAGTTTGAACTTGATGGCAAGGGTCATTTATATTTAAATACTGTTGACAAAGGAAAAGTACTATTGACTAACAAAAAAGACCCTAGTAGGTTTAGGGCTTTAAGTACAATAAAAAATGAAGGTGGTGTTGGTGCCTTGCGTCAACTTGGTATTGGTGGGTCTCCTGTCACGCCAAGACTGGTTAGTGTGCTTCACGACACACAAACAAAGTTGCCAACAGGGCAACAAATTGAAATGGCACCAGTAACAAGCCTACCAGAAATAGCAAACACAGTGATACAAGAAACCTCATTTACTGAAGGACAAATAAATGACGCTTTGAAAACAATAGATGATCCACCTTTGTCAATGAGAGAGATTATAGGGTTGGATAAATCACTGCAGACAATAAGAGGTGAGATGGTAAACAATGTTGCCAAACTGGGTGAGCTTGATAAACACATAGTACGTGAAAAAGAAGCTGTCTCAGCACAAAGACCATGTCGGTGGTACTCCTGTTGGCTCTGAAGCCACACTGACCCTCTGGGAGGTGGTCTTCAGCGATGGCAGGTACCAGCCGATTCAGGAGCAACCTTGCGAGAATTTTCCCGGCAATGGACAGCAGGGTAATTCCACGATAATTAGAGCAGGCAGACTTCTCTCCTTTGTTCTTGTACAGGGTGATGATGACTGCATCACGGAGATCCTTTGGTAGTGTTCCTTTTTCCCAGCAGCAGAGAAAGAGGTCGTGGAGCTTGTTGTGCAGTGCTGGGCCTCCATGTTTCCAGATCTCTGGCGGGATTCCGTCAATGCCTGCTGCTTTGCCGCTCTTGAGCTGGTGGATGGCTGTGAGGGTCTCTTCGGCGGTGGGCGGTTCGTCCAATTCAACCTTTAGTGGAAGGTGTGGGATTTGGAGGATGACTGTTTCTTGAACAGTGCGTTCAGCGCCGAAGAGGTCCTGAAAGTATTCCGACCAGCGGTTCAAGATGGAGGTATTATCTGTGAGGAGTGCCTGTCCATCAGCGCTTCGCAGGGGACTTTGTACCAGGTGCCTAGGGCCATACACTGCTTTCAGTGCTTCGTAGAAGCCCCTGTAGTCACCGTTGTCAGCGCAGAGCTGGGTCCTCTGTGCGAGTCTGGACCACCACTCGTTCTGGAGCTCTCTAAGCTTGAGCTGGAGACTGCTGCAGATGAGGCGGAAGGCAGACTTCTTCACAGGGCAGGAAGGCTGGGCTAGGTGGGCCTGGTGGGCGGCTCTTTTTTTTGCTAGAAGTTCCTGGATCTCTACGTCGTTTTCATCAAACCAGTCTTTGTTCCTCTTTCTAGCAAAGCCCAAGACTTCCACAGAGGATTTTACAATAGCAGTTTTCAGTTGTTCCCAAAGTGTTTCAGGAGAGGAGTCTGCTGGATCAACTGTGTCTTTGAGCATGCGCTGTAAATTGGCCTGAAGGGCAGCTTTCTTGTCGTCACGCTGAAGGCTGGCAACATCAAGCTTTTTCTTGGGAGGGCCGCCTTTCTTGGGTTTCAGCTTGAGGCGGAGCCTGAGTTTGCAGCGAACAAGGCGGTGGTCAGTGTGGCACTCTGCGCTGGGCATCACTCTGGTGAGGAGGACGTCACTGCGGTCCCTCTGACGCACTAGGACATAGTCGATAAGGTGCCAGTGTTTGGAGCGAGGATGCATCCAGGTGGTCTTTCGACTGTCCTTTTGCTGGAAAGTGGTGTTGGTGATGACAAGTTGCTGCTCTGCACAGAGCTCCAACAGTAGGCGACCATTGTCATTGCAGTTCCCAACGCCATGCTTGCTGAGGACTCCTTTCCAGGCTTCAGAGTCTTGGCCCACTCTGGCGTTGAAGTCGCCAAGGATGATGACTTTGTCGTCTGCAGGGGTGCTCTGCAGGAGGCTGCGCAGGTCAGAGTAGAAGTGCCGCGAGCAGAACAAAGGGCTGTACGTCACGTTTGTCGACCTAACAAAAGCGTTTGACACTGTGAGCAGGCAAGGTATGTGGCAGATCCTGGAGCGACTAGGTTGTCCCCCAAAGTTCCTCAACATGATCGTCCAGCTCCACGAGGACCAGCAAGGCCAGGTCAGATTAAACAGTGACCTCTCAGAACCATTCCCCATTCGCAACGGCGTGAAGCAAGGCTGCGTGCTGGCACCGACCCTCTTCACCATCTTCTTCAGCATGATGTTGAAGCAGGCCACAGTGGACCTCGACGATGACGACGCAGTATACATCAGGTATCGTCTCGATGGCAGCCTGTTCAACCTCAGACGACTGCAGGCCCACACGAAAACCCTAGACCAACTGATTCGTGAGCTGCTCTTCGCTGATGACGCTGCCCTCGTTGCACACACAGAGAGAGCCTTGCAGCGCATTACGTCCTGCTTCGCAGATGCTGCCCAGCTCTTTGGACTTGAGGTCAGTCTGAAAAAGACAGAGGTCCTTCATCAGCCGGCACCCAAGGAAGAGCATCGCCCTCCCCACATCACCATCGGCGAGTCCGAACTGAAGTCTGTACACCAGTTTACCTACCTTGGCTGCATCATCACGTCAGACGCCAAGCTGGACAAGGAGCTGGACAACAGGCTGGCAAAAGCGAACAGTGCTTTCGGGCGACTATTCAAGCGGGTGTGGCACAATCAACAGCTGAAAAAAGGCACCAAGATCAGCGTGTACAGAGCTGTCGTCCTCACCACCCTGCTGTATGGTTCCGAGTCCTGGGCCCTCTACTGCAGCCAACTACGACTCCTCGAACGCTTTCACCAGCGCTGCCTGCGTACCATCCTCAGCATTCACTGGAGTGACTATGTCACCAACGTCGAGGTTCTTGAACAGGCGGAAACTGTGAGCATCGAGGCTTTGCTGCTGCGGACACAGCTTCGCTGGGCGGGGCACGTCTCCAGGATGGAGGATCATCGCCTACCCAAGATCACTCTGTTCGGCGAGCTCGCCACTGGACACCGAGACAGAGGGGCACCAAAGAAGAGATACAAAGACGGTCTCAAGAAGTCGCTTAGTGCCTGCCAAATCGACCACCGCCAGTGGTCTTCGCTTGCTGCGGACCGTGACACCTGGCGCTCCACCATTCACAAGGCAGCCGTCTCCTTTGAGGACTCTCGCAGAGCTAACCTTAAGGACAAGCGGCTTAGAAGAAAAAACAGAGTTGTCGTAACTCAGAACCCTGACCAGACCTTCCCCTGCAGCCACTGCGGTCGAACCTGCCTGTCCCGGATTGGCCTCCGCAGCCACGAAAATGCCTGCAGACGACGTGGGCAAGCCCTATAGAATCTTCGTTCGCGAAGTCAAGTCAAGCCAAGAGACGTGAAAAAGAAAAACTGGCTACAGCAGACACAGAAATGAAAGAAAGAATCCAACACAGATTAAATGATTTGCAGATAGAAAGATCAGGACGGTTAGAAACAATTAGTATTGGAAGACAAAAACTGAAATCACAGGTCAACAGAATTAGAGAAACTATTCAGAAAATACTTCACGAAGACACTACTCTGGCTGAGAGACTAAAAACACTTTTCAGAGAACAGGGTATTACAATTGCTAGTTTAATTACTGCTCTTGGATTTATTATCAGTACTGTTGTGTTAGCTGTCTCCGGTGCTGGTGGACCCGGTGGTTCTCCACCTCCAGCACCACCAACCCCGGGCCCCCCGACTCCAACAGACCCAAAAGATTTACAGTCATGGGTAAAGAAACAACTGTCTCACATATCAGACTTGCTTAAAAAATTGGCTCTGAAAGCAATAGATGCTTTGCCTGGCATAATTGGCACTGTTGTCAGTTGGCTGATTACTACAGCAGCAAAGGTAGTTGGGTTTATGGCAGAACATGTGTGGGTCTTTTTGGTTACAGTAGGAGGGTTGATGGTGGGTTATTTAATAAAACAGATAAAGAAGTAATACCCCTAATCCTGTTAGACCTATTACCAATGCAGTTCTTTCTGACTCATGTGTCAGGGGTTGTCTGTACTGGTTGTATGGGCGCCGGTGTTGGGGCCAGGGCCGGGGCCGGGGGTGTTACCGTCTGTAATGATTTTAATGACTGTACATGTGTGGTTGTTGCTCCTAAGTTTACAGTTTTATTGAGACCTAATTTTTGACCAACACCTGCAACAATGATTTCATTATTATAATTTGTTATTGTACCCATTTGGAGTTGAAGGTCAGAAGGTAACATGTATAACCCGATGCCTACTACAAAGTCAACTTTTGATCTGGCATATCTGAGTACGTCTTGGTAGCGTTGTATGCTTGATGGGAGATCTACTGTTGAATTAATTGAATCTTCCAGGTTTGCAAGAAACTGTTTTTGTGCCTCAAATTTTCCACTTCCATTCAAAATATTCGATTTTGTTAGTGATTGTGCTCCTAGTATACACCAGACATATGTTCTGATAGACTCATTGACGCGCTCGACTCCCGCTTGAGTAAACCCGTCAGATTTATCTAAGACAAATGTGGTCCAGGCGTTAGACTGTTTCTGCTCTATTGATCCTAACCAGACCAGATTTAGATGAGAATGAAGTGTACCCAGGGTAGTAATCTTGAGGGTATTGTCTGTGACTCATAGCATAATACAATGTGCCCATACCATTGTGATCATCAAGTTTTTGTGTGAAGTCATACCGGGGGCTGATGATAAATTCATTACAGATGCATTCAAACGCTTTCATATCCATGGGGTTGTTATACCTGTTGAAACTGGATTCAGTTGGTAGTGGGGTATGCAGTTCTGACAGTATACGTCTAAGCTGGTAATAAACATGGAAACGATAGACAGACTTAATTAGTTTGTTTGAGTGATTCAAATGGTCTGTAAATGAAACACCACAGCCTGTAGTTGAGCATAGTATGGCAAAGTTAAGCTGGTTTTGAAACATCTGTAGTGGACTTGAGGACCACTTTCTTGCAGTAGAGTCATCTGTTATTGGAGGGTTTAGGTAATGATCAAACGGATTTGGTACTTTCACTTGAAATAAATCTTGTTCACTTACAGCTATGTTGAGCTGGTTTAGTTGAACCCCACCCGGGTCTGCCCTGGGGGACTTGGGTGGGGTTAGGTATTTTTTAGTTCCCAGGGTCACCCTGTTCAGCCCCACAGGGTGGGTTTTTCTCTCTATTCTGAGGCATGTGTTTCTGTCTACCCTTTGTCCATTCACCTGTATTTGCCTTTTTAAAACTCTCCCTACTGTCTGCACTGCCTGTAGCTCTTGATATTGGATGTGTGTTGCTAAATGGTCTTAGCTTTATTTAGGCCCCATGTGTTAGGTTTATTTAACGTATTTGGCCGGCTGGCGACATACATTCAATGTTCTGTTTATTTTTTATTTTTTCACAAGCAGTGCAGGCACGTCCTGAGAAAGCCTTGTTGCTGTCGGGACGTTAAGCAATGTACAATCAATCAATGGTTTAGTTGAATTATTTTCTGTTCATAAGTAGGTGCAATATTGTATTTAGCATCCACATTAAATTGAAATGCGTTTGTAGTAACGCTTGTTGGTGATTTAAATTCCATCCTTTTTTATATGAGATAATAAAAATGTTTATTCCTTAACAAATCTTGACACAAGCAAACCAGTGGTTAACTAATGGGATTGATAATCGTGATGGTAGCAAGGCTGTAGCTATCCATGAAATGTTCTACACAGTAAAATGGTTTAATGTAGAAGATGATATATATAATAAAGTAAATTTAGATGGTAAGACTTAAGCTTTACCACCTGGGTATTATGACTTTTGTACTATAGCTGAATGGTTTCAAAGTAATTTTAAAATTAAAGCAACTTTAAATCCAGCTAACCTACTTGTTACATTAGAATTTCCGACACAAAATTGGTTAAGGATCTCAGATAGATTTGCATATTTACTTGGATTTTATATTGACGAAGATTGGTGGAGATCAGATGATTTAAATGAAGCTATGTCCGGTATTATAACAATGAAGACCAAAAAACTTAAAATAACTGGGAAACGCCCTGTCAATTTGTCAGTACACACAGTATTTAATGTTTATTTGAAAGAACTAAACACAACTGAGAATGTTCACAATGGAAAGCCTTCAACTTTGTTGAGATGCTTACCAACTGGAACTGCACCCTATTGTGAAAGTGTGGTTGTTAGATTTCCTGCACAGTTTAAGAAATTAGGTTCTAGTTTCTTTGAGTCACTGTGTATATCTGTTACTAATCAAGATGACAAACCAGTTGTTATGCATGATTTTAGTGTAGTGTTAGAAGTTAGAAGTTAAATAATTTTATTTTTGTTTATAAAAAATGAGTGGCCTTGGTCCAAAGCGAACAATCATACCAACTGCGTGTCCGGTAACAGAGTTAAAAGATTTGGCTGATGTACAGGATTTTGAGAAGGAGGGAGAGGTGGGGGAGGTGTATGGTTTTGAACTTGATTCAACTGGCATGTACAAGCGGAAAGTAATTGTTGACATGAAAGACGGTGAAAGACAGATTCCTAAACTTGGTCAGCTGCGTGATGTTACTGTACCTACTCCGCCTGTAAATAATGCGCCCTACAACTTAATACATGTGGGAAATAAGTGGGTGGTTTCACCTGTGCCTGTTCCACCACCCACAATTGACTGGGACATAAAGTTGGAATTTATTAGTCCTTATGTATACACTGATGATGAAGGCGCCTTAGTGTTTAGGAAAGTTGTTAACTCTGGGCCGCTTATTGTAAGCCTTGTTCCAAGCTTTGCCCCAGACAACAATAGCAGAGATAAACTGAAAGTTGAAAATTATGAGAGACGACGGTATCTTCTTACAACTAGAAAGGGAAGATCAGATACTTCTGTTGTGTTTATGCCAGTAAGCTTAGTCGTGACTAGAGAAGCGACAATAGTATTTGAAATTATCATGAAATCTGTAACTTCTGCAAAAGAGGCAAATATTGCACAGGGAATAAAACTTACATGGGATGAAACAGTATCAGAATCATCAAAGGTCTTTATTGCTATTACAAAAAATGTTGATGTTATTAATGTTTCGAGCAGTATTTTCGCTGTCAAGGTGGTGGTCGACAAAACAACTTTTGTTCGTCTAAGTTACATAAACCTTGAACACATTGATCTTGTTGCATTTTATTATGTTAGCAAATTGTATACTTTTGAAGAGTTGCAAAATGTAATTGATGATTAAATAAAAAATATTTGTCAATAAAAAAGATATGGTAAAATTTTATCCAATACTACCGACGCTTGAGCCGGCTGAATCAATTGCGACGACTAAAACAACACTTGCGCCTGATCCGCATGCGACAGCTGTGCCAATTGCATCAGATAAAACATTACAGGCAGATGCATTTCGTTTAATGAATATTACAGAAGCAATTAAATATTTGGAAAGTGAAGAGGCGAGGTACTCCAGATGTAAGAGACGGTATAAGACCGTTTTTAATTCTGTTCAAAACACTTCTATGGCTATTGGTGCAGTTTCAGCTGGATGTTCTGTAGGAGGTATTGTTCTGTTTGCCACAGGAATTGGAAGTTTGGCTGGAATAGCAGTTGAGGGTGTTAGCGTTGCTACATGCCTGGCTTGCTTTGGTTTGGAGGCCTTCAACAAGAGGTTTCACACAAAATTACAGAAACATGAAGCATTGAGTACGCTTGCTGGTGCGAAGCTGAGCAGTATGAAACTTATTATCAGTAAGGCATTGAATGATAATAATATTAGTGATGATGAATTTAAGCGGGTCCAGGATGATTTAAATAATTACAAAAAACAGAAGTCTGAAATCCAGAATAAAATGCGTAGTCAATCTCCTGTGAATGTTGAAGAACTGAAGGCTAGTTTTTTAGCGGAAGGAAAAAAGATCGGTGTTCAGGAAACCACAGAAAAACTACACAATCTTTTAAACAAATAAAAATCAGATTTGGTAATCAATCAATATTTTTGTCATATGCTTCGCAGAGAGATGACACGTCATTTACACCACTTGTGCCTGATTGTTTAGCCCCATCTGCACCACCGCCAGAGTACTACTGAGAAAAAAAAGTTTTTTTATTGTCCTTGTATCTTGACAAATCTGTCTCAGTATCTTGGGACTTGAGTCAAGTTGTTGTAAGAACTTAGGGTAAGTACTTGTAAGAACTTAGGGTAAGTACTTGTAAGATTGATTGATTGATTGTACATTGCTTAACGTCCCGACAGCAACAAGGCTTTCTCAGGACATGCCTGCACTGCTTGTGAAAAAAAAAACTAAACAGAACATTGAATGTATGTCGCCAGCCGGTCAAATACATTAAATAAACCTAACACATGGGGCCTAAATAAAGCCAAGACCATTTAGCAACACACATCCAATATCAAGAGCTACAGGCAGTGCAGACAGTAGGGAGAGTTTTAAAAAGGCAAATACAGGTGAATGGACAAAGGGTAGACAGAAACACATGCCCCAAAATAGAGAGAAAAACCCACCCTGTGGGGCTGACCAGGGTGACCCTGGGAACTAAAAAATACCTAACCCCACCCAAGTCCCCCAGGGCAGACCCGGGTGGGGAAGTACTTGTAAGAACTTAGGGTAAGTAATTAATAAGTTCTTATGGCAACACACTTAAAGGTTACCTCTGCAGGTTCCTAAAAGTTAGTTGCAACTTGTTAATAAGTATTAAGTTTCACTTGGCATCACTTGATCAGGTAAATGATTAGGTATTGACAGAGACAATAGTTATAGAGAGAGACAATAGGAGACCCGTAAGATAATTAGATCATTAAAGCCACATCAGTCATGCTCGTCAGTTTTTTAAAATCAAAGGGTTGATTGGGTAATAACGGGGGCGTAATGGGGTCAAAATTTTTATTATTAAAAATGACGTAATTTAATGACGGATGTGGCTTTATTGAATTCATTGTCTTACGGGTCTCCTATTGTCTCTCTCTGCATGAAGCTCTTCCTATGGTGTCTGACAGTCTACCTTATCGCTGCGGCAGCCGCCGTGAGGAGACTGTCCTTACTCGGCTCCACATCGGACACACGTATGTTACTCACTCTTATTTACTAAAACAGGATGAACGTCCATGGCCTGTAATGAGCAGTTTTCTGTTCAACACTTTTTGCTGTCATGTGCCGATTTAATTGAAACAAGATATAAACACTTCACAGCAGACTCCTTGAAGGTTTTGTTCTGGGATATTCCCCCGGACAAAATCTTCAATTTCTTGAGAGAATGCAATATTTTTTAACAAGATCTGAGCATTTATTGACTATGTTAATTTCACTATTTTGCCCTTTTTGAGAGTCTGTAGACGTTTCTTTTAAAGACTTGTGCGACATTTTAGCATGACATTTTTAAGGTATATTTAAGACCTTTCTTTTAGTTTTCCTGACCAGATTTTTACCTATCCCGCCATGAGATGGCCTTAGTCACCTGCTCGGTGTTAAACCGCAATAAGTAACTAAAACACTCAAAACATTTTCTAAAACTCAATCCCCCACCCGGGTCTGCCCTGGGGGACTTGGGTGGGGTTAGGTACTTTTTAGTTCCCAGGGTCACCCTGGTCAGCCCCACAGGGTGAGTTTTTCTCTCTATTCTGGGGCATGTGTTTCTGTCTACCCTTGGTCCGTTCACCTGTATTTGCCTTTTTAAAACTCTCCCTACTGTCTGCACTGCCTGTAGCTCTTGATATTGGATGTGTGTTGCTAAATGGTCTTAGCTTTATTTAGGCCCCATGTGTTAGGTTTATTTAATGTATTTGACCGGCTGGCGACATACATTCAATGTTCTGTTTATTTTTTTTTTTTTCACAAGCAGTGCAGGCACGTCCTGAGAAAGCCTTGTTGCTGTCGGGACGTTAAGCAATGTACAATCAATCAATTCTAAAACTCAATAGAACTGAGAAGCCAAATGGAAAACAAACTCAGAAAATCTTGTCAGGTTGTTTTCAACCCATGTTTATTTTTGGGTTGTCTACATGGCACCTTCTGAGAGTGAGTCATGTGTATGTGTATAAGTTAACCCCTTGCCTGCCACTGGACACATTTTGTTTTTGAAATCTTTGCTCATTCAACTACGAAACATCACAATCGTCCAAGGAGCATGCTTGTAGATTGGTCTCAGCAGTAGGCATAGATCTTCATGAGCCCCCACAACTGCAGGGGTTCATGGGGATCTATATGTCTTGCAGTTGGATCATGGAATCATGCTCACTTTTTCTCAGCGGTAAAGGGGTTATATAGCATGCATTGATTTTGCAGAAGATCTTTAAATACCTACTGAACAAATAATCCTTAGGCTTAATCCTTTTATAATTCCCTTTTGGCTGGTGTTCCTCAGAATCTTCTTGATAAACTTCAAAGAGTTATGAACTGCTCTGCCCGACTAATTTACAGAGTACCGAAACGTGAGCACGTAACACCCTTACTTGTTGACCTGCACTGGCTGCCTGTATCTCAAAGAATTGTGTACAAGGTTTCTGTTATTTGTTACAATGCTATTACCGGGTCTGCTCCCCCATATTTGTCCGACCTGGTTTATATTTACACGCCTTCAAGACCCCTCCGTTCAGCATCAGACACGCGTATTTTAAGGGTTCCTAGGCGAAAGAAGTCTAGCCAGGGCCAAGGTGCCTTTTCTTATTTTGGTCCAGTCACTTAGAACAACCTTCCAGCCCATGTCAGACATGTTCCAACTCTGTCTGCTCAAGACCTATCTGTTTTGTTATGCACATAGTTAGATGCATTTTCAGTGCATTAGCAATCTTTGGCAGTAACTGTTCTTGTAACGGTGTGTGTGTATGTGTGAGCTTTTGATATGTGTCACTTTAGTTTTTGTAACATTTATTGTAGCGTTTTCTTTCTTGTACTTTTTGTTCTGTGATTTTTGATCTTGTAAAGCGCACCATTCATTTAGAGGTGAAGCGCTATATAAATGTACAGTATTATTACTATTATTATTAGGCTGATGCCAGGCACAAGTGATCTGTGCATGGATGTGTGTGGACCAATTAAGGTTTATGTTAACCTGTGGACTTTTTGTAGTAAAGCATGCAGCTAAGCTCATCTTGGGGCGGTCCGTGGCGCAGCGATAAAAGCACCTGCCACCAGTGCAAGAGGTGCGAGGTTCGATACCCGGTTCGGTGTCGGACTTTTCTCCTCTATTAAGTGTCACCATTAATTCGGGCGGACCGTCAGGGGGTTCTTTCTCCGGGTACTCCGGCTATTTCCTCCCTCACGAATTCGGTATTAAATTCAGTCCACTTAATCAAATTTCAAAAATATAAAAAACAATTTAAATTTCCAAAATTTAAGTAGCTTGCTTGAGCTTGCCCTTGGCACCACGTGAATGTTCTGTGTTTATGTACAGTGTGTGAGGAAATGTGCGTGATTCACGTGAGCATGCTTGTTGGGTTCAGTTCGCGGACTATGTCCTGCGCGTTGAGTTATATTATAAATAACGAGAAATGTGCCATATAAATACTATGTATTAATATTATTATTATTATTATTTATCTCATTCTGCCTGCGACTGCTCTAATGTTTTCAAATCCTTCACTCTTTCATTGAGTATGAAAACTCTTCAGAATTTGTAGAGATAGTATAAAATCCCTTGAGTTTGGGGATAAACAACACTGTGTCAAAATTGAAGTGATACTGGAGCTAAAAGTTTAAAGTTGTGTTGATTTTTGTCATAATAATGCCTACATGTACAGGGAGGTAGACTACTGAATAAGCTGAAGGACACAAGCGCCAAGCCTTCGCTGGAGGAAGATGGGAACACAGTGTGCCTGCCTGTCACCATCAACACCCGCAAACACCCACCCCCAGCACTACCCCCCGCACCTGATGAGATGAGAGATGATCAGGTAAATAATAACATTCTGCTTTACATTCTGTAATACACCCAGAGAGGAAATGTTTTATCCACTGTTTAAAGTACCATTACTCGTAAATCTGAAGACAGATTTTGGCACCGTTTGTGTCTGTTATGCCTTGTCTAATGTCTTACCTGATGAACTTCTACGGCAGTTTGGGCACACAGCAAATGTGCATCCGAAACTGCACTTGGTTACTCTGTGCTGTGTGCTAGTGTGTCAGTCTATATTTAGCTCAGTATAGCCAAGTGGACTTTGGCCACATATTAGTACCTAATGAATGTTTTTTTTTTCTGATTTTGTAATTTTATGCTATATTTTGCAAGATTTACCCCCCCCCCCCCCCCCCCCCACACACACACACACACCCTCTCCCTGTTACTATTTGTCTATCTGTTGTCATCGCATTCGCTACCCCGCTTCACATAGCCCCTTCAACCTTCTCATCTTTTGTCTCCCTTCAACTTGACTATTAATCGGGCTATTGTCTCCCATGTCACCACCTGCCTTACATAGTGCATGTCTGGTTAGCTTGTAGACCAAGCATGTACTATAGTATCACACTTTGGTTCCATGCTATGGTCAACTCAGCTGTTACCCCCCCCCCCCCCCCCCCCCCCCCCACCCAAGGCTTCAACGTCTACAGAGGAGACTGTTAAGTCCAGAGGCAGAGGGGTGTGCTTCCTCATTAATCAGTGGTCCAATGATGCCTCTGCTTAGAGACTCTTATCATTGAATGCTGCCCATATTATATCACTGGAAAATTTTATCAGTGATAATGGCAACTGTGTAAATCCCACCCCAAGTCAACACTAACACCTCTACTCCACAGCTTGCTGACATTCTCGCCCCCCCCAAAAAAAAAAAAACACTAGCTGATTTAGTGATGATTGTGGCTGGTGACTTTAATAGAGCCAACCTTAGAAAGGCAATACCAAAGTACACACACCACATTACGTGTTCCACTCAGGGTGACGAGACTTCAGATCACTGCCACACTGCTATTAAGGCCAGACACGGTACCCCAAAAAGCCATTTTGGGTGTTCCTTAGTTTTTTTGGGTTGAGTGGATTTTGGGGTTGTTTGAACCCCCTAGAACCCGGCCACAACCATAAAATATCCAAAAATACCTTTTATTTGCTGTAAAAATATAAAGTGAAGCACCTGCTCAATTTTTCAAGCGCTTGCGACGTCTTTTGCTCAAAAACATCGAATGTTTGGACCCTGACTACACCGCTTTGCGAGCGACGAACGCCGCCATGTTTGGGTCCATTCGAACCGGTTCCGTTTCTACTTTCCCATCCACAAACCAGTTGAATGCTACAAAGGCTCTCTAAATAGCTATTGGCGCAAAACTGACGTCACGAACGACCGGAGATTTCCTTGTACGGGCACTATGCTAATGAGATAATACTATTTTGCAAAACCGACCAATGAGCAGAGCGCGCGCCGAGTGTTCCGGGCGACTTTGGGTTTTTCCGGCCAGGCTCCGGGCGGCTTCGGGTTTTCCGACCGTCTCACAATGCACCATTACGCATGGCATACAACTCGATCAAAATACGAGAATCACTAGTTCAGATCACGCATTTTCTACGTTTTACATCCCTTCAGCAGTTATTTCACAAAGTCCATCAGTTGTAATCGTTGGAAATGCCTCCAACGGCTTCGAAGAAGTTGCGTGGTGCTCAGCTAGCAGCTGCGAGATTGAACAGACGAAGAGAGATGTGTTCGAGCAGACGAACCCGAGTGAAGAGAGAAGAACGAAAACATTCCTAAGCCTCATAATGTAAACGCTGATAGGACGGTGGTGAAATCCACAACACCTAAGAAACTTGAATTGATGAAAGATGCTCGCGACGTCGGCATTGGTCAGTAAATGATTTAAAAAAATGGTTTTACACAGCGCTCAGATGTATCTGAAATGGCAAAGTACAGCACACACTTTGTGCACCTGACAGTTTCCTTTGACATTTTACCTGCAGAAACTTCATCAGTGTGCATATATCCAAGACTGAGAAAACTTTTGCTTTTCATTTTCTCAGGCGAAATATGTTTATACTGCATAATTCGCATATTGATGACTATAAAGCTGAATTATGACAAGTAAAGGTTGATGTTTACCTTATTTTCTGTTTTTCTCATTTTCACTTTTTTTCAGCTTTTATTGAATAGATCTCATAAACCTGAATAGGCACAGCATTCAAACTTTGCAGTTATGATTGTTATTCACTTTGCTGCATTTTGTCAGAAGGATTTTGTGATTGCACAAGGGGGAAAAAAGTTGTGGCTATTCAATTCCCCAAAATCGACATTTTCCCTCTTTCAGCTCATGTAGCGTAATTCATCATAAATAACTTTTTTTCTCAACAGCTTCAGAATAAAATCCTTCTGACAAAATGTAGTTGTTTTGACAAAGAATCACCAGAAAAAAGAACTTTGTTTCTAAGTTTGGTAGTGTTTGAGATCTATTGCTTTGAATTTGTACTAAAATGTGTATATGGCGGCCATCTTGGTTGGTTTCCAGGGCAACGGGGAGTCATACACACCCAAAAACCACTTTTTTGGTCTCAGCTCACCAAACCCTATCAAAATACATCATCAGTTTAACCCTTTCATTACTGCCGCCCGCTATAGCGGGGATGGAGACACGCCTCCTCTGCTTATGGCCTCCCGGTATAGCGGGACCGCAGCTTCTACTCCCCCGCGTACGGCTGCCCGCTAAAGCGATTTGCGCTGAGAGTGGCTACCTAATTAGCGGCGACCTTGACAGCGCTAGAGTGGTACCGCCAGGCGCGTAGTGTTTGTTATTTCCGGCTCGGGACCTGAGAAACAGGATGCGGAGTTTATATAAAACAAATTCCTTCCAGAACTTTGGTTGTGCTTGCAAAGCGGAGAGAGAAGAAAGTGACCGTGACAGCGACGAATTTAGTGATGATGAGTTTTGGGATAGAGGCGATTTTGGAGAGATGGATTTAGTTCAGTTGACAGAGGAAGAAAGGGCTGATTTTGTGCGACAAGACACTAACAACAACAACGATAATGATCGCGATGCTGACGACGAAAGTGGCGATGAACTTGATGATGACTGTGCCACTGTGGTTCCGAAATCCACAATTTGAATGGACAGCAGGACCATTTGTTGCACCTGAGCGGGTGACATTCACCCGAAGGCCAGGTCCAACACGTGTAATTGACACATCTATCAGTGCGTCCGGGTACTTTGGCCTCTTCTACTCTGAGAGTGTGTTCGAAACGATCACAACATATACAAACGCGAATGCAGCAAAGAGGAGGAGAGAGGACCCGGACAACAACAAAGGGGAGTGGATAGATGTGACAGTGTCAGACATCAAAGCCTTCTACGGCATGATTATCATGATGGACATCATGACAGAGACCACTTGTACTGGGACACAGGCTCCAAGTACCACATGCTTGGAACCAACATCGCGAAGGTGTTCAGCAGAGATCGGTTTTTCCAAATCCGTCGCTACGTGCACTATTGTGACCCGTCAGCACCTGTCAACAACGGCGACAAGCTCTACAAGATCCGATACATGATTGATATCATCAGGGCTTCATTCATGGCAGAATACACACCCCACCGAGAAGTGACAGTGGATGAAGCGATGGTACCATTCAAAGGACGGCTGTCGTTCAAGCAATACATGAAAGACAAACCGGTGAAATTTGGGATCAAGGTGTGGGTGGCGGCGGATAGTGTCACTGCATATTGCTACAATTTTGAGGTGTATGTGGGTCGCCATGGTGACCAGGTCAACAAAATTTTTGGATTGAGCTCCAAAGTCGTTGTCGGCCTGACCCAAAGCTTGCAAAACTCGGGTCACATCATCTTCACCGACAATTTTTACACTTCACCTGTTCTCGCTCGCTACCTGTTTAGCAAAGGGACTTACCTGTGTGGGACGGTCCGCCCTGAACGCATCGGCTTTCCCCGTACTCTGATCAAGGCACAGCGTGACATAAGGCGTCTCGATCGCGGACATACAGAGTGGCGAGAATGTAGGGGCATGGTGGCTACGGCTTGGAAAGACAAGCGTGTCGTGTACTATGTCTCTACAGCACATGCACCTGAAAAACCAGGCCTGACGACACAGCGACGACAAAAGGACGGGACACCGGTGCAGCTTCCATGCCCTCCGACAGCAGCAGCCTATAGTCAGTTCATGGGTGGCATCGATCGGCTTGATCAAATGACGTGAATCAACAAAAGCAAGCGAACCATGAAGTGGTATAGGCGTGTAGAACGGAAGCTGCTGGAGACCAGCATGTACAATGCCTACGTGATCGAGGGCCAGGTGACAAACAGGGGACAGTTGCGTAACGCTGACAGGCGCAAGAGAGACTACCTGAGCTTCAGGCTGGACCTGGCCCATGAGTTGGTAGCCGACTATCATCTACGGCGACCGTCCGTCGGCCGTCCCCGCTCTGCCGCCAGCAACAACGAGACTCGCCTTGACCGAGTTGACCATTTACCTGTCAAAGGGGAGGGCCGTGATCACGGATGCGCTCTGTGCTACAAGCAACACACCCGCTACAGAGACGCAAACCCAGGGGTTAGCTATGCAAACAACCCTTACAAGAGGTGCAAAACTGTTATCATGTGCCGGAAATGTGAAGTGTACCTTTGTTGTAATGACAACAATTGTTTTATTTTGTACCACACACAGGTACAACTGTAAATACAGGGTGAGAGTGGCGACAGTGTATGACAGTGTATAGCAGTGTTGTAATTTCATCTTCACCCTCCTAGTAATTGTACATAGTGTATGCGTAAACATGGACAATCAAGGTGTATATAATAGTGGATCTTTTTCAGTTACTTTTTGTATTTTGGACACCTATGTGTGCATTGCGGACACTGCTATGTGACAGCAATAAACAGACAATGACACAGTCACAAGTTTGGATTATGCGTTTCCAACACATCATTGTCACGGTAAGAGCATGCAAACACTTTTAGATCCGTTTTCATGCACGTTTGCTTGCTTCATAGGTGTGTGTTGTTAATGTACTGTCATTTTGTCACATATTTGCACCTGTGTGTCACCAAATCAATCACACGACCCTGACACATGACGTCAATGTGTAGCCCGTCCAAAGCCCGTCACAGCAATATAGGGTTATGGGTATCTGCGGTGGATGAGTACTCTGCTATCAGCCTTTCCCATACACTACTATATTTTGGTATTTTTCTAGTCTCTAAACTCAGTAAGCAGGGGTAATACAGAACTTTATAAAAGCAGTACTCAGTGGTATTCACGAACCAGAGAATTCAGTAATGAAAGGGTTAAAACAGATTCTAGACAGACAAAAGCTCATATTTGGGGTGTAGTGTCTGGCCTTAAGGGCGCTACTACTCAATTCCGCATGCTGCTATTGGGTACTCCGATCATGTCATGATTTACCTCATGCTGACCTATAAACAGTCACTTAAAGCTGAGAAACAGTAAAAAAAACTCCGCCCCGCACGTGTTTTAAGACAACTTTACAGGACCCAGTGAAGGCCCTGTCGTGAACGTTCGGCTACCTTGCCCCTAAGTCGGCAAACCGGTTTGCAACTCAGTTGACTGAGTTTTCAACTGTGTTTGCTGTGCTGGCAAAACTCCCGTGAAAAGGACAGGCCACTTCCTGTATGCAGCGAGTGGGCACCGTGATCACTGATGTAAATCAGCAATATTCTACTGACATCAACAGTAGCAGACGACACTCAACGGACAGAGCTGGCCATTTTTGTCTTGCCTGGACGCAAACTGGATATGGACCAGGACGAGCTATCTGTAAGTTACACAGTACAGCCTGTAGCTTTATTATGATATCGGAAGGGTGAGGAAAGAGGGGTTATTTTTCGTTTTGTGTTTGTTATTATATCTTTTCATTATTTTGTAGTGGTGTACAGCGAATATTTTCCCCTACAAACGGCAGCTACTATAATCAGCTTGACCCAAGGCGACATAAGATTGATCTCCCTTGTATCTTTTGGCAACTATGTAAACAGTCGATTGTCTCTCTCTCATCCAATTTACTGTGTTGGCTGTACAATGCTTCTTCATTTATTCATATTAGCATACTGATATCAGATGTTGTGGCATCAACGAAGGTTATACTAATAATATGATTATAAATCCTAAAAGGTTCTGGTGCAGCAATTGTTGTGTTCTTGTTGTTTCCCCGTTTTTTTTATTACTGTTTTTTGGGTGTTTGTTTTGGTGGGTTTTTTTTTTTTTGGGGGGGGGGGGGTGGAGGGCGGTTTGAATACATGTCTCCGAAGTACTTTTAGTGCTAAAGGATATCCCGAATGTAACAAACTGTTCATGTGAGTTACTGAAAGTGAGCACTGCATAAATGGTGTAATACTGATTCCTGTCCCACATGTGCAGAATTCTGAATTTTATCAGCAAATGATGGAGGATGAATCACAAAATGAAGACCAAAAACCAGACCGACAAAAGGATGAATTGCTGGATGAAATGGACATGGCACAAACTTTGGCTGAGCTGGACACACCAGTGGCCAGGAGGGGCAAGTGAGCATGATAAAGGTGTCAAGTCAACTCTGCCACAACTAACACCTGACATGCCAGCTTTCCAGGCTCTTTGGTAATACTATTTCACATGTATTGCTGCTGTTGAGTTACATGTGCAACTTCATTTCACTATTGCAAAAAAGAAATTACTGTCCAGGGCAAGTTGATGTGAAAAACAACTGAGTGAAAAAGATTTAGGACCAATCACACTTATCAATGCTTTGGCATTTGCGATGCTGACTGCCTTTGAAGTACACTGTAAGTTAGTTTACTACAGTGGACACTAGCTGAATAATCCATAGTCAGCAAGTAAGAAAATGGTACTACATAAATATTTGAGTAAACCATGCAGAAGGAGGGTGTAGCATCTTTGAAGCTTCACTGCACTGTATTATAATAACATAACACACACACACACTTCAGCAATACAACTGTATCACAATTACATTGCTCTCTTCTGCTTGTTTGCAGGAAACTCTTCTCTAACTCAACGCTGCTTAGGACCTTCGCGCACTACACGCTGGGGCGAGAAACCTCACAGCTGGAAAATGTCTTCTCCCACAGTCTGCTCCTCTATTGCCCCAAATGGTAAATACTACCTGTCTCACTAAGTTCCAGTAGTTTGGATGTGAAAAAAATGGTATTCAACAATGTTTTTTACTATATACAGCACTTAAATTTTGTGGTACCATTTTCTCACTAGGCTTTCTTTAAATTCCCTGTTGGTAATCATTTCTTTCTTTTATTTGCTTGTATTCATTTGTGGGAGTTTCATGTGAATGGAGAGGAAGAATTAGAGCTGGGATGTGAAACTGCTATGTTGTTCCAAAGTGATAGCCAATTCCACTAGCTGAAACCAACTTTACAGTGCTGTACATGAAACTAGAGGGCGAAGGAGAGGAAGACAGAGAAAAAGATGGGAGGACAATATCTCAGAGTGGACAGGACTGAAGCTGAGCGACTCACTAAGAATGGCAGAGAACAGAGTGGAATGGTGGGAGATGGTTGCCAAGTCATCAGTGGTGCCCCAACAGTCCGCAAGACTACGGGATAGATAGATAGATAGACAGATATGAAACTATACATAAATACTATTGCTCTGTTTACCAGGTTGGCTTTCTCATTTGATGTTTATATGGCACACAACCAGCTTGCTGTAATAGATTACAATCACCACAACAACAGACCAGTTAGAACAGGTGCCAATGATGCCCCATACCTCCAGTGTCAGTAGTCACAGGATACCAAAGAATGGATAGCCTTTCAGGATCTTGTTCTTCAAGATTACAGCTACATGGCTGGTATGAATTCTGGTGACCTGTTGTGTTGTCATCACTCTCATTCACACATGCACGCATGCACGCACGCACACATGCACGCAAACACACGCGCACACACACACACACAAACACACACACACACACACACACACACACACACACACACACACACACACACACACACACACACACACACACACAGGTTTTGTGGGTACATATGAGCCTCCAGTGTGTGTTTGTGTGTCAAAAATCCCAAAAGAAACATGCTTAGAATAGACAGTCACAACAATTTATTCAATCTTCATATCTGGACCATGAAAATGTTGTAATTTCCTGGGGATAGTCTTTCTAAAAGTGGTTCATTCCTCAGAATTGTATCTCCATGTTTACACGTTTCAACTCTATTTGGTGTGTCCATGTATGTTAGTCTCTGTGTGTATTTGGGTTTCAGAGCTTATTCACATGTGCATAGCCCATACATATGGACTCAGATTTGATGAGGGCACAAACAGCAACAAGTCAGACTATCTGGACATGGTGGGGGCACAACAGAGGGTCAGTCCAGGTACCTGGAAAGTCTTCATGCAACAGAAGTGACGAGGAGCAATGAAAGGTAGAAATATAATGTGCACCACCAAAGTGAAAACATCAGGACACTTATTCAATACAGAACATACCAAAGATCCATTGTGGCTTGAACTGCATTCACTAACATGAATTGCTTGGTGATTTTCACTGTTGTCTTCTTTCAGAATGTTTACACTTGTTCTCATTGGCCTAGCTCTGTTCACCTTTTTTCCCCCCTCAAGGCAAATGGAGGCTGCATATCACATGTTACAACACTAACTTGTGATAAATAGTCTCAAATATCACATTTTCCAATGCTTATCACATTTTCCAATGACTGTCTTGCAGAGAAAAAACAGTGTTCCCCCAATATGTCTTTGGCCAGTTATATTTCTTTGTATAAACAAACCCTAATCTCCATTGATTCAAACAGCCAGGCACTGAAATGCAGTGAAATAAGCAATATCCATCTTTATTTTGTGCATGGATGATGTCATGGGGCAAACAACTGTACGCAGGTGTTATGTAATCCCGTTGGTACCAATGTCTTAATAAAATTAACTGAAAAAGGCATTCAGTTGGATAACGTCATGCACCAAACATACGAAGCACAGAAGTCATCTTTGTAAGCTACATCAGCATAACTAAAAACGATGCAACCACAAAATGTCAGCTAAATAAAAAGAGTTTTATGCAACAAAATAACTATGTGCATGTGTTGCGTACGAACCATGGTACCGGTTTCATACAAAGAAATAAATCCACACGTTACATTTGATAATACCTTTTGGAGCAATTTCCAAGTGTATGGCTAGATGACTGACAGTCGAAAACATTGAGATTTGTGTTCCTGAATTTCTAGGTCAAACATACAAAGCATGGGTTCTTTGATGGGGATACTTGATGCTTACATATTCTTGTATTATGTTGTTTTATTTGTATTCGTTATATTACGAGTTAGACTTTGGTTCTTGTCATCTAGAGGGTCCGACCAGGGAGTGCAGGTACCTCTGACATTTAACTCTTTGATTAAATCCTAGAGATGACAAAAAACCAATGGCAAAGCCTAATTTGGAATACAGCTGATAATATCACACTCTAAGGAAATGTGATTGCAAGTAAGTTCAGTAACAAATATGCAGGCCATACTAATCCTGCAGTCCTTAAATAATGGAAGTTCTAAGAGGACTAATAGCCTGTGTAGGTGCCATCCTCACTTCGTAATCTCAAACGTATTTTTGCCCACACACATGTAGGTGGGCATTGTCGTACCCCAGGTCCCATGACAGCCTCCACCCACAAAATAAAAAAAAAAAAACGATAAGCGTGACTGCGGAATTTATCATTTGAGTATTTAGCAGACACTCCATAAAATCTGTACGCATAATTGGCCACACCAGCAATTTCAACAACACTTCGAGTCGAACACAACTCACTAAATGTGGGTTCATTTGTGACACAGTGCTGCCACTGACAGCATATTTGGCGCCTCTGTTGTGCCTCAAATACACAGTGGCCACATTCGCACCAACCTGGTACTGGCTCGGCCTGCTCAGGTCCAATGCTGTTGGTGATAAACGGTATCATGTGCGGCTGTGTTTAAAGGATGTTCCTTGTTGCCTCAACTCGTCCTCTCCCATGTTGTTCAACATGTTCTGATAAATAAATACAACAACAAGACAATTTTATATATATATACTTTTTCAGCTGGTAAACAATACAGTGGTCGGTTAATATGGCCAAGCTAACATTTCAAACAAATTTACACAAAGCTGAAAACGCAATGTTAGAAAGAGTGTCCTACAATTTACACAAAATAATTATGCACAATCAACAAGGGAGACAATGATTACATTTGAGAAAATGATAAATGTTCAAGGTATCAAAATGCAGAATACTGATTTATACCTTGAAACCATTGCTCATTGGAAAAGACAAAAAGTCAAGATGGTCATCATCCTAAAGAAATTCAAACTTACAAGACAAAATTGATATGACTCCCCCCCCCCCTCCCCCCCCCCCCCCCCCCCCTCCCCCCCCCCCCCCCAATAATGGGATGCTATGGGCCACTATATCTGAAAGGCAGTAATCTTAATTTACTTTGGGAAGACCCATTGGCAGCAGTCCTCTTTGATAGACAATAAAAAATATGTACTAAGCTCTGCAGGTCGCATTTCATCGGCTGCTTTACTCCTGTCTGCAGCAGACTCTACCTCCAGCAAGAGGTTCGCCCTGATGTGGTCCCAATGCGAACCAGCCCCAAACCTGCCCTGAGATGCTTTCCCACTGGACTGGGAAGGACGTGAGGTAGAGGCCTGAGGTGCCTCTATGTTTGCCTGCTCCTCATTGGATTCTACACGTTCATCCTGTACAAATCAAAAACATTCGTGACATGACACATATGGCACAGTGGATACTGCTTTGTGTGTAATAAGCTGAATATTTGCACTTGCATACCATGAGGTGTTTGTTATGAGTGTGACAAAAGAATATACTTTACATACATATGGATAGACATAAATTGCATACGCCTAGGTGTGTTATGCATGAGGTCCTCCTGACTTACTGATATTATATATTTATCACGTTGATTGTTTGTTTTTGGGCGTTTTGGTTTTTTTCTGTGTTGTTTGTTGGGGGGGGGGGGGGGGGGGGGAGCATAACTTTGGTCTGTGCAGCTTTGGATGTCACTAATGTTAAAACTGTAGTTTGATTCTCTAGTGTATCTCTCTCTTGGCTTGACTTTGCGAACGAAGATTTTATAGGGGTTGTCCACGACGTCTGCAGGCATGCTCGTGACTGCGGAGGCCAATCCGGGACAGGCAGGTTCGACCGCAGTGGCTGCAGAGGGAGGTCTGGCCAGGGTTCTGAGTTGCTGCATCTCTGTTTTTTTCTCCTGAGCCGCTTGTCTTTAAGGCCAGCTCTGCGAGAGTCCTCAAAGGAGACAGCTGCCTTGTAAATGGTGGAGCGCCAGGTGTCACGGTCCGCAGCAAGTGAAGACCACTGGCGGTGGTCGATTTGGCAGGCACTAAGTGACTTTTTGAGACAGTCTTTGTATCTCTTCTTTGGTGCCCCTCTGTCTCTGTGTCCAGTGGCGAGCTCGCCGAACAGGCAATGATCCTCCATCCTGGAAACGTGCCCAGCCCAGCGGAGCTCTGTCCGCAGCAGCAAAGCCTCGATGCTCACAGTTTCTGCCTGTTCAAGGACCTCGACGTTTGTGACATAGTCACTCCAGTGAATGCCAAGGATTGTACGCAGGCAGCGCTGGTGGAAGCGTTCGAGGAGTCGTAGTTGGCTGCGGTAGAGGGCCCAGGACTCGGAACCATACAACAGGGTGGTGAGGACGACAGCTCTGTACACACTGATCTTGGTGCCTGTTTTCAGCTGTTGATTATGCCACACCCGCTTGTATAAAAGCCCAAAAGTGCTGTTTGCTTTTGCCAGCCTGCTGTCCAGCTCCTTGTCCAGCTTGGCGTCTGACGTGATGATACAGCCAAGGTAGGTAAACTGGTGCACTGACTTCAGTTCAGACTCGCCGATGGTGATGTGGGGAGGGCGATGCTCTACCTTGGGTGGCGGCTGATGGAGAACCTCTGTCTTTTTCAGACTGACCTCGAATCCAAAGAGCTGGGCAGCGTCTGCGAAGCAGGATGTGATGCGCTGCAGGGCTCTCTCTGTGTGTGCAACGAGGGCAGCATCGTCAGCAAAGAGCAGCTCACGAATCAGTTGGTCTAGGGTTTTGCTGTGGGCCTGCAGTCGTCTGAGGTTGAACAGGCTGCCATCAAGACGATACCTGATGTACACTGCGTCGTCATCGTCGAGGTCCACTGTGGCCTGCTTCAACATCATGCTAAAAAAAAGATGGTGAAGAGGGTCGGTGCCAGCGCACAGCCCTGCTTCACACCGTTGAGAATGGGGAATGGTTTTGAGAGGTCATTGTTGAGTCTGACCTGGCCTTGCTGGTCCTCGTGTAGCTGGACGATCATGCTGAGGAACTTTGGGGGACAGCCAAGTCGCTCCAGGATCTGCCACATGCCTTGCCTGCTCACAGTGTCGAACGCGTTTGTTAGGTCGACAAACGTTACGTACAGCCCTTTGTTCTGCTCGCGGCACTTCTCCTGAAGCTGTCTCAGCACAAAGACCATGTCGGTGGTGCTCCTGTTGGCTCTGAAGCCACACTGGCCCTCTGGGAGGTGGTCTTCTGCAATGGCAGGTACCAGCTGATTCAGGAGCAGCCTTGCGAGTATTTTCCCGGCAACGGGGGTTCTTTCTCCGGGTACTCCGGCTCTTCCTCCCCCTCCACTTTGGTATTCAGTTTCAGCCCACTTAATCAAATTTCAAATACAAACGACTTTGAATTTCCAAAAACTACAGTAGCTCGCTTGAGCTTGCCCTTAGCACCACGTGAATGTTCTGTGTTTATGTACAGTGTGTGAGTGAATGCGCGTGTTTCACGTGAGCGTGCTTGTTGGGTTCAGTTCGCGGCGGCGCTTTGAGCCGATTTTCAATTGGGATAAAGCGCCTATTTAATGCGCTTATTATTATTATTAATGGACAGCAGGTTAATTCCACGGTAGTTGGAGCAGGCAGACTTCTCTCCTTTGTTCTTGTACAGGCTGATAACGACTGCATCGCGGAGATCCTTTGGTAGTGTTCCTTCCTCCCAGCAGCAGCTTGTGCAGTGCTGGGCCTCCATGCTTCCAGATCTCTGGTGGGATTCCGTCAATGCCTGCTGCTTTGCCACTCTTGAGCTGGTGGATGGCTGTGAGGGTCTCTTCAGCAGTGGGCGGTTCGTCCAATTCAGCCTTTACTGGGAGGTGTGAGATTTGGAGAATGACTGCTTCTTGAACAGTGCGCTCAGCGCTGAAGAGGTCTTGAAAGTATTCCGACCAGCGGTTCAAGATGGTGTTATTATCTGTGAGGAGTGCCTGTCCATCAGCACTTCGCAGGGGACTTTGTATCAGGTGCCTGGGGCCATACACTGCTTTCAGTGCTTCGTAGAAGCCGCTGTAGTCACCGTTGTCAGCACAAAGCTGGGTCCTCTGTGCGAGTCTGGTCCACCACTCGTTCTGGAGATCTCTGAGCTTGCACTGGAGACTGCTGCAGACAAGGCGGAAGGCAGACTTCTTCACAGGGCAGGAAGGCTGGGCTAGGTGGGCCTGATGGGCGGCTCATTTTTTTGCTAGGACTTCCTGGATCTCTACGTCATTTTCGTCAAACCAGTCTTTGTTCCTCTTTCTAGCGAAACCCAAGACTTCTGCAGAGGATTTTGCGATAGCAGTTTTCAGCCGTTCCCAGAGTGTTTCAGGGGAGGAGTCTGTTGGGTCAGCTGTGTCTGTGAGCCTGCGCTGTAAATCTGTCTGAAAGGCAGCTTTTACGTCGTCACGCTGAAGGCTGGCAACATCAAGCTTTTTCTTAGGGGGCCCCCCTTTCTTGGGTTTTGGCTTGAAGTGGAGCCTGAGTTTGCAGCGGACAAGGCGGTGGTCAGTGTGGCACTCTGCGCTGGGCATCACTCTGACGCACTAGGACATAGTCGATAAGGTGCCAGTGTTTGGAGCGAAGATGCATCCAGGTGGTCTTTCGACTGTCCTTTTGCTGGAAAGTAGTGTTGGTGATGACAAGCTGCTGCTCTGCACAGAACTCCAACAGTAGGCAGCCATTGTCATTGCAGTTCCCAACGCCATGCTTGCCGAGGACTCCTTTCCAGGCTTCGGAGTCCTGGCCCACTCTGGCGTTGAAGTCGCCAAGGATGATGACTTTGTCGTCTGCAGGGGTGCTCTGTAGGAGGCTGTGCAGGTCAGTGTAGAACTTGTCCTTTTCTGCAGGCTCTGCCAGGAGGGTTGGGGAGTACACACTGAGAAGGGTGACGTGTTGCTGGTGTCTCAGTGGGAGGCGCATGGACATGATGCGGTCTGAGTGACTGGTTGGTAGGTTTTCCAGCTTAGTCGCAATGGAGGTCTTGACCATGAAGCCCACGCCTGAGAGCCGCCTTTCTGATGCAGACTTGCCTGACCAGTAGAGGGTGTAGCCAGCGCCAAGTTCTTGGAGACTGCCTTCGTCCGGGAGGCGTACTTCGCTTAGTGCAGCGATGTCGATGTTTAACCTCCGCAATTCATGGGCAATGAGGGCGGTGCGACGTTCAGGGCGTCCGCTGTGTCAAGCATGGTTCGGATGTTCCAGCATGCTACGTTGAGTCCGGTCGTGGTCGTCATTAGAGTGGATCCATTGTTTTTTACTTGTTTTCTGACCGCATGAGAAGATGCCCGTTGACCGCGGCTAGCCAACTGGGGTTGTGAGGGGACGAGCTTTGGTTAGCCACCTTTTCTAGGCCCCTCTCCGTGTGGAGCAAGCAGTGCTGTCCCTAGAGAAGGCTGCTTGGTCGTTCAGGGTGTGCCGAGTGACGTCACCCCAGGTCAACATCAGGCGACCAATATCCTGAACCGCCTGCATGCAGGTTTGAGACTGCGGCTTCCAGTGATATCTTTTACCTGCCGTTTCACCCCTCGCCCGTCGCTACAGGACTTGGAATGGTCTGTGTCATGGTCCGTGGATGTTTCCTAAAGCCTGCACAGTGGAGCTTTTTGGTGGAGTGCAGTGTGCGTAGTACTGGCCCCACCTTTAAACCCTTGGTTCGTCTGCCATGGCCTTGCAAGCTGGGACGATGGCATCGAGGTCCTCAGGTCGTAGGTTTTCTATCAGACTGTCCTTGTCCTAGTCTCTCGCTCAAAAACCTTCCCCGGAGACACGGGGGCTTTGAAGTCAGGGTTTTCCTCCCTTAGCATTTCCGCAGCCAATCGGCCAGGCCTGCAAGGCAGCAGGACAATGTTGATTAATTTTTCGAGGTTCTCTCCTCTAGATCCGCCGTGTTTAGCCTGGGAGCTCGTGTTGCCCAGTTTTTGGGGTCACCTCGGAGAGGATGTGGCCAGGGACCACGCACGGGCGGTCTCGGGATAGAGGGATGCTATGCTAGTCCTGAGGGATTACACACGAGGGTGCCTCACAAAGGCCAAGAGGCCCTAGACTAGGGTGATCCCGGGGGAGGCGCTGTAAGAGTTCCCCACTACCCGCACCACCAACGCAACTTGTCCCCTGGGGCCCCCACCTTTTGAGTCAGGCAGCGACCCCTAGTGTATACAGTGCAAGTAAAGCACAAAGTATGCTTGTTCAATTTTCATACATATAATGGAAGATAATTAAAGAAGTCTTGTTTATTAATTGTTTGTTGTTTGGACTAGAATGTATGTATAATCAGTTATTGGTCATCACAAAGTGCTTTTCGGGCCATAATTAAATTGTTTACATGTACAGTTAGTAAAGTTACAATATAAGGTATTGCCAGAGTACCAACCTGAGGAAGGTATGTGCATAGTTTATCAGAAGCAAAGTACTTTACATTGAGTACTGTCAGGTAGTCCAAAAAAGTGTTATTGAATATTCAACTTATTGCATGCACATTTTGTAACATATGCAGGTTTGATATACAAAAATGCAGGTTTGATATACTGGAATTATAGTGTATGTAACGGATTCAGGAACAGAAGTGTAATCATTTTGAATGTACACAAAAAAAGAGCTTAATTGGCAGTTGAATTCACATAAGTGTTGTTACTAATGCTTTAATTACAACAGACAAACAAACCAGCACCAAAAATACTAAATGGCAACAAGCTAAGAAACACACTTCACTTACCAATCCAGTGTTTTTACACAAGCCCAGGTGTGCAGGCAGACAGTCTTGTGCATTGTGTTTGCGCTGCTTGCAGACACAACGCTGAGAACAGGTTGACCTTTTCTGGCATGGGCAACATTTGAACCCCTAGATCATCAGATCAGTCAGATAACATCACAATTGTCCCACAAGTAATAATTATGTACTCTTCAATTTTGCTAAAGTAGGAAAAAGCACTGAAATGCGCGAGAGAAATAACACACGGGTACTACATAATACAAAGCAAACACACACAATAGAAAGGAAAGGAAAAGAAAACAGCTGCTAAAACTGTAAATTGTATGAACAGCTATGCAATTCAATTACCTGATAGCCCATTTTAGTTTACAAGATCAGCCAGTATGAAATGGCCCCCGTGTCTTCCGTAAGAAGCAGCTGTATTTGCTTGTTCTGTTCAGACTATTTACTTGCAGCGTACGAATATCGAAACCAGTGCGTAGATTTGACCGCCATCTTGCATATCCAAGGTAAGCATTCACTCCGAGTAGCTGCCCCTGACTTTCCCACAATGCCTCGCTGGCTCAAGTTGCGTGCATGGTAACTGCTAAAACTGTACACCTGAGTACAATATCATGGACTGGATTTACGTGTGGAAAAGATTCGTTCACAAACACAAAGTGTCAGGAGTCATACTTACAGCTTGTAACGCCGTACATTCTGCCATCATCCTCAGCGCGTAAAAATCCATATCAGTCGGTAAGTTTTGAAAGTGTCACAGAATCGTCTGCTGTTGTCCGATCTGCTAATCACGATGATTTCCGTGCAACAGGAAGTGGCCTGTCTTTTCCCAAGAATTTTGCCTGCTCGGAACACGCAGTTACAAACTCCGTCAACTGAGTTACGAACCGATTTGACCCACTTCAGTAGGGGCAAGTTAGGCTGCGGCTGACAGCAGGGCCCAAGCTGGGTCCTGGAAAGTCTTTTAAAAACACGCACTGGATGGGTTTTTCTCATTGCACTTCAGCATTAAAGTGCATCAAATGCACAGTGAAGGAGTGGACTGATGATGCCCTAGAAAATCTTCTGCGTTTGTTTTTGAGAGCATAGACTGGGAGATGTTTATAAAGGCTGCTTCTGACATACATGAATACACTGATACTGTGTGATTATATCACCTTTAAAGAAAGTCTCAGCATTCCCACAAAAACTGACAAAAGCTATGGCAATGACTCGCCCTGGTTAAATGCTGATGCACATCAGAAACTGCATGAGAAACTGGAGACGTTTCGGAGCGGCGATGAGGTGTGTTACAGGAAGACCGGATATGACCTGGGCAGAGCCATCAAGTCGGCCTGAGCCAGCTACCGTCACGCGACTGGAGGATGACCTGGCTACTGACAACCCCAGGGCTCTGTGGCAGGGGAACTAGAGGATGCCAGACTACAAGCCACCAGCCAAGTCTGCCAAAACTGAGGACCTCACGCTGCTAGACACTCAACAAGTTCTACACCTGGCAGACAGGCGGAACAATTCAGTTTAATCCTTGTCTGCATCTAGCCTCCCCGTCAATAGGAACACACTGGTTGTCTCCCTCCAGCCACTATGTGTGGCAGCTGGATGGACACAACCAGTGTTGACATTAATCTGTCCTCCACTATGTGTGATTCTGTTGAAAGTGCCCACACTGGTTGTCTCCCTCCACTCGCTTCACGCCCACTAGGCACCAGCCTCCATGTGGTGTGGGTGGGTAGTCCCCTCAGTCCCTGACTGAGTGGGCTAGCAGAGGGGTGCCATCTTTGTCCAGGATTAGGACTTGATGTCAGCAGATATGTTGTTCAGTCTTTGTTTCCTCAAAACACATTACCGATGGTATTACTAATAGGAATGGTTTTTTGCTAGACTAATTTTAGCCCAAAATTGTTGTGTACGAGTATGGCCGTGATGGCAGGTGAGGGGCGCCATAGGCTAGGCGGTAACTCGAGTAGCCTCCCTTCTAACCCAACCGCGCATGCGCCCAGCGGCTTGCTAACCAGTCAGTTTCTTTGCTAGATAGTGAAAGGTTGTGTACGTCTTGGCTCTAGCTTCGGACTGTGTATAGTTGTGAAGACCAGTCATCGTGTGTGTTGGGGTGTTACCCTACGCTGTGGCTTGTGTTAAGCTTGGATGCTTTCTGGTGGGTCTTTCCTTGTCGGTGTTTGTGTTAGACCTGACGAGACAGCGGCGCCTTGTGAACTGTGCTCACGCGCCTTGACGCCGGTCGGGCTGTAGTGTGTTACACCCTTCAGGTGTCCTGAACTTTTTCCGTCTCTACTGCTAGCCTCGGGTTGCCGGTTTAGGCTTGGACGATTCCTGGGTGGTGGTAGTGGTTCCTGCTTCGAAGACCGGTCGTGCCTGTGTCGCCGGCGTGGTCTTCGCTCACGGACCGTGGACTGCGTCATACGGCCTGCCTCCGCCGCCATTGTTGTTGGGCTTCCCTGAGGTGCACTGGTTGGTCTGCGACCTTTGTGGGTTCCCCTGCTTCCTCATTATGGCAAGGTAAAACCTCGATTATTGCCACCGTCTGGCGCTCAAGGGAAGGGGTAGAGCGCCTGGCGTCGGCACTTTATTTCATTGTACGAACTTCGAGATACGCGCGGATTCGTATTGCGGGCCCACGGGGGCACGCTCGCTCGCATTTCATTGTGCACTATGTTTTGCAGTTGGCAAGTCCGCACCTTCACACGATGTGGACAATTCCAATGGCCTAGTGATGAACATGCTGTTTGCCTACCCTGTTCCGCTTGTACCTCTACTCACCCGTGCCTGGTCTGCACCCCCTGGCTGGAAGTTCAATGGACACAGCTATGGAACTTCTACCGTCGTGAACGCCCGACACCAGCGCGGGATAGGGATTCAACGCTGGTAAGCCCCACAGACCCGACGAGTGGCCCTTACCAGCGTGCAGAGCCTTCAATGCCATGGCTTAGGCCGTGAGCCGGAGCTCTAGCGCCGGCAGGCCCCACAGTCCCGTCGAGTGGCCCCTGCCTGGTCAAGGAACCTCGAGCGTCGCGGCCCAGACCTCGAGTCAAGACCCTTTCTCGGAACAGGGATTCAACACCGGTAAGCCCCACAGACCCGTCGAGTGGCCCTTACCAGGAGAGAGATCCTTCAACGTCGCGGCTTAGGCCGTGAGCCCGAGCTCTAGCACCGGCAGCCACCACAGTCCCGCCGAGTGGTTCCTGCCCAGTTACACCAGAAGTTGCGGCGAGAGATATGATACAAGAGCAAGCTCCAGCGCCGGTAGCCGTCATAGACCCGACGAGTGCTGCTTACCAGGGTGTGGAGCCTCGCCTGTCACGCTCTCCTACGGCAAGGTCTCAGCACTCCAGACAGGATGTTCGGGCACCGCGATCAGACGACCGCGCACGCCGGACGCACTCCGCGCTTCCACAGTCGACACGATGCGTCCCGTCGAGACCACGAGTCTCGTCCTTGTTCGGAGCGGTTCCTCGCTACTCGCCACCGTTCACGTTCAAGAGACAGGTCACCTCGCCGCCGGATTGCTTCCAGCATCTCAGTTGCTAGCCGGCCCTCGAGGGCGAGCTCCGGTTACGACCAGACTCCTGCTGTTCATCCTGCCACCACGCGCTGTCCGTTTACAAGATCGTCCGCGCACATGGCTTCCTCGTGTTCGCCGCACTGCTCCCGGCGTTCTGCTTCCACGCTTAGGCACAGATCTCGGCAACGCTCCCGATCCAGGCATTTTCGCTCTCCCCGCCGCAGCCACTCTCCCCGGGATGGCAGGTCTCGTCCACATGCCTTGAGCTCGCCGCGGATTTCGTCGCGGGTTCCTTCATTGATTTGCCCCGCGCAGCACTGCTCCCCTGGGGAACGGTCTCCCCCCAGGGCGACGACCTCTTCCAGGGACGCCTTGGATACTCTATGCGTAGAGGACGACGCCCTCAGTTTAGCCCCTGAGAACTCGGTTTCTGCTTTTCTGCGAGATGACAGCCCCTTCCCGTCTGGCCCTGCTGACTCCAACGAAGGCTTTCGTACGTCAGGTGCAGCGAAGAGGATGCTCATCGGTCATCGGTCATTGACGCATACAAATTTGAAATGACGCATTGCTCTGTCAGTGAGCCGGTCATATGACTTATTCATTTTTTAAACAATCACTGAGACCCGCAGTCCTCAATGAACAGAGTGCATCCTAGATTAGGGAGGCGGGAGGCCAGCTGCCAACAGTGATGGGTGACACTTGCCCCCTGTCTCGAGCAAATGTAAACAATACTGCAAGCATTGGCCCTGACTGGGTGCACGGTCCAATATGATGCAAAACGCCTTCCGCCTGTAAGAGGCAAACATCTTCATCAGTCCCCACGGCTGCATTAACTCTAGTCTAAAGTCTCCTTTGTTGGTCTCATTGACGCTGATTTTGATCCTCGGAGTCGGTATGAGGGTGCGGCAGCGGACTGGGTCTAGATGTCTGTAGCCAGGTTTTGTTTTTCACGCAGTTCAGAAGTTCACGTATTCATAATAGACGTCTAGAAGCAAAGGAAATGGCTTAACTGTTGTCAGTGCTGCCGGTTCGTAATTTTTGCACAGATATATGTGTATTTTTACATGATGTCCAAAATGTTGTAATGTAAGATGTTGATGTACCAGTGGTCTCTCGTGCTCACACATATAAACGTGACCTTCGTTCTTATTTCATGGTTACACAATCAGTAACTCAATCTTGCTTTGGTGGCGTCTTGTAGTTGAAGTCCACATCATGTAATTAGTTGTACACTGATAGTCCATAAGCTAGCAGGATCTACCGTGCACCCCCCCTCCCCCCCCCCCCCCAGTACTCAATAAGATGGGTTTCAAAGTGTACCTTAGTATGTCATCCTGAGATGTTTAAGCCATGTTCCCCCGAAAATCCTTAGGAACACACCAGAGATATAGCCGATGGCGCAAGGGTACCCCCATTCACGCTCTTTGCGGTTGCTAAAATGAGGTTGAGAAACATTTTCCTCTAAATAAATCAGAATTCAATCGAAAAGCCCAAATCAGACACTATTATGTTAAGGCACACCTTCTGCGTCCTCTGCAAAAAAACAGAATGAAAAAATATTGAATCTCTGGCTCACAGTGAAGGTATGTGTGCACCCAGTAAACAGCCATTTCCGCAAAAAAGACAAAAATAATGTATCAGATGCCTTATATATAGCATATTTTTTTTATAGCACTGGCAGTCTATTTTCAGGCTTACATCATTAAAACAGGATGTCACAATTATTATAAACTTAACTAGGTGATTCTATGATCACTGTGAGTGCCACAGTGGTTGATTTTGTATCCCTACCCCAAAGTTGTAAAAATAAACAAAATTAATTAGAAAAAATTACTAAATTTATTCCATTTCATTTTGACCTCTCCTTACCTATTAAGTTTCAATAATGTGAGCGTAAAGTGCAAGAAAATAAGGAAAGTCGGCATCCTTTACAGTAAATTCATGGTGAATGATAGCTTTTTCCCATTTAAAATTGCTGAATTGGGGAACATACGTTGGATGAATTGGGGAACATGCCCTCAAAAATTCTTTATACAACTGATAGGTCTTTCTTAGGTTTTATTGGTTAGGATAGAGTACCACAGTTACTCCCAACTTGATTATATGATGCTGTGATGCATTTAGGGGCCACAGTGGCTAAATCTGCTGCCCTACCCCCATTTTACCAGTACACAAAGAATGCAAAATGACCATAACAATTGCTTATGTCATACTCCTCTGTTTAAATATTTTTGTTGCCAGTTTTCATAACAAATTATGCATAATGAGCATAACAATTTGTGATCATTTCATTAATTTCAATGTGACCCATCAATTTAATTGTAACTATTTTTAAGTGGCTGGTCTTTTAGGTGATATTTTACCTAGCATAAGGCGGGTCTAGTAAGGTATCCCCTTTTCTTTTCCATTAATTTTATCTAGAAATGTGTAAATATGAATATGCATAATAAGTTTCATGGTTCCTAACAGCCTAAACAATGTTATAAAAATACTTAGTTTCCACATGTCCACCACGAGATCATCCTCCCACCCGGGTCTGCCCTGGGGGACTTGGGTGGGGTTAGGTATTTTTTAGTTCCCAGGGTCACCCTGGTCAGCCCCACAGGGTGGGTTTTTCTCTCTATTCTGGGGCATGTGTTTCTGTCTACCCTTTGTCCATTCACCTGTATTTGCCTTTTTAAAACTCTCCCTTACTGTCTGCACTGCCTGTAGCTCTTATTGGATGTGTGTTGCTAAATGGTCTTAGCTTTATTTAGGCCCCATGTGTTAGGTTTATTTAATGTATTTGACCGGCTGGCGACATACATTCAATGTTCTGTTTATTTATTTTTTTTCACAAGCAGTGCAGGCACGTCCTGAGAAAGCCTTGTTGCTGTCGGGACGTTAAGCAATGTACAATCAATCAATCAAACCACGAGATCATCACTTCCACCTCCATTTTTTGCCTTCTTTTTCTGCAACGTTCAATTACTTAATGACCATCTTTAAATCTTATATTGTTCTGGCTGCCAATGAGTGAGCTGTCAAGAGGTCGGCAGCAGGAAAATGTTTCTCAACCTCATTTTAGCATCCACGAAGAGCATGAATGGGGTACCCTTGCGCTATCGGCTATATCTCTGGTGTGTTCCTAAGGATTTTCAGGGAACATGGCTTAAACATCTCAGGACATACAAAGGTACACTTTGAAACCCATCTTATTGAGTACTGGGGGGGGGGGGGGGTGTGGGGGGTGCACGGTAAACTCTGCTAGCTTATGGACTATGACAACCACAATCTGTTCTTGCTTTGTTGTTTTCTAGGAGAGGGCGGAGGGTGGGGGTGTCTATCTATGACAATTTGACAAAAATGTGTTGTGGTTGGTGTCCTGGATACTAAAGCTTGAATCAGTACTGCCAGAAAACTGGCTCTTGTTGCTGAGAACCATTGTGCTCTTCACTTTGGTACCGGTCTCAGGCCACTTTACAAATTTCAAATACAAGCGATCAAAAATTCTCTCTGTAACTTCAGTAGCTGACTGGCCCTTCGTTTGTCTTGTACTGTGTTTGTCTTAAATGGCGTAAATCCGTGTCTGTTTCGGAGTGTGTGTGTTGGGTTTCAGGCGCGGCGCTTTGAGTCGATTTCCCCAAAATTGAGAAAAAGCGCCTATATAATAACGGTATTATTATTATTATTAGTAGTAGTAATTCAGTGCTTGCACACATGTTTACTGAAAAAAGCATATTATGTAATGGAAGTCATTGAAACGCAAACCTGATTACATTAGATTGCAAAATTGCAAAAACTAAATAAAAATCCGAAATTGACAAATATACTTGCGTTTGGTATTTTATACACCAAGTATAACACCTATAGTTGGCTGAGTGATGAATGTAACCAGTGCAAGAGTGAGTTTCTAAAGTCTGCAAGAGGCATAGACGTTCAAAAGTCCTCACCACGTAAGGGTCGTTATGAGAATCTATGCATATTGCTTGAGATTTTATCTTATAGTGTTACTCAAACTGAGGAAGTAGATGCGGACTAAGTAACGATTATAATCCACATCTGCAAGAGGCACAGATCTTCATGAGTCGCCTCTGCCCGCGGGTTCATGAAAATCTACGCCTCTGACTGGTTCCATTCATGCTCATGTTTCTCAAATTGAGTCTAACTGAAAACAGCCATGACTGTAACCAAATGGCAGGCAAGCACCGCGAAAACGTAAACAGTGAGAGAGTCTGCGGGCCAAGTTACCAAGATGTGTTGACAAGTTTGACATCGAAAATGCCGAAAAAATATATATTTTTTTGACTTATGGATTTTCAAAATGACCTATTGATTTTATGTTCCTCCGGTCATATGACTTATTGACTGCAAAACTCAACCTAATCACTGCAGGTGTCGGACATAGGTTGGAGACACTCCACGCCCTAGACGAGGCGGCGCGTATCATTTCGGCTTGCCTTCCGGCCGAGGACTGCCCACCATCCCCCCTGCTTAAGAGGAAAGCATTGGCCTTCGTCGATGCGGAGCTCCAGTTCAAGAGGTTCAAGTCTCTTCCCCAACCGCTGGGCTTCCGCACTTTACGGGACGTAATCTCCGCACATCTTTCGCAGGGCTCCCTTAGCTCCGCCGGTTTTTTCTCGGACTCCAGGTGGCCGACTGATTTGGACATCTCCTTCCGGCAGTCCTGGTATGCCGGCCACACACAGTGCTTCGTCTGCCCCCTGCCGGCGCCGGATCCCCCGGCACTGTCCTTGATAGCTGCTCCCACGCATAGGAGGTTCCTCCCCGGAGTGGATCAGACAGCGACCCTCATACGTAATGCCCTGGCCTCGGTGGGATTCCTGGACCTCCTGACGCAAGCCATCGTCCGCCGGGTTGAAGATGCTTGGCATCCGTCGCTCACGCCACTCTTAGGAGATCTGCTCGCACTGGCGGTCTCGGGGAACCGCGCCGCTTACCACACCTATGTCAACGCCATGGCTGCCGCCGCTAATTGTGACCTTCTGCGTCGGGTGCCTTACTCTGCTCCTGTCATCTCCCTGACGATGTGAAGCTGCAACTGCGCCAGGCATCCATTGGGGGTGAGCTCCTCTTCGGCCCTACTTGGCTTGCAGTCAAGGAAGCTAATAAGGACATCTGGCCCAGCCGCCCTGTTCCAGCCCCCTTTCAGCCAGTCCGCAGGGCCTTGGGTTGCGCCCCGCAGGCCGCTAGACCCGCCGCTCGTCCTTTCACCAGAGGTGGGTGTCTTCCTCCCAGACCGCTGGCTTTCCCTCGCGCCCGTCCTCTCGCCGGCTCCGCTTCTGCCCCCCCCCCCCCCCCCCCCCCCTCCGAGGACCTGGCCCAAGCCTGCCCGACGCCCCGGGCGGGGCAGGGCCCACTGACTGTCTCACTCTTTGGCCCCCGCCGACCGCTTCGGGGTCTCCTGTCGGCGGGAGGCTCGCACTTCGCAGCGACGCGTGGCGTGCACTGCTACCAGACGACCCTTGGATTCTCTCCACCATCTCGGAGGGACTTCTGATCTCCTTTCGGTCCCCGCCCCCTTTGCGCCGTTCACCAGTGTGGACCTTGGTACTGACACAGACCAGCTCAAAGCAGACGCCCTGTGCAGCGAGGTAGCTGCCCTACTTCGGAAGGCTGCCACAGAGGTGGTTTTTCGACACGACTCCCCAGCCTTCTACAGCTGGCTCTTCGTAGTGCCCAAGCTGAGCGGCAAGTGGCGTCCTGTTATCGACCTTTCGGCGCTCAACAAGTTCATCGTCGCGCCGTACTTTCGCATGGAGACCGCTCGGGCCCTTCGTTCCGCGGTGCAGCTGATGGACTTCGCAGTCAGCCTGGACCTCTCGGATGCGTATCTTCACGTTCCCATGCATCCAGCCTCCAGACGTTATCTACGCTTCGAATTCGAGGGTGTGGTCTACCAGTTTCGCGCTTCCTTTCGGCCTCAACCTCAGCCCTTGGGTCTTCACTCGCATCATGGACGCGGTGGTAGCCAGAGCCCGACGAACGTCCACGAGCCTAACGTCGAACTACCTGGACGACCTGCTGTTGAGGACCCAGGCCGAGTCCGCTTTGAAGGAAGACCGAGATGCACTGCTCTGGCTCCTCAAGACTTTGGGCTTCCTGGTCAACTTCGGCAAGTCCGACCTCGTACCGTCGCGCCACTTCGTGCACCTAGGAATGGAGTTCTGCACCGACCTCAAGATCGTCCGGCTTCCGGAGCAACTCATCCAGAAGTTGGCGATTCTAGCGCGGCATGTGTCCCAGATGACAACGATCCCCGCCAGGCAGTGGCTTCAGCTTCTGGGTCTGATGACTGCCGCAGCAGATCTGCTCCCTTTAGGACGTCTCTATTCCCGTCCTCTGCAGTTACATTTCTTCCTTCACTTGCAACCTTCGACGTCTGACCTCGAGGCTCCGGTTCCGGTCCCAACTATGCTCCATCCTCACCTTCTTTGCTGGGCGGACCCCACCTGGCTCGCGACGGGAGTGCCGCTGTACTCGCCACCTCCCACCATTTCCCTCTGCGTCGACGCGAGCCTCACTGGTTGGGGCGCTCACCTACTTCTGTCGTTCGAGACTGCCTCCGGCCTGTGGCACCTGGATTTGCTGTCCCAACACATCAACTGGCTGGAACTGAAGGCGGTCTGGCAGCCCTCCTTGCATGGGAATCTCGCCTACTACATCAGGAGCTACTGGTGCTGTCGGACAACTCCACGGTCGTCGCCTACATCCAGAAACAAGGCGGGACCCGCTCCTCGGAACATCACTCTCCGCGCGCGGCACATTCCGGGTCTTCTGAATGTTCTAGCCGACTCCCTCTCCCGATGCGGTCAGCTTCTCCATACCGAGTGGTCGCTGCGTCCAGACATTTTTCGGATGATCGGCGCAGCCTGGGAGACGCCCATGATCGACTTGTTCGCCACGAGATGGAATCGCCAGCTCCCTCTCTTCATCTCGCCAATTCCAGAATCTCTTGCCTGGGTGGTCGACGCTCTCTCCATCTCTTGGGACGGTCTGGTCGCCTACGCTTACCCTCCGGTGCTCGTCCCCAAGGTCCTACTCAAGCTCAGAGGGTGCAACGCGATCCTGTTCCTGGTGGCTCCGTTCTGCTGGACCAAGTCGTGCACGACCGACCTCCTGAACCTCGCCACGGTCCCCCCGCTGCCGCCCCCCACCCCGCGCACGATGCTCAAGCAACCACGGCAGGAGCTGTACCACCCGTGTCCCAAGCGTCTCCTCCTCCACGCCTGTTGGTTGTCCGGCAAGCCCTCACCGCTAGAGGCTTCTCAGGTGCGGCAGTGGACGCGATTGCTACAGCCCGCAGAAGCTCGACCAGATGAGTCTATGAAGGCAAGTGGAGAGTACTCTGCTCTTGGTGTGATGACAGACGCCTCTCCCCCATCGAGTTGACGGTTCCTCAGCTGGCGGATTTCTTCCTCTGGCTGTTCAACGACCAGCAGTTAGCGCCCATCACCATCCGCGGCTACCTGGCCATGATCGCTGACACGTACCGGCATCTGGGACGACCCGACCCGGGTTCCTGCAAAGACCTTGCCGACCTGATGGCACACGTCGGTCTACAACGTCCCACTCTTCGCTCCCTGGTGCCACGATGGGACCTGCCTTGGGTGCTTACGTTGCTCAACTCGGCCCGCTTCGAGCCGATCCAGTTGGCAAGACTACTAGACGTGACACGAAAGACCTGCTTCCTTATGGCCCTCGCGTCAGCCTCCAGGGTCAGCGAGCTGCACGCCCTTTCAGCACGCCCCGCCTGTTTGCAGTTCCGGACAGACGGTTCGGTTTAACTGCTACCCGACCCGGCCTTTCTAGCCAAGACCCGATCACCTTTGGCTGCCCCTCAGTTGGTCACCATTCAACCATTGAGAGACCCAGGCTCCACCCGAGAGTCCAGACAACAGGACCCGGTGCGGGCCTTACGCGTGTACCTGCGCCGGACCAAGCTGCTACGCAGGGGATGCACCCGCCTTTTCCTCCCTCTGTCCCCAGGTAGAAATGACATCTCAGCCCAGATGATATCCTCCTGGCTCCGGTGGGTGATACGATCTGCCTACCAAGACCTCGCCCCTGATGCAGCCAAACGCATGAACATCAGGGCACATGAGATCAGAGCCATGGCCGCAAGCCTAGCATTTGACCGCAACTGTGCTGTCAAAGACATTGTGGCGGCAGTGGGTTGGCGAGCGGAGACCACTTTCGCACGCTTCTACCTGAGGGACCTCTCCAACCAGCGCCAGAACCTTTCGCTGGTGGGGGACATCATGGCGGCGCAACACTCCCTCCCAGCGCCCTAGGTGCCATAAGTATCTTTGCTAAAATTAGAGGGAGGTTGCTTAGGGAGGGTGGCTCTAGTATTCTTGATGGCTTGGGTTAGGGGCGTTATAGCGGCACCCGCCTTTTCTTCGGGATTCTTCCTATTAGTAATACCATCAGTAATGTGTTTTGAGGAAACAAATGCATTTTTCTCTAAAATAAATTTTTTCGAAAAATACTTACCGATGGTATTACTCGAAGGTCCCTCCCACCTGCCCCGCTTGCCGCTGGTCCACTAAGAAACTGACTCGTTAGCAAGCCGTTGGGTGCATGCGCGGTTAATAATAATTACGGTATTTATAATGCGCTTATCTTATAATAATTATAACTCTAAGCGCGCACTCACAACTCGCACACGCATGCGCACACTTTAGACAATGACTCACGTACCACAAATAGTGAAAATACATTACGACGGTCAGCTTGGGGTGGGGAGTGTAGTGATATAGTGCTAGAACTGTTGGGTTGGGTTGGAAGGGAGGCTGCTCGTGGCGCCCCTCACCTGCCATCACGGCCAAACTTGTACACAACAATTTTGGGCTAAAATTAGTCCAGCAAGAAACCATTCCTATTAGTAATACCATCGGTAAGTATTTTTCGAAAAAATTTATTTTAGAGAAAAATGCATTTTTCACTGGTCCGGTTTGTAAGGAGCTGTGCTAACCCAGGTCGTACCATGTTGGATTGGTCCTTAAAAATACTCGTGAGCTTTTGGTCCTTTGGATCCCAAGTGTTTGCGTGCTTGGAGACCCGTGTCGGGGGAGAAGAGGATCCTGGTGGCTGAGGTTCCCTTTGGGCTGCGGCTCACTGGTGCCAACACTCCACTTTGGCCTTGACTTCTACTTAAACGGGAGGCTAGTCGTATCGGCCTAGTCAATCGGCTCTTGTCACGTTGAGCCCTATCCCACTGTTGACATGCGGGTTGATATATGGAGCACCATGCTATAGCATCTGCTGCTGATTAGGTGCTTTACGCCAGTATTCCCCTGCATTCAACAGTGTGATAGAAGGCGATGGCTCAGACGGTTCAATCGGGCTTACCCCCTTGAGTATATCTTTCGGGCAGTCTCCATTGTGTGTCGGCTGGAGACCCGCCGACATTTGCACTTTCCCTTGTTGGGCTCGGTGGCGGGTGGGGACCCACGGGGGATGAATATCTCTACTATTATAATATCTATCTATCTATCTATATCCCGTAGTCTTGCCGACCGTTGGGGCACCACTGATGACTGGCAACCAGCTCCCTCCAATCCTCTCTGTTCTCTGCCATTCTCAGCTTATCGCCCAGCTTCAGTCCTGTCCACTCTGAGATTTTGTCCTCCCATCTTTTCCTCTGTCTTCCTCTCCTTCGTCCTTGCACAGTGCCTTGCAGGATTGTTTTGGCAAGCCCTGCTGAACGTGACCCCACCCGGGTCTGCCCTGGGGGACTTGGGTGGGGTTAGGCATTTTTTAGTTCCCAGGGTCACCCTGGTCAGCCCCACAGGGTGGGTTTTTCTCTATATTCTGGGGCATGTGTTTCTGTCTACCCTTTGTCCATTCACCTGTATTTGCCTTTTTAAAACTCTCCCTACTGTCTGCACTGCCTGTAGCTCTTGATATTGGATGTGTGTTGCTAAATGGTCTTAGCTTTATTTAGGCCCCATGTTGTAGGTTTATTTAACGTATTTGACCGGCTGGCGACATACATTCAATTTTCTGTTTAGTTTTTTTTTCACAAGCAGTGCAGGCACGTCCTGAGAAAGCCTTGTTGCTGTCGGGACGTTAAGCAATGTACAATCAATCAATCAATCCTGCTGAACGTGTGACATGCCCATACCACTTCAGTTTGCGTTTTCTCACAATGGCTAATAAGTCTTCATAGGGCCCGATGGCTTGCCTGATTCTGCTTCCCACTTCCTCGTTTGTGATGTGATCTCTGTATGAGATGCCAAGCAGCCTTCGAAAACATCTCATTTCAGTGGCTTGTATCCTCCTTTCAAGGTCTGCTGTGAGGGTCCATGACTCGCAGGCATACAAGAACACTGAGATGACTAAGGAGCGCATCAGTCTGATCTTGGAGCAGAGTGTGATGTTTCTGTCCTTCCATATGGTCTTCAATCTTGTCAGTGCTGTTGTTGTCTGTGCAATCCTGGACAGTATTTCTGGTTTTGATCCCTCATCTGTCACAATGGCTCCTAAGTATTTGAATTTCTTAACTGTTTCCAGTTTTTGTCCTCCAACCATGATTTCCCCACCCGGGTCTGCCCTGGGGGACTTGGGTGGGGTTAGGTACTTTTTAGTTCTCAGGGTCACCCTGGTCAGCCACACAGGGTGAGTTTTTCTCTCTATTCTGGGGCATGTGTTTCTGTCTACCCGAGGTCCATTCACCTGTATTTGCCTTTTTAAAACTCTCCCTACTGTCTGCACTGCCTGTAGCTCTTGATATTGGATGTGTGTTGCTAAATGGTCTTAGCTTTATTTAGGCCCCATGTGTTAGGTTTATTTAATGTATTTGACCGGCTGGTGACATACATTCAATGTTCTGTTTAGTTTTTTTTTTCACAAGCAGTGCAGGCACGTCCTGAGAAAGCCTTGTTGCTGTCGGGACGTTAAGCAATGTACAATCAATCATTACAATCAATCCAACCATGATTTCAGTGCCAATGCCACTGGCGTTATTGGTCATCAGTTTGGTCTTCTCTGCACTGATTTCCATCCCATATGCAATGGCTGTACTATCCAGCTTTTCCACCAGCTGAGCTGGCTCCTTCTCTGTTCCTGCAAGGCCATCAATGTCCTCCGCAAAGCGCAAGTTCGTGATTGTTCTGCCTGCAATACTGACAGTTCCTTCATGATCTTTCAGAGCGTCCGTCATGATTCTTTCCAGAAAGATGTTGAAAAGAGTAGGTGAGAGCAAGCAGCCTTGTCTGACTCCAACTGTAGTCCTAAACCAGTTTCCTATTTTGCCGTTGAAGCAGACTGCGCTAATGGCCTTGTTGTAAAGGTTTGCTATGACTTTGATCAGGTTGGCATTGATGTTGTATAGCTTCATGGTGGACCAAAGGGCTGCATGCCACACCCTGTCAAACGCTTTCTTAAAATCCACAAAGACATGATAGAGGTCCTGCTGGTGCTGGAGGTATCTCTCACATAGAACTCTCAGGTTGAAGATCTGTTCAGTTGTGCTGTGCCCTGGTCTGAAGCCTGCCTGTTCCTCAGCTATGATTTCCTCTGCCTGTGGTTTCAGCCTGTTCAGTAGGATCTTTAACATGACTTTGCTTGGGTGGGATATAAGACTGATCGTTCGATAGTTCTGGCATTGATGTAAGTTGCCTTTTTTGGGGAGAGTTATTATAAGTGATTGGGTCCATGGTGTGGGCCAATCCCCTGATTGCCAGATCTTATTGCAGATTGTTAGTAAGGCGCTTATCGTGTCTTCTCCCCATTCTTGGACTAGCTCTGCAGGGATGTTGTCTGCTCCTGCTGCCTTCCCTTTTTTCAGCGACTTCACTGCAGCCTCTACTTCTTCTCGGAGGATGGGATAGTTGCCATTGTTGGTCACGGGTAGGTTGACAAGTATGCCTGGGTCCCCTGCAGCTCGGTGGTTGTACAAATCTGAGCAGTACTCTGTCCATCTCTTCAGTATGTCTTGGTCTTCCGTAAGACAGTTCCCTTCACTGTCTTGAATGATCGAGGAGCGTCCTTGTTTTACACTGGTCAGGTCTTTCACCAGCTGGTATGCTTTTTTGCTATTATTTTTGTTCAGATTTTCTTCTACGTGTTTACACTGATGTTCAATCCACTTATTCTTTGCCTTTTTCATGCATTTCTTGATATCCTGGTTAATTTCCCTGTATTGTTTATCTCCTTCTACCTCTGATTTCTTTTTCTTTAATTCTCGACGCTTGTCACATAGAACAAAGATGTCAGCTGTAACCCAAGGTTTCTTTGCTTGTCGGTGTTTGCCAAGGATCTCACTGGCTGTTTGGGTTACAACAGTGTTAAATGTTTCAACCAGTGTGTCCACGTCCGTGTCTTCTGCACCCAGAAGTAGCAGTTATAATATGGAAAAAACAAAACAAAACAAAAAAAACTTGCACAGAAGCGGCACATAGCCACCAACATTGACCATGACAGTGACTCGGACTGTGAGGAAGCGACGCCTCAGGCGTCGGCCGTATGGCCTCGCTTCCTCATTTGTCCATAGCAAGGTGAAGGAAAAACCTGTTACCAAGCTGCATCCTTTTCTGGTGGGGGAGACCCTCAGGAGCCGTGTTGGCAGGCCCGACGCCAAGCGCCTCAGGTCTGGTGACTTGCTGGTGGAGTGCCGTACCTGGGCACACTCCAGCGAGCTACTGAGGCTCTCTTCCATCGGAGACACTCCAGTGGAGGTCACACCCCACAAAACTATGAATTCATCAATAGGCGTATTCAAAGATCAAGCTTTGGCAGAACTGTCATAAGATGAACTCTTACGGAACCTTAAGTCTCAAGGGGTGACTTGCGTCAGGCGCTTCGCTTCCAAGCGAGGTGTGGGGAGATCCGTCTCCCTACCATCATCCTGACATTTGGCACCCCTACCCCTCCTACTACCATCTGGGGAGGTTACTACTCCTTGAGAGTGAAAAAGTACGTCCCTCTCCCCCTCCGGTGCTTTAAGTGCCAAAAGTATGGCCATGGGCAGAAGACATGCCGCCAGGCAGAGGCTTCATGCGCCCGTTGCACTAAGCCCGGACACTGCTGAGTCCTGCACAGCCCCCCCCCTTCCCCCCCGTGTGTGAATTGCCAGGGGGTGTATATGGCTTTGGACAAGAAATGCCCTCGTTGGATATCCGAGTGCAAGATTCAGCAGGTGCGTGTGGAGAAGGGGCTGTCCTTTCTGGAGACCAAATTACTGGTTGAAGGCCCTGGTGCAGCTGCAGCTGTCCCAACAACGAACACCTCTGTGTATACTTTCAGTGCAGCGGTGGCAGGCAAGCGCCCCACCAAAGACTTCTCATGTCAAACACCATCTTCTTGGTTGGGGGTGGAGCCTCGGCTCCTCTCGCCCCTGGAGAGTAACCCTCCTCTGGTGGTGACGAGGAGCCAGGGAACACAGAAGGCGGACACTGCCGGCCCGGTAGTGCTGCCTTCTGTTGCCCCTATGCCTCAGCCCCCACCCAAACCTGCTAGTTTGTCAACGCTAAAGGCTTCTGGCTCTGATCAGCCTTCTAAGGCCGCTAACTCTAGCGGCAGGAACGCTGCCCAGGACCAGAAGCCTAAGAAATCTATGAGACCGCTGTGCGCACGGGCCCAGAAGGGGAACACTGATGTCCCCCTTCAAAAAAACAAATATGCTGCACTGGAGGTGCGGATGGAGGGAGTGGAAGTTGTCATTGCTGATTCTGCGGCAGCTCCACCCCCTTTCATCTCCAAAGAACCAGAGGAGGCCCGGGAGCCGGACCCCCTCTGTTTCTTCAACTCCTTCCAAGGCAAAGGAAAAAGGGTGGGGGGAAACTCCTTACCCCCAGATAAGACCCAATCATGTACTCTCTGCTTCAGTGTAATTGGCGTGGTTTTCAAGCTAACTTTGAGGAATTATGTCTTTTAGTCAAGTTCTCTAACCCCTCAGTAATATCTCTTCAGGAGACTTACTGAAGATTTCTGACCCTGTGTCCTTTAATGGTTTTAACGTTATACATAAAGGCTCTGATTCGGAGAGGCGCTCGGGTGGAGTGGCTCTTCTCATTAGTAGCCAAATTTTATGTAGCCCCTTTAGTGTCGACACCTGTCTTCAGGCTGTCGCAGCTCGGGTTACCTTGAAGAAGACCATAACCATATGCAGTATTTACCTGCCACCATCCCTGCGGGTCTGTAGTAATGATTCCCCCACCCGGGTCTGCCCTGGGGAACTTGGGTGGGGTTAACTACTTTTTAGTTCCCAGGGTCACCCTGATTAGCCCCACAGGGTGGGTTTCCTTTCTATTCTGGGGCATGTGTTTCTGTCTACCCTCGGTCCATTCACCTGTATTCGCCTGTTTTAAACTCTCCCTACTGTCTGCGCTGCCTGTAGTTCTTGATATTGGATGTGTGTTGCTAAATGGTCTTAGCTTTATTTAGGCCCCATGACGTAGGTTTATTTAACGTATTTGATCGGCTGGCGACATACATTCTGTTTAGTTTTTTTTCACAAGCAGTGCAGGCACATCCTGAGAAAGTCCTGTTGCTGTCGGGACGTTAAGCAATGTACAATCAATCAATCAACCATGTAGTAATGATATTTTTAACTTAGTAGATCAACTGCTTACTTACTTACTTACTTGCGCCTGTCACCCCTCCCCGGGTATAGGCCGTCAATGAGAGACCTCCAGCGACTCCTGTCCTGTGCTTCTTCTTCGATTTTACTCCAGGTTGTTCCCAGTCTCTTGATGTCTGCTTGGAGGTCTCGACGCCAGGTGTTTCTCGGCCTGCCTCTTTTCCTCTTTCCCTTGGGGTTCCATGACAATGCCGGCCTAGTGATACTGGAAGCTGGCTTTCTCAGACTGACCAATCCATCCCCATCTTCTTCACCCAATTTCATTCTCTGCTGTTATCTACTCTGTTTTTTCCCAGAGTCTGACGTTGCTGATCTTCTCTGGCCAGTGGATTTAGTAGATCAACTGCCCCCTCCCTTTATTCTCATGGGGGATTTTAACGGTCACGCTCACCTTTGAACACTATGATGGCAGAGGTCAGATGTTAGAAGATGTTTTTTCTCAACTTAACCTATGTGTCTTTAACGATGGCTCACCTACATACTCTAACTCAGGTTCAGAATCTAGTTCTGTTCTAGACCTCACTGTGTGTGATCCTTCTCTCATGCTGGACTTTGACTGGAAGGTTCACGACGACCTGTGTGGTAGTGACCACTTCCCAGTAGTCCTGTCATCGGTCAGCTGTGAGGAGGATTCGCCGGTGGGGCGCTGGAATCTCAAGAAAGCTAACTGGCCTCTGTTCGCCTCCCTCTGTCAGTCTTGTCTTACAGAGGAGGTGGTCATCCCTAGAACTTCCACATCACTCCCTCGGAAGCCGAGAGTACCATGGTTCAATAAAGAGTGCCGCAAGGCCCAGAAAATGTGCAAATCTGCTCAGCGATGTGCTTTTCGTAATCTGTCGCTAGTGAATATTTTAGCATTTAAGAAGGCGGGCGAAAGCCTGTTACATTTTTTAACGTGAACACCGTGCTTCCTGGAAACGATTTGTCTCATCTTTATCTTCTAGGACTCCATCCCAAAAAGTCTGGAAGGTTGTTCGAAGAATTAGGGGCAGGGGTGGCTCGGCTTCTGGCCAGTTTGCTTGCCTCCACCATTGCCCATAATTCTTCAACAGAGCATTATTCACCTTTCTTCCAGAGAGAGAAGGAGAAGCGATAATCTTGTACTTGTGATTTTATATCGGATATCTTGGAAGACTATAATGCCCCTTTTACGTTTTCAGAATTGCAGCAAGCCATGCAGAAATGTACTGACTCTGCTGCTGGATTAGATACCATCCATTATCAGCTCCTAACACATCTGCCTGAGGATTCACTCCTTGTACTTCTCAAGGCCTTTAACCATATCTGGATAACCGGTTATTTTCCGCCATCTTGGTGCCAGGCTGTGGTTGTGCCAATCCCCAACGGGTAAGGATCCTTCCGACCCGGGCATCTACCACCAATAGCTTTGACATCATGTTTATGTAACACTATGGAACGTTTGGTCAACGCCCGACTGGTGTGGCATCTTGAGTCACGGGGTCTCATCACAGACCTCCAGTGCGGTTTCCGGTGCTTCGTAGTACAACTGACCATCTAGTCTGCTTTGAGTCTTTTATCCGAGATGCTTTTGTCAACAAGCAGCATGTCTATGCAATTTTCTTTGATCTTGAAAAGGCATATGACACTACCTGGAAGTATGGTATAATGTCTGATTTGTTGGACATGGGTTTTGAACGGTACCTACCCGTTTTTATTCATAATTTTTTGTCTAACCGGTCGTTCCATGTCCGTGTGGGCTCCACCCTCTCCGACTCCTTTGAACAGGAGATGGGTGTCCCACAGGGCAGCATTCTATCTCCTGTTTTATTTAGCATTAAAATAAATAACATTGTAAAGGCCGTCAAGGATGATCCTGAATGCTCTTTGTTTGTGGACGACTTTGCTTTGTGTGCACGAGGTCGAGGACTTGCGTCCCTTGAGAGGCGCTTGCAGCTGTGCGTTGATCGCGTCCAGGGGTGGGTGTCTCTCACCGGATTTAGGTTCTCGCTCTCCAAGACAGTCTCTGTGCATTTTACTAACCAGACGAAATTTTTTCAAGAACCTAGCCTGAACATTGCTGGAGTGTCAATTAAGGTGGCGGAAGAGGCAAAGTTTTGGGGGGTCATCTTGACAAACGATTGACCTTCTGCAACCATGTTAACTACCTTAGAACCTCTTGTCGAAAGGCCCTCGACATTCTTCGTGTCGTTGGTCGTACTGACTGGGGTGCAGACCACATTTTCTTACTTCAACTGTACCGGGCCCTTGTTCGGTCCAAACTGGATTACGGCTCTGTGGTATATGGTTCGGCTTCCAAGTCTGTTCTACAGCGTCTGAACACAATTCACCATCAAGGTCTGCGCATATGTCTGGGATCATTCAGGACATCTCCAGTTCCTAGTCTGTATGCCGAGGCAGGGGAGCCTTCTCTCAGGCTCCGCCGCATCCGCCTCATACTCAGCTACATTCTGAAGCTGAAGGCCAATCCAGACAATCCTGCCTATGATTGTGATTTTAACCCGTCGTTTGCAGAGATTTACGATGCTCATCCTTTAGCTGTCCGTCCACTTTCCTTCCGTGTTCGAACTCATGTGCAGGTGGCTGGAGTGGACCTGGACAAAGTTTCGGAATCTCTGCAACACATCACTCCACCCTGGCTACTACCAGTTCCTGACATCTTGCTGGACTTGACCGCCCACAAGAAGGATTGTACTCTACCAGCCATATACCAACAGAGCCTCAATGATCTCCTTTCAAATTTTTCCTGGCTATTGTCATCTTTATACGGATGGGTCCAAGTCTGACGATGGGAGAGTGGCTGTGGCTGCAGTGTCCTCTCGCCATCCTAGACGCCCATTTAAGCTCCGCTTCCCTGACCATTCCTCTGTTTTTAGTGCAGAACTGCAGGCAATTCTGCTAGCACTCAAGCATGCCTATCAGTCTCGGGAAAGGAACTTCCTGATTCTGTCTGACTCTCTTTCTGCCCTGCAGGCCCTTCAGGGCGCGGGAACAGACCATCCACTGCTGGTGCAGATTAGAGAGCTCTACGCGGACTTGATGAAGGAATATTATGACATCATTTTTATTTGGGTCCCAGGCCATGTGGGCATCGAAGGCAACAGAATCGCAGATTCTGCTGCCAACAGTGCCCGCAGTGACCCTGTCCCTGACACACAGACTGTCTATAGTGATTTTAAACCTGTTATTAGTGCGTACATAGCCCGCGAGTGGCAGTCCGAGTGGGACAAAGAGGAAGGGAACAAGCTTCATGAAGCTCTTCCTAAGTTGTCTGACAGTCTACCTTTCCGCTGCGGCAGCCGCCGTGAGGAGACTGTCCTTGCTCGGCTCCACATCGGGCACACATATGTTACGCACTCTTACTTACTTAAACAGGATGAGCGTCCATGGTGTTTTGCCTGTGATGAGCAGTTTTCTGTTCGACACTTTTTGCTGTATTGTGCTGACCTAATTGACACCAGATATAAACACTTCACAGCAGACTCCTTGAAGGTTTTGTTCCGGGATGTTCCCCCGGACAAAATCTTCAATTTTTTGAGAGAATGCAATATTTTTAACAAGATCTGAGCATTCATAGACTATGTGAATTTTTTTATTTGCCCTTTTTGAGAGTCTGTAGACGTTTCTTTTCCAGACATGTGCGACATTTTAGCCTGAGATTTTTAATCTATATTTACATCTTGTCTTAAGACCTTACTTTTAGTCTGGCTGACCAGATTTTTACCCATCCCGCCGTGAGATGGCCTTAGTCGCCTGCTCGGCGTTAAACCCAAATAACTAACCTGATTCTATCTGACTCTTTCTGCCCTGCAGGCCCTCCAGGGTTTGGGCACAGACCACCCACTGGTGGTGCAGATTAGAGAGCTCTACGCAGACTTGATGAAGGAATATTATGACATCATTTTTGTTTGGGTCCTGGGCCATGTGGGCATCGAAGGCAACAGAATCGCAGATTCTGCTGCCAACAGTGCCCGCTGTGACCCTGTCCCTGACACACAGACTGTTTATAGTGATTTTAAACCTGTGATTAGTGCATACATAGCCCGCGAGTGGCAGTCCGAGTGGGACAAAGAGGAAGGGAACAAGCTTCATGAAGCTCTTCCTAAGTTGTCTGACAGTCTACCTTTCAGCTGCGGCAGCCGCCGTGAGGAGACTGTCCTTGCTCGGCTCCACATCGGGCACACATATGTTACGCACTCTTACTTTCTTAAACAGGATGAGTCTTCATGGTGTTTTGCCTGTGATGATCAGTTTTCTGTTCGACACTTTTTGCTGTATTGTGCTGATCTAATTGACATGAGATATAAACACTTCACAGCAGACTCCTTGAAGGTTTTGTTCCTGGATGTTCCCCCGGACAAAATCTTCAATTTCTTGAGAGAATGTAATATTTTTAACAAGATATGAGCATTCATAGACAATGTGCATTTTTTTATTTGCCCTTTTTGAGAGTCTGTAGACATTTCTTTTAAAGACGTGCGACATTTTACCCTGACATTTTTAAGCTATATTTACATCTTGTCTTAAGACCTTGCTTTTAGTCTGGCTGACCAGATTTTTACCCATCCCGCCGTGACATGGCCTTAGTCGCCTGCTCGGCGTTTAACCCAAATAACTAACTAACAGGTTCAGGATCTAGTTCTGTTCTAGACCTCACTGTGTGTGATCCTTCTCTCATGTTGGACTTTGACTGGAAGGTTCATGACGACCTGTCTGGTAGTGACCACTTCCCAGTAGTCCTGTCATTGGTCAGCTGTGAGGAGGATTCGCCGTTGGGGCGCTGGAATCTCAAAAAAGCTAACTGGCCTCTGTTCGCCTCCCTCTGTCAGTCTTGTCTTACAGAGGAGCTGGTCATGTCAGCTGAAGAACATGTTTCTTGTTTTACTTCTATTTTGTTGGACGTAGCAGGTGAAACCATCCCTAGAACTTCCACATCACTCCCTCGGAAGCCGAGAGTACCATGGTTCAATGAAGAGTGACACAAGGCCCCAAAAATGCACAAATCTGCTCAGCGACGTGCTTTTCGTAATCCGTCGCAAGCAAATATTTTAACATTTAAAAGACGGCGGGCGAAAGCCTGTTACATTTTTTAACGTGAACGCCATGCTTCCTGGAGACGCTTCGTCTCATCCTTATCTTCTAGGACTCCATCCCAAAAAGTCTGGAAGGCTGTTCGAAGAATTAGGGGCAGGGGTGGCTCGGCTTCTGTCGGCCATCTTAGAGATGGTGCCAGTTTGGTCACGGATAAGAAGGCTGTGGCCAGTTTGCTTGCCTTCACCATTGCCCATAATTCTTCAGCAGAGCATTATTCACTTTTCTTCCAGAGAGAGAAGGAGAAGCGAGAGTCTTGTACTTGTGATTTTATATCGGATAACTCGGAAGACTGTAATGCCCCTTTTACGTTTTCAGAATTGCAGCAAGCCATGCAGAAATGTACTGACTCTGCTGCTGGATTAGATATCATCCATTATCAGCTTCTAACCCATCTGCCTGAAGATTCACTCCTTGTACTTCTCAAGGCCTTTAACCATATCTGGATAACCGGTCATTTTCCGCCATCTTGGCGTCAGGCTATGGTTGTGCCTATCCCCAAGCCGGGTAAGGATCTTTCCGGCCTGGGCAACTACCGGCCAATAGCTTTGACATCATGTTTATGTAAAACTATGGAACGCTTAGTCAACGCCCGACTGGTGTGGCATTTTGAGTCATGGGGTCTTATCACAGACCTCCAGTGCGGTTTCTGGCGCTTCCGTAGTACAACTGACCATCTAGTCCGCTTTGAGTCTTTTATCCAAGATGCTTTTGTCAACAAGCAGCATGTCTATGCAATTTTCTTTGATCTTGAAAAGGCATATGACACTACGTGGAAGTATGGTATAATTTCTGATTTGTTGGACATGGGTTTTAAAGGGCACCTACCTGTTTTTATTCACAATTTTTTGTCTAACCGGTCGTTCCATGTCCGTGTGGGCTCGACCCTCTCCGACTCCTTTGAACAGGAGATGGGTGTCCCGCAGGGCAGCATTCTATCTCCTGTTTTATTTAGCATTAAAATAAATAACATTGTAAAGGCCGTCAAGGATGATTCTGAATGCTCTTTGTTTGTGGACGACTTTGCTTTGTGTGCACGAGGTCGAGGACTTGCGTCCCTTGAGAGGCGCTTGCAGCTGTGCGTTGATCACGTTCAGGGGTGGGTGTCTCTCAACGGATTCAGTTTCTCGCCCTCCAAGAGAGTCTTTGTGCATTTTACTAACTAGACGAATTTTTTTTTTCCAGAACCTAGCCTGAGCATTGCTGGAGTGCCAATTAAGGTGGCCGAAGAGGCAAAGTTTTGGGGGGGTCATCTTTGACAAAAGATTGACCTTCTGCGACCATGTTAACTACCTTAGAAAATCTTGTCAGAAGGCCCTCGACATTCTTCGTGTCGTTGGTCGTACTGACTGGGGTGCAGATCGCATTGTCTTACTTCAACTGTAACGGGCCACCCCAGCCGGGTCTGCCCTGGGGGACTTGGGTGGGGTTAACTTCTTTTTAGTTCCCAGGGTCACCCTGGTCAGCCCCACAGGGTGGGTTTTTCTCTCTATTCTGGGGCATGTGTTTCTGTATACCCTTGTTCCTTTCACCTGTATTTTCCTTTTTAAAACTCTCCCTACTGTCTGCACTGCCTGTAGCTCTTACCCCACCCGGGTCTGCCCTGGGGGACTTGGGTGGGGTTAGGTATTTTTTAGTTCCCAGGGTCACCCTGGTCAGCCCCACAGGGTGGGTTTTTCTCTCTATTCTGGGGCATGTGTTTCTGTCTACCCTTTGTCCATTCACCTGTATTTGCCTTTTTAAAACTCTCCCTACTGTCTGCACTGCCTGTAGCTCTTGATATTGGATGTGTGTTGCTAAATGGTCTTAGCTTTATTTAGGCCCCATGTTTTAGGTTTATTTAATGTATTTGACCGGCTGGCGACATACATTCAATGTTCTGTTTATTTTTTTTCACAAGCAGTGCAGGCACGTCCTGAGAAAGCCTTGTTGCTGTCGGGACGCTAAGCAATGTACAATCAACCTGTAGCTCTTGATATTGGATGTGTGTTGCTAAATGGTCTTAGCTTTATTTAGGCCCCGTGTCTTAGGCTTATTTAACGTATTGGACCGGCTGGCGACATACATTCAATGTTCTGTTTAGTTGTTTTTTTCACAAGCAGTGCAAGCACGTCCTGAGAAAGCCTTGTTGCTGTCGGGACTTTAAGCAATGTACAATCAATCAATCATGTACCGGGCCCTTGTTCGGTCCAAACTGGATTAAGGCTCTGTGGTATATGGCTCGTCTTCCAAGTCTGTTCTACAGCGTCTGAACGCAATCCACCATCAAGGTCCAGACAATCCTGCCTATGATTGTGTTTTTAACCCGTCGTTTGCAGAGATTTATGATGCTCTTCCAGGAGCTGTCCGTCCACTTTCCTTCCGTGTCCAACCTCATCTGCAGGTGGCCGGAGTGGACCTGGACAAAGTTTCGGAATCTCTGCAACACATCACTCCACCCAGGCTACTACCAGTTCCTGACATCTTGCTGGACTTGACCGCCCACAAGAAGGATTGTACTCCACCAGCCATATACCAACAGAGCCTCAATGAACTCCTTTCAATTTTTCCTGGCTATTGTCATCTTTATACGGATGGGTCCAAGTCTGACGATGGGAGAGTGGCTGCAACTGCAGTGTCCTATCGCCATCCTAGACACCCATTAAGCTCCGCCTCCATGACCATTCCTCTGTATTTAGTGCAGAACTGCAGGCAATTCTGCTGGCACTCAAGCATGCCTATCAGTCTCGGGAAAGGAACTTCCTGATTCTATCTGACTCTCTTTCTGCCCTGCAGGCCTTCCAGGGCGCGGCACAGACAACCCACTGCTGGTGCAGATTAGAGAGCTCTACGCAGACTTGATGAAGAAATATTATGACATCATTTTTATTTGGGTCCCGGGCCATGTGGGCATCGAAGGCAACAGAATTGCAGATTCTGCTGCCAACAGTGCCCGCAGTGACCCTGTCCCTGACACACAGACTGTTTATAGTGATTTTAAACCTGTGATTAGTGCGTAAATAGCCCGCGAGCGGCAGTCCGAGTGGGACAAAGAGGAAGGGAACAAGCTGCATGAAGCTCTTCCTACGGTGTACGAAGTCTACCTTTCCGCTGCGGCAGCTGCCTTACTCGGCTCCACATCAGGCACACGTATGTTACGCACTCTTACTTAAACAGGATGAGTGTCCATGGTATTTTGCCTGTGATGAGCAGTTTTCTGTTCGACACTTTTTGCTGTATTGTGCTGATCTAATTGACACGAGATATAAACACTTCACAGCAGACTCCTTGAAGGTTTTGTTCCGGGATGTTCCCCCGGACAAGATCTTCAATTTTTGAGAGAATGCAATATTTTTAACCCTTTGAACCCGGCAAAGCGCTGTAGTGGTTGGCGGCCTCGTATACCGTTGAACCCGACAAACCGCTACAGCGGTGTCAGGTGTTTCATATCGCGCGCCCGGTGACGCGCGAGCCTCGCTGCGCGTGTGGTGACCTCGCCCTTCGCACTGACACATCCTGTTTACACTCAGTACATGGCCTGACAGTAGTACGCACGTTCGTCTGTGGTATGCGGTCAGCTTTGCGGCGCTAGCGTGGGAATTACAGTCGGAATGGCGAGTGGATGTCTAGATATTCGAAGTGATACAATTTTGTGTTTGGAGACATGGTTTCAATAGCAGTTAGTTTTGATGTATTGGGACATGTGTACCTACCTACCGCATGGCAGCATAACCACGTGTTGGCAGTGTCAGCTGGAGCGATTGCCGTTTGAGGCACTGACAACGGCAATGACTTACAGCTTGATTCTAATGCTGAATTCGGAGGTTCTAATTGATATTCCGGTTTATTTATGCCACACCTTGGTGCACCTGTAGTTAACTCTGTGGACACCAACGACACACATTGGTCACATGTGTAGTACGTGTATAGTCTTTACAACACTGGTACTTCCATCCGATCATGTACGAGACACAACACGGACACACTGATCATCATTCGATGCCGCTTATTACATGTTGTCTAGACCGTGGATATACCTTATCAGTGGCAGGTGTAAACATTGATATCCGGTGACAAGGTAGGGGTCTTACGTTGTATCGGCATGCTGGAAATGCATGGACACTTATGTGTCACACTAACAGACACCCTATTTAGTGATGCATGTTAACTACCAGCGACCTGTCATGCATGAAATTCTTTTTTTTCAAGTTTATTGTCACATGTCACTATTTTTGTCACCGCCTACCCGGCACCAGCCTCCACGTGGCGTAGGTGGGTAGTCCGCTCAGTCCCTGACTGAGTGGGCTAGCAGACGGGTGCCATCTTTGTCCAGGATTAGGACTTGATATCAGCAGATATGTTGTTCAGCCTTTTCACTGGTCCGGTTTTTAAGGAGCTGTGCTAACCCAGGTTGTACCATGTTGGATTGGTCCTTAAAAATACTCGTGACTTTTTGGTCCTTTGGATCCCAAGTGTTTGCCGTGCTTGGAGACCCGTGTCGGGGGAGAAGAGGATCCTGGTGGCTGAGGTTCCCTTTGGGCTGCGGCTCACTGGTGCCAACACTCAACTTCGGCCTTGACTTCTACCTAAACGGGAGGCTAGTCGTACCGGCCTAGTCAATCGGCTCTTGTCACGTTGAGCCCTATCCCACTGTTGACATGCGGGTTGATATACGGAGCACCATGCTATAGCTTCTGCTGCTGATTAGGTGCTTTACGCCAGTATTCCCCTGCATTCAACAGTGTGATAGAAGGCGGTGGCTCAAACGGTTCAATCGGGCTTACCCCCTTGAGTATATCTTTCGGGCAGTCTCCATTGTGCGTCGGCTGGAGACCCGCCGACATTTGCACTTTCCCTTGTTGGGCTCGGTGGCGGGCGGGGACCCCCGGGGGATGAATATCTCTACTATTATAATATGGATACAACAAAAAATCCCAAACTTGCACAAAAGTGGCACATAGCCACCAACATTGAACATGACAGTGACTCGGACAGTGAGGAAGCGACGCCTCAGGCGTCGGCCGTATGGCCTCGCTTCCTCATTGTCCATAGCAAGGTGAAGGAGAAACCTGTTACTAAGCTGCATCCTTTTCTGGTGGGGGAGACCCTCAGAAGCCGTGTTGGCAGGCCTGACGCCCAGCGCCTCAGGTCTGGTGACTTGCTGGTGGAGTGCCGTACCCGGGCACACTCCAGCGGGCTACTGAGGCTCTCTTCCATCGGAGACACTCCGGTGGAGGTCACACCCCACAAGACTATGAATTCGTCAAGAGGCGTAATCAAAGATCAAGCTTTGGCAGAACTGTCGGAAGATGAACTTGTACGGAACCTTAAGTCTCAGGGGGTGACTTACGTCAGGCGCTTCGCTTCCAAGCGAGGTGGTGGGGAGATCCATCTCCCTACCATCATCCTGACGTTTGGCACCCCCACCCCTCCTACTACCATCTGGGGAGGTTACTACTCCCTGAGAGTGAAAAAGTACGTCCCTCTCCCCCTCCGGTGCTTTAAGTGCCAAAAGTATGGCCATGGGCAGAAGACATGCCGTCAGGCAGAGGCTTCATGCGCCCGTTGCACCAAGCCCGGACACTCTGCTGAGTCCTGCACAGCCACCCCCTTGTGTGTGAATTGCCAGGGGGCGCATATGGCTTCGGATAAGAAATGCCCTCGTTGGATATCCGAGTGCAAGATTCAGCAGGTGCGTGTGGAGAAGGGACAGTCCTTTCTAGATGCCAAAAAACTGGTTGAAGGCTCTGGTGCAGCTGCGGCTGCCCCAACCTCTAACACCTCAGTATATACTTTCAGTGCAGCGGTGGCAGGCAAGCGTCCCACCAAAGATTTTTCATGTCAGACCCCAACTTCTTGGTTGGGGGCGGAGCCTCGGGTCATCTCGCCCCTGGAGAGTAACCCTCCTCCGGTGGTGACGAAGAGCCAGGGAACGCAGAAGGCAGACACTGCCGTTCCGGTTGTGCCGCCTTCTGTTGTCCCTAAGCCTCAGCCCCCACCCAAACCTGTTAGTCAGTCAACTCCAAAGGCTTTTGGCTTTGGTCAGCCTTTTAAGGCCGCTAACTCTAGCGGCAGGAACGCTGCCCAGGACCAGGGGTCTAAGAAATCTATGGGACCGCTGTGCGCACGGGCCCAGTAGGGGAACACTGATGTCCCCCTTCAAAACAAATATGCTGCACTGGAGGAGCGGATGGAGGGAGTGGAAGTTGTCGTTGCTGATTTTGCGGCAGCTCCACCCCCTTCAACCCCACCCGGGTTTGCCCTGGGGGACTCGGGTGGGGTTAGGTATTTTTTAGTTCCCAGGGTCACCCTGGTCAGCCCCACTGGGTGGGTTTATCTCTCTATTCTGGGGCATGTGTTTCTGTCTACCTTTTGTCCATTCACCTGTATTTGCCTTTTTAAAACTCTCCCTACTGTCTGCACTGCCTGTAGCTCTTGATATTGGATGTGTGTTGCTAAATGGTCTTAGCTTTATTTAGGCCCCATGTGTTAGGTTTATTTAATGTATTTGACCGGCTGGCGATATACATTCAATGTTCTGTTTAGTTTTTTCTTCACAAGCAGTGCAGGCACGTCCTGAGAAAGCCTTGTTGCTGTCGGGACGTTAAGCAATGTACAATCAATCAATCAATCAATCCACCCCCTTCATCTCCGAGGAACCAGAGGAGGCCCGGGAGCCGGCCCCCCTCTGTTTCTTCAACTCCTTCCAAGGTAAAGGAAAAAGGGGGGAAAAACTCTTCACCCCCAGATAAGACATAATCATGTACTCTATGCTACAGTGGAATTGTCATGGTTTTCAAGCTAACTTTGAGGAATTACGTCTTTTAGTCAAGTTCTATAACCCCTCAGTAATATCTCTTCAGGAGACTTACCTGAAGACTTCTGACCATGTATCCTTTAATGGTTTTAACGTTATACACAAAGGCTCTGATTCGGAGAGGCGCTCGGGTGGAGCGGCTCTTCTCATTAGTAGCCAAATTTTAAGTAGCCCCGTTAGCATCGACACCTGTCTTCAGGCTGTCGCAGCTCGGGTTACCTTGAAGAAGACCATAACCGTATGCAGTATTTACCTGCCACCATCACTGCGGGTCAGTAGCAATGATATTTTTAACTTAGTAGATCAACTGCCCCCTCCCTTTATTCTCATGGGGGATTTTAACGGTCACGCTCACCTTTGGGGCAGTGACCACTATGATGGCAGAGGTCAGATGTTAGAAGATGTTTTTTCTCAACTTAACCTATGTGTCTTTAACGATGGCTCACCTACATACTCTAACCCAGGTTCAGGATCTAGTTCTGTTCTAGACCTCACTGTGTGTGATCCTTCTCTCATGCTGGACTTTGACTGGAAGGTTCACGACGACCTGTGTGGTAGTGACCACTTCCCAGTAGTTCTGTCATCGGTCAGCTGTGAGGAGGATTCGCCGGTGGGGCGCTGGAATCTCAAGAAAGCTAACTGGCCTCTGTTCGCCTCCCTCTGTCAGTCTCGTCTTACAGAGGAGGTGGTCATGTCAGCTGAAGAACCTGTTTCTTGTTTTACTTTGATTTTGTTGGACGTAGCAGGTGAAACCATCCCTAGAACTTCTACATCAGTCCCTCGGAAGCCGAGAGTACCATGGTTCAATGAAGAGTGCCGCAAGGCCCCAAAAATACGCAAATCTGCTCAGCGACGTGCTTTTCGTAATCCGTCGCAAGCAAATATTTTAACATTTAAAAGACAGCGGGCGAAAGCCCGTTACATTTTTAAACGCGAACGCCGCACTTCCTGGAGACGCTTCGTCTCATCTTTATCTTCTAGGACTCCGTCCCAAACAGTCTGGAAGGCTGTTCGAAGAATTAGGGGCAGGGGTGGCTCGGCTTCTGTCGGCCATCTTAGAGATGGTGCCAGTTTGGTCACAGATAAAAAGGCTGTGGCCAATTTGCTTGCCTCCACCATTGCCCATAATTCTTCAACAGAGCATTATTCACCTTTCTTCCAGAGAGAGAAGGAGAAGCGAGAATCTTGTGCTTGTGATTTTATATCGGATAACTCGGAAGACTATAATGCCCCCTTTACATTTTCAGAATTGCAGCAAGCCATGCAGAAATGTACTGACTCTGTTGCTGGATTAGATACCATCCATTATCAGCTCCTAACTCATCTGCCTGAGGATTCACTCCTTGTCCTTCTCAAGGCCTTTAACCATATCTGGATAACTGGTCGTTTTCCGGCATCTTGGCGCCAGGCTGTGGTTGTGCCAATCCCCAAGCCGGGTAAGGATCCTTCCGACCCGGGCAACTACCGGCCAATAGCTTTGACATCATGTTTATGTAAGACTATGGAACGCTTGGTCAACGCCCAATTGGTGTGGCATCTTGAGTCACGTGGTCTCATCACAGACCTCCAGTGCAGTTTCCGGCGCTTCCGTAGTACAACTGACCATCTAGTTCGCTTTGAGTCTTTTATTCGAGATGCTTTTGTCAACAAGCAGCATGTCTATGCAATTTTCTTTGATCTTGAAAAGGCATATGACACTACCTGGAAGTATGGTGTAATGTCTGATTTGTCGGACATGGGTTTTAAAGGGCACCTGCCTGTTTTTATTCACAATTTTTTGTCTAACAGGTCGTTACATGTCTGTGTGAGCTCCACCCTCTCCGACTCCTTTGAACAGGAGATGGGTGTCCCGCAGGGCAGCATTCTATCTCCTGTTTTATTTAGCATTAAAATAAATAACATTGTAAAGGCCGTCAAGGATGATTCTGAATGCTCTTTGTTTGTGGACGACTTTGCTTTGTGTGCACGAGGTCGAGGACTTGCGTCCCTTGAGAGGCGCTTGCAGCTGTGCGTTGATCGCATCCAGCGGTGGGTGTCTCTCAACGGATTCAGGTTCTCGCCCTCCAAGACAATCTGTGTGCATTTTACTAACCAGACGAAATTTTTTCCAAAACCTACCCTGAGCATTGCTGGAGTGCCAATTCAGGTGGCCGAAGAGGCAAAGTTTCTGGGGGTCATCTTTGACAAAAGATTGACCTTCTGCAACCATGCTACCTACCTTAGAACCTCTTGTCAGAAGGCCCTCGACATTCTTCGTGTCGTTGGTCGTACTGACTGGGGTGCAGACCGCATTGTCTTACTTCGACTGTACCGGGCCCTTGTTCGGTCCAACCTGGATTACGGCTCTGTGGTATATGGCTCGGCTTCAAAGTCTGTTCTACAGCGTCTGAACACAATTCACCATCAAGGTCTGCGCGTATGTCTGGGAGCCTTCAGGACATCTCCAGTTCCTAGTCTGTATGCAGAGGCAGGGGAGCCTTCTCTCGGGCTCCGCCGCATCCACCTCATGCTCAGCTACGTTCTGAAGCTGAAGGCCCATCCAGACAATCCTGCCTATGATTGTGTTTTTAACCCGTCGTTTGCAGAGATTTACGATGCCCCTCCGGGAGCTGTCCGTCCACTTTCCTTCCGTGTCCGACCTCATCTGCATGCGGCCGGAGTGGACCTGGACAAAGTTTCGGAATCTCTGCAACACGTCACTCCACCCTGGCTACTACCAGTTCCTGACATCTTGCTGGACTTGACTGCCCACAAGAAGGATTGTACTCCACCAGCCATATACCAACAGAGCCTCAATGAACTCCTTTCAATTTTTCCTGGCTATTGTCGTCTTTATACGGATGGGTCCAAGTCTGAGGATGGGAGGGTGGCTGCGGCTGCAGTTTCCTCTCGCCATCCTAAACGCCCATTTAAGCTCCATCTCCCCGACCATTCCTCTGTATTTAGTGCAGAACTGCAGGCAATTCTGCTGGCACTCAAGCATGCCTATCAGTCTCGGGAAAGGAACTTCCTGATTCTGTCTGACTCTCTTTCTGCCCTGCAGGCCCTTCAGGGCGCGGGAACAGACCATCCACTGCTGGTGCAGATTAGAGAGCTTTACGCAGACTTGATGAAGGAATATTATGACATCATTTTTATTTGGGTCCCAGGCCATGTGGGCATCGAAGGCAACAGAATCGCAGATTCTGCTGCCAACAGTGCCCGCAGTGACCCTGTCCCTGACACACAGACTGTCTATAGTGATTTTAAACCTGTGATTAGTGCGTACGTGGCCCGCGAGTGGCAGTCCGAGTGGGACAAAGAGGAAGGGAACAAGCTTCATGAAGCTCTTCCTAAGTTGTCTGACAGTCTACCTTTCCGCTGCGGCAGCCGCCGTGAGGAGACTGTCCTTGCTCGGCTCCACATCGGGCACACGTATGTTACGCACTCTTACTTACTTAAACAGGATGAGCGTCCATGGTGTTTTGCCTGTGATGAGCAGTTTTCTGTTCGACACTTTTTGCTGTATTGTGCTGACCTAATTGACACCAGATATAAACACTTTACAGCAGACTCCTTGAAGGTTTTGTTCCGGGATGTTGCCCCGGACAAAATCTTCAATTTCTTGAGAGAATGCAATATTTTTAACAAGATTTGAGCATTCATAGACTATGTGAATCTTTTTTATTTGCCCTTTTTGAGAGTCTGTAGACATTTCTTTTAAAGACATGTGCGACATTTTAGCCTGAGATTTTTAATCTATATTTACATCTTGTCTTAAGACCTTGCTTTTAGTCTGGCTGACCAGATTTTTACCCATCCCGCCGTGAGATGGCCTTAGTCGCCTGCTCGGCGTTAAACCCAAATAACTAACTAACTAACTAACTATTTTTGTCACCAGGCATTACGACACACGTGACACAGTGTGGTCAAATGCATAAAACGGTAGTCCATCCAATGGCAAATCTGTACATATATACCTTTATTGGGATATCTGTTGTAAAGTATTATTTACAAATATTTTACAGTGCACAAGCATTTTCAACAGAAATTTCTCAAATAAAGTCAGGGCTGAAGGGTATATAGACCTCTTTTTTACTCAGGGTTCAAAGGGTTAACAAGATCTGAGCATTCATAGACTATGTGAATTTTTTTTTTCCCCCCCTTTTTTTTTGGCCCTTTTTGAGAGTCTGTAGACGTTTCTTTTAAAGACGTGCGACATTTTAGCCTGACATTTTAAAGCTATATTTACATCTTGTCTTAAGACCTTGCTTTTAGTCTGGCTGACCAGATTTTTACCCATCCCGCCGTGAGATGGCCTTAGTCGCCTGCTCGGCGTTAAACCCAAATAACCTAACCTAATCATTCCTGTCAGTCCAAAGACTGCAATAGTTAATGACTCGTGAGCATGACATACTAAGTAGAAAATGCATTTAAAATATAACACATTACTATTTTTACTGTTATGTAAATCATCATCGTCATTAATATCGTCAACATACTCGGAACTCACACACGAGCAAAACAAAAACATCTAATGTCGTAGAAAATCTCATGCAGTCATGCGATGGGAGGAGAAAAAAAAAAGGGGAGGGGGGAGGGCATAGATTTTCTAAGTTAAACTAGTCACGAATCTCTCTCTCTCTCTCTCTCTCTCAACCCCACCCGGGTCTGCCCTGGGGGACTTGAGTGGGGTTAACTACTTTTTAGTTCCCAGGGTCACCCTGGTCAATCAATCTCTCTCCCTCCCTCCCTCCCTCCCTTCCTCCCTCACCCCACCCGGGTCTGCCCTGGGGGACTTGGGCGGGGTTAACTACTTTTTAGTTCCCAGGGTCACCCTAGTCAGCCCCACAGGGTGGTTTTTTCCCTATATTCTGGGGCATGTGTTTCTGTCTACCCTTGGTCCATTCACCTGTATTTGTCTTTTTAAAACTTTCCCAACTGTCTGCACTGCCTGTAGCTCTTGATATATTGGATGTTTGTTGCTAAATGGTCTTAGCTTTTTTTTTTAGGCCCCATGGCGTAGGTTTATTTAACGTATTGGATCGGCTGGCAACATACATTCAATATTCTGTTTCTTTTTTTTCACAAGCAGTGCAGGCACGTCCTGAGAAAGCCTTGTTGCTGTCGGGACGTTAAGCAATGTACAATCAATCAATCCCTCCCTCCCTCTCTCACACTCACACACACACTTATCATAAAATACTAACTTCTAGGTTGCAGTAAACAGCACGTGCACAAGTTCATAATACGCCACTGCTGATGACAGAAGAAAATCATGTATTACTAGCATGATCATGCAATGTTAGTAAGGTATCTATATTATATTAATATACTGATACGTCATCAATAGCAGTAACATCATACTTAGAACTTGCACACATGCATTTCCAAGAAAACTAGAGTTGCCACATTCCTTCTGCATCTGAAGATAAGTAGCGGCTAATGTCTCTGTTTGTTTGTCTATTTTGACAAAGGGTATTTACCCGAAATATTAATAAATTGTGTTGTACCGTTTTTTCTAAGCGTGTTTCTTTCTCCATTGGGTACTTCTTTGCAAGAAAACTGGAGTCTTAGAAAAATATATATATATATATATATATATATATATATATATATATATATATATATATATATATATATATATATATATATATATATATATATATATATATATATTATTTTTCATTACATTCTGAGAATGCTCTTGCTACGCTAATGCCATGGAATTCCAGGCTTGAGCTATTCTGATTGCATTTTTTGGCTTTGGGCACACACACACACACACACACATGGAGACAAAATCCTCAGAGTGGGTTACCTACCATTTTATGTGAAAATGGGTTCCCATATTTCTATTTATTCAAGGGCTCTGGAGTTGATGCGAATGTTTAGAACTCACCTTATAACTAAGCTCTACAACTTAAAATAAAATAGACATTTTCTAGAAACAGAGCCACTGGATGGAGAAAAAATGGGTTTCTACCAATAAAGTGGGTGCCTCTCAAACAAAAACTGTCATTACAGTGAAAATGGGTGTCCTCTTCAATCATTCATTTTAGCATGGACTATTTTAATAAACCTCGCGCTGGGACCATATGGCGTTGAAGCACGTCCCCTGGGTGGTGGATAGGGGGTCTCTCGCGAGAGGGGTGCACCGAATGAAATAAGGTGCCGTGAACCAACATGGTCTAAGGGAAGGTGACCCCAACAGAAAACCCCTGGTCCTCCTAGTAAGGGGGTTGGGCGTGGGGGTAGCTTCCCCACCCTGCAAATAAGGAAATAGCTACAAAAACGCTGACGAAAAGACAAACAGCAATTCCTTTCCTGTAGGAGGAAGGTTCTTCTACCAGAAGATTTATGATGTCCTGTGGTGAAAGCCGGAAGTCTTCGGAAGCCACAGGACCAAGCCGCCTCTCTCTATCCAGGGACACAACCATGGGCACATGGAATGTCAAGACCATGTACCAGAGCGGCAAGGCCGCCCAGATAGCAGCGGAAATGCAAAAGTACAACCTTTCCCTGCTAGGTATCAGTGAAGCCAGATGGACGCAGTCTGGCCAGAAAAGGCTGTTAAGTGGGGAGATGATTCTGTATTCAGGTCATGAAGAGGAGAATGCCCCCCATACAGAAGGAATAGCATTCATGCTTTCACCAGTGGCACAGATAGCGCTGATGGGCTGGGAACCTCTTGGGCCAAGAATTATCACAGCAACCTTTAGAACCAAGAAAAAGATCAAGCTGAACGTCATCCAGTGTTATGTCCCCACTAATGACGTTGACGAGGAAGAGAAACAAGAGTTCTACGACCGACTCCAGAGTGCTGTGGACAAATGTGCGGAGCGAGACATCACCATCGTCATGGGCGATTTTAATGCCAAAATAGGGGAGGACAACACCGGATACGAAGAGGTGATGGGGAGACAGGGACTAGGGGAGATGAGTGAGAACGGGGAGAGGTTTGTAGACTTTTGTGCTCTAAACAGACTTGTCATTGGAGGCAGCATCTTCCCACACAGAAACCCCACCCGGGTCTGCCCTGGGGGACTTGGGTGGGGTTAGGTATTTTTTAGTTCCCAGGGTCACCCTGGTCAGCCCCACAGGGTGGGTTTATCTCTCTATTCTGGGGCATGTGTTTCTGTCTACCCTTTGTCCATTCACCTGTATTTGCCTTTTTAAAACTCTCCCTACTGTCTGCACTGCCTGTAGCTCTTGATATTGGATGTGTGTTGCTAAATGGTCTTAGCTTTATTTAGGCCCCATGTGTTAGGTTTATTTAATGTATTTGACCGGCTGGCGACATACATTCAATGTTCTGTTTAGTTGTTTTTTTTTCCCCCCACAAGCAGTGCAGGCACGTCCTGAGAAAGCCTTGTTGCTGTCGGGACGTTAAGTAATGTACAATCAATCAATCAATTCCCACACAGAAGAATACACAAAGCAACTTGGGTCTCACCTGACCATACAACAGAGAACCAAATAGACCATATCTGCATTAGCAAGAAATTTAGAAGATCCCTTCAAGATGTTCGAGTGAGGAGGGGAGCAGATGTCGCCTCAGACCACCATCTGCTTACCTTAAGAATAAAGCTCAAGTTAAAGAAAAGCTGCACAGAGACAACAAGAAGACAGCACTATAATGTAGGCCTCCTAAGAGAGACTGGAGTGAGAGAAGAGTTCAAACTGGTGCTGTCCAACCGGTTTCAAGCGCTACAGGAGCTAGTAAATGAAGAGGAGGCGGTCACCACAGAGCAGCAGTGGAAGGCAGAGAGGCGCTGAACTCAGCCTGCAAAGACACTGTAGGGTTCAGGAAACACCATCACAAGGACTGGCTGTCGGCACAGACCTTGAAGAAGATAGAAGTGAGGAAGCAGAAGAAAGCAGTTGTCAACAACAGTCGTACAAGAGCAGCCAAAAAAAGGGCACAGGAGGAATACTCGGAAGCCAACCGCGAGGTGAAGAGGAGTATCAGGGCAGACAAGAGGGCCTATACAGACAGCCTGGCAGCAGAGGCAGAAAAGGCAGCAGGCAGCGGCAACATGAAACAGCTCTATGATATTACTAGAAGATTGTCGGGCAAGTATGGCCATACAGAAAGACCAGTAAAAGACAAAGAAGGCAAGCCTTTTGCAGACAGAGCAGACCAACTCGACAGATGGGCCAAGTATTTTGAAGAGTTACTGAACAGACCCAGCCCACCCAACCCCCCAGACATCCAGCCAGTAGAGACCGACCTACCCATCAGCTGTGACAGACCCAGCCGGGAAGAGATCAGAAGAGCAGTGGCATTTTTGAAGAACGGCAAAGCAGCAGGGCCAGATGGCATCCCAGCGGAGTCTCTGAAAGCAGACCTAGAGACAACAGTAGAGATGCTGTACCCACTGTTTGGAAAGATCTGGGAAGAGGAGGTGATGCTGGCTGACTGGAAGGAGGGGTACCTAATCAAGCTTCCCAAGAAAGGCAACCTCAGCAAGTGTTCCAACTACAGAGGAATCACCTTGCTGTCAGTACCAGGAAAGGTCTTCAACAGGATCATCCTGGAGAGAATGAAGAGCTCCGTTGACCCCCAGCTGAGAGACCAGCAAGCAGGATTCAGGAAAAACCGATCATGTACAGACCAGATCGCCACTCTCCGCATCATCGTGGAACAGTCTCTGGAGTGGAGCTCCCTGCTATACGTCAACTTTGTGGATTACGAGAAAGCATTTGACAGTGTGGACCGAGAGACTCTGGAAACTCCTACGACACTACGGTGTACCCACAAAGCTCGTCCGCCTGATCAAGAGCAGCTACGATGGCATGACATGTCGTGTGATCCACAAGGGCAGTTCACCAGGGAGCTCCAAGTCAGAACCGGTGTCAGGCAGAGGTGTTTGCTGTCTCCGTTCCTCTTCCTACTGGCCATTGACTGGGTCATGAAGAGGACCACAGAGCACAGACGAAGTGGAATACAGTGGACACTGTAGACCCAGCTTGACGACCTCGATTTTGCAGACGACTTGGCTTTACGTCCCACACTCATCAACAAATGCAGGACAAGACCATGAGGCTTGCTGACATCTCGTCCCAAGTGGGCCTCACCATCCACAAACAGAAAACAAAGACAATGAGGCTGAACGCAACCAGGGAAGAACCAGTCTTGCTTGCTGGCACCCCGTTGGAGGAGGTGGAGTCCTTCACCTACCTCGGGAGCATCATAGACAAAAAAGGCGGCACTGATGAGTACAAATCGGTAAAGCCAGAGCAGCCTTTCTCCAGTTGAAAAAAAGTGTGGAGTTCCAGAGAGCTGTCACAACACACCAAAGTCCGGATTTTCAACTCCAACGTAAAAGCAGTTCTCCTATATGGAGCAGAGACTTGGAGATTGACAAAAACCACAGTCAACAAAGTACAGATCTTCATAAACAGTTGCCTTAGAAGAATTTTGCAAATCCACTGGCCAGAGAAGATCAGCAACATCAGACTCTGGGAGAGAACAGAGCAGATAACAGCAGAGAATGAAATTGGGCGAAGAAGATGGGGATGGATTGGTCACAGTCTGAGAAAGCCAGCTTCCAGTATCACTAGGCAGGCATTGTCATGGAACCCCCAGGGAAAGAGGAAAAGAGGCAGGCCGAGAAACACCTGGTTTCGAGACCTCCAAGCAGACATCAAGAGACTGGGGACCACCTGGAGTAAAATCGAAGGAGAAGCACAGGACAGGAGTCGCTGGAGGTCTCTCATCGGTGGCCTATACCCGGGGAGGGGTGACAGGCTTAAGTAAGTAAGCATTTTAATAAAATTAGGCGTCTGTAATAAGGTAAAGTTCATGGAATATTTGATGCTTCTTTTCCACATTTATTTGATTGATGTCATTCTTTTTTTAACTTAATGTGTATTTCTTTTTTCTTTTCTTTTTTCCTGCATTAAAATTGTCAAGCACAATGACATAACACGCAGTGAACAAAATACCTCACTAAACATACCTCTGTTTGATTTTATTATGATTGTTTGGGTGGGGTTGTGGGGTGGGGGAGGGTGGGCGGGGGGGGGGGGGGGGGGGGGTCATCACTTTGGGTTTTATAGAGCTGTTGAATGCTCTCTTATGAATGAAAGATTTTCATTATCAGTGCAATTAGTAGGTCATTTCAGAGGCGCGAACCGAGTTGCACGTCGAACCACTTCCCCACTATAGGACAGCTAAGACTGAGAAGCAATCGCGGCGTTTATGGCACGGTACAAGGTTTAAAACTTAGAAACTGTTGTTTTTAGAAGCGTGTCAGGCAACAGTTTTTATTAAAACTGTTTTAAAACCTCTTTAAACTCAACTTTTGTTAATGTTAAAAGTGTTTTAATTTACAGGCTTGTCGTAACTGTTATGCATCTATTCCAACGTAATAGTGCTGGATATTTTTCCCATTGTCGCCCTCTGTCTTCGCTCATCACTCGACTTTCCACTCCTTCCCTCACACGGGCAGCATTCACACAAACAATACTTTACTATTACACCCTTTGGCAACATTAGGTTTTTTTCTCTGACCTAGCATTACATCGGAAAATGGTCCATCGAAGCCTGCACTCTTCATACTGCACTAAACGACCGACTGCAGCAGACGACACACCTAACAACACTGACTGTGTGACGTCATTTGCATTCAAATTTGTGCATACAATCTGACAGGAGTTGCAGTCGAAAAGAAAGCATAACACCAACAAACCCACTAACAAAGCAACAGCTTGAACGAAAAGGTCGGGCAGGACACAAGACAACAGCAGCCTCACCCAAAGTCTATATGTCCTCTCTCACACTGCGCACTCGTACAATCACTTCACTTCATAGCAACTGGCGCACGAATATAATTATAGGCTAAGTCGCTGGAATTTGTTAGACATGACCTCCCTCCACATCACTCTGGAAGTACAACACAACTCAACACTTTTTTAACAAAACAACCACACCCTCAAATAACAAACCTAATTTTGTAGCAACATAAACAATTTACTCCCTCAAGCAACTAAAATACACCCCCCCCCCCCCCCCCCCCCCCCCACCCTTGCTTTCGTATCTCTCCGTTTCACTTCGGCTCACCGACGCAGCTGACCCATATCAGCTATTAAGTTATTTATAGCTGAGAAGGGTGATGTCACACACACATGCCCATTTTCGGGGTTTTGCGCACACACACACACTGCTGGGACAAGTTCAAACACACTAGAGGCGTGTCTGTTAAGCACAAATGTGCATGTGTTAATGCCAAAATGAGAAATGCTGATTTTTATATTTTTTATGAATCTTTACCGCAAGACAATGCAGAAACAACCCTCAGAAAAAATGGGTGTCTGACTTGGGCACCCAGAATTTTACACACACCTATTTTCCATAAGGATGGTAAAGACGGCACCCAAGACAGTGTATCGCCCTCCTCACATCACCATTGGCGAGTCTGAACTAAAGTCAGTGCACCAGTTTACTTACCTTGGCTGCATTATCACGTCGGACGCCAAGCTGGACAATGAGCTTGACAGCAGGCTGGCAAAAGCGAACAGCGCTTTCGGGCGACTTTTCAAGCGGGTGTGGCACAATCAACAGCTGAAGACAGGCACCAAGATCAGCGTGTACAGAGCTGTGGTCCTCACCACCCTGCTGTATGGTTCCGAGTCCTTGGCCCTCTACCGCAGCCAACGACTCCTCGAACGCTTCCACCAGCGCTGCCTGCGTACCATCCTGGGCATTCACTGGAGTGACTATGTCACCAACGTCGAGGTCCTTGAACAGGCTGAAACTGTGAGCATCGAGGCTTTGCTGCTGCGGACACAGCTCCGCTGGGTGGGGCATGTCTCCAGGATGGAGGATCATCGCCTACCAAAGATCGCCCTGTTCGGCGAGCTTGCTACTGGACACCGTGACAGAGGGGCACCAAAGAAGAGATACAAAGACTGTCTCAAGAAGTCACTTAGTGCCTGCCAAATCGACCACCACCAGTGGTCTTCGCTTGCTGCGGACCGTGACACCTGGCGCTCCACCATTTACAAGGCAGCTGTCTCCTTTGAGGACTCTCACAGAGCTAGCCTTAAGGACAAGCGGCTCAGGAGAAAAAACAGAGATGCCGCAGCTCAGAACCCTGGCCATACCTTCCCCTGCAGCCACTGCGGTCGAACCTGCCTGTCTCGGATTGGCCTCCGCAGCCACGAACAAGCCTGCAGACGTTGTGGGCAACTCCTATAAAATCTTCGTTCGCGAAGTCAAGCCAAGATGGAGATGGTAAAGACAGTCACCCATTTTAGGTCTTTTGTGCACACACACACACACACACACACACACACACACACACACACACACACACACACACACACACACACACACACACACACACACTTTAAGATATAGTGTTTTAGTTTTATATGATTTACATTTAATTAATTTTAAATTTCATAGACTAATATGCGTGTGTGTTGTGTGTGTGTATGAGTGCTCTTAGTGGTGATGAGGGTGGTAAATGAGTGTGTGTGTGTGTGCATATAAATTTGTGATATTAATTGTTGGTTTTAAAGTTTCTCCCAGTGTGTGTAGGGCATAGTTTATGTGTGATAAAATATTGATTGTTTCTCATTGTTGACAGTGATGTTTGTAATGACACCAACATGCATTCCTATAGTTTATTTTTTAAGGCAAATGGCAATAAACAATATCTTATTTATCTTAAATGTATTGGAGTCAGATTCTGCTACGTCTTTACACTGATCTTCAATCAAAAGCATACCAGCTGGTGAATGACCTGACCAGTGTAAAACAAGGACGCTCCTCGATCATTCAAGATAGTGAAGGGAACTGTCTTATGGAAGCCAAGACATACTGAAGAGATGGACAGAGTACTGCTCAGATTTGTACAACCACCGAGCTACAGGGGACCCAGGCATACTTGTCAACCCACCCATGACCAACAATTTCAACTATCCCATCCTCCATGAAGAAGTAGAGGCTGCAGTGAAGTCGCTGAAAAAAGGGAAGGCAGCTTGAGCAAACAAGATCCCTGCAGAGCTAGTCCAAGAAGGGGGAGAAGACATGATAAGCGCCTTACTAACAATCTGCAATAAAATCTGGCAGTCAGGGGATTGGCCCACACCATGGACCCAATCACTTATAATAACTCTCCTCAAAAAAGACAACTTACATCAATGCCAGAATTATCGCACGATCAGTCTTATATGCCACCAAGCAAAGTCATGTTAAAGATCCTACTGAACGGGCTGAACAGGCAGGCTTCAGACCAGGGCGCAGCACAACTGAGCAGATCTTCAACCTGAGAGTTCTATGTGAGAGATACCTCCAGCACCAGCAAGACCTCTATCATGTCTTTGTTGATTTTAAGAAAGCGTTTGACAGGGTGTGGCATGCAGCCCTTTGGTCCACCATGAAGCTATACAACATCAATGCCAACCTGATCAAAGTCATAGCAAACCTTTACAACAGAGCCACTAGCGCAGTCTGCTTCAACGGGGATCAAAGGGATCAAAACCAGAAATACTGTCCAGGATTGCACAGACAACAACACCACTGACAAGATTGAAGACCATATGGAGGGACAGAAACATCACGCTCTGCTCCAAGATCAGACTGATGCGCTCCTGAGTCATCTCAGTGTTCTTGTATGCCTGTGAGTCATGGACCCTCACGGCAGACCTTGAAATGAGGATACAAGCCACTGAAATGAGATGTTTTCAAAGGCTGCTTGGCATTTCATACAGAGATCACATCACGAACGAGGAAGTGGGAAGCAGAATCAAGCAAGCCATCGGGCCCTATGAAGACCTATTAGCCATTATGAAAAAACGCAAACTGAAGTGGTATGAGCATATCACACGTTCAGCAGGGCTTTCCAAAACAATCCTGCAAGGCACTGTGCAAGGAGGACGAAGGAGAGGAAGACAAAGAAAAAGATGGGAGGACAATATCTCAGAGTGGACAGGTCTGAGGCTGGGCGATACGCTAAGAATGACAGAGAACAGAGAGGAATGGAGTAAGCTGTTTGCCAAGTCATCAATGGTGCCCCAACGGTCGGCAAGACTACGGGATATAGATAGATAGATAGATAGTATTGGAGTCAAGGTGCAAAATACTGAATGAAAACAAGGACTGAGATGAATGCTACAAGGTGTGTGATGCTGTTTTGCTATCTAAAAGTACATCACAACTTGAAAGCATAGCGTCGTCAACACTGGAGTGTTTTTCTCGAGTCAGTCGGAACAAGATGCCATCTTAGTTTTTCTGCTTAATCAGGTTCCACGTCATTATTTATAATGATGGTGCCAAGAAAACATTTACTTTGTTAGACAGTAAACAGGGTCTCGCTCACTTTTCCAAAATTGTGTATGCCCAACGCTATGCAGCCCCCAAAAGATGCGTATTATGTAACATCACTATAAAAACGTTACATGTACTGAATAATCTTGTAGTAGTAGTTAACTCTGCAGTCCAATGTAGATAACTCTTACTGTGCAGTTGTTTGTCCCATGCCCTTTCTTGTTGATGACCCATAGAAAGGGGGTGGCAAACCTTGCTATTTTGATGTCAGTGAAACTGCTTTTTGTCCAGTCAGTAATCGGTCATTTTGAATCTTTCAGCATCATTGTGTAGCCTGTGGTCAGTGGTAATTTTAATGTTAAGAAGCCGCACATTTTGGCTCTACTGTGTCACTTTGGTACCGGTCTCAGGCCACTTTACAAATTTCAAATACAAGCGATCAAAAATCTCTGTAACTTCAGTAGCTGACTGGCCCTTCGTTTGTCTTGTACTGTGTTTGTCTTAAATGGTGTAAATCCGTGTCTGTTTCGTGAGTGTGTGTGTTGGGTTTCAGGCGCGGCGCTTTGAGTCGATTTCCCCAAAATTGAGAAAAAGCGCCTATATAATAACGGTATTATTATTATTATTATTAGATGGTGACACACATTTTTTGGGGTAATTTCCTCAAATTGTTTTAAAAAAATACTTCAAAATAAAGACATAATTATCATTGTAAAATTTAATTTTTCTGCTTTTAAAGAAATTATACAAATTACAAAACAAGCATTTTACCTTACACTTTGAGTGAAAAACCCTCATAAATTGCTTTTCCAAAATGTTTTTAGTCATAGAAAATAGTCGGCACTTCATGGGGTACACATTCAGACCTCCCGCAAACCTATAAAAGTGCGAATCCAAACAAGGGAAGTAATCTTTGAAATTCGTACAAACTGGACTTTCTAAATATATGTAGGGTTACTTCCCTTATACCATAGTTGGCCTGGGAAAAAAATCGCAGAAATCGTTTTGGATATGTCGACAACAATTGGCCTGGGAAAAATCTCAGAAATCGTTGTTGATATGTCGACAACAGTTTGGCCAGCATTGCAGATATGTCGCAGACGCGTGTTCACAGAGTTAACCCATTTGACCCCATATGTGCATTTCCCAAATTTGGGAAGTATTGCTTAACAACTATATATTTGTTTTAGGAGATGGCTTGACCATGACAATGACAATGATCCTTTATTTGACAACGGTAAAAGTTTTGGTAGTAACAACCATTTTTCGAACTTGCCGTTGCTAATCTACTGATTACTGAGTTACTACGCACTAATTATTTTCTACTACTGAACAGGGGAAAAAATTGAAAAGAAAAGGGGAGACTGCCAGTGCTAATATTTTAGGAAGGTTACAAAGTAAAGTAGGTTATAGCACTGTCAGGGGAGAGAAATGTGCATGATCGACCAGTGATCATAGATCTACTGTGGCCAAAGCACACAAAAAAAAAAAAAAAAAGAGATAGGAAAGAGAGGGGGCGCTAAGAAAGTGACCGAAAGCAATGCATATGGAAGCCCCCCTGAAGGGGGGCGTATCACATATCCACTGTTCCAGCCACTCAGTGCATGGAAATTTAAATCTAGGTCCCCCAAGGGGGGTCCAGATATTTAGCCGGTGTGGAAGGTTACAAAGTAAAGTAGGTTATAGCACTGTCAGGGGAGAGAAATGTGCATGATCGACCAGTGATCATAGATCTACTGTGGCCAAAGCACACACACACAAAAAAAAAAGAGATAGGAAAGAGAGGGGGCGCTAAGAAAGTGACCGAAAGGGGTTACAAAGTAAAGTAGGTTATAGCACTGTCAGGGGCTAAATATCTGGACCCCCCTTGGGGGACCTAGATTTAAATTTCCATGCACTGAGTGGCTGGAACAGTGGATATGTGATACGCCCCCCTTCGGGGGGGCTTCCATATGCATTGCTTTCGGTCACTTTCTTAGCGCCCCCTCTCTTTCCTATCTCTTTTTTTTTTTTTTTTGTGTGCTTTGGCCACAGTAGATCTATGATCACTGGTCGATCATGCACATTTCTCTCCCCTGACAGTGCTATAACCTACTTTACTTTGTAACCAGGGGAAAAAATTACTTGACACAACACAAGCCAATAGAGAAGAAGAAAAAAATGAAAGGGGGAAGTGACATAGGAATTACCAGCTTTACTGGTCGGGCATAATGACATGATGTGAGGTTTAATTAAAATAATATTATAAGAATACACGCAACCTAATACGCATACATAACGCATGCACATTTCAGCAGGCCACTCTCTGTCTCTAATATACACACACGCACGCACAAACACACACACGCGCGCTTGCGCGGCTTAGGACGTTACGCTAGTCAGTCATATGAGTAGCTGGCTACACATGTGCTGTACCGAATAAAAATGAGTCATAGAAACCTGGGATACACGCAATTAATGATCTAATCAGAATAGTATTTTTTAATATGCTGCTGACAAAAATAAGTACTTGATGAGACTGACTTTAAACGAGGAGAAAGTAGCTGATGTGATGTTTCTAGGCAAGGCATTTCAAAGACTAGAGCCAGAGAACGTCAAACTCGTTTCATAGAGATTAATTCTAGGTCGCGGCACAATAAGGGATTTTCTTGATCTGGAGTATGTTGATGACTGGACGGTAAATAGCGTTGTGATGTATCAGGGTAGCTCATCGTTTAATGCCTTGAACATAATCATTCCCTTATTGTAAGTTAAATATTTTTGTGAATTTAGCCATGATAATTCAAGGGTAGATTTGCTTAGAGGCACCAAGCAAATCTGGCATTACCCTTGAATTGTCATGTTTAATCCATCTCCTGTTGTAGGGCGTCAGGGCTAAGTGGGTTAACCGCATCGTTCATTCATTCCTCAGCTGGCCTACTGATCAGTTGTACACTGATTGACTTTGACCTGTGACAGTGTGCATGGGCATGTGTTTTTGAGAACTTTGTGACTATGTTGCAACATTGAAGGGCTGATTTATTGCTGATGAATTTGTGTATGATTTATGCTGCAGAGGAAACGCCGGTGTGTGATTGAGTCTACTATCGACAGCGAGCGGTCATACATTGACAGTCTGGAAAGAATCATACAGGTAACACTTTAATAACATTGGTCACAACCGATTTTCACATTCTTGCACAGTTTGTGCAGTATTATACAATAAATTGTGGTTATAAACCAAGTTATGGAATTGATGTCTGTTGATTTGAAGAGGATTTCTCTCAACAGCATCTCCATCTGCACGATACATAAGGACATAGGACCTTGGATTCGCAGGGACTCATGAAATTGTACACTTTTGCTGACATTAAGGGTCCCCAACTGGAGGTGTTATTTGGGGTAAACACTGTGTGCACAGCCTTCTTCTTTCTGTAGAGAGTTGTAGGTTTTTTATTTTGATGTATTGTTTGGTTGTTTTTACTCCAGGAGTATGAGAAGCCAGTGTTGGAGGTGATTGTTCACCCAAAATCACACACGCGTGTGGTGTTCAGGGAGGCACGGGAGATCCTCAATCATCACAAGATGTTCCAGATTGAACTGGCTGAGTCTGTCCGCAACTGGCATGTGGACGAACGCATCGGGGACATCTTTACGGCATCAGTGGGTTTTGTTCCGGTCTTCGTTTGCTTCAATTATTTTACCATGTAACTGCTTCTTCTAGAATATTAATGTTGTTCACAACAGATAAATGTATAAATACCAGCATCTCCTCAAGAAAACAAGAATGGCAAAGCCCTTACAGCTCATGTGCACGAATGATCCAGTTCTAAAGTAAGTAGCCCACTAGGCACCGGCCTCCACATGGAGTGGGTGGGTAGTCCCCTCAGTCCCTGACTGAGTGGGCTAGCAGAGGGGTGCCATCTTTGTCCAGGATTAGGACTTGATGTCAGCAGATATGTTGTTCAGTCTTTTTCACTGGTCCGGTTTTTAAGGAGCTGTGCTAACCCAGGTCGTATCATGTTGGATTGATCCTTAAAAATACTCGTGACTTTTGGGTCCTTTGGATCCCAAATGTTTGCCGTGCTTGGAGACCCGTGTCAGGGGAGAAGAGGATCCTGGTGGCTGAGGTTCTCTTTGGGTTGCGGCTCACTGGTGCCAACACTCCACTTTGGCCTTGACTTCTACCTAAACGGGAGACTAGTCATACCGGCCTAGTCAATCGGTTCTTGTCACGTTGAGCCCTATCCCACTGTTGACATGCGGGTTGATATATGGAGCACCATGCTATAGCCTCTGCTGCTGATTAGGTGCTTTATGCCAGTATTCCCCTGCATTCAACAGTGTGATAGAAGGCGGTGGCTCAAATGGTTCAATCGGGCTTACCCCCTTGAGTATATCTTTCGGGCAGTCTCCATTGTGTGTCGGCTGGAGACCCGCCGACATTTGCACTTTCCCTTGTTGGGCTCGGTGGCGGGCGGGGACCCCCAGGGTATGAATATTTCTACTATTATAATATGGAAAAGAAAAAAACAAACTTGCACAGAAGCGGCACATAGCCACCAACATTGACCATGACAGTGACTCGGACTGTGAGGAAGCGATGCCTCGGGCGTCGGCCGTATGGCCTCGCTTCCTCATTGTCCATAGCAAGGTGAAGGAGAAACCTGTTACCAAGCTACATCCTTTTCTGGTAGGGGAGACCCTCGGGAGCCGTGTTGGCAGGCCTGACGCCCAGCGCGTCAGGTCTGGTGACTTGCTGGTGGAGTGCCATACCTGGGCACACTCCAGCGGGCTACTGAGGCTCTCTTCCATCGGAGACACTCCAGTGGAGGTCACACCCCATAAAACTATGAATTCGTCAAGAGGCTTAATCAAAGATCAAGCTTTGGCAGAACTGTCAGAAGATGAACTTGTACGGAACCTTAAGTCTCAAGGGGTGACTTGCGTCAGGCGCTTCGCTTCCAAGCGAGGTGGTGGGGAGATCCGTCTCCCTACCATCATCCTGACGTTTGGCACCCCCACCCCTCCTACTACCATCTGGGGAGGTTACTACTCCTTGAGAGTGAAAAAGTACGTCCCTCTCCCCCTCCGGTGCTAAGTATGGCCATGCCCAGAAGACATGCCGCCAGGCAGAGGCTTCATGCGCCCATTGCACTAGGCCCAGACACTCTGCTGAGTCTTCCACAGACACCCCCCTGTGTGTGAATTGCCAGGGGGCGCATATGGCTTCGGACAAGAAATGCCCTCGTTGGATATCTGAGTGCAAGATTCAGCAGGTGCATGTGGAGAAGGGGCTGTCCTTTCTGGACGCCCAAAAACTGGTTGAAGGCCCTGGTGCAGCTGCGGCTGTCCCAACCTCTAACACCTCTGTGTATACTTTCAGTGCAGCGGTGGCAGGCAAGCGCCGCACCAAAGACTTCTCATGTCAAACCCCAACTTCTTGGTTGGGGGTGGAGCCTCGGCTCCTCTCGCCCCTGGAGAGTAACCCTCCTCCGGTGGTGACGAGGAGCCAGGGAACACAGAAGGCGGACACTGCCGGTCCGGTAGTGCCGCCTTCTGTTGCCCCTAGGCCTCAGCCCCCACCCAAACTTGCTAGTTTGTCAACGCCAAAGGCTTCTGGCTCTGGTCAGCCTTCTAAGGCCGCTAACTCTAGCGGCAGGAATGCTGCCCAGGACCAGAAGTCTAAGAAATCTATGGGACCGCTGTGCGCACGGGCCCAGAAGGGGAACACTGATGTCCCCCTCCAAAACAAATATGCTGCATTGGAGGAGGGGGTGGAAGTTGTCGTTGCTGATGCTGCGGCAGCCCCACCCCCTTCATCTCCGAAGAACCAGGGGAGGCCTGGGAGCCGACCCTCCTCTGTTTCTTCAACTCCTTCCAAGGCAAAGGAAAAGGGGGGAAAAACTCCTTGCCCCCAGATAAGACATAATCATGTACTCTCTGCTTTAGTGGAATTGTCGTGGTTTTCAAGCTAACTTTGAGGAATTACGTCTTGAGTCAAGTTCTATAACCCCTCAGTAATATCTCTTCAGGAGACTTACCTGAAGACTTCTGACCCTGTGTCCTTTAATGGTTTTAATGTTATACATAAAGGCTCTGATTCGGAGAGGCGCTCAGGTGGAGTGGCTCTTCTCTTTAGTAGCCAAATTTTATGTAGCATCGCCACCTGTCTTCAGGCTGTCGCAGCTCAGGTTACCTTGAAGAAGACCATAACCATATGCAGTATTTACCTGCCACCATCCCTGCGGGTCTGTAGTAATGATATTTTTAACTTGGTAGATCAACTGCCCCCTCCCATTATTCTGATGGGGGATTTTAACGGTCACCTTTGGGGTAGTGACCACTACGATGGCAGAGGTCAGATGTTAGAAGATGTTTTTTCTCAACTTAATTGTCTTTAACGATGGCTCACCTACATACTCTAACTCAGGTTCTGGATCTAGTTCTGTTCTAGACCTCACTGTGTGTGATCCTTCTCTCATGCTGGACTTTGACTGGAAGGTTCACGACGACCTGTGTATTAGCGACCACTTCCCAGTAGTCCTGTCATCGGTCAGCTGTGAGGAGGATTCGCCAGTGGGGCGCTGATATCTCAAGAAGGCTAACTGACCTCTGTTCACCTCCCTCTGTCAGTCTCGTCTTACAGAGGAGGTGGTCATGTCAGCTGAAGAACCTGTTTCTTGTTTTATTTCTATTTTGTTGGACGTAGCAGGTGAAACCATCCCTAGAACTTCCACATCACTCCCTCGGAAGCCGAGAGTACCATGGTTCAATGAAGAGTGCGCAAGGTCCCAAAAATGCGCAAATCTGCTCAGCGACGTGCTTTTCGTAATCCGTCGCAAGCGAATATTTTAACATTTAAAAGACGGCGGGCGAAAGCCCGTTACATTTTTTAATGTGAACGCCGTGCTTCCTGGAGACGCTTCGTCTCATCTTTATCTTCAATAACTCAATCCCAAAAAGTCTGGAAGGCTGTTAGAAGAATTAGGGGCAGTGGTGGCTCGGCTTCTGTTGGCCATCTTAGAGATGGTGCTCGTTTGGTCATGGATAAAAAGGCTGTGGCCAATTTTCTTGCCTCCACCATTGCCTATAATTCTTCAACAGAGCATTATTCACCTTTCTTCCAGAGAGAGAAGGAGAAGCGAGAGTCTTGTACTTGTGATTTTATATCGGATATCTTGGAAGACTATAATGCCCCTTTTACGTTATCAGAATTGCAGCAAGCCATGCAGAAATGTACTGACTGGATTAGATACCATCCATTATCAGCTCCTAACACATCTGCCTGAGGATTTACTCTTTGTACTTCTCAAGGCTTTTAACCATATCTGGATAAGCGGTCATTTTCCACCATCTTGGCGCCAGGCTGTGGTTGTGCCAATCCCCAAGCTGGGTAAGGATCCTTCCGACCCGGGCAACTACCGGCCAATAGCTTTGACATCATGTTTATGTAAAACTATGGAATGCTTGGTCAACGCCCGACTGGTGTGGCATCTTGAGTCACGGGGTCTCATCACAGACCTCCAGTGCGGTTTCCGGTGCTTTGTAGTACAACTGACCATCTAGTCCGCTTTGAGTCTTTTATCCGAGATGCTTTTGTCAACAAGCAGCATGTCTATGCAATTTTCTTTGATCTTGAAAAGGCATATGACACTACCTGGAAGTATGGTATAATGTCTGATTTGTCGGACATGGGTTTTAAAGGGCACCTGCTCGTTTTTATTCACAATTTTTTGTCTAACCGGGCGTTCCATGTCCGTGTGGGCTCCACCCTCTCCAACTCCTTTGAACAGGAGATGGGTGTCCTGCAGGGCAGCATGCTATCTCCTGTTTTATTTAGCATTAAAATAAATAACATTGTAAAGGCCATCAAGGATGATTCTGAATGCTCTTTGTTTGTTGACGACTTTGCTTTGTGTGCACGAGGTCGAGGACTTGCGTCCCTTGAGAGGCGCTTGCAGCTGTGCGTTGATCACATCCAGGGGTGGGTGTCTCTCGACGGATTCAAGTTCTCGCCCTCCATGACAGTCTGTGTGCATTTTACTAACCAGACGAAATTTTTTCCAGAACCTAGCCTGAGCATTGCTGGAGTGCCAATTAAGGTGGCCGAAGAGGCAAAGTTTTGGGGGGTCATCTTTGACAAAAGATTGACCTTCTGCAACCATGTTAACTACCTTAGAACCTCTTGTCAGCAGGCCCTCGACATTCTTCGTGTCGTTGGTACTGACTGGGGTGCAGACCGCATTGTCTTACTTCGACTGTACCGGGCCCTTGTTCGGTCCAAACTGGATTACGGCTCTGTTGTATGTGGCTCGGCTTCCAAGTCTGTTCTACAGTGTCTGAACACAATTCACCATCAAGGTCTGCGCATATGTCTGGGAGCCTTCAGGACATCTCCAGTTCCTAGTCAGGCTCCGCCACATCCGCCTCATGCTCAGCTACATTCTGAAGCTATAGGCCTATCCAGACAATCCTGCCTATGATTGTGTTTTTAACCCGTCGTTTGCAGAGATTTACGATGCCCATCCGGGAGCTGTCCGTCCACTTTCCTTCCGTGTCCGACCTCATCTGCAGGTGGCTGGAGTGGACCTGGACAAAGTTTCGGAATCTCTGCAAAACGTCACTCCACCCTGGCTACTACTAGTTCCTGACATATTGCTGGATTTGTCCGCCCACAAGAAGGATTGTACTCCACCAGCCATATACCAACAGAGCCTCAATGAACTCCTTTCAATTTTTCCCGGCTATTGTCGTCTTTATACGGATGGGTCCAAGTCTGAGGATGGGAGAGTGGCTGCGGCTGCAGTGTCCTCTCGCCATCCTAGACACCCATTTAAGCTCCGCCTCCCTGACCATTTCTCTGTATTTAGTGCAGAACTGCAGGCAATTTTGCTGGCACTTAAGCATGCCTATCAGTCTCGGGAAAGGAACTTCCTGATTCTGTCTGACTCTCTTTCTGCCCTGCAGGCCCTTCAGGGCGCGGGAACAGACCACCCACTGCTGGTGCAGATTAGAGAGCTTTACGCAGACTTGATGAAGGAATATTATGACATCATTTTTATTTGGGTCCCGGGCCATGTGGGCATCGAAGGCAACAGAATCGCAGATTCTGCTGCCAAGAGTGCCCACAGTGATCCTGTCCCTGACACACAGACTGTTTATAGTGATTTTAAACCTGTGATTAGTGCGTACATAGCCCGCGAGTGGCAGTCCGAGTGGGACAAAGAGGAAGGGAAAGGGAACAAGCTTCATGAAACCCTTCCTACGGTGTCCGACAGTCTACCTTTCCGCTGCGGCAGCCGCCGTGAAGAGACTGTCCTTACTCGGCTCCACATCGGGCACACATATGTTACGCACTCTTACTTAAACAGGATGAGCGTCCATGGTGTTTTGCCTGTGATGAGCAGTTTTCTGTTCGACACTTTTTGCTGTATTGTGCTGATCTAATTGACACGAGATATAAACACTTCACAGCAGACTCCTTGAAGGTTTTGTTCTGGGATGTTCCCCCGGACAAAATCTTCAATTTCTTGAGAGAATGCAATATTTTTAACAAGATCTGAGCATTCATAAACTATGTGAATTTTTTTATTTGCACTTTTTGAGAGTCTGTATACGTTTCTTTTAAAGACATGTGCAACATTTAAGCCTGACATTTTTAAGCTATATTTACATCTTGTCTTAAGACCTTGCTTTTAGTCTGGCTGACCAGATTTTTACCCATCCCGCCGTGAGATGGCCTTAGTCGTCTGCTCGGCGTTAAACCCAAATAACTAAACTCTAACGTAAGTAAAGGCTGGTTTTTGTACCTGCAATGTTTTCTCAAAATGTATGCATTTTTCACATTTTTTTCAATCTTTTATGTCCCTTGACCTTTGCGAATAGTGAACTAAAATAGTATGCATAGAAAGGTCTTATCAGCTACCTTTCTCCTGAATTTGGTGGGAAAGTTTGGCTAAAAAAAAGTGCTGATAAAAGCTGAAATTTTACTTTTTGCACGTCATTCAATTGCCAATCTCTGGTGACCCTTGACCTTTCCGAAGGGTCATCCAAATTGGCATGCAGACCAAGCGTGGTTTTGAAGTTGTAAATAGTATTGGAGAAAAAACAAATTTTTTGTTGAGAAATAGCTATTTGTGACCTATTTCCTGATCTTTTGTGACCCTTGACTTTTCGAGAGGTCATTCAAATTAGTATGCATAGGAAGATCTTGCCATCAGGTGTACCATGTTTGGGTCTGAAGTTTAAAATAGCATTTGAGAAAAAACATCTTTTGTAAAAATACGGCTATTTTTTACCTATTTCCTGATCTTTTGTAACCCTTGACCTTTCTGAGGGATCATCCAAACTAGTATGCATAGAAAGGTCTTACCATCAGGTATCTAAATGTACCAAGTTTAGGTTTAAGTTGTGAATAGTATTTTGAGAAAAAACAAATTTAGTCAAAATGTGTCTGTTTTGGAGCTATTTCCTGCTGTGGCTTTGACCTTTGAGAGAGAGGTCACTCAAATTGGTATGTTTAGAAAGGTCTTGCCACAAAGTATCCTTCGGCCAAGTTTGAAGTATGGCTTAACTAGTCTTTAACTCTTTCGAGATGTGCCACATCCGGATTCGCGGCTTTACTATGTAATGGGTGTTACGATTGTGGTTGTGTTGTCCTGTGAGAGCATACATGTGTTAATCGTAGGAAACGATCCGATATTTATTTAAGCTATCATGGTTATGATTCACGTACCTTTTTAAGTAACATTTTCTTTCGGTCGCGCAGAGCGGAATTCACTTCGTTATGATACGTTAAGTTTAGTCCAGAACGTTCTAGAAAGGTCGCACTGTCTAGTGACCTCATATATATATCGGCCGTTTTCTTGTGTGTTATGAAGGATCGTGGTAGTTCTCGAAGTTTCAGACTAATTTGTGAACTGCCTGCCATACTTTTGTGAGATGTCATTTTACCAAGGATTTGAAGCTGAAGTGAGCAGCCAAATTTGTGTAGCCTATTGTAGTTTTATAGAAAGTTCGTTTTTTTATTAATATTTTTGAGTTCCGGTTACATTGATTATTTTGATTGGTTGCGTTGAATGATTTTCTTGGATTATTCTAGAAAGTGTCTTACTATATAACATTGGTGCTAGGAGAGTGCGAATATACATTGTCTTGCATTGTCAGTTGTAGAGATACACAGTTATCGTAGGTACGTGGCCCGTATAGGGTGTACATTGTGAGAGATACAGCGTAACAGTGTGGTGTACGTTGTGTGAGGAACTTTGTGTCAACAGTGTGGATATTTGCAGAAGAGACTTTGTATCAGTGTTGGTGCATTTGGAACTGCATTGCGTGGAGATCGCATCGCTGAATTAAAATATTGTTGGAACTGTTACTCCAGTATTGTCTAGATCCTTAAGCCACGTGTGATGGATTGCAGCTGAATGAAGTTTATTTAAAAGAACCTTACGTGCGTGCGTCTGGTGTGTTTATCATACTACGACTACAACTCCACCACGTAAAAATGGGTTAAAAATGGGTTATTTGAATGCATGATCCACATTCACATACAGAGATCCTCAACATTTCATATCCAATTGTTCTTGTATTCAATTTGAGTTAGTTATTTGAGTTTAACGCCGAGCAGGCAACTAAGGCCATCTCACGACAGAGTTCTTCAGACTGACTGAAACAGTTGTGAGTATGAAGGACGCTATACAGTATACAGAATGTTGTGTTTTGCAGTTTTCCAAGTCCATGCTAGTGGATGCTTACAGTATGTATGTAAACAACTTTGCCGCTGCCATGGATGAGATGCGAACTATGCAACAAAACCGACCACAGTTTGAAGAATTTCTCAAGGTAATTGCATCATTACCTTACATTAGTCACAAGAGGTAATTCAACCATGATAAGTGAAAAGTAGTGCCTGGTTCACTGGAAGCTCAAGAGGTCATGCAACTGTTGCTCACAGGTAGTGCCTGGTTCACTTAGTGCTCATCACCATGAACTGATAACTTTCAGGTAGTGCCTGGTTCACTTGGTGTTCCATCACCATACAATTGATGACTCACAGGTAGTGCCTTGTGTTATCTTTCTCTTGGCGTTTGAGGTGCAGAAAATCTCTCTTGTTGCTTGGGGTAGATCTCCATTATTGAACATTTTTGTTTGTCTGATCGCACATTGTCTGTTTTCCCTTTTGAAAGCAGTCTTTGAGTTACAGTTGTAAGAGTCAGAAAACAGCGACATTCAAGTTAGAAGGGAAATACTGTAATTAGAGAAAACCCCTGTAAGTCTGACGACAAAATCAAGCTAGACATCAGCGAGACATCATGTTTTGTAATATCCCTCGTGTTGTGGATGAAACTGAGGGCTAGCCTATGAAAAGTAGAATGTAAAAGACACTGACACGCATACTGTTTCTCTTTGTTGCGTTCAGATGAAGGAAAAGACAAGCCAAGACCGATTGTCCATATTTGGACTTATGGTGAAGCCAGTACAGAGGTTCCCGCAGTTTATCATGCTCATACAGGTAAGTTTGAGCACACTCAGCACTCGGATTGGAATTCACAAATTTAGGAGTTTTCCTGTGAAGACTACACTAGAATTGAGCAGACAGATGGACCAGGATAGTTTTGATACTTGAACAACTTGGCAACAACCTGTCCTAGCACAAACCTTGAACAGTCATGACAAACAACTGCGGCATATGTTTCCTCTGGCGGCAAGTGGGATTCCAAGATGGCAGTGCTGAGACTGACCCTGTCCCATTAGCTTTTCATCATTTGCACCAACTTGGTGACATGACCAGGCGGCATTGACCCCCCTAGCGCCCATTTCATCTACACAGCAGTGACATGCATCGACACTTGGTAATCTTTCCCATACTTCACACAAACACGTTTATTTCCTCTCATCACAAAGGATTGGCGTCGCTACATCATCTCATGTGAAGAGGTTGCAGAGGTCCTGTGTCATGTGTACTGAATCAAGCACATAATACGAGAGTTACACCTGGATGAACACGGAGCTTATGATGGCTTTTTGGTTCACGTGCGAAGCAAAAGTGAGTCTTATGTTCTGGGCCAGTGGTCTCTCGTCTGTCATCCGTCTGCCGTCATCCGGGGTAAACTTTAACGTTGGCATTTTCTCGGAGACTATTCAAGCTACAGTCTTCAAACTTTGCCCAAGGATACTTTGTGGCAAGACCTTTCTAAACATACCAATTTCATTGACCTCTCACAAAGGTCAAGGTCACAGGGGATCAGGAAATATATCAAAAATAGCTATTTTGGGACATCATTTATTTTTCCTCAAATACTATTCACGACTTCAAACCAAAACTTGGTACAAAGACACCTGACAGTAAGATCTTTGTATGCATACTAATTTGGTTGATCCCTCGGAAAGGTCAAGGGTCACGAGCTCAAGAAATGAGTCCAAAATCGCCATATTTTGACAAAAGATGTTTTTTCTCAAATACTATTCACAACTTCAAACCCAAACTTGCTACAGAGATATTTGATGGTAAGACCTGTCTATGTATACTAATTAGGATGACCCCTCTAAAAGTTCAAGGGTCACAAGAGCCGAGGAAATATGTAAAAAAATAGCCATATTTTGAGAAGAAATGTTTTTTCTCAAATACTATCACAACTCCAAACCCAAACTTGCTACAGAGGTACCTGATGGTAACACCTATCTATGCATACTAAATTGGACGACTCCTTGAAAAGGTCAAGGGTCACAAGAGCTCAGGAAATAGGTTAAAAAATAGCCATATTTGGACAAGAAATGTTTTTTCTCAATTACTATTCACAACTTCAAACCCAAACTTGCTACAGAGATACCTGATGGTAAGACCTATCTATGCATACTAATTTGGATGACCCCTTGGATAAGGTCAAGGCTCACAAGAGGTCAACAAATGTGTATGAAATGCCAATAATTGTAGTTATTACCACCATTTTTGCAAATTTTTCAATCAAATTTGGCACAAAGGTAGCTGATAATAAGACCTTCCTATGTATTCTAATTTAGTCATCTCATTGCAAAGGTCAAGGGTCAGGGGGGTTTCACAGATGTGTGAAAACTGATTAAATTTTGAGAAAACATAGATTTTGCTTGTGTAGAAGCCATCCCTTTACTTATTGTCAGATGTGTGGGTCATACACGTGAGCCATAAGGGCTTTGCCTTTTTGTTGTTTTTGTAACCATTGTGTGCGTGTTTTAACCGATTGAATCAGTTGTGTCATGTTCTTGGTGATAATAGTTCTTTTTGGTGTTAAAGGACCTGATCAAGTACACACCTCCCAAACATGCTGATAGACGCTCCCTGCAGCTGGCTCTAACGGAGCTTGAAAATGTAGCTCATAAACTCAACGAGCGCAAACGTCTGAGTGAACAGTACTTTCAGGTAATGTCATTTGCCAGTATCATTTTCTTCTTGAGCATTAGAAGTTCATCGCTTTAAGATGAATGTTATACATGGGTGGGACTTTACCGGCTACAGCCGGATTTCCGGATTCAGAATTTGTTTTCTCACAAACCAGATAGGTGAGGCTAGCGCTGGCAGAATTGTACACAAACCAAGGGGAATCACTCAGCGCTGGACAGACAATCAGTTAGATCCCCTGCCCCCGCCTATCAGGCACCCATTCGCCAGCCCACAGAGAAATACGCAGGTATAGAACAATACGATCATTTAAGGGATGTAGATGATCGTCTTGTTCTATACCTGCGTATATCTCTGTGGGCTGGCGAATGGGTGCCTGGTAGGCGGGGGCAGGAGATCTAACTGTTTGTCTGTCCAGCGCTGAGTGATTCCCCATGGTTTGTGTAATTTTTTTTTTGTATTTTTTTTTTTTTATTTTATTTTTTTTTTTTTTACTTGAAAAGTGCCCCAAGACCCTCGCTTCAGGATTCAATTTTTTTCGGTCCCACCCATGGTTATAGCTTACAGGGTGGCAAAAACTAATGTCACAATCATTCAACAAAGACATTGAAGAAGTAAATAGAAAAACATTTAATTGAAAGACAAAGCACACTTCAGCCTATGAAAAGTTTAGTTTTTTAACCCTCTGGCTATCAGGAATCACTGTGACAAAAGCATGACTGACAGTCATAAGGCTGATATCAGTCTGTGAACGGTGTGTGCATCAAGTAGGCAAGTCTTGTGAAGTTTTGCAAGACTTATTACATGTATTGTATAGTTGCCATATAAATACCATGTATTATTATTATTACAGAGGTGCCTACCTTACGCGCTAGCTCGTAATTTTACGCATTTTCGGCTCAAATTACGCGAATACGACCAGTTCCTCAAATATACGCAATTTTACCGGGGCTAATTGTGGACTGAAGATTGGCCGCTTTATATAGGCTCCCAGCCTCTGGAACCAGAGGCAAGGCAGCAAAAATACTCGCACACAGTGCGTCAAGCGTGCACTGAAACACTGAACTCTGACTCACGGGCAGTAACTAGCGATACAAATGCATACAACGTGTGCAGAAAGGACTTTGGTGTTGCTCACAGTGGTGCGTACAAAAGTATGATATTCAAAGACATTTGGAGTCCGCTGGGCACAAGGCCAAGGCAGTAGTACATCCCAAAGCTGACATAAAATGAGCACTTTTTTTTGTTAACCGTTTCGCCCCGGCAAACCGCTGTACTGGTTGGCGGTCTCGTATACCGTGCAGCCCGGAAAACCGCTAGAGCGGTTTCAGGTGTTTCATATCGCGCACCCGGTGATGCGCGAGCCTCGCTGCACATGTGGTGACTTTGCACTGACACATCACTATGTTTACACTATAGGGTCCTGACAGTGCATGCATACTTTTGTACGTGGTATGCAGTCAGCTTTGTGGCGCTAGCATGCATATTAAAAGGGCTGCCTTAATTGAGCAAGACGGTGTCTTGGCGAACTGAGGTTCGTCGTTCAGTCAAAATGCAGTTTCTTTCCAAATTGGGTCTCCCCGAGACAAGCCAAAACCAGCCGAGACGAGACAGAAGATCGGGCGGTCACGGCGAACTCTTTTCGTTTCTTAACCGGGTCTATTTTTAGCCACGCTGAACCAGCCGAGACGGAAGTTGATCGGCGCTTGTGCCTGTCAGGTCCAAGGTCATTTCCTGCTCAGCGGGGCTTAGCCTCGATAAGACACCAGGAAGCGTTGGGAGTCTGTGTGTTGATTGAAAATCTTTCCTCCGGCAGAAAAGAGCGTTCACGTTTTCTGAGTGTCTCAGGCAGGTTTGCTGTGCGTGATTGGCAAGACAAAAGGCCGGACCGAGACACGCCGAGACACGTCTCCTGGGTCACGCCAATCTTGTCTCGGAGGGTTCGTCGAACCTAATTAAGGGCAAGGGGTGGTTCGGGTGTCTCACCGAGACTGTCTCGGGTGTCTCGCTGAGACGAGGTTCGGGTTTGTCTCGCCCAGTTAAGCCAGCCCTTTACGGTCGAAATGGCGAGTGAATGTGTAGATATTCAGAGTGATAAAATTTTGTGTTTGGAGACATGGTTTCAAAAGCAGATAGCTTTGATGTATTGGGACACGTGTGCCCACTACTGCGTGGCAGCATAACCATGTGTTGGCAGTGTCAGCTGGAGCGATCGACGGTTGAGGCACTGACAACGGCAATGACGTACAGCTTGATTCCGTGAAGCTGAATTGGAGGTTCTAATTGATATTCCGTTCCTCTGATGCTACACCTTGGTGCACATGTAGGTGACTCTGTGGACACTGACACACATTGGTCACACATGTAGTACGTGCATTGTCTTTACAACACTGGTACTTCCATCCGATCGTGTATGAGACACAACATCGTTCACGCAGCAATGCCACTTATTACATGTTGTCTAGACTGTGGATATACCGTACAGTGGCAGGTGTAAACCCGGGCATTGACATCTGGAGCCTTGCAGTGTATCGGCATACTGGAAATGCGTGGACACTAATGTGTCGCAGTAACAGATGCCCTTTTTACTGATGCATGTTAAGTAACAGTGACCTGTCATGCACGAAAGACATTTTTGGCTCACGTGCGAAGCAAAAGTGAGTATGTTCTGAGCCAGCGGTAGTCCGTCTGCCGTCATGCGTGGTAAACTTTAGTGTTGGCATTTTCTCGGAGACTATTAAAGCTACAGTCTTCAAACTTGGCCCAAGGATACTTTGTGGCAAGAACTTTCTAAACATGTCAATTTTAGTGACAGTTTCTCACAAAGATCAAGGTCACAGAGGATCAGGAAATATATAAAAAATAGCTATTTTGGGTCATAATTTCTATTTTCTCAAATACTATTCACAACTTCAAACCCAAACTGGGTACAAAGATACCTGATGAAAAGACCTTTATATGTACACTAATTTCGTTGATCCCTCGGGAAAGTCAAGGGTCACAAGAGCTCAAGAAATATGTCCAAAATGACCATATTTTTACCACAAAAAAAGTTTTTTCGCAAATACTATTCACAACTTCAAACCCAAACTTGCTACAGTGATACCTGATATTGTGTGACTAAAATAGCTAATAGTGTGGATAAATGTCTTTATTTTTAATTTGTTTACTGTGATGTATTTTTTTCATTGTGTGTTGCGCTGAAATGTTTACACAAAATACACATTTTTAAACAGCCCATTACACAAAACGGTCTAAGAGGGGTAGGCACCTCTGTTATTATTATTATTTGCACACCTGTCCCATTCACCCTTGACAAAGTATGGTGGGAGGTGCTCAGTGCTAATGCCACAGAAAATGTTACGTAGTTGTACAATGATTTCAGGCCAAGCAAACAATGCAGTTGTTGCCACGTCAATTTCCAAATCCTGCCCTGACTTCAGGGAACCACGATAAAACACGGCGACTCATCCGTTGTGACAACTTTGAACAGATTGTAAGTAAAGACATGAAAATATAATTATGATCATACATAATTTGAGGTTGGAAGTGCTTATTCTCAGTTTGTACCTTTTCAGTGACGTGTTGAAAAGGTCACAGTCATGAAGTAGTAGTAGTAGTAGTATTGTGAGGACAAAATAGGCCGCGAGGCCTTTATAAATGTCCTTTCTTTCTTTAATCAATCCAGACCAAAAAGGTGACTGCCAAGCGTGTGAAATGCAAAGAAGTACCCAACGGAGAAAGAAACACGCTTAGAAAAAACGGTACAACACAATTTATTAATATTTCGGGTAAATACCCTTTGTCAAAATAGACAAACAAACAGAGACATTATTTGCTACTTATCTTCATATGCAGAAGGAACGTGGCAACTGAAGGTGACGTAAAAATAAAAAGAAAAAAAGAAAAAGAAAAGGAAGAACAAAAGTTAAAATGACGTCAAAGAAAAAAAAATCGTAAGAGAAAGACTCCGAGAGAAACTAAACACGAGAGACAAGAGTGTGTGTAAGCGCGCGCAGGAGCGAGCAAAAGGAAATGCGCGTGTGTGAGGTCGGGGAGAGAGAGAGAGAGAGAGAGAAGAGAGAGACCGCGAGAGAGAGAGAGAGAGGGGGGGGGGGGGGGGGAAAGAGAGAGAGAGAGAGGGAGGGAAGAGAGAGAGAGGGAGGGAAGAGAGAGAGAGAACGAACGGGGAGTACCCTTGGGCACGAAGTAGGCTGAGTGTCTAATACACAAAGCCTGCTAAACGCCAACCCGAAGGCAAACTTTATATCACCATCAAGTTGAGGACTACCTCGGGGAAAAACGGGAGAACCCCGGGAAAAAAACCCCAGCATTTAGCATGGTACACAACAAGGAATATCAATGAAACAAAGCAAATAATCAAAATCAGTAAGAGAATAATGGTATAAGAGAAGAGTAGGTAGTTGTGAAACCATCTTCAAGGGTAACTAAAAAAAAAAAACGGGTGTGGGGGGAGAGAAAGACTCAGGGCGGGGGAAGGGGAGGAGGAAAGGGAAGAGAGAGAGAGAGAAAGGGGGAGGGGGGCGGGGGGGGGGAGGGGAAAGGCAAACAACCAGAGCCACCAGCCCCACCCAACAGGCACCTACCAGCCCACGGACGAACGCATAGGCATGCGAACAAGACGACCACATACATCCCCAAGGGAATGCACACGATCGCCCCCCACACCGCGCATAAATCCAAGGACCGGCGACCAGGCGCTCGACAGGGAAGGGCAAGGGATCCAACAAAACGTACGGCCAGCGCTGAAAAAGTCCCCATGGGAGTCACAAAGTACATATCAATCAGCGCCAGCCTCACCTAACTGGTTAGTGAGTAGTCATACAGAAGCGACTCAGTAAGGTAAATGACAGTTAGCAGATAAAAAAGACACAGGCAAGGTCAAAAAAGTTAAGTCTTTCATATTCATCCCGAGTGGCGCCACAGTGCCCAGTTTATTAATAAAAAAATTTTCTTGGTCTTTCCTGGCCCAGACATTACTGGCTTGCATAAGCCAGAGGCCTTTAACACGAATGTCCGAGACGGAGTGGTCGGCCTGGTTGAAATGTCGCCCGACCAGTCTATTGTAATGGTACTTGACCGACTGAAGATGTTCTTTAAAACGGTCGTTGATGGTTCTTTCCGTCTCTCCAACATAGAGTTGTCCGCATTTCACACAGGAGATGACATAAATCACGTTGGTGGTTTGACATGTGAAGTATCTGTCGATGTTGAATTTGTAACGAGGACCATTCACCACTGTAGAAGGGCAAATAAAAAGACATGTCTTGCAATTTGGAACATTGCACGGTGTGGAGCCAGAGGGTCTGGTGGTAGAACGAGGCTTAAGAGTAGAGCGAACAAGCATGTCTCGTAAATTAATATCCCTCTTGAAAGCCACCAACGGAGGTTCAGGAAAGATAGCAGCGGACTCTTTACTGGATGACAAAAGACCCCAGTTAGAAAGAAGTATTTTACGAACCGGAACCAATTTTAAATTTCCATGCACTGAGTGGCTGGAACAGTGGATATGTGATACGCCCCCCTTCGGGGGGGCTTCCATATGCATTGCTTTCAGTCACTTTCTTAGCGCCCCCTCTCTTTCCTATCTTTTTTTTTTGTGCTTTGGCCACAGTGGATCTATGATCACTGGTCGATCATGCACATTTCTCTCCCCTGACAGTGCTATAACCTACTTTACTTTGTAACCTCCCTAAAATATTAGCACTGGCAGTCTCCCCTTTTCTTTTCATTTATCACTACAATATCGACTGCAACCCCTTCCCCCCTTTTGGTAGGTTCTCTTTTGGGGTGCATGGAAATTTGGCTCTAGGTGGTGGCATGGAATGTATCCTCCTGCAGACACCACAGTAAAATGTGGTTGTCATTGCAGGTAGGCAGAATTTCCTGCCTCCTCCAGTATTGCCGATGGTGTGCTGAAGAGGTCGCAAAGACCGAAACAGCTGTCCACACCGGCTAAATATCTGGACCCTTTGGGGGGGACCTAGATTTAAATTTCCATGCACTGAGTGGCTGGAACAGTGGATATGTGATACGCCCCCCTTCGGGGGGGGGGGGCTTCCATATGCATTGCTTTCAGTCACTTTCTTAGCGCCCCCTCTCTTTCCTATCTTTTTTTTTGTGCTTTGGCCACAGTGGATCTATGATCACTGGTCGATCATGCACATTTCTCTCCCCTGACAGTGCTATAACCTACTTTACTTTGTAACCTCCCAGAACAAAGGGCTGTACGTAACGTTTGTCGACCTAACAAAAGCGTTCGACACTGTGAGCAGGCAAGGCATGTGGCAGATCCTGGAGCGACTTGGCTGTCCCCCAAAGTTCCTCAACATGATTGTCCAGCTACACGAGGACCAGCAAGGCCAGGTCAGACTCAACAATGCCCTCTCAGAACCATTCCCTATTCTCAACGGTGTAAAGCAGGGCTGCGTGTTGGCACCGACCCTCTTCACCATCTTTTTTAGCATGATGTTGAAGCAGGCCACAGTGGACCTCGATGATGACGATGCAGTGTACATCAGGTATCGTCTTGATGGCAGCCTGTTCAACCTCAGACGACTGCAGGCCCACACGAAAACCCTAGACCAACTGATTCGTGAGCTGCTTTTTGCTGATGATGCTGCCCTCGTTGCACACACAGAGAGAGCCCTGCAGCGCATCACGTCTTGCTTCGCAGATGCTGCCCAGCTCTTTGGACTCGAGGTCAGTCTTAAAAAGACAGAGGTCCTCCATCAGCCGGCACCCAAGACAGTGTACCGCCCTCCTCACATCACCATCGGCGAGTCTGAACTAAAGTCAGTGCACCAGTATACTTACCTTGGCTGCATTATCACGTCGGACGCCAAGCTGGACAAGGAGCTTGACAGCAGGCTGGCAAAAGCGAACAGCGCTTTCGGGCGACTTTTCAAGCGGGTGTGGCACAATCAGCAGCTGAAAACAGGCACCAAGATCAGCGTGTACAGAGCTGTGGTCCTCACCACCCTGCTGTATGGTTCCGAGTCCTGGGCCCTCTACCGCAGCCAACTACGACTCCTCGAACCCTTCCACCAGCGCTGCCTGCGTACCATCCTGGGCATTCACTGGAGTGACTATGTCACCAACGTCGAGGTCCTTGACTGGCAGTCTCCCCTTTTCTTTTCATTTATCACTACAATATCGACTGCAACCCCTTCCCCCCTTTTGGTAGGTTCTCTTTTAGGGTGCATGGAGATTTAACTCTGGGTGGTGGCATGGAATGTATGCCCCTGCAGACACCACAGTAAAATGTGGTTGTCATTGCAGGTAGGCAGAATTTCCTGCCTCCTCCAGTATTGCCGATGGTGTGCTGAGGAGGTCGCCAAGACCGAAACAGCTGTCCACACCGGCTAAATATCTGGACCCCCCTTGGGGGACCTAGATTTAAATTTCCATGCACTGAGTGGCTGGAACAGTGGATATGTGATACGCCCCCCTTCGGGGGGGGCTTCCATATGCATTGCTTTCGGTCACTTTCTTAGCGCCCCCTCTCTTTCCTATCTCTTTTTTTTTTTTTGTGCTTTGGCCACAGTAGATCTATGATCACTGGTCGATCATGCACATTTGTCTCCCCTGACAGTGCTATAACCTACTTTACCTTGTAACCTTCCTAAAATATTAGCACTGGCAGTCTCCCCTTTTCTTTTCATTTATCACTACAATATCGACTGCAACCCCTTCCCCCCTTTTGGTAGGTTCTCTTTTAGGGTGCATGGAGATTTAACTCTGGGTGGTGGCATGGAATGTATGCCCCTGCAGACACCACAGTAAAATGTGGTTGTCATTGCAGGTAGGCAGAATTTCCTGCCTCCTCCAGTATTGCCGATGGTGTGCTGAGGAGGTCGCCAAGACCGAAACAGCTGTCCACACCGGCTAAATATCTGGACCCCCCTTGGGGGACCTAGATTTAAATTTCCATGCTCTGAGTGGCTGGAACAGTGGATATGTGATACGCCCCCCTTCGGGGGGGGCTTCCATATGCATTGCTTTCGGTCACTTTCTTAGCGCCCCCTCTCTTTCCTATCTCTTTTTTTTTTTCTTTGTGCTTTGGCCACAGTAGATCTATGATCACTGGTCGATCATGCACATTTCTCTCCCCTGACAGTGCTATAACCTACTTTACTTTGTAACCTTAGGAAAATATTGTGTTTGTTTACAGCATGTATTCACACCTGCTGTGACAATCCACCCTCTTAAAATGTTTGTGTTTTATTGTTAATAATAATAATGGATATTATACATTGTTAGTCAATGTTTTTGTCTAATTTTGTGATCAGGATGGGGAGATGGATCACATGAAGTCTAGCTCACGCCGCCTAATACTACTGAACGACTTTCTGGTCTGTGTCAAGATTGGATACAAGTAAGTCACACTTGAACACACAGAGTGAAGATGACAGAACTTTCATGCATCCTTGCTGTTGAAACAGTACTGAGCAGATGAATAGAGGTTATCCCTGACTCAGGAGTAGGTGAAAATAGTGTGCGCACAATTCGCACATTCAGTGGAATCTGCTGGCCTGCTCCCTTCTTCAAGGTGCATGTTTTCTCATTGGTATGTACAGTGGAGTCCAGTTAACACGAACTCGCTTTACACGAATTTCCGGTTAACACGAACCGTTTTTGCGTTCCCGGCCGACGGCCTTCTTATTCTGTATTAAATTTCACTGATAACACGAAATGCTTAACACAAAATTTCGCTGTACATGAAGCTGGTTTCGGTTCCCAACCAGGGAAATTTCACTATTATTCACCTGTTTAGCACGAACACAAATTCCATTCACCGAAAAACAATTCACGTGTCGCTCTTGCGCTGTACAGTCTGTGTAGTACACATGACAGATCAGAGCGAACTCTAGTCTGTGATTGGCTGAATAGCCTTCGACTGTTGTAATCCGTCTTCTCATTGGCTAGCGTTTCTGAACTGTATTCATGTTGCATCATTCGTGTACAAACACAACCCTTTTACCGATGCGGGATTGTACTTCAGCCTGTGTTGCTTTTACATGATGAATTGTAACGTACAATGGATTTTACCTGATGGATTTTACATTAAATGCGCGAGCTGAACACGTTTCTTTGTGTTTTCCTAGCGAGCTGAAGGTATGCAAATAAAGTACGATAATGTTCACTTTTAACCTCGTACTCATTCACGCACACATCTCTTACACACTTTCTCCTTGAGGGCCGTGATCAAATTTGAGGCCTTATCGTTTAACACGAAATACGTTTAACACGAAGTGATTTTCCGTGTCCCCAGAAATTCGTGTTTAGCGGATTCCACTGTATGCTTCTGAGCCTGATGGCACCAAGCTAATCTGGCACTACCCTTCAATTATCATGGTCGGGTCAATCCATCTCTTGCTGTAGTGTAATGAGTTAATACCTCTTCAAAACCTCTTAAGAATTGCTGCATGTGTATCCCAGTTTAACTTTAAAACTTTTATGAGCACACATACCGCAGTGAGCTTGGCGTCCAGCTAAGCAATAATGACGCAGAGATTTGGGAATTATTGAGATTTTTGCATTTGATATAATTTATCAAAATGTTGATGGCTGGATAAAAGATGAGATGCGATCACATTGAGTCTTTTATCAGCCATCAAGACATTGTGATCAATTGTAATACCAGATGACAAAATCTCAGTAACTCATATATGAGCCTGTGCCAAAAGGTGCTCATTGGAATGGCATTGGTGTTTGGCCAATATAACTAAGCAGCCAAAACCCTACCAAATTGTATTATGCTTATCTGAGAGAGTGTAATCTGAGGAGTTAGTTAAGATAACTGTTACGTGGTAGTTGTCGTATGTTACTGTAACCGGACTGGGTGTAGGCGACTTAAATAGTTATCAGATAGACAAAAACTGCCCATATAATTCAGTACTCAAGCGCCTAGTTTAGTCCGCATCCCTTTTGTGGTCTAGGGAAGGGCTGGAGATTTCTGTGGAGAGTAAACTATAAGTCTACCCTAGTCTCGGATGCGCACAAAATCTGTGTTTATTTGCCTCATGTCGTGTTCAAAAGTCAAATTTCCTGCGCAATGGAATGACCACAGTATCCAGAAAGACCCTATTTTGACAGAATTTGGTGTTTGTTGCTGTTAGCGTTTCTACTGACCAACGTGCGCTTGCACGATCAGTCACACCGTCATACGTGCACACAAACAAACTTCTCGCACGTACACACGCACATTCTCAGTCTTGCTCTCACTCTAGCTGAGCATCATAAGATGGAAATAAGGTTCCAAGATTTATTTATACCAGGAAAAGCATTCATGATGAAACAAACAACATGATCAAAGTTAGTCAAACCAATACAAGCCCTAATAACCTTAAACACCTTACTGCCCTGGGTGACTTGGGTGGGGTTAGGTACTTATTAGTTCCCAGGGTCACCCTGGTCAACCCCACAGGGTGAGTTTTTCTCTCTATTCTGGGGCATGTGTTTCTGTCTACCCGAGGTCCATTTACCTGTATTTGCCTTATTAAAACTCTCCCTACTGTCTGCACTGCCTGTAGCTCTTGATATTGGATGTGTGTTGCTAAATGGTCTTAGCTTTATTTAGGCCCCATGTGTTAGGTTTATTTAATGTATTTGACCGGCTGGCGACATACATTCAATGTTCTGTTTAGTTTTGTTTTTTTTCACAAGCAGTGCAGGCACGTCCTGAGAAAGTCTTGTTGCTGTCGGGACGTTAAGCAATGTACAATCAATCAATTAAACACCTTAGGCCTAAACACCTATACCTTCGAACACAATACCTAGCAAACCTAGCTCCTAAGCCCGACACCTACAAAGTTGAATACGATCTTATGAACCAAAACTATGCTAGCCTACACACTAGACATAGCAACTAGACGTAGCAACCAACACAAATAAAAACCAGATTCTAATAACTACAGAAGTTCTAATTAACTAAACATGCCTTAATCTACCATAGCTGCCCACGCAGTCTGGTGCCCATCTATACTGAGGAACTCTTAATTTACTAAGTATTCCCTTACTGGAATTCTAAATAACTAGGTGCAAGTCCTTTGCAAGGATTCTAACTAAGTGCGCCTTAATATTCAGTCGCAGTGGACAGTATAAATTCTAATTAACTAAGTGCGAGTCCTTTACAAGGATTCTAACTAAGTGCACCTTAATATACCGTTGCAGTGGACAGTATAAATTCAATTAACTAAGAATGCCTTAATATGAATTTTTCTCTAAAATGTATTTTTAAAAAAATACTTACCGATGACATTACTGTCTTAGCTAGACTAATTTTAGCCAAAAATTGTTGTGTACGTACATGGTAGGGGAGGCAACAAGATGCACTATAGCCTAGGCCATAACCCGAGTAGCCTCCCTTCCATCCCCATCTGGGCACGCGCCCACCGGATGCTCGCCAGTCTGTTTTCTTAGCGGACCAGCGGCAAGCGGGGTACGTATAGTGGTATACAAGTTTTCATTCCCCCGATGTCTACTCCCCGTAAAACGCCATGCAGAGTCGGTGCTCAAACGTCGCCGTTACAAAGAGTGTGGACCCCATCTCCACCAGCCAAGCGGACGCATGAAATAGCAATTTCACCCATTGAAAAAACGGGTGTCAATATAGCCACATCTCCACATATCAAACGACCCAGCCTTCGACCTGTCCAGGAACTGCAGATGCCATTGACAAAGGAGGAAGAAAAATATCAGACGGCACTAAACCGCACAATGCTTAATGAATCAGCTGATACCACAATCCATTGCAAGACTGGAGGACAGCCTTTGTATTTTATGCACATACCAAAACCAAGAAAACCAACAACAGGGGCATCATCAGCCGTAATACGAAGAAGGTCAAAGGTATTAGCCCGTGCTAGAGCAAATATGTCTGGTGGATCAGAAGTGGACGAAGCTGAACAAATAACTGACGAGTTAAGACGAGAAAGAAAGGAAAAAATGACTGCAATATTAGACAGAGCAGGCCATAGGCGATCCGTGTATGTCTGTAGAAAACAGGGTATTGCTCTGAGAACAAATCTAGGATTAAGCTGGTCCAAGTACAGAACATACGCTTCATGAGAAGTATTGGTGTCAAACTTGAAAGTGAAAGAAAAAATAGGCAGACCCAGAAAGAAGCACTCTGTGGCACAGTGACCATTGAACAAAACGTATTTTTCTTTAAAATAAGTTTTTTTGAAAAATACTTACCGATGGTATTACAACTAGGAAATGTTTCTTAGCTAGTCTAATTTTAGCCCAAAAATTGTTGTGTACGATAATGGCCATGATGGCAGGAGAGGGGCGCCATAGGTTAGGCGGAAACCCGGTAGCCTCCCTTCCGGTTCAACCACGCATGTGCTCAGTGCTCAAACCACCAGTCAGTTTCTTAGTGGCGCAGCGGCGAGCGGGGCAGGTGGGAGGGACCTTCGAGTAATACCATCGGTAAGTATTTTTCAAAAAAACTTATTTTAAAGAAAAATACGTTTGTTTTCTCAAAACACATTACCGATGGTATTACAACTAGGAAGAATCCCGAAAAGGAGGTGGGTGCCGCTAACCGCCCCTACCCCTGCCATCGAAGCTACTAGAAAGTCCACCCCAAGCAACCTCCCTCTAATTTTAGTGAAGATACTTACGGCGCCTAGGGCGCCGGGAGGGAGTGTTGCGCCGCCACGATGTCTCCCACCAGCGCTAGGTTCTGCCGCTGGCCGGAGAGGTCCCTCAGGTAGAAGCGAGCGAAGGTGTTCTCTGTTCGCCAGCCCACAGCCGCCACGATGTCCTTGACCGCACAGTTGCGTTCGAATGCGAGGCTCGTGGCCATGGCTCTGATCTCGTGCGCCCTGATCCTCATGCGTTTAGCTGCATCAGGGGCGAGTTCCTGGTAGGCGGATCTTATCGCCCACCGAAGCCAGGAGGATATAGTCTGGGCTGAGATGTCCTGTCTACCTGGGGACAGAGGAAGAAAAAGGCGGGTGCGTCCCCTGCGGAGGGGCTTGGTCCGGCGCAGGTACACACGTAACGCTCGAACTGGGTCCTGCTGTCTGGACTCTCGATTGGAGCGTGGTTCTCTGAGTGGTAGTATGGTGACCAATTGTGGTGCCAAGAGTGGCGATCTGGTCTTGGCTAGGAAGGTCGGGTCGGGAAGCAGCTGCACCGAACCGTCCGTCCGGAATTGTAAACAGGTGGGGCGAGTAGAGAGGGCGTGCAGCTCACTGACTCTGGAGGCTGAGGCGAGGGCTAGCAAGAAGCAGGTCTTTCTCGTCACGTCCGGTAGTCTCGCCAGCTGTAAAGGCTCAAAGCGGGCCGAGTTGAGCCAAGTAAGGACCCAAGGTAGGTCCCAACGTGGTAACAGTGTACGTAGAGCGGGATGATGCAGACCGAAATGGCCCATCAGATCGGCGAGGTCCTTGCAGGCGCCCGGGTCGGGACGTCCCAGATGCCTGTAAGTATCAGCGATCATGGCCAGGTAACCTCGAATGGTGATGGGAGCTAAACGCTGGTCGTGAAAAAGCCAGAGGAAGAAATCCGCCAGCTGAGGGACTGTCAACTCGGTGGGGAAGAGGCGTCTATCGTCACACCAGGTGCTGAGAACTCTCCACTTGCCCTCGTAAACTCGTCTGGTCGAGGCTCTGCGGGCTGTAGCGATCGCGTCCACTGCCGCACCTGAGAAGCCTCTAGCGGTGAGGGCTTGCCGGACAACCTCCAGGCGTGGAGGAGGAGACGTTCTGGACTAGGATGGTACAGAGTCTGCCGAGGTTGCTTGAGCATCGTTCGTGGAGTGGGTAGCTGTAGTGGGGGGGCCGTTGCCAGATTCAGGAGGTCGGTCGTCCATGATCTGGTCCAACAAAACGGGGCCACCAGAAACAGGATAGTGTTGCTGCCTCTCAGCTTGAGAAGAACCCTGGGGATGAGGACCGTGGGTGGGTAGGCGTAGGCGACCAGTCCATCCCAGGAGATGGAGAGGGCGTCCACTGCCCAGGCCAAGGGGTCTGGAATCTGCGAGACGAACAGAGGGAGCTGACGATTCCATCTCGTGGCAAAAAGGTCGATCATGGGTGACTCCCAGGTAGCGCCGATCATCCGAAAGATGTCTGGACGCAGAGACCACTCGGTGTGTAGTAGTTGACCGCGACGGGAGAGGGAGTCGGCCAGCACATTCAAGTGGCCCGGGATATGACGAGCACGGAGAGAAATGTCCCGATCCTCGCACCACCGGAGCACTTGGTAAAGGAGGATGCAGAGAGATGGGGAGCGGGTCCCGCCCTGCTTCTGGATGTAGGCGACGACCGTAGAGTTGTCCGACAACACCAGTAGCTCCCGGTGAAGCAGGCGAGATTCCCACACCCGAAGGGCTTGCCAGACGGCTTCCAATTCCAACCAGTTGATGTGTCGGTCCCGGAGATCCAGGTCCCACCGGCCGAGGCCGTCTCGAAGGAGGGTAGAAGGTGTGCTCCCCAACCGGAGAGGCTCGCGTCTACGCAGATGGAGAGGGAGGGCGGTGGCGAGAACAGCGGCACTCCTGTCGCGAGCCAGAGGGGGTCCGCCCAGCGTAGAAGGTGAGGACGGAGCAACGAAGGAATCGGAACCGGAGACTCTAGGTCGGAGGTCGACGGACGCCAGTGTAGCAGAAGGTGCAACTGTAGCGGCCGGGAGTAGAGACGCCCTAACGGAATAAGGTCTGCTGCAGCGCTCATCAGCCCCAGCAACTGAAGCCACTGCCTGGCGGGGATCGAAGACTTCTGGGATACCTGCCGAGCTAGATCCGCCAGCTTCTGAATGCGGGGTTCGGGCAGCCGGACGATATTGCGGTCGGTGTAGAACTCCATGCCTAGGTGAACGAAATGGCGCGACGGAACGAGGTCGGACTTGCCGAAGTTGACTATGAAGCCCAGCGTCTTGAGGAGCTGAAGCAAGGCATCCCGGTCCACCTCCAAGGCGGCAGGGGTCTGATTCTTCAGGAGCAGGTCGTCCAGGTAGTTGGACGTGGGGCTCGTGGAAGTCCGTCGTGTCTTGGCCACCACGGCGTCCATGATGCGTGTGAAGACCCATGGGCTGAGGTTGAGGCCGAAGGGAAATGCGCGGAACTGGTATACCACACCCTCGAAGGCGAAGCGTAGATAACGTCTGGACGCTGGGTGCATGGGCACGTGAAGGTACGCATCTGCGAGGTCCAGGCTGATTGCAAAGTCGAAGGGTTGCACCGAGGCACGCAGGGCCCGCGCTGTCTCCATGCGAAAACGTGGAGCTACTATAAACTTGTTGAGCGCCGAGAGGTAGATCACAGGACGCCACTTGCCGCCTGGTTTGGGAACTACGAACAGCCGGCTGTAGAAGGCTAGGGAGTCGAGTCGTGTCACCACCTCTGTCGCTGCTTTTCGAAGTAAGGAGGCCACCTCGTTGCGCAGAGCGTCTGCCTTGAGCTGGTCTGTCGGAACCAAGGTCCACGCCGGAGTACGTCGCAGTGGGGGCGGGGAGCGAAACGAGATCCGCAGACCGAGGGAGATGGTTGAAAGAATCCAGGGGTCGTCCGGAAACAGCGCCCGCCAGGCGGCGCTGTGCCGTGCGAGCCTCCCGCCGACCAGAGGTCCCAGCGCGGTCGACGGGGCCCGAAGGTGGAGAACGTCAGTAAGCCCTGCCCCGCCCGGGGCGTCGGGCAGGCTTGGGCCAGGTCCTGGAAGCGGGAGCCGAAGAGGATCCTGCAGTAGGACGGGTACGGGGGAAGGCAGGGGGCCTGGGGGGAAGACGTCCACCTCTGGTGTAAGGCCGGGAAACGGGTCTAGTCGCCCGCAGGGGGCGACCCTGGGTCCTGCGGGTATGCTGAAAGGGAGTAGGAACTGTACGACTTGGCCAGGTGTCCTTATTCGCCTCCTTAACCGCCAACCACATGGGGCCGAAGAGAAGCTCTCCGCCAAGGGGCGCCTGACGAAGTTGAAGCTTCAGGTCATTGGGGAGAGGGCAGGAGCGGAGGAGGAAATCCCGACGCAAAAGGTCACAGTTGGCCGCCGCAGCCATAGCGTTGACACAGGTGTGGTAGGATGCACGGTTACCAGAGACAGCTAGAGCGAGCAGATCTCCCAGCAGCGGCGTAAGGGACGGATGCCAAGCCTCCTGTACGCGACGAACCATGGCTTGAGTCAGAAGGTCAAGAAATCCCGCGGAGGCTAAGCCGTTGCGTATGAGATTACCTGTCTGATCGATTCCTGGAAGCAGAGGGGTCCGTGCCGGAATAGCCGCCAGGGCCCAAGCAGCTGGGTCCGGTTTGGGTAGTGCGCAGGTAAAGCTCTGAGAATGTCCCGCGTACCAAGATTGCCTAAAAAACATGTGTAGGTCCGCCGGCCACTTAGAGTCATTGAAGAATCCAGCGGCGCCCAAGTGTCCCTGAGCGAGTCGAGCCGAGAACGCGTCCCGTAGGCTGCTGAAACCCGGAGGTTGAGGAAGCGTCTTAAAGGTCTTAGTATGGAGTTCCGCATCTACATAGGCCGCAGCCTTCTTCTTCGCCGGCGGAGAAGGAGGACAGTCTTCCGGCGGTAGGCACGCCGAGATGATGCGAGCTGCCTCGTCCAGGGCACGCAGAGTCTCCAACCTGTGTCCCACTGCTGACGGATGTTGTTCCTGCTCATCTGGATCCACGTCAGGGGGTGCCGGGATAGAGTGAGCGGGGCTGTCGCCCTGAAGTAAAGCCGAAACTGAGTCCTCGGGAGCAAGGCTGAGCGCGTCATCCTCTAATTGCATAGGTAGGTGGGTGGGGCCGGTTCGAGCTACGAGTGAGGGCCCAGCCTCCGCGACGAGCCGGGATGTGACCGAGGCCTTGGCCGGCGAAAATCTCTCGGAGCGGTGACGCCACGAACGGACCGGGGAGGTTACTTGAGACCGAGACCGAGAACGGTGAGCGTAGCGTCGAGGCGATCTCCTATCCCGTGGGGAGGGCTCACGGCGAGAGCGGGGACTCCTAGAACGGGAGTGGCGGCGGCAACGTCGACTGACTCTTGACGACGATGGCCTAGAGGGTGGAGTAGATGATTGACGCGTTCTCCGAGTAGAATGTCTCATAACTGGGGAATGCGGTCTGGACCGACGAACCACTTGCGGAGACCCGACCCCGGACACCGTCCGCGATGGCCGACTGGTACGGGAAGATCTGGAGGCACGCCTATGCCGCGGTGACCTGTCCCTAGACTGTGAACGTTGGCGAGAAGAGCGGGAGACCGTCCGGTGCTTCTGCTCTCTGGAACGAGGTGAGATACGGTCCGTACCTGAACGCCGAACTCTGTCGACGCGTGGAGGCGGAGAATCCTTCTGCTGGGAAGCGGGCCTCTCCTGAGTCGAGACCGCTACCGGAACTGAAGTCTGTAACTGTACTCTCTCTCGCGCCGATAGAATCGGCGGAACCGGACAGCGTGCACTAGTCGGGTCTGTGCCTGCTGCCGGTGTAGTAGAACGAGCTAGCGACCGAAGTCGCGATGGAGAACGTTCTAACGTCTGATAAGCACCACTAGTCGGGTCTGTGGTGATTACCGGCGTGTCTTTATTGTTCAAAGAAGCGGGCCTGACTGAAACTTCAGTTCTAGTCTCTGCTACCGGACAGCGCGCACTAGTCGGGTCTGTGTTCGCTGCCGGCCCAGGAGGACGGGCTCGCGGCGGAAGGCGCGGCGTAGACTGTCCTCTCACCAGGTAATACCCACTAGTCGGGTCTGTGGTTCTTACCGGTGTATGGCCCTGTATACGTGCTGGTGTCGGCAGTTCACGACGGTAGAAACCCCATAGCTGAGTCCATTGTTCTTCCCGCCAGGGGGCGCAGACCAGGCACGGTTGGGAAGAGGTACAGGATGAACAGGGCAGGCACACCTCATGTCCATCACTCGGCCACTGGAATTGTCCACATCTGATACAGGTGCGGACTTGCCAACTGCAACACAAAGCAGAACCATCTATTTGAAAGTGATCGAACCTGCCGCAGCCGGCAGGCAACGAAACGCGCGAAACGAACGAAGGAGATACGGCGTATGCTGGCGTGCGGCGCTCAAACCCTCCCTGAGCGCCGTACGGAAGCAGTGACCGAGATTTTACCTCGCCATGTTGGGAAAAGGAGAGGAACGAAGAGCGGTGTCAGCGGTGAAGCCCGAAGCCGTCCTACCAAGGCGCCAAACGACTCCGACAGGCCACGACAGGACCGGTGCCAGGCGCAGAGACGACAGTCACCCGAGTCGCCCAGGAAAGCGTCGCCGCCACAGAACAAGGCCTTCCCACGCGGTAGGCCAAGGACGAAGCCCAAGGGCACCAGAAGCTGAAGGCGACCGGCCAACAGTGAGCACAGCTCACCAGCGTCGTTAGGAACAACGCACACACGAAAGCGTCCCAGCCAAAGGCCACAATCCGTCTCTCACAGTAGAAAGTCGAAGCCAGTGAACGATAGCCAACGAACGAAGGAGTCCACAGCGTACACAACCTCACGCAACTAGCGAAGAAACTGACTGGTGGTTTGAGCACTGAGCACATGCGTGGTTGAACCGGAAGGGAGGCTACCGGGTTTCCGCCTAACATATGGCGCCCCTCTCCTGCCATCATGGCCATTATCGTACACAACAATTTTTGGGCTAAAATTAGACTAGCTAAGAAACATTTCCTAGTTGTAATACCATCGGTAATGTGTTTTGAGAAAACAAAGAATCTGACCTTTGAAAACAAAGTCACAAACAAGAAAGAAAGCCAGAAAACACCTGTCGCCTACATAGAGGATCTCATGTTCCTGAACTGCTTGACAAGTTTGAAGCTGCAAATCTTCTTGAATGGCATGAACAAATACCAAATGATGAAATTTTGATAAAACTAGGAGGAGATCATGGCGGTAACAGTTATAAAACAATGCTTCAAGTTGCTAATCTCCAAAACCCTAACTCTAAACACAATACGTTTTTGGTGTGTATGGCTAACTGTAAAGACAGTCATGAAAATCTTCAAACAATTTTGCAGCCGTTTAAAGAGCAGATGTCCGTTCTCCAAACCATGAAATGGAAAGAAAAACAGATGTGTATTTCTGTTTGGCAATTACGATTTTCTCATCAAACTCTTTGGTCTCTCAGGAGCACAGCTTCGAAACGTCAGCTACAAAGAGCTCCACATGAGCGAGTACAACATCAAGAGGGATTACAGGCGATACATGCGTGCAGGAGGAGACAAAAAGAATGCCAAGGGTTACAACAATGTTGTACATGAACCAATCTTTGATGTTGAGATTTCGCAAACTGCACCACCATACCTCCATCTTCTGCTAGGTATAGCACGAACTTGATAAAGTCATTGCTGAAAGACTGGCCGAGGGAAAGGAGGCACGTGATGGAAACACACCTTTTGAAAAATACATTTCAGAAGTAAGAGTCATCAAAGAACTTGAAAAAAGAAAACAGCTGACCGAGGGTATTGCAGTGTTGAGCGACAAGAGACACAATGAGAATGCTAAGCAGTTTGATGAACCACGTGAGCAGAATATGCAGCAGGTAGCAGAATTCGAGGACAAAATAGAAGCTCTGAGAGAAGAGACAAAGTTGCCATTTCTGTGCAGACCTGTCACTTCTGGCCTTGATGAAGCACTAAAGAGGAATATACCATGGCCGTTCATTTGTTGGCAATCACTGCCACCGTTACTTGAAGTATGATGTGTTCACTGATGTTGGTGACAGTGTTATCAGCAATACGATGAAGCTGACAGATGATCCTGAACTTCATGGAGCAGCGCATGACATATCCTTATAGTTCCGAATTCTGAACGACCTGTACTCACAAATCCATATTAATGTTTCTCACAAAATGCCGGTGAAGAGCAGAAATAAATCAATGCAAGACATCAATGACAAGATTGCAAACTACATGCGTTTTTTTTCGAAGTACTTTTCCAGCCAGTAGCATCATTCCGAAACAACTTATCCTGGAATGTCACTGCGTTGACTTTATGACTAAGTGGGGATTTGGGTGGCTTCATGGTGAGCAGGGAGGTGAAAAGAGTCACGCTACCATTAACATTTTAAAGAGCAGGACATTTGGCTTGCAAACAGAGGAGAAAAAACTCAGACTGCTCATGACCGAGCACATGACGCTCGTGTCACCCGTCCTCCACTCCATCATTCCTCCAGTAGTAAAACAGAAAAAAATTCTCGTATAATGCTGTTTAGCCGGTGTCGGTCTTGTGTATCTGTGAACAGAAACTCAGTATTGTTCTTATGTCTAGTGTGTCAGCAAATGTGCTGAACCGCAAGGTATATTTAAAAACACTGTTGAATGGACTAATCGGATTTTAATACACGGAGGGCATTAGCAGTCTGTGGAGTACCGGGACTACGGGCGAGAAATGACATAACGCGACCTGTCAGTGATCTCATTAAGCACCCTCCTGCTTCCGTCCCCCACCGCGTAGCGAAAATCTGGTAAGTGATACTTACTGTAGGCATGCTGACCCTTATGCATGCAAGTGTGTTTCGTTGGGAAAAGTTGTGTCTTTGTGTTATGGCTGTGGGTCAATTTAACACCAAACACCGACATCGTACATCAACAAATTCTCGTTCTCTTTATTTTCACCATAATCTGCTACACAAATGTAAGTCGTAATGTTGTTTGGTATCGGTGTGTAGGTGAGAATTTCAACTTTTGAACAATTTTGCTTTTACAACAGTCACTTTAGGCTGAGATGTGTTATGAATACAAACGTGTAGGTAGTTGTTATAGCGGCAGAGCGCCGGACACGCCGTGTACCGCACAGTTGCAAGTGCGATATAAATAGAATGAGCGCGTGACAGTGGAATTTGACCTCGCCGCGCCTTATCTCTCTGGCCGCTAAAAGCGAACTAAGTGCTACGCGCAAGCACTGGCTGGTTAAGCCGTAGGTTCGCTAGCAACGATAAAAGTGTTAACAAATTTATCTTAAACAGCCGAAACATAAGGTAAGTTGAATTAATTTAGCAAGCAAACTGCCACGTCTACAAGAGGCACTGCAAAACATCAAGTGCACCAGACTGGTGCTGCAGTGGATCCCTTCACACTGTGGCATCTTCGGCAATGAAGAAGCTGACAGAATGGCAAAAGTGGGCGCAGAGAAAGAACAAGATGAAAATGGAGTCAGCTTCACAGAGATAAAGACCATCATTAAGTCTGTGTACAGACCACCACAACGGCCCCTAGACAGTTACCATCAGCTGTCCAGACAAGAGCAGGTGACCATCTTTCGTCTGAGGACCGGGCACAACCGACTCAATTTCTACCTGCACAGACGCTTCCACCTCGTGCCATCTCCCCTGTGCCCTTGTGGAGAAGCAGAGCAGACTGCAGAGCACATCCTCCAGGACTGTGGGAACCACCAGCCGCTGAGGGAGGAGATATGGCCGAAGCCCGCCACTCTACAAGAGAAACTGTACGGGCCTGTGGAGGCGCTACAGAAGACCACAGATTTCATTTTGAGAGCCAAACTCCAAGTGTGACGGCGTTCGAGAAGAAGAAGAAGAAGAAGTTGAATTAATTTCACTTTTTAATTTTTTAATATAAAATGAACCAAGAAGAATTATTACTTGTAAGCTATATCGGCGCTGTAGAGAACATAGACTTAGACTCTAAAAAACAGCGTCTTTTGTCAGTAGTTGTTTCAGGCAAATCGAAAGCTTATCTCAGGAAATGCTATTCCACAGATGATATTGAATCTCTTAGCGAGGGAGAGATTATTAAATTACACACCAAATCTGATAATCACATCGCTTCACTAATGACTCGTGATCTGAGTCGATCTCTCCTGTGTTTATACACAAAAGCTGTGAGTTACGCCCTTCCTGTAGATGTTGAAAATCTCACACATGACCTCAAAACAATCATATCATTTGTAATTCAATTGGTAAATTAGCATGCATTATGTATTATAAGTTCGGAAATTACATCGCACCTGTGGTAACTTTGCTTGTTACTGGGAGTCATATTGATTTTTCGAAATTAAATTTTTCTGCTGATCAAAATGGACGACCCACAGATGACCCCACAACCGAACCCCGACCCTGTTTTGACTCAGATTCAAACGGTGACCAAAACTAAGTCTTGGCAGAATTCAGGCGAGAAAAAGATTAGCCTAATGGAACAAACAAACAAAATTACAGCTTCAGGCGCCAACAGAAAAGGCTCATGTAACTGACCTGCCGTCAGGACCGTTAACAACCCCATCAGTGTCACTGTCATCAATACCACCCCCAACACCGTCAGGACCGTCAGGACCAACACCCCCATCTCCCCCACATCAAAGTGAGAGACTATCAACCGAGTCTAAACCCGAAACAAAATATATAGTTGCCGGATTTGTTGTTGGATTTGGTTATGCAGGTTACAGGCTATACCAAAAATACAAACCGCAGACTCGAACAGTGTCCAAAAAATCAGAAACTCCAAAAACAAAACCAGAAATTTCCACATTACCAGTAATACCCAAAGTTGTCGACCCATTTTTAATGGAATAAATAATTTTTTTATTTTAATTTTTATTGTGATGAAAATGAGCGAGACAATAAACTTAATGAACCTTGTCTATCACTCTGCCGTAATTAGCGGGCTAGCTGTTGCTTACTCCATGCTGGAAAAAAGTCTCCTCAAAATAATATCGGCAGACCTGAGTAGATTAGACTTTGAAGCTAGTAGCAGTTGTAACAGCGTCAATTGCCACAAAAGACTTTCTTGTCAAGCAAGGAATTACTCCCAAAAATGTTTCTATGTAAATAAAAATAATATGGCGACATTAGCTGTTTTAATTGGAGGGGCCATGGTCAACGCCCTGGCATTCAGTGGATCAAATTATCTCTTTTCAAAAGTGGGTAGAGAGGAGAGTGCAGAAGAGATGAGGCGACACAAGCGTCTGAAAAACTTGCACAAGCCCAGCAGGATTACGAAAAGAATAGAATAGAGAAACTTGATTTCATCAATGAAAAACTCAGACTTGAAGGTCATGCGCAGCATACATTTTCAAATGCCGATGACGCAATCCGTGAATATTTTCTCATTACGGGTGATGACATGACCATCCCAAAACCGAAACTTAGTGACTATTACCAACCAAGCACACAACAAAGAAACGGGGAGATAATCTTTGTTCTAGTGGGAATGACATTTGTCTATTTTACTGAACTTTATATTGCTAGAAAAAATGACAGACATCGAAAATAAACTATCGAAAATATATTACTCTCCCATTGGATATAGGAAGGGTAAACCGCGATTCAGAAACTACATGCGGCCGTAGGCGCCAACGGTGCCACACTAGACCAAATAAGACAATGGCTACAAAAACAAGCAATATGGCAGGTTTATCTCCCTGCTCCAAGAAAAATAACAAGACCTCATTTTGAAAACACTACCCCCAATGACACCCATCAAATGGACCTCCTGTTCTTACCACATGACACAATAAGAAAAAAGCATTACAAGTATGCACTAACTGTTGTTGACATAGCTTCAAGGTATAAGGACGCCGAACCCATAACTGACAAAACTGCTAGTATGGTTGCGACAGCGTTAACAAAAATATATAGTCGAGGTCCTCTGAAATACCCCAGGCTTGTTCAAGTCGATGACGGGAGTGAATTCAATGGTGCCATTAATCAGTTATTTGCGAAGCATGGTGTACTGGTGTGGCGAGGTATACAGGGTGTGCACAGATCTCAGGCAATCATAGAAAACTTCAACAAGCAATTATCTGAGAGACTTTTCAGTTACCAGTATTCTAAGGAACTCATGCATGACACACGTAACACTGAGTGGGTTAAAAGATTACCATCTGTGATAAAAGCAATGAATAACAAAGGACAACGCTTGCACCCAAAGCCCGCCGATGCTATTAAATTGAAAACAATACCGTCAGGACCTCCGGCGTCAGACACGAGGTTAAAAACAACAATACCAGACACAAGTTTGTTTACAAAACAGGTGAGATATCTATCAGCCCGGCGAGTCTGAGAATGACGTCAGATGCAGAACCACCGACCCCATTTGGTCTACGTCTGTACACAATATAAAAAAATAATCCCTGGAGGTCCATCGATTTTTTATCTGTATGAGCCTGCCCCGCAGAGGGCATTGGTTAGAAGAATTACAGATTATCCCCCCAGACACTGTTACTCATTTTTGACCATTTCAACTACTAACTCGTCGATTAATTCATCAGCTATTTGTTCGGATAACTTAAGTCTGTAATGTCCAGGTGCATAAGCCTTCTCCTTACTGTGAAACACACTTTTTGTGTCTCCTACTTCCAGTGACTTCTTATGTGTTTGGATCAATTCAAGATTGTGTTTGTTTGACCTCAGTGTCTTGTTCGGATAATCAGGCATTAATTCTCCATCTAAAACTTGCTTGTAATGTTCATGACGAATTTCTTTATTTTTTATCGCTGTTTTTTTTTAAAATTCCTTTGGCTTTGGACTGACTACCCTTTTGGTGTAGTATAGAATACATTTTTTATCTCAGTCCAACATACTCAACTATCGGCACTCCATTCAGTTCGTCTTTAAACTTCCCAGGCACTTTTTTGTTTTGTGTGCTGTACAGCGGGTATTTCTTTGGATAGTCAGACGTGTCATACATGTGTAACTCTGTTTTCATGTCTTCATAAAAATCTTCAGTAGGTACGTCAATGATCATAGAGTCAGTGTCAGTGTATAGCAGTCGACACTCAGGATACTTTGGTTTAAAGTAATCATAGTAGAATTCAAGCATTAATAATTTTGATAACTCAAGAATTGCCATACCAATGAATACTTGCTTGTCCAGTTTAACAATCTTTTTTTTTGAGTGACACTGCATACAATGATGGATGAAACTCTTTATACCCTGTGTACTGTGGTTTACCTGTAAGTTTAATTGCACCCGATTCAGTTGTGACCAGTCTTACATCTTTGCGGTGATGAGCATTTTCCATCGTCTTGCCGAAACAGGCATTTTTCATAAGCTTAAAGAAGTCTTTGTCAAATGCAGTGTTGCCATCTCTCTTACGCAAGGTTGTGTTTTTCATTATGTAATCCTTAATGAAAGCACACTGATCAAAGCTTATGCCTCTGTGAACTTTTTTTAGTATTAACCCATGTCTGATGTAAAACTGCAGTAAGCGATAGTGACAAACGTAATTGAATTTGTCATTCAAATTTGGCACAAGTTTAGTGTCTTCTTTTTTCCCCGTCAAACTCATTTTCTCAACAGCCAATGGATAATCATTATGGTAATCGTGTAGATGGTGTGGGTACTCCAGGTCTACTTCAAAGATCCAACCCTTCGCATCATTCTGGTCATGATTCATAATATAGTTTGTCAACCCTGAGTCTGTTATGTCATACTGTGACAAATCATGCAGTTAAAAGTTTTTCAAGGGCAATAATTCGGTCATCGTGAACCCATACAAGATACATGCGTCCTTGTACAGGATATAATTAGATGACCTTGAGGGGTCAAAGTCAGTAAGATATTTATTATTAGCTTTGGCATAATTATTTGATGCCATGCTAATGCCCCCTCTCAATCCACGTTCCACCATTTCACCCATCGTACAATCAGACAACAGGTCTATAGATATCTTACTGGATTTCAAAAAAGCATCCATGTCATGCCAGGACTAGTTATGTAGCAAGCCGGGTCAAGACTGTAGTGTAACAACCCTTTTCACGGTAACTTTCAAATACGTCTGCCAGCAAGCATACGTCAGCTTTCAAATACTGGTCATGGTAATCACCAATCGTTCCGCCGTGAGATGGCCTTAGTCGCCTGCTCGGCGTTAAACCCAAATAACTAAACAAAACTAAACTGCCCCATGCATCTAGCTCATGCTGGTATTCAGCATCAGAAATACCTTTACCATTTAGTGTTGAATAAATTTGTTCTTTTGGTGGCAGTCTCCTTTCCTCAAACACAACTCAGTCACTGATGTACTCGTAGGGGTAGACACCTTTCTTAATTAACTCTGGCTCAAAATATTTACTTGTTATTGGATACTCAGTCAGACCATCTGCCAGACTAGCAAGCCCTAAAGACAAATGTTTCATTGAGTCATAAAATGCTAATTTATTGTGTAGCCTAAAAGTCAAATATTTTTCAGTTGTCTGTGCAATACAACTAATGTTTTTGTAAGACTCATCCACAGCACACATGATAATGTGTGAATCATATCCTTTGAGATTGTGAAAAAAGATTGGTAACTTGTATGTCTTAGGATCTATTTTTAATAACAAGTTACAATTGTTATGTGCAGCACCTCTGTAGCGTCCAGTTATGTGGTCATGGTCACAAACTGTATGATGTCAGAGGGGTTGTTCACAAATCCAACATGTCTCCGCTGTATTAAAATTCAGTTTATCTTCTCATCACCAAAGGCATCTGACATGTTGTGAGATAATGTACTACCTGACTATACAGTTGTCTCATTTCTGTTAAAAACAGACATGCTGCATTTTCCCCTCTGTAGATAACAGGCTCTGTATGCACACCGTCTGACCTGACAAGAATGTATCCAAAAGAACACACCACTTGGTCACTCAACTTTACTGTCTTTGGTAATGATTCTGGAACAGGACCCTCGTATGGTACAACAAGTGATTCAAAATCAGCATACACTACAAACGGCAGCTTTTGCTTATTCCCATAGTTCTTAAAATATACTTAAGTACCCAGGATCTGGGTACTTAAGTACTGTTTGTATGTCATCAGCTGACCTACAGTGCAGGACATGTTTATGCGCCACTTTAATAGAAGAAAATCTTTGTAAACATCTCTTACACACTTCCTGTTTGCCATTGTGTTTTGATACATGATTATGAATTTGTCGTGACATACTCCTGATAAAAAAAAAATAAATGGTATCTTTAAAAAAAAAAAAAAAAATGGTGTCTTTAAAGAGCCGCCCATCAGGCCCACCTAGCCCAGCCTTCCAGCCCTGTGAAGAAGTCTGCCTTCCGCCTCGTCTGCAGCAGTCTCCAGCGCAAGCTCAGAGATCTCCAGAATGAGTGGTGGACCAGACTTGCACAGAGGACCCAGCTTTGTGCTGACAATGGTGACTACAGGGGCTTCTACGAAGCACTGAAAGCAGTGTATGGCCCCAGGCACCTGGTACAAAGTCCCCTGCGAAGCGCGAATGGCCAGGCACTCCTCACAGATAATACCTCCATCTTGAACCGCTGGTCGGAATACTTTCAGAGCCTCTTCAGCGCTGAGCGCACTGTTCAAGAAGCAGTCATCCTACAAATCCCACACCTCCCAGTAAAGGTTGAATTGGACGAACCGCCCACCGCTGAAGAGACCCTCACAGCCATCCACCAGCTCAAGAGTGGCAAAGCAGCAGGCATTGATGGAATACCGCCAGAGATCTGGAAACATGGAGGCACAGCACTGCACAACAAGCTCCATGACCTCTTTCTCTGCTGCTGGGAGGAAGGAACACTACCAAAAGATCTCCGTGATGCAGTCGTTATCACCCTGTACAAGAACAAAGGCGAGAAGTCTGACTGTTCCAACTATCGGGGAATTACCCTGCTGTCCATTGCTGGGAAAATCCTTGCAAGGCTGCTCCTGAATCGGCTGGTACCTGCCATCGCTGAAGACCAACTCCCAGAGGGCCAGTGTGGCTTCAGAGCAAACAGGAGCACCACCGATATGGTCTTTGTGCTGAGACAGCTACAGGAGAAGTGCCGCGAGCAGAACAAAGGGCTGTACGTAACATTTGTCGACCTAACAAAAGCGTTCGACACTGTGAGCAGGCAAGGCATGTGGCAGATCCTGGAGCGACTTGGCTGTCCCCCAAAGTTCCTCAACATGATTGTCCAGCTACACGAGGACCAGCAAGGCCAGGTCAGACTCAGCAATGACCTCTCAGAACCATTCCCTATTCTCAACGGCGTAAAGCAGGGCTGCGTGCTGGCACCGACCCTCTTCACCATCTTTTTTAGCATGATGTTGAAGCAGGCCACAGTGGACCTCGATGATGACGATGCAGTGTACATCAGGTATCGTCTCGATGGCAGCCTGTTCAACCTCAGACGACTGCAGGCCCACACGAAAACCCTAGACCAACTGATTCGTGAGCTGCTTTTTGCTGATGATGTTGCCCTCGTTGCACACACAGAGAGAGCCCTGCAGCGCATCACGACTTGCTTCGCAGATGCTGCCCAGCTCTTTGGACTCGAGGTCAGTCTGAAAAAGACAGAGGTCCTCCATCAGCCGGCACCCAAGACAGTGTATCGCCCTCCTCACATCACCATTGGCGAGTCTGAACTAAAGTCAGTGCACCAGTTTACTTACCTTGGCTGCGTTATCACGTCGGACGCCAAGCTGGACAAGGAGCTTGACAGCAGGCTGGCAAAAGCGAACAGCGCTTTCGGGCGACTTTTCAAGCGGGTGTGGCACAATCAACAGCTGAAAACAGGCACCAAGATCAGCGTGTACAGAGCTGTGGTCCTCACCACCCTGCTGTATGGTTCCGAGTCCTGGGCCCTCTACCGAAGCCAACTACGACTCCTCGAACGCTTCCACCAGCGCTGCCTGCGTACCATCCTGGGCATTCACTGGAGTACTCAAACCAAGGGCGGGAATCACAGCGCTGGACAGACAACAGTTAGATCCCCTGCCCTGCAGGGGATCTAACTGTTGTCTGTCCAGCGCTGTGATTCCCGCCCTTGGTTTGAGTACTGACAATTCTGCCAGCGCTAGCCTCACCTATCTGGTTTGTGAGTATTCACTGGAGTGACTATGTCACCAACGTCGAGGTCCTTGAACAGGCTGAAACTGTGAGCATCGAGGCTTTGCTGCTGCGGACACAGCTCCGCTGGGCAGGGCATGTCTCCAGGATGGAGGATCATCGCCTACCAAAGATCACCCTGTTCGGCGAGCTTGCTACTGGACACCGTGACAGAGGGGCACCAAAAAAGAGATACAAAGACTGTCTCAAGAAGTCACTTAGTGCCTGCCAAATCGACCACCACCAGTGGTCTTCGCTTGCTGCGGACCGTGACACCTGGCGCTCCACCATTTACAAGGCAGCTGTCTCCTTTGAGGACTCTCACAGAGCTAGCCTTAAGGACAAGCGGCTCAGGAGAAAAAACAGAGATGCCGCAGCTCAGAACCCTGGCCATACCTTCCCCTGCAGCCACTGCGGTTGAACCTGCCTGTCTCGGATTGGCCTCCGCAGCCACGAACAAGCCTGCAGACGTCGTGGGCAACTCCTATAAAATCTTCGTTCGCGAAGTCCAGCCAAGCCACTCCTGATAATTGTGTAGTGAAAGTTATCTCCATGGCTTATTAATAACAGGTCAACATGTTTATTTTCTGGCTGTCCGTAAGTTGGGGCAAGTGGTGATACTCTAATGGGTTGTAACTTGTCAACAGACTCATTATCCCATACATACACATTCACAGATATGCCAGGATTTAGTTCTTCAAACAAGTCTATGTCTTCTATTTTAACAGGAAAATCTATACCACTAAAGTTGAGTTCGTTTACAAATTTGGTGTAGTTAGATACGCGATCAGGTCTTGTTTTTACAAAGTGTAGTTTAGCAAGCACACACCACATGAAAAAAAAATTATCTTTGTTCTGTATATTGATGACAGCCTTTTTGTTTGCAACCTCTGTTGGCAGTGGCAAGCATGATTTGCCTAAAATAGGATGATATCTTGACTGTTTTAATTGTAGTTCATGCACATGACCTTCATGCCAACTTGACCCTTTCATTCTTGCGAGGAAGTCAGGCAACAGTCTTTCTTTGAACACGTTTTCTAGTTCTCTTCTTGTGTTAACTGTGTGTTGTCTTGTTGAGATATATGAAACAATCACTTTACCATCTACTCTGTTAAATTCTATTTTAGCAACAATCTGAATCTTTACACTGCCTGAAAGAAGATTATATTTTATGACAGAAAAAGAGTTTTCTATCGATTCATAGACATTGTTACTATTAGATATAGGCAAGTCTGTTGTGTGAAACACATTACGTAAGCTTGATGAGTCTGACGGGTTTTGAGCATTGTCCGTCATTTCTATTTGTCGGACAAAATAATAAATAAAAACTATTAACGCTGGTGCTGTGTGTATAATACCATTTTATTAACTGTAACACAGTTAATATAAACATTTAGTTTACGTAGTTGTTTAAATATGCTGTAACAAAGTTCTTCTAACCAGCCCTGGCGGTCACTATCATTAACTTTAAAGGTAGGTGTCCTAAAATCAACTGTCATGTTCTCCACATCTGGAAGCTCACCAACATAATCCAAAGTCACATTATATGCTGTATATATCACCGCTGGTACCGTTATTGGTGTTGTATCAAGCGCGAATGGGTTTTTGTAATGTGTTCTAATCTCTTCAAAATGCTAGATATATCTGAAATTCTCTGTGACATCAATCACTTGCATGATTTGTCCGTTCGTCATTTTTTTTGGAAAAAACAAAAGTATAAATTAATTTACTAACCCATACCCAGTGGGCTGATCTGTCTTTAAAATAAGCTTTAGATGCTTAGTCGATTTCAGTTTGTTTTTCACAATGTCTCATTCATGTTTATTTGGTATGACATCATTTTCTCTGAGACAGTCTTCAAAGCTGTCATGATCCTTACAGTAAAACAAACAGATAAACTTTAACTACTCTCGAAAATCTTTCAGTGGGGTTAGGTATTTTTTAGTTCCCAGGGTCACCCTGGTCAGCCCCACAGGGTGGGTTTTTCTCTCTATTCTGGGGCATGTGTTTCTGTCTACCCTTTGTCCATTCACCTGTATTTGCCTTTTTAAAACTCTCCCTACTGTCTGCACTACCTGTAGCTCTTGATATTGTATGTGTGTTGCTAAATGGTCTTAGCTTTATTTAGGCCCCATGTGTTAGGTTTATTTAATGTATTTGACCGGCTGGCGACACACATTCAGTGTTCTGTTTTTGTGTTTTTTTCACAAGCAGTGCAGGCACGTCCTGAGAAAGCCTTGTTGCTGTCGGGACGTTAAGCAATGTACAATCAATCGAAAATCTTTCAGTACAGCATTATATTTTTGAGTGAGAATCAGACCTGCCAACCACTATGCTTTCGCCGTATTTTCCTACGCCAACGTTTCCAATACTACGCTACTATGGTCATTGATGAAATTCTACGCTGAAGAAAAAAATAAACCCCAAAAATCTTTTTTTTTTAACGTTGTTTTCGGTTTGTAGTCGGTAAGAACATGCGGTTAGGGCCAATGAGAATGAGCGGAGCGAACTTCCGGGTTTCCCAGCATGCATCATTTTATTCAGAAAATGCGTCAGATAAAGGACGGTCTGAACCATGCTGAAAAGAAAGGAGCCGGAATCAATGTGTAAAGATGTGTTTGACATCACACATTATATTATTCAATGGCCTGTTTATCGGCCAGCCGTACACACTGGACCTCGCGCTGGGACCATACGGCGTTGAGGCGCGTCCCCTGGGTGGTGGATAGGGGGTCCCTCGTGAGAGGGGTGCACCGAATGAAATAAGGTGCCGTGAACCAACATGGTCTAAGGGAAGGTGACCCCGACAGAAAACCCCTGGTCCTCCTAGTAAGGGGGTTGGGCGTGGGGGTAGCTTCCCCACCCTGCAAAAAAGGAAATAGCTACAAAAACGCCGACGAAAAGACTAACAGTAATTCCTTTCCTGGAGGAGGAAGGTTCTTCTACTAGAAGACTTATGACGTCCTGTGGTGAAAGCCGGAAGTCTTCGGAAGCCACAGGACCGAGCCGCCTCTCTCTATCCAGGGATACAACCATGGGCACATGGAACGTCAAGACCATGTACCAGAGCGGCAAGGCCGCCCAGATAGCAGCGGAAATGCAAAAGTACAACCTTTCCCTGCTAGGCATCAGTGAAGCCAGATGGACGCAGTCTGGCCAGAAAAGGCTGTTAAGTGGGGAGATGATTCTGTATTCAGGTCATGAAGAGGAGAATGCCCCCCATACAGAAGGAGTAGCACTCATGCTGTCACCAGTGGCACAGAGAGCGCTGATGGGCTGGGAACCTCTTGGGCCAAGAATTATAACAGCAGCCTTTAGAACCAAGAAAAAGCTCAAGCTGAACGTCATCCAGTGTTATGCGCCCACCAATGACAGTGACGAGGAAGAGAAACAAGAGTTCTACGACCGACTCCAGAGTGCCGTGGACAAATGTGCGGAGCGAGACATCACCATCGTCACGGGCGATTTTAATGCCAAAATAGGGGAGGACAACACCGGATACGAAGAGGTGATGGGGAGACAGGGACTAGGCTCGGAGATGAGTGAGAACGGGGAGAGGTTTGTAGACTTTTGTGCTCTAAACCGACTTGTCATTGGAGGCAGCATCTTCCCACACAGAAGAATACACAAAGCAACTTGGGTCTCACCTGACCATACAACAGAGAACCAAATAGACCATATCTGCATTAGCAAGAAATTTAGAAGATCCCTTCAAGATGTTCGAGTGAGGAGGGGAGCAGATGTCGCCTCAGACCACCATCTGCTTACCTTAAGAATGAAGCTCAAGCTAAAGAAAAGCCGCACAGAGACAACAAGAAGACAGCGCTATAATGTAGGCCTCCTGAGAGAAACTGGAGTTAGAGAAGAGTTCAAACTGGTGCTGTCCAACCGGTTTCAAGCGCTACAGGAGCTAGTAAATGAAGAGGAGGCGGTCACCACAGAGCAGCAGTGGCAGGCAGTTAGAGAGGCGCTGAACTCAACCTGCAAAGACACTGTAGGGCTCAGGAAACACCACCACAAGGACTGGCTGTCGGCACAGACCTTGAAGAAGATAGAAGCGAGGAAGCAGAAGAAAGCAGCGGTCAACAACAGTCGCACGAGAGCAGCCAAAGTAAGGGCACAGGGGGAATACTCGGAAGCCAACCGCGAGGTGAAGAGGAGTATCAGGGCAGACAAGAGGGCCTACACAGACAGCCTGGCAGCAGAGGCAGAAAAGGCAGCAGGCAGCGGCAACATGAAACAGCTCTACGACATTACCAGAAGATTGTCGGGTAAGTATGGCCATACAGAAAGACCAGTAAAAGACAAAGAAGGCAAGCCTATTGCAGACAGAGCAGACCAACTCGACAGATGGGCCGAGTATTTTGAAGAGTTACTGAACAGACCTAGCCCACCCGACCCCCCCGACATCCAGCCGGCAGAGACCGACGTACCCATCAGCTGTGACAGACCCAGCCGGGAAGTGATCAGAAAAGCAGTGGCATTTTTGAAGAATGGCAAAGCAGCAGGGCCAGATGGCATCCCAGCGGAGTCTCTGAAAGCCGACCTAGAGACAACAGTTGAGATGCTGTACCCACTGTTTGGAAAGATCTGGGAAGAGGAGGTGATGCCGGCTGACTGGAAGGAGGGGTACCTAATCAAGCTTCCCAAGAAAGGCGACCTCAGCAAGTGTTCCAACTACAGAGGAATCACCTTGCTGTCAGTACCAGGAAAGGTCTTCAACAGGATCATCCTAGAGAGAATGAAGAGCTCCGTTGACCCCCAGCTGAGAGACCAGCAAGCAGGATTCAGGAAGAACCGATCATGTACAGACCAGATCGCCACTCTCCGCATCATCGTGGAACAGTCTCTGGAGTGGAGCTCCCCGCTGTACGTCAACTTTGTGGATTATGAGAAAGCATTTGACAGCGTGGACCGAGAGACTCTGTGGAAACTCCTACGACACTACGGTGTACCCACAAAGCTCGTCCGCCTGATCAAGAGCAGCTATGATGGCATGACATGTCGCGTGATCCACGAAGGGCAGTTCACCAGAGAGCTCCAGGTCAGAACTGGTGTCAGGCAGGGGTGTCTGCTGTCTCCGTTCCTCTTCCTACTGGCCATAGACTGGGTCATGAAGATGACCACAGAGCACAGACGAAGTGGAATACAGTGGACACTGTGGACACAGCTTGACGACCTCGATTTTGCAGACGACTTGGCATTACTGTCCCACACTCATCAACAAATGCAGGACAAGACCACGAGGCTTGCTGACATCTCGTCCCAAGTGGGCCTCACCATTCACAAACAGAAAACAAAGACAATGAGGCTGAACGCAACCAGGGAAGAACCAGTCTTGCTTGCTGGCACCCCGTTGGAGGAGGTGGAGTCCTTCACCTATCTCGGGAGCATCATAGACAAAAAAGGCGGCACTGATGCAGATGTCAGAGCACGAATTGGTAAAGCCAGAGCAGCCTTTCTCCAGTTGAAAAAAGTGTGGAGTTCCAGAGAGCTGTCACAACACACCAAAGTCCGGATTTTCAACTCCAATGTAAAAGCAGTTCTCCTATATGGAGCAGAGACATGGAGATTGACAAAAACCACAGTCAGCAGAGTACAGACCTTCATGAACAGTTGCCTTAGAAGAATTTTGAAAATCCACTGGCCAGAGAAGATCAGCAACGTCAGACTCTGGGAGAGAACAGAGCAGATAACAGCAGAGAATGAAATTGGGCGAAGAAGATGGGGATGGATCGGTCACAGTCTGAGAAAGCCAGCTTCCAGTATCACTAGGCAGGCATTGTCATGGAACCCCCAGGGAAAGAGGAAAAGAGGTAGGCCGAGAAACTCCTGGCGTCGAGACCTCCAAGCAGACATCAAGAGACTGGGAACCACCTGGAGTAGAATCGAAGGAGAAGCACAGGACAGGAGTTGCTGGAGGTCTCTCGTCGACGGCCTATACCCGGGTAGGGGTGACAGGCGTAAGTAAGTAAGTAAGTACACACTGGAGCGACACAAGTCAGTGAATTTTTATGTCTAGTTCATGTGTGTTTCGAGGACGCGGTTTTGCTTTGAATTGCCGATACTCATCATCGTCAGCGGACCAAACCATGGAGATTAAAATTTAGTGTAGCATTCTGCTGCACGTTTCTCGAACTCCGTTTAATCCTACTCCTCGTATTCCCCCCCCCCTCCCCCCCCCCCCCCTGCACTGTTTGATTTTCCGTCGCCCAGAAGTAAGCAAGGTGCGCTACCAACCAACCAACCCCCCCCACTGTTTGATTTTTCGGCGCTCAGAAGGAAGGTGCGCCGCCTACCCCCCCCTCACCCACCCCCACTATTTGATTTTTTCGGCCCTCGCGGAAACTACTCTTGACTGTCCAAAACTACTACCACTTGTCCCAAATACTACTCCCATAGCCGTGTAGGGGTTGGCAGGTCTGGAGAAACCATATACTGACATTAGCGTGTCTGCCACTGAAGGCCAGTTCTGCTAAAGTGTTTCTCTTCTTAACTCATTCTACCCCAACACCGAAATCCTTAAATTTTGCCGTTGTCCTCTGAAGACTGCATTGCAGTGCAGGACACAGATCGACCATGATAGTTCAAGGGTGATGCCAGAATAGCTTGGCGCCCGTAGGCGCCAAGCTATTCTGGCATCACCCTTGAACTATCATGATCGATCCTTATCTTCCTGTGGTGTGTCTGGGGTAGAATGAGTTAACAATATCTTTCTCTGCTGAGCAGTCATCAACAATAAACAAAGTTGGCTGTCCTTCAAATTGCTTGTAAAAAGTCTGTAGACAGTCATTCAGTTTTTTTCTCAGGGTCAACTAAGTAAATGTTGTTGTCAGTCCAAATAAATAAACGGTTGTGATAATCTTTGTTGTATTTTATCGTTGGACAAAATATTACTATGTTTTCAAAATGATGGATGTATCTTTTTTGTAAGAGGTCAAGAACAAATTCAGTTTTATCACACCCTGTGGCATCACAAAACAAGCCACAGTGTGGGTCGAGTGTCATTGAGTTCATTTTAATACTAATTATAATTTTCATACACAGCAGCGCTTAGTCTGCTTTCTGCAATATTGAGCTGAGCGTCATAAATCAGATACAAATATACATTTATTGCTTCAGCGGTTTCAGTCTTTTTTTGTATTTGAATTGTAATTCCGTCACTGCTGTTTTCAACAGTACGACCTGATCCATGTAAGTACTCATCATCTGTACTACGCAGGTCTAGCCACAGTGCATACTTGTTTGTCAGGTATTGACTGATCCTTACGTCATACAGATGTAAATCTTTGCAAGTTATGTTTGCTGGTTTTATCTAAGACTCCCACCTGCAAAATACTTTGTGATCTTGTCGTAGTGCTGATAAGATTGCATTCCTGAAGCAAACACTTGATTTGGGCGACCTTCGATTGTGCAGGACAAATGTGTAATCTGTGGATTATAGAATGTTTCTGATTTTCTTTTGTATGGACTTCCTGGTTCAATAAACAACATAAGAATGCATTTCAGTGACCTGGCAGGTGTGTTCAAGTTGATATTCCACATTGGATCGCTTTTGTCTTTGTGCATTAAACTGTGTCTTATCACATGGTCATAATAAATCGGCAGTCTTGACTGGTACTGATTTTGTATGAATCTGGCTAGTTCTGTGTGTGACAATTTCATATTCCAAAGAGTTGTTAGAGATCTTGTATGTTGCATTGAGATCAGATAATTTTATAACTTTGGAGTAGTCATTGAAAGTTAGTTCAAAACTCAGACGGTCATTCAGTGCTACTTGGTAATAAGGTAAATGTGCTGTGAGGATTTCGAATTCAAGTGGAATGCAAAAGCTATTACCGTATGTGTCTGCTACAATAAAGTCCTTGGCAGCAGATGTTGATTTATCTCCGGCATCGATTCTGAGTTTGGTAATGTTATCTGTCTGTATGCCTTGGTCCCCCACCCGGGTCTGCCCTGGGGGACTTGGGTGGGGTTAGGTATTTTTTAGTTCCCAGGGTCACCCTGGTCAGCCCCACAGGGTGGGTTTTTCTCTCTGTTCTGGGGCATGCGTTTCTGTCTACCCTTTGTCCATTCACCTGTATTTGCCTTTTTAAAACTCTCCCTACTGTCTGCACTGCCTGTAGCTCTTGATATTGGATGTATGTTGCTAAATGGTCTTAGCTTTATTTAGGCCCCATGTGTTAGGTTTATTTAACGTATTTGACCGGCTGGCGACATACATTCAATGTTCTGTTTATTTTTTATTTTTTTCACAAGCAGTGCAAGCACGTCCTGAGAAAGCCTTGTTGCTGTCAGGACGTTAAGCAATGTACAATCAATCAATCATGTATGCCTTGGTAAATATGGTCTTCCCATTCTTTTCGTGTGAGCCACAGATCTTTGTAACAGTAGAATACATCAGCATCGTCAAGACTAAACACTTCCTGTCCTTCAAGTTTAACTTTAATAGTCTTAATAATTGCTCTGCCAAGATTGTCAACTAGTGTTCTGTTCGCATCTGTGTCTGATGAAAGTTCAATATTAAATGCAAGACGAGCAGTGCCAGGAACAATAACGTCACTGGGACCTAGGTTTGGAAACTTAACAGTAAGAACTTGGTTCTGGTCTATCGTACTTGGATTGTTCGTGATGACAATTGATTGCCTAATGCCCTTAACACCAAGAGGCTCACGTAGTTTTCTATATGGGTATAACTTTGATCCGTAAGATGATGTAATTTTCTTATGCAAAAATCAAAAATATTAAATTAATAAAAATGGTGGCAGTGGGAGGATTTGATCATGATTTTGAAATGGATGTAATGAATGTCTCTGATAATACAACAGATATGACTGGAATAGTAAATACTTCGGCTTTGTATCTATCTATCTATCTATCTATCTATCTATCTATCTATCTATCTATATCCCATAGTCTTGCCGACCGTTGGGGCACCACTGATGACTTGGCAACCAGCTCCCTCCAATCCTCTCTGTTCTCTGCCATTCTCAGCTTATCGCCCAGCTTCAGTCCTGTCCACTCTGAGATTTTGTCCTCCCATCTTTTCCTCTGTCTTCCTCTCCTTCGTCCTCCTTGCACAGTGCCTTGCACCCCCACCCGGGTCTGCCCTGGGGGACTTGGGTGGGGTTAGGTACTTTTTAGTTCCCAGGGTCACCCTGGTCAGCCCCACAGGGTGAGTTTTTCTCTCTATTCTGGGGCATGTGTTTCTGTCTACCCTTGGTCCATTCACCTGTATTTGCCTTTTTAAAACTCTCCCTACTGTCTGCACTGCCTGTAGCTCTTGATATTGGATGTGTGTTGCTAAATGGTCTTAGCTTTATTTAGACCCCATGTGTTAGGTTTATTTAATGTATTTGACCGGCTGGCGACATACATTCAATGTTCTGTTTATTTTTTTTTTCACAAGCAGTGCAGGCACGTCCTGAGAAAGCCTTGTTGCTGTCGGGACGTTAAGCAATGTACAATCAATCACAGTGCCTTGCAGGATTGTTTTGGCAAGGCCTGCTGAACGCGTGACATGCCCATAACACTTCAGTTTGCGTTTTCTCACAATGCCTAATAAGTCTTCATAGGGCCCGATGGCTTGCCTGATTCTGCTTCCCACTTCCTCGTTTGTGATGTGATCTCTGTATGAGATGTCAAGCAGCTTTCGAAAACATCTCATTTCAGTGGCTTGTATCCTCCTTTCAAGGTCTGCTGTGAGGGTCCATGACTCGCAGGCATACAAGAGCACTGAGATGACTAAGGAGCGCATCAGTCTGATCTTGGAGCAGAGTGTGATGTTTCTGTCCTTCCATATGGTCTTTAATCTTGTCAGTGCTGTTGTCTGCGCAATCCTGGACAGTATTTCTGGTTTTGATCCCTCATCTGTCACAATGGCTCCTAAGTATTTGAATTTCTTAACTGTTTCCAGTTTTTGGCCTCCAACCATGATTTCAGTGCCAATGCCACTGGCGTTATTGGTCATCAGTTTGGTCTTCTCTGCACTGATTTCCATCCCATATGCAATGGCTGTACTATCCAGCTTTTCCACCAGCTGAGCTAGCTCCTTCTCTGTTCCTGCAAGGCCATCAATGTCGTCCGCAAAGCGCAAGTTTGTGATTGTTCTGCCTCCAATACTGACAGTTCCTTCATGATCTTTCAGAGCGTCCGTCATGATTCTTTCCAGGATGATGTTGAAAAGAGTAGGTGAGAGCAAGCAGCCTTGTCTGACTCCAACTGTAGTCCTAAACCAGTTTCCTATTTTGCCGTTGAAGCAGACTGCGCTAGTGGCCTTGTTGTAAAGGTTTGCTATGACTTTGATCAGGTTGGCATTGATGTTGTATAGCTTCATGGTGGACCAAAGGGCTGCATGCCACACCCTGTCAAACGCTTTCTTAAAATCCACAAAGACATGATAGAGGTCCTGCTGGTGCTGGAGGTATCTCTCACATAGAACTCTCAGGTTGAAGATCTGCTCAGTTGTGCTGCGCCCTGGTCTGAAGCCTGCCTGTTCCTCAGCTATGATTTCCTCTGCCTGTGGCTTCAGCCTGTTCAGTAGGATCTTTAACATGACTTTGCTTGGGTGGGATATAAGACTGATCGTGCGATAGTTCTGGCATTGATATAAGTTGCCTTTTTGGGGGAGAGTTATTATAAGTGATTGGGTCCATGGTGTGGGCCAATCCCCTGACTGCCAGATCTTATTGCAGATTGTTAGTAAGGCGCTTATCGTGTCTTCTCCCCCTTCTTGCACTAGCTCTGCAGGGATGTTGTCTGCTCCTGCTTGCCTTCCCTTTTTTCAGCGACTTCACTGCAGCCTCTATTTCTTCTCGGAGGGTGGGATAGTTGCTATTGTTGGTCACGGGTGGGTTGACAAGTATGCCTGGGTGGGGTGCAGCTCGGTGATTGTACAAATCTGAGCAGTACTTTGTCTATCTCTTCAGTATGTCTTGGTCTTCCGTAAGACAGTTCCCTTCACTATCTTGAATGATCATTCAAGATAGTGAAGGGAACTGTCCTTTGTATCACAAACTGTTAAAAGACAAAGTAAACTCGTTTTATGATAGTGTTGGTGGCCACCCAGATGTAATAGATCCTAATCAGTTTGAATATGATAAAGGTCACTTATTTGTAAATACAGAGGTAAAGTAAATCTAACACATAAAAATAGCCCTGCTAAGTTTAGAGCTTTAAGTACAATTAAAGGTGAAGTCGGCGGTAATACCGGGTTGGCAAGGTACCTTGGAATTGGGGGGTCTCCCGGTCCTACTGTCCGCTTGCGCCTTCGGTACCGCGTGCGCCACCGCTTATGCCTCGACTTGTTAACGCTCTCCACGACACGCAAACAAGGTTGCCAATGGGACAAGAAATTGAAATGGCAGCAGTAACAAGACTGCCAGAAATAGCAAACACGGTAATACAAGAAAACTCATTTACTGAAGGGCAAATAAATGACGCTATGAAATCAGTAGATGACCCGCCTTTGTCAATGCGGGAGATTATGGGCTTGGATAAATCACTGCAGTCAATCAGAGGTGAGATGGTAAATAATGTAGCCAAACTGGGTGAGCTTGATAATCAAATAGAAAGAGAAAAAAAAATGGCTACAGCAGACACTGGGAATCTTGACATTGAAATTTAAAAAAAGAAAGAATACAACACAGATTAAATGATTTGCAGATAGAAAGATCAGGGCGATTAGAAGTGATTAGTATTGGAAGAGAAAAACTGAAAACACAGGTCAACAGGATTAGACAAACTATTCAGAAAATACTTCATGAATACACAACTCTGGCTGAAAGATTGAGAACACTTTTCAGAGAGCAGGGAATCACTATTGCAAGTTTAATTACTGCTCTTGGATTTATTATCAGTACTGTTGTAATGGCTGTGATGGGTGGACCAGGGGTTGGCAAGCGCCCCTCCTCCACCGGCACCAAGTCAGACCCAAAAGATTTGCAGTCGTGGGTAAAAAAACAATTGTCACACATGTCAGACTTGCTTAAGAAATTGGCTGTGAAAGCAATGGATGCTTTGCCCGGTATAATAGGAAGTGTTGTCATTTGGCTGATCAGTACAGCAGCGAAGGTAGTAGGGTTTATACCAGAGCATGTGTGGGTCTTTTTGGTGACAGTAGGAGGATTAATAACTGGGTATTTAATGAAACAGGTAAAGAAGTAATATCCCTAATCCAGTAAGGCCTATTACCAATGCAGTTTTCTCAGACTCGTGTGTGTTTGGTGAGTCAGGAGTTACTGGCTGTATGGGGGTCGGGGTTGGGGCCAGGGCTGGGGGTGTTATTGTCTGTACAGGCATTATTAATGGTTTTAATGACTGTAAATGTGTGGTTGTTGCCCCCAAGTTTACTGTTTGATTGAGTCCTAATTTTTGATCAACACTAGCAACAATTATTTCATTATTATAATTTGTTATTGTACCCATTTGTATTTGAAGATCAGATGGTAACATGTATAACCCGATGCCAACTACGAAGTCAACTTTTGATCTCGCATATCTGAGAATGTCTTGGTAGTGTTGTATGCTTAATGGGAGATCTATCACTGAGTTTACCGAGTCTTCTAGGTTTGCAAGAAACTGTTTTTGTGCTTCGAATTTTCCACTCCCGTTTAAAATATTTGATTTTATTAGTGATTGTGCTCATAGTAAACACCACACATATGTTCTGATAGACTCATTTATGCACTCGACTCCTGCTTGAGTAAACCCGTCGCTCTTGTCTAAGACAAATGTGGTCCAGGCATTAGACTGTTTCTGTTCTATTGAGCCTAACCAGACTTGTGATTTTGATGAGAATGAGGTTTAATCAGGGTAGTAATCTTGGGGGTATTGTCTGTGACTCATAGCGTAATACAATGTACCCATGCCGTGGTGATCATCAAGTTTTTGTGTAAAGTCATACTTTGTACCGATGTTAAATTCATTACAAATCCGTTCAAACGCTTTCATATCCATGGGGTTATTATACCTGTTGAAACTGGATTCAGTTGGTAGCAGGGTATGCAGTTTTGACAGTATTCTTCTAAGCTGGTAATATGTGTGGAAACGATAGACACAGCGAGATGCTCAGCGAGATGCTATTGTGAACAAGCAGCATGTCTATGCAATTTTCTTTGATCTTGAAAAGGCATATGACACTACCTGGAAGTAAGGTATAATGTCTGATTTGTCGGACATGGGTTTTAAAGGGCACCTACCCGTTTTTATTAACAATTTTTTGTCTAACCGGTCGTTCCATGTCCGTGTGGGCTCCACCCTCTCCGACTCCTTTGAACAGGAGATGGGTGTTCCTCATTTACAGAAGATCGAAGATCAAATAAATGAGGCTATGAAAACAATGGGTGACTCTCCTTTAACCATGCGGGAGTTAGTGGGGTTGGATAAATCACTGCAGTCAATAAGAGGTGAGCTTGTGAATAATGTAGCTAAACTAGGCGAACTTGATAAACACATAGATAGAGAAAAAGAAAAATTAGGTAAAGCTGATGATGAGAATGATGACATTGAAATAAAAGAAAGAATACAACACAGATTAAACAATTTGCAGATAGAAAGATCCGCATGGCTAGAAGTGATTGGAAATGGAAAAGAAAAACTGAAAACACAGGTCAACAAGATTAGAGAAACTATTCAAAAAATACTTCACGAAGACACAACATTGGCTGAGAGATTGAAAACACTTTTCAGAGAGCAGGGTATCACAACGTGGGTAAAGAAACAGTTGTCGCATATATCAGACTTGCTTAAGAAATTGGCCGTGAAAGCAATGGATGCTTTGCCAGGCATAATAGGAAGTGTTGTCAGTTGGCTGATCAGTACAGCAGCAAAGGTAGTAGGGTTTATGGCGGAGCATGTGTGGGTCTTTTTGGTGACAGTAGGAGGGTTAATAGTGGGTTATTTAATGAAACAGGTAAAGAAGTAATGTCCCTAATCCAGTAAGGCCTATTACCAATGCTGTTTTCTCCGACTCATGTGTGTTTGCTGTAGCTGACTGTATTGGTGATGGGGATGGGTTCGGGGCTGTTACTGTCTGTACAGTTGATGATGTTACTAATGGTTTTAGCGCACGCCATGACTTTAGGCGCAAGCGATGTTTGGTTGTTGGACCCAAGTGATGTGTGGTTGTTGGACTAGAGCAATGTGAGGTTGTTGGACCCAAGTTTACTGATTGATTGAGCCCTAATTTTTTATCACTCCCTGCAACAATTATTTCATTATTATAATTTTTTATTGTCCCCATTTGGAGTTGAAGGTCAGATGGCAACATGTATAACCCAATGCCGACTACAAAGTCAACTTTTGATCTGGCATATCTGAGAACGTCTTGGTAGTGTTGTATGCTTGATGGGAGATCTACTACTGAGTTTACCGAGTCTTCCAGGTTTGCAAGAAATTGTTTTTGTGCTTCAAATTTGCCACTCCCGTTTAAAATGTTTGATTTTGTTTGAGCTTGCGCTCCTAGTATACACCACACATATGTTCTGATAGATTCATTAATGCGTTCGACTCCTGCTTGAGTAAATCCGTCACTTCTGTCTAAGACAAATGTGGTCCAGGCATTAGACTGTTTCTGCTCTATTGAGCCTAACCAGATTTCAGATTTTTGTGAAAATGAAGTGTAACCGGGGTAGTTATCTTGAGGGTATTGTCTGTGACTCATAGCATAATACAATGTACCCATGCCATTGTGATCATCAAGTTTTTGTGCAAAGTCATACTTTGTACTAATGTTAAATTCATTACAGATGCGTTCAAATGCTTTCATATCCATGGGGTTGTTAAACTAGTTAAAACTGGATTCAGTAGGCAGTTCTGACAGTATTCTTCTAAGCTGGTAATACATGTGGAAACGATAGACAGACTTAATCAGTTTGTTTGGGTGATTCAAATGGTCATTAAAAGAAACGCCACAGCCAGTAGTTGAACACAGTATAGCAAAATTAAGTTGGGTTTGAAACATCTGTAGTGGGCTTGAGGACCACTTTCTTGCAGTTGCATCATCTGTAATTGGTGGGTTTAGGTAATGATCATACAGATTTGGAACATTTACTTGAAATAAATCTGCTTCGGACAAAGCTATATCGAGCTGATTTAGTTGAATTATTTTCTGATCAAAAGTCAGCGCGACATTGTACTTGGCATCCATGTTAAATTGAAACGCTTTTATAGTAACAATTGTTGGTGATTTAAATTCCATTATGCTTTTTTTATGAGATAATAAAAATGTTTATAACCTTAACAAATCTTGACACAAGCAAACCAGTGTTGTTAACTAATGGGATTGATAATCGTGATGGTAGCAAGGCTGTAGCTATCCATGAAATGTTCTACACTGTAAAGTGGTTTAATGTAACAAGTGACCGTGATTATTATGTAATTGGAACTCTTGATGGTGATAGTCAGGGTGATACTTTACAATCCGGGTATTATGACTTTTGTACTTTGGCTGAATGGCTTGAAAATGAATTTAAAATTAAAGCAGATTTAAATCCGGCTAACTTGTTACAATTGAATTTCCAAAAGGTAGTCAGTTTTCATTATCAGATCGTCTTCTAATATTACTTGGTTTTTTAGGTAAAAAAAATGATATTTCCAGGTGAAGATTGGTTACCATCAGATGAACAAAAAATATCTCCAAAAATATCAAGAATAACTGGCAGATATCCTGTTCATTTGTCAGTACACACAGTGCTAAATGTTCATTTGAAAGAACTAAGCACTACTGATAATGTTCACAATGGAAAGCCTTCGACTTTGTTAAAATGTTTCGACTGGAACTGCTCCTTATTGTGAAAATGTAGTTGTTAGATTTACTAATTCACAGTTTAAAAAATTAGGCTCCAGTTTCTTGAATCATTGAGTATATCTGTAACTAATCAGGATGACAAACCAGTTCAGATGCATGATTTTTATGTTGTGTTGGAAATTAAATAAATTTTATTTTGCTAAATAAAAAATGAGTGCTGGTCCAAAGTAAAAAATTTGTCCAGTTGCATGTCCGGCAATAGAGTTAAAGATTTGGCTGACGTGCAAGATTTTGATAAAGAAGGTGAGGTAGGAGAGGTGTATAGCCTTGAACTTGTTTCCGTTGGATTGTACAGACGAAAGGTAATTGATGATGTAAAAGATGACGCAGAAAAAAGGTATCCTGAACTTAGTCAACTCCGTAATGTTACTGTACCTACTCCTGTAAATAATGTGCTCTACAACTTAAAACATGTGGGAAATAAGTGGGTAGTTAGTTATTCCTGCTCCTGCTCCCCTTTTGCCTGAACCCATTGACTGGCATGTAAAGTTTGTATTTATCAGTCCTTATGTTTATTATAACCCCACCCGGGTCTGCCCTGCGGGACTTGGGTGGGGTTAATAGTTTTTAGTTCCTAGGGTCACCCTGGTCAGCCCCACAGGGTGGGTTTTCCTTCTACTCTGGGGCATGTGTTTCTGTCTACCCTTGGTCCATTCACCTGTATTTTCCTTTTTTAAACTCTCCCTACTGTCTGCGCTGCCTGGCGCTCTTGATACTGGATGTGTTGCTAAATGGTCTTAGCTTTATTTAGGCCAGATGTTGTAGGTTTATTTAGGGTATTGGACCGGCTAGCGACATACATTCAATATTCTCTTGTTGTTGTTTTTTTGTTTTTTTCCCAAGCAGTGCAGGCACGTCCTGAGAAAGCCTTGTTGCTGTCAGGACGTTAACCCTTTGAACCCGGCAAACCGCTGTAGCGGTTGGCAGCCTCGTATACCGTTGAACCCGACAAACCGCTACAGCGGTGTCAGGTGTTTCATATCGCGCGCCCGGTGACGCGAGAGCCTCGCTGCGCATGTGGTGACCTCGCCCTTCGCACTGACACATCCTGTTCACACTCAGTACGGCCTGACAGTAGTACGCACGTTCGTCTTTGGTATGCGGTCAGCTTTGCGGTGCTAGCGTGGGAATTACGGTCGGAATGGCGAGTGGATGTCTAGATATTCGGAGTGATACAATTTTGTGTTTGGAGACATGGTTTCAATAGCAGATAGTTTTGATGTCTCGTGACGTGTGCCTACCTACCGCGTGGCAGCATAACCACGTGTTGGCAGTGTCAGCTGGAGCGATCGCCGTTTGAGGCACTGACAACGGCAATGACTTACAGCTTGATTCTAATGCTGAATTCGGAGGTTCTAATTGATATTCCGGTTTTTTAATGCCGCACCTTGTGGTGCACCTGTAGGTAAGTCTGTGGACACCAATGACACACATTGGTCACATGTGTTAGTACGTGTATAGTCTTTACAACACTGGTACTTCCATCCGATCGTGTACGAGACACAACACAGACGCACTGATCATCATTCGATGCTGCTTATTACATGTTGACTAGACCGTGGATATACCTTATCAGTGGCAGGTGTAAACATTGATATCCGGTGACAAGGTAGGGGTCTTACCTTGTATCGGCATGCTGGAAATGCATGAACACTTATGTGTCACACTAACAGACACCCTGTTTAGTGATGCATGTTAAGTACCAGCGACCTGTCATTCACGAAAGACTTTTTTTTCAAGTTTATTGTCACCTGTCACTATTTTTGTCACCAGGCATTACGACACACGTGACACAGTGTGGTCAAATGCATAAAACGGTAGTCCATCCAATGGCAAATCTGTACATATATCTCTTTATGGGGATATCTGTTGTAAAGTATTATTTACAAATATTTTACAGTGCACACCCATTTTCAACAGAAATTTCTCAAATAAAGTCAGGGTTGAAGGGTATATAGACTTCTTATTTACTCAGGGTTCAAAGGGTTAAGCAATGTACAATCAATCATTATGTTTATTATACTGATGAAGGAGCCTTAGTATTTAGAAAAGTTGTTAACTCTGAGCCAATGCTTGCAAGTCTTGTACAGAGCTATTTCGTAGACACCAATAGCAGAGAAAAACTAAAACTGCAAGAGTATGGAAAACGAAGATATCTTAAGGGTAGATCAGATACTACTACCCCACCCTGGTCTGCCCTGGGGGACTTTTGGGTGGGGTTAACTACTTTTTAGTTCCCAGGGTCACCCTGGTCAGCCCCACAGGGTGGGTTTCCCTTTTACTCTGGGGCATGTGTTTCTGTCTACCCTTTGTCCATTCACCTATATTTTCCTTTTTTAAACTCTCCCTACTATCTGCGCTGCCTGTCGCTCTTGATATTGGATGTGTGTTGCTAAATGGTCTTAGCTTTATTTAGGCACCCCACCCGGGTCTGCCCTGGGGGACTTGGGTGGGGTTAGGTATTTTTTAGTTCCCAGGGTCACCCTGGTCAGCCCCACAGGGTGGGTTTTTCTCTCTATTCTGGGGCATGTGTTTCTGTCTACCCTTTGTCCATTCACCTGTATTTGCCTTTTTAAAACTCTCCCTACTGTCTGCACTGCCTGTAGCTCTTGATATTGGACCCCCACCCAGGTCTGCCCTGGGGGACCTGGGTGGGGTTAGGTACTTTTTCGTTCCCAGGGTCACCCTGGTCAGCCCCACAGGGTGAGTTTTTCTCTCTATTCTGGGGCATGTGTTTCTGTCTACCCTTTGTCCATTCACCTGTATTTGCCTTTTTAAAACTCTCCCTACTGTCTGCACTGCCTGTAGCTCTTGATATTGGATGTGTGTTGCTAAATGGTCTTAGCTTTATTTAGGCCCCATGTGTTAGGTTTATTTAACGTATTTGACCGGATGGCGACATACATTCAATGTTCTGTTTATTTTTTTTTTTTCACAAGCAGTGCAGGCATGTCCTGAGAAAGCCTTGTTGCTGTCGGGACGTTAAGCAATGTACAATCAATCAATCTTGATATTGGACGTGTGTTGCTAAATGGTCTTAGCTTTATTTAGGCCCCATGTGTTAGGTTTATTTAACGTATTTGACCGGCTGGCGACATACATTCAATGTTCTGTTGTGGTTTTTTTTTTCACAAGCAGTGCAGGCACGTCCTGAGAAAGCCTTGTTGCTGTCGGGACGTTAAGCAATGTACAATCAATTTATTTAGGCCAGATGTCGTAGGTTTATTTAGGGTATTGGACCGGCTAGCGACATACATTCAATATTCTGTTGGGGTTTTTTTCTCAAGCAGTGCAGGCACGTCCTTCTTCTTCTTCTTCTTCTCGAACGCCATCACACTTGGAGTTTGGCTCTCAAAATGAAATCTGTGGTCTTCTGTAGCGCCTCCACAGGCCCGTACAGTTTCTCTTGTAGAGTGGCGGGCTTCGGCCATATCTCCTCCCTCAGCGGCTGGTGGTTCCCACAGTCCTGGAGGATGTGCTCTGCGGTCTGCTCTGCTTCTCCACAGGGGAGATGGCACGAGGTGGAAGCGTCTGTGCAGGTGGAAATTGAGTCGGTTGTGCCCGGTCCTCAGACGAAAGATGGTCACCTGCTCTTGTCTGGACAGCTGATGGTAACTGTCTAGGGGCCGTTGTGGTGGTCTGTACACAGACTTAATGATGGTCTTCATCTCTGTGAAGCTGACTCCATTTTCATCTTGTTCTTTCTCTGCGCCCACTTTTGCCATTCTGTCAGCTTCTTCATTGCCGTAGATGCCACAGTGTGAAGGGATCCACTGCAGCACCAGTCTGGTGCACTTGATGTTTTGCAGTGCCTCTTGTAGACGTGGCAGTTTGCTTGCTGTTGCTGCCTCAAGGACAGACATGGCATCAGTAAGGAAGACAATCTGGGCATCAGGGTCTGCAGTGCCACTAAGGGTGTTAGCTGCGCGGATTAGGGCTTCCACCTCAGCTCTGTAATTTGTGCAGTGAAGGCCTGTTGGTACTGCCTCTGCCTGCCATTTTCCGTTTGGGTACTGAATGTACACCCCAGCCCCTCCATCCTGAACTGCATCTGTGGCTGATCCATCGGTGTATGCCCGTATCCATGCTTCCTGGGGATACTTTTCTTCGAGCATGGCCAGTGTCAGGGCTTTCTTGCTCACAGTGCTGTGCTCATCTCTGGTGGTGATGTAGGGTACCGTGGAAGAGATGGTGATGTTTTCTGGCTTACTTTCCCAAGGTGGAAGGTCGCTAGCAGGATTCAGAGCCTCTACCTGCGCAGGCAGCTTTGCCTGGTGTTTTCTCTGCAGTGCTCTCGTCTCCTTCACAAAGCTTGATCTTTTCAGTCTCCCTGAGGTTGGTTGTTTCATCCTAGCGTTCATAGGATGGTCTTTGGAAGACTTGACCTTTGTGGACTGTATCAAGGCTTTGCAATCTCTTCTCATGCGCAGGGGTGGGATGCCTGTTGTCTCTTCCATCTTTTCAATTGGTGTGGATCTCATTGCGCCGGTGATGATACGCAGTGCCTGGTTCTGAACTCTGTCAATGGTCTGCTGGTGTGACTGGGCTGCCGTCAACCATGCATTAGATCCGTACTCAAGGTGTGGTCTCACTGTGCCTTGATATACATTTTTGAGGATCTTTTCATTGGCTCCCATTGTGTTCCAGCCAGTTTTCTCATGATGTTCAGCTTTCTTCTAGCTTTCGCTTCTGCATTCCAAATGTGCGGCTTCCACGTCAGCCTCTTGTCAAGGGTGACTCCCAGGTATGTCTGTTGGTCTTCATACCGCAGCGGGGTGTTGCCCAGTGTTAGGTTGCCAGCCTTTGCCTTGTTGGAGAGAGAGAAGAGTGTGGCTGATGATTTTTCTGTGTTGATGGTCACACACCAGTTGTTGGTCCAGTCTGTCAGCCTGTCCAGGGCTAGCTGCATCCTGTATGTAGCAGTTGTTGCATACTCTTCTGTGCACCAGAGTACCAGGTCGTCTGCGTACAGGGCTGCGTGTACTCCTTTTGGTAGCTCTGGCACAAGGTCGTTGATGAAAAGTATGAACAGTGTCGGTGACAGGACTCTCCCCTGTGGCACCCCCTGACGCAACAGCACTTTTTGGCCACAGTACCCATCCACTGTCACACGGGCTCTGCGATTGTGCAGGTATGACTTGGTCCACCGGTACATATTCCCTTGGATGCCACTGCGAAGGAGTTTCACAAGGAGACCATCCTTCCACACCTTGTCGAAAGCCTTCTGTAGGTCAATGAAGGCAGCTAATGTCACCTTCTGATCTTGAAAGGCATCTTCTATGACCTGTGCAAGGTGTGTTGTCTGGTCTTCTGTACTCTTGTAGCTTCTGAAGCCAGCTTGCTCTGGCACGATAATGCTCTCAGAGTCCAGGTACCACTGCAGGCGCTTGTTGATGATGCGCTCCATGGTCTTGCACACACAACTTGTCAGGCTGATGGGGCGATAACTCAGGGCTTTGGACTTATTCTTCCCTTTCTTCAAAATTGGGATCATCCTGGCTTCCTTCCTTCCAGCACTGGGGTACCTGTCCTCTCCAGCTGTGCCTACCCGGCACCGGCCTCCACGTGGCGTAGGTGGGTAGTCCGCTCAGTCCCTGACTGAGTGGGCTAGCGGACGGGTGCCATCTTTGTCCAGGATTAAGACTTGATGTCAGCAGATATGTTGTTCAGCCTTTTCACTGGTCCGGTTTTTAAGGAGCTGTGCTAACCTAGGTCGTACCATGTTGGATTGGTCCTTAAAAATACTCGTGACTTTTTGGTCCTTTGGATCCCAAGTGTTTGCCGTGCTTGGAGACCCGTGTCGGGGGAGAAGAGGATCCTGGTGGCTGAGGTTCCCTTTGGGCTGCGGCTCACTGGTGCCAACACTCCACTTCGGCCTTGACTTCTACCTAAACGGGAGGCTAGTCGTACCGGCCTAGTCAATCGGCTCTTGTCACGTTGAGCCCTATCCCACTGTTGACATGCGGGTTGCTATACGGAGCACCATGCTATAGCTTCTGCTGCTGATTAGGTGCTTTACGCCAGTATTCCCCTGCATTCAACGGTGTGATAGAAGGCGGTGGCTCAAACGGTTCAATCGGGCTTACCCCCTTGAGTATATCTTTCGGGCAGTCTCCATTGTGCGTCGGCTGGAGACCAGCCGACAGTTGCACTTTCCCTTTTTGGGCTCGGTGGCGGGCGGGGACCCCCGGGGGATGAATATCTCTACTAATATAATATGGATAAAACCAAAAAACCAAAACTAGCACAGAAACGGCGCATAGACACCGACATTGCACATGACAGTGATTCAGACTGTGAGGAAGCGACGCCTCAGGCGTCGGCCGTATGGCCTCGCTTCCTCATTGTCCATAGCAAGGTGAAGGAGAAACCAGTTACCAAGCTGCATCCTTTTCTGGTGGGGGAGACCCTCAGGAGCCGTGTTGGCAGGCCTGACGCCCAGCGCCTCAGGTCTGGTGACTTGTTGGTGGAGTGCCGTACTCGGGCACACTCCAGCGGGCTACTGGGGCTCTCTTCCATCGGAGACACTCCTGTGGAAGTCACACCCCACAAAACTATGAATTCGTCAAGAGGCGTAATCAAAGATCAAGCTTTGGCAGAACTGTCAGAAGATGAACTTGTAAGGAACCTTAAGTCTCAGGGGGTGACTTGCGTCGGGCGCTTCGCTTCCAAGCGAGGTGGTGGGGAGATCCGTCTCCCTACCATCATCCTGACGTTTGGCACCCCCACCCCTCCTACTACCATCTGGGGAGGTTACTACTCCCTGAGAGTGAAAAAGTACGTCCCTCTTCCCCTCCGGTGCTTTAAGTGCCAAAAGTATGGCCATGAGCAGAAGACATGCCGTCAGGCAGAGGCTTCATGCGCCCGTTGCACTAGGCCCGGACACTCTGCTGAGTCCTGCACAGCCACCCCCCTGTGTGTGAATTGCCAGGGGGCGCATATGGCTTCGGATAAGAAATGCCCTCGTTGGATATCCGAGTGCAAGATTCAGCAGGTGCGTGTGGAGAAGGGGCTGTCCTTTCTGGATGCCAAAAAACTGGTTGAAGGCCCTGGTGCAGCTGCGGCTGCCCCAACCTCTAACACCTCAGTGTATACTTTTAGTGCAGCGGTGGCAGGCAAGCGCCCCACCAAAGACTTTTCATGTCAGACCCCAACTTCTTGGTTGGGGGCGGAGCCTCGGCTCATCTCGCCCCTGGAGAGTAACCCTCCTCCGGTGGTGACAAGGAGCCAGGGAACGCAGAAGGCGGACACTGCCGGTCCAGTTGTGCCGCCTTCTGTTGCCCCTAAGCCTCAGCCCCCACCCAAACCTGTTAGTCAGTCAACTCCAAAGGCTTCTGGCTCTGGTCAGCCTTCTAAGGCCGCTAACTCTAGCGGCAGGAACGCTGCCCAGGACCAGAAGTCTAAGAAATCTATGGGACCGCTGTGCGCACGGGCCCAGAAGGGGAACACAGATGTGCCCCTTCAAAACAAATATGCTGCACTGGAGGAGCGGATGGAGGGAGTGGAAGTTGTTGTTGCTGATGCTGCGGCAGCTCCACCCCCTTCCTCTCCGAAGAACCAGAGGAGGCCCGGGAGCCGGCCCCCCTCTGTTTCTTCAACTCCTTCCAAGGTAAAGGAAAAAGGGGGGAAAAACTCCTTACCCCCAGATCAGACTTAATCATGGACTCTTTGCTTCATTGGAATTGTCGTGGTTTTCGAGCTAACTTTGAGGAATTACATCTTTTAGTCAAGTTCTATAACCCCTCAGTCATATCTCTTCAGGAGACTTACCTGAAGACTTCTGACCCTGTGTCTTTTAATGGTTTTAATGTTATACATAAAGGCTCTGATTCGGAGAGGCGCTCGGGTGGAGCGGCTCTTCTCATTAGTAGCCAAATTTTATGTAGCCCCGTTAGCATCGACACCTGTCTTCAGGCTGTCGCTGCTTGGGTTACCTTAAAAAAGACCATAACCATATGCAGTATTTACCTGCCACCATCACTGCGGGTCTGTAGCAATGATATTTTTCACTTAGTAGATCAACTGCCCCCTCCCTTTATTCTCATGGGGGATTTTAACGGTCATGCTCACCTTTGGGGTAGTGACCACTATGATGGCAGAGGTCAGATGTTAGAAGATGTTTTTTCTCAACTTAACCTATGTGTCTTTAACGATGGCTCACCTACATACTCTAACTCAGGTTCCGGATCTAGTTCTGTTCTAGACCTCACTGTGTGTGATCCTTCTCTCATGCTGGACTTTGACTGGAAGGTTCACGACGACCTGTGTGGTAGTGACCACTTCCCAGTAGTCCTGTCATCGGTCAGCTGTGAGGAGGATTCGCCGGTGGGGCGCTGGAATCTCAAGAAAGCTAACTGGTCTCTGTTTGCCTCTCTCTGTCAGTCTCGTCTTACAGAGGAGGTGGTCATGTCAGCTGAAGAACCTGTTTCTTGTTTTACTTCTATTTTGTTGGAGGTTGCAGGTGAAACCATCCCTAGAACTTCCACATCACTCCCTCGGAAGCCGAGAGTACCATGGTTCAATGAAGAGTGCCGCAAGGCCCAAACAATGCGCAAATCTGCTCAGCGACGTGCATTTCGTAATCCGTCGCAAGCAAATATTTTAACCTTTAAAAGACAGCGGGCGAAAGCCCGTTATATTTTTTAACGTGAACGCCGTGCTTCCTGGAGCCGCTTCGTCTCATCTTTATCTTCTAGGACTCCGTCCCAAAAAGTCTGGAAGGCTGTTCGAAGAATTAGGGGCAGGGGTGGCTCGGCTTCTGTCGGCCATCTTAGAGATGGTGCCAGTTTGGTCACAGATAAAAAGGCTGTGGCCAATTTGCTTGCCTCCACCATTGCCCATAATTCTTCAACAGAGCATTATTCACCTTTCTTCCAGAGAGAGAAGGAGAAGCGAGAATCTTGTGCTTGTGATTTTATATCGGATAACTTGGAAGAGTATAATGCCCCTTTTACGTTTTCAGAATTGCAGCAAGCCATGCAGAAATGTACTGACTCTGCTGCTGGATTAGATACCATCCATTATCAGCTCATAACACATCTGCCTGAGGATTCACTCCTTGTACTTCTCAAGGCCTTTAACCATATCTGGATAACTGGTCATTTTCCGCCATCTTGGCGCCAGGCTGTGGTTGTGCCAATTCCCAAGCCGGGTAAGGATCCTTCCGACCCGGGCAACTACCGGCCAATAGCTTTGACATCATGTTTATGTAAAACTATGGAACGCTTGGTCAACGCCCGACTGGTGTGGCATCTTGAGTCACAGGGTCTCATCACAGACCTCCAGTGCGGTTTCCGGCGCTTCCGTAGTACAACTGACCATCTAGTCCGCTTTGAGTCTTTTATCCGAGATACTTTTGTCAACAAGCAGCATGTCTATGCAATTTTCTTTGATCTTGAAAAGGCATATGACACTACCTGGAAGCATGGTATAATGTCTGATTTGTCGGACATGGGTTTTAAAGGGCATCTGCCCGTTTTTATTCACAATTTTTTGTCCAACAGGTTGTTCCATGTCCGTGTGGGCTCCACCCTCTCCGACTCCTTTGAACAGGAGATGGGTGTCCCGCAGGGCAGTATTCTATCTCCTGTTTTATTTAGCATTAAAATAAATAACATTATAAAGGCCGTCAAGGATGATTCTGAATGCTCTTTGTTTGTGGACGACTTTGCTTTGTGTGCACGAGGTCGAGGACTTGCGTCCCTTGAGAGGCGCTTGCAGCTGTGCGTTGATCGCATCCAGGGGTGGGTGTCTCTCAATGGATTCAGATTCTCGCCCTCCAAGACAGTCTGTGTGCATTTTACTAATCAGACGAAATTTTTTCCAGAACCTAGCCTGAGCATTGCTGGAGTGCCAATTAAGGTGGCAGAAGAGGCTAAGTTTTTGGGGGTCATCTTTGACAAAAGATTGACCTTCTGCAACCATGTTAACTACCTTAGAACCTCTTGTCGGAAGGCCCTCAACATTCTTCGTGTCGTTGGTCGTACTGACTGGGGTGCAGACCGCATCATCTTACTTCGACTGTACCGGGCCCTTGTTCGGTCCAAACTGGATTACGGCTCTGTGGTATATGGCTCGGCTTCCAAGTCTGTTCTGCAGCGTCTGAACACAATTCACCATCAAGGTCTGCGCATATGTCTGGGAGCCTTCAGGACATCTCCAGTTCCTAGTCTGTATGCAGAGGCAGGGGAGCCTTCTCTCAGGCTCCGCCGCATCCGCCTCATGCTCAGCTACGTTCTGAAGCTGAAGGCCCATCCAGAAAATCCTGCCTATGATTGTGTTTTTAACCCGTCGTTTGCAGAGATTTACGATGCCCATCCGGGAGCTGTCCGTCCACTTTCCTTCCGTGTCCGACCTCATCTGCAGGCGGCCGGAGTGGACCTGGACAAAGTTTCGGAATCTCTGCAACACGTCACTCCACCCTGGCTACTACCAGTTCCTGACATCTTGCTGGACTTGACTGCCCACAAGAAGGATTGTACTCCACCAGCCATATACCAACAGAGCCTCAATGAACTCCTTTCAATTTTTCCTGGCTATTGTCGTCTTTATACGGATGGGTCCAAGTCTGAGGATGGAAGAGTGGCTGCGGCTGCAGTGTCCTCTCGCCATCCTAGACGCCCATTTAAGCTCTGTCTCCCTGACCATTCCTCTGTATTTAGTGCAGAACTGCAGGCCATTCTGCTGGCACTCAAGCATGCCTATCAGTCTCGGGAAAGGAACTTCCTGATTCTGTCTGACTCTCTTTCTGCCCTGCAGGCCCTTCAGGGCGCGGGAACAGACCATCCACTGCTGGTGCAGATTAGAGAGCTCTACGCGGACTTGATGAAGGAATATTATGACATCATTTTTATTTGGGTCCCAGGCCATGTGGGCATCGAAGGCAACAGAATCGCAGATTCTGCTGCCAACAGTGCCCGCAGTGACCCTGTCCCTGACACACAGACTATCTATAGTGATTTTAAACCTGTTATTAGTGCGTACATAGCCCGCGAGTGGCAGTCCGAGTGGGACAAAGAGGAAGGGAACAAGCTTCATGAAGCTCTTCCTAAGTTGTCTGACAGTCTACCTTTCCGCTGCGGCAGCCGCCGTGAGGAGACTGTCCTTGCTCGGCTCCACATCGGGCACACATATGTTACGCACTCTTACTTACTTAAACAGGATGAGCGTCCATGGTGTTTTGCCTGTGATGAGCAGTTTTCTGTTCGACACTTTTTGCTGTATTGTGCTGACCTAATTGACACCAGATATAAACACTTCACAGCAGACTCCTTGAAGGTTTTGTTCCGGGATGTTCCCCCGGACAAAATCTTCAATTTTTTGAGAGAATGCAATATTTTTAACAAGATCTGAGCATTCATAGACTATGTGAATTTTTTTATTTGCCCTTTTTGAGAGTCTGTAGACGTTTCTTTTCCAGACATGTGCGACATTTTAGCCTGAGATTTTTAATCTATATTTACATCTTGTCTTAAGACCTTGCTTTTAGTCTGGCTGACCAGATTTTTACCCATCCCGCCGTGAGATGGCCTTAGTCGCCTGCTTGGCGTTAAACCCAAATAACTAACTAACTCTCCAGCTGTGGTTAAAGATGTCCAGTAGCTTCATTAAGGCAGTGTTGCCAAGGTGTTGTAACATCTCGTTTGAGATGCTGTCTGGACCTGGAGATTTTTTCTTCTTCAGCTGTTTGATGGCCATCTTCAGTTCTGGAAGGGTGATGTCCTTCTTCATTGCATCATGGATGTTCACATCTCTTGTTCTCTCTCTTTCTTCCTGTCTGATTTCTTTCGCAAGCATTCGTGGGACAGTGATGTCACTTTCTTTCGCATAGATCTGTGCAAACATGTTTGCAGCTTTCCTACCAGTCAGTGCTTTCCCTTCTTCTTCCAAGGTGATCTTCTGTTCCCTGGTGCCCTCATCGTTCAACGCCTTGGTCAGTCTCCACAACTTCGTGGTGTCCCTGTCCATGTTTAGTCTTGCAGTCTTCTCTCTCCAACTTCTTCTTGTGCACTCCAACTTCATCTTCAGATACTGGGCCATACTGTGTTGTAGCTTGATGTTGTTTTCTTGGCTGGGGTTGGTTTCAGCGTCTTCTCTGGCCCTAGGGAGGTTGTCATGTGCTTTCTGAAGATCTGCGGTCCAGTATGGGGTGTAGTTTTTCCGGACCCCTCGAGGTATGGATTCCTTGGCTGCCTTACTGATAATGTCATTAAACTCTTTGACCACATTGTTGATGTTCCTTCCAGACACAGCGAGGTCTTGCATTAGCTCATTTGTTCGGATACTGAACAAGCGCCAGTCTGCCTTTCGGTAGTTCCATCTTGGCCGGTGTGGCGAGCTAGCTGCTGTGCATCCTTTTAGGGTTAGGAGGATAGGGCGGTGGTCACTTCCTCCTAGCTGTGGTCCTACTGTTTTGCTGAGGCACTTATGAACATCTTCAGTGCAAAGCGCCAGGTCCGGTGTAGTGGTGGTGTGCCAGCGGCGAGAGTAGAAGGTAGGTTGGTCCTCAGGGTCATTGGCAAGTATCAGGTGGTTTTCATCTTGCCACTCACCCCCACCTGGGTCTGCCCTGGGGGACCTGGGTGGGGTTAGGTACTTTTTAGTTCCCAGGGTCACCCTGGTCAGCCCCACAGGGTGAGTTTTTCTCTCTATTCTGGGGCATGTGTTTCTGTCTACCCTTTGTCCATTCACCTGTATTTGCCTTTTTAAAACTCTCCCTACTGTCTGCACTGCCTGTAGCTCTTGATATTGGATGTGTGTTGCTAAATGGTCTTAGCTTTATTTAGGCCCCATGTGTTAGGTTTATTTAACATATTTGACCAGATGGCGACATACATTCAATGTTCTGTTTATTTATTTTTTTTCACAAGCAGTGCAGGCACGTCCTGAGAAAGCCTTGTTGCTGTCGGGACGTTAAGCAATGTACAATCAATCAATCATCTTGCCACTCCTCAATGTCTTCTCCTCTCTTGTCCAGTGTGTCATATCCCCAACTCTGGGACTGGCTGTTGAAGTCACCAGTGATGAGGAATCCACTGTCCTGGACCTGGATAGTGTCGAGGGACAGCAACTTATCATTAGGGCAGTAGTAGTTGACAAGGTCAAGGGTGCTGTCACTGGTGGTTACCTTGACCTGAATGTATTCTGCCTCTTCCATGAATCTCCTGGTTTCGCTGGCATTCAGGTTGTTTCTAACTAGGGTCATAACCCCCACCCCCCCCCCCCCCCTTCTTCCTCCCTTGGCGATCACTTCGGAAGACCTGATATCCTCTGACTTTAAAGGGTTTCCCTTCTTGCAGGTGTGTCTCTTGTATACAGCAGATGTTTATGCTGTTTTCATGCAGAAAGTGCTCTAGTTCTGTTTTCTTGTTGGTAACCCCTTCGGCATTCCAGTGCATGATGTTCACATTGGCTTTTTCTTTGTCTCTGGTCTTGTTTTTTCGCTGGCCAGTCGCTCTACTTCCCAGTCCCCTGGCTCCTCGAGACAGTCGGGAAGGTCCTCCAGTCGCTGGGGGTGGGCTCTGAAGAGGCGCAGAGCCCGGTACTGCACCTGCCTGGTGAGACTCCACAGGGCGAGCACCATTCCTCTTGAATCCATCTCCAAGTGTCATATGGCTGTATATGCATGGTACTGTGGTTTATTAGAGTGCGCTGTGCAGCCCAGTACCTCCGTCTTCAGCACTCGGGGTTTCTGTCGGGGTTACCTCACCCTTAGCTCCTGGTCAAAAGGCCTTTCCTGGGAGCACAGGATGGTTTAGTTTTGGAGTATCCTTCTCCTAGATGGATTGCCGACCAAGGCTTATGGGTCCCATCTACTCAGGTTTTTCCTCGGAGTTTTCCTTCTCGAAGGAGATCTGCCAACCAAGGCTATCGAGCATCCCTGCCCGGATTTGTATAGGGTTTACTCCCCTAGCCTTTGCCTCTCCCAAGGCACCCACAAGGCAGTGGGGCTATTTACCCATAGCTGGGGATCTGGTTCATGGGCATCAGGGCTTGTCCACACATTGATGGGCCTGCATGCCGCATGTCTGGGGGCCAGATCTCCTCCGAGTCCTCTGTAGTTCAGCCCGAGTTCGTAAGGTGCTCGGTTACCATGAGTCACCACGAGGAGGCACTACATGAGGCTTGTTGTTGGAGAGGCTGTGTACTGGCAGGGAGAGACTGACATGTTCTGCTCCCCTTTTCGCAAAACTGCTAGCCAGCGGTGGGAGCTGAAAGCGAGAGCAACAAGCACAGACGCTACACTACCACACTAGACGCATCACAACAACCATTTGACCCACCAGGCACGTCCTGAGAAAGCCTTGTTGCTGTCAGGACATTAAGCAATGTACAATCAATTGAATCAGATACTACTATTGTGTTAGTACCAGCAAACTTTACCATAGCTAGAGAAGCGACAATAGTTTTTGAAATTATCATGAGATCTGTGGATGCTGCGAAAGAAGCAGATATCGCACAGGGAATCAAACTTACGTGGGATAGCTCAGTAGCAGAGTCAACAAAGGTCATTAGAAAAAGCACAGATATAGAAGTTTTGAGTAGCATCCCTGCTGTTTAGGTAGTGATTGATAAAACAACTCTAGTTTATCTTCCCCCACCCGGGTCTGCCCTGGGGGACTTGGGTGGGGTTAACTACTTTTTAGTTCCCAAGGTCACCCTGGTCACCCTAAATGGTCTTAGCTTTATTTGGACCCATTTAACATATTAGACCAGCTGGCGACATACATTCAATGTTCTGTTTAGGTTTTTTTCACAAGCAGTGCAGGCACGTCCTGAGAAAGTCTTGTTGCTGTCGGGACGTTAAGCAATGTACAATCAATCAATCAATCTAGTTTATCTAAGTTACATAAAACTGGAACACATAGATCTTGTTTAATAATAATAATAATAATAATAAGCGCATTAAATAGGCGCTTTATCCCAATTGAAAATCGGCTCAAAGCGCCGCCGCGAACTGAACCCAACAAGCACGCTCACATGAAACACGCACATTCACTCACACACTGTACATAAACATAGAACATTCACGTGGTGCTAAGGGCAAGCTCAAGCGAGCTACTGTAGTTTTTGGAAATTCAAAGTCGTTTGTATTTGAAATTTGATTAAGTGGGCTGAAACTGATACCAAAGTGGAGGGGGAGGAAGAGCCGGAGTACCCGGAGAAAGAACCCCCGACGGTCCGCCCGAATTAACGGTGACACTTACTAGAGGAGAAAAATCCGACGCCGGAACCCGTAATCGAACCTCGCACCTTTAGCATTGGTGGCAGGCGCCTTAACCACTGCGCCACGGACCGCCCATTTTCATTTCATTTTATTATGCTAGCAAATTGTATACCTTTGAAGAGTTGCAAAATACATTCAATGATTAAATTTTTTTTAAATATTTGCCATAAAAATAAAATGCCACCACTGTATCCACAATAACATCTGAGCCGCCTGAGCTGCGTGAGCCGATTGTTCCAGATAAAACATTACAGGCAGACTCATTCTGTTTAATAAATATACAGAAGCGTTGAAGTATTTGGAAGGAGAACAGGCAAAATACTCCAGGTGTAAAAGATGATATAAAACAGTTTTCAATTTTGTACACAACACATCAATGGGTGTGGTTTCAGCTGGATTATCTGTCACTGGTTTAGGTCTGTTTGCAACGGGAGTGGGAAGTGTCATAGGAATTGCAATTTTTTAGTTCCAAGGGTCACCCTGGTCAGCCCCACAGGGTGGGTTTTTCTCTCTATTCTGGGGCATGTGTTTCTGTCTACCCTTTGTCCATTCACCTGTATTTGCCTTTTTAAAAACTCTCCCTACTGTCTGCACTGCCTGTAGCTCTTGATATTGGATGTGTGTTGCTAAATGGTCTTAGCTTTATTTAGGCCCCATGTGTTAGGTTTATTTAATGTATTTGACCGGCTGGCGACATACATTCAATGTTCTGTTTATTTTTTTTTTTCACAAGCAGTGCAGGCACGTCCTGAGAAAGCCTTGTTGCTGTCGGGACGTTAAGCAATGTACAATCAATCAATCAATCATAGGAATTGCTATTGAAGGTGTTGGCGCTGTCACAGGTCTGGCATGCTTTGGTATGGAAAAAAAATGTTAAATGTTTAGGGCTTAACGTCTTTTGTCCACCACGAGGGTGATTTCAAAGACGGGGACAACGAAAAAGGGTCTGAGCAAATTTGGACCCAAGCTGGATTCGAACCCAGGACCTTTTGGTCTGGAGGCAAACGCTTTTACCACCGAGCCACCCAGCTCCCCGCTTTGGTATGGAGGCCCTTAACAAAAGATTTCATACAAAGTTGCAGAAGCATGATGCATTGAGTATGCTCGCTGGAGCTAAGCTGAGCAGTATGAAACTTATTATCAGTAAGGCTTTAGGTGATAATAAAATTGACGATCATGAATTTAAGAGAGTGCAGGATGATTTGGCCAATTACAAACAACACAAGTTTGAAATTCAGAATAAGATGCGTAGTCAACCCGCAAATGTTGAAGAACTAAAGGCTTCTTTTTTAGAGGAAGGGAAAAAGATAGGGGTAGAAGAAACAATGAAAAGAGTTCCAGGACTTTTAAGCAAGTAAAAATCAGTTTTGGTAATCATTCATTATTTCTGAAATACACTTCGCAAAAAGATGTCATGCCTTTCACGTCTGCCCATTTGATGTCATCCGCCCCACCACCAGAATCCGTGGCGCAGTGGTTATAGTCTGGCAGCCGACCATGGATACCCTCATGAAAACACCCCCAGAGCGGGTCTCACTTGATTTTGCCTCTCTGATACCTACAGATTACGAATCCGACTGATGCCTCTCTAGCATCATTGAGGAATTTTAAATATTCAAGATGGCGCCCAAAATGGCCGCCGGAACATGAAAGAAACTGTATTTTGTGTTATAAACAGCACACAGCTGTGATGTTTGTATGTAAAAGCAATTTATTACACTAGAATGACAATTTAAATAGGTACTTTAGTTATTTACTTTGTGTATATTATCAAAATGGCAGACAAAATGGCTGCCGTAAGTATAATCACCTTGATGTGGGACTGAATGTCATCTGCAAAATGCAACCCCACCCGGGTCTGCCTTGGGGGACTTGGGTGGGGTTAGGTATTTTTTAGTTCCCAGGGTCACCCTGGTCAGCCCCACAGGGTGGGTTTTTCTCTCTATTCTGGGGCATGTGTTTCTGTCTACCCTTTGTCCATTCACCTGTATTTGCCTTTTTAAAACTCTCCCTACTGTCTGCACTGCCTGTAGTTCTTGATATTGGATGTGTGTTGCTAAATGGTCTTAGCTTTATTTAGGCCCCATGTTGTAGGTTTATTTAACGTTTTGACCGGCTGGCGACATACATTCAATTTTCTGTTTATTTTTTTTTTTTCACAAGCAGTGCAGGCACGTCCTGAGAAAGCCTTGTTGCTGTCGGGACGTTAAGCAATGTACAATCAATCAATCATCTGCAAAATGCAATTTGCGGTACAAAATCTGCTTGTAAAATGTAAAGAACCAAAGAAAAATTGAAACCCCGATAAAATAGCAATGAAATAAAACGGCAATGAGATATTAGACACATTTAATACACGTCCTCATACCATTCACAAACCGTCCACATCGTTGTAAAGTCACTGCGAAGTCAGTTTTCACAATCATCATCACTGGCGTCTCCCTCTTCGCCTGGTATGGAAGCCGCACGTTTCGTCCATATTTTCTGACAGTCACCAGAGATGAAACACTTGCGAAACACCGTGCACGTCATCTGGGCAGTAGCACAACCACATCGAGCTGTACTGCAAGGCTGATACGATCCACAGCCACACTTCAACATGCTCAGTACCTCAGCGGGTGCGGCTTCAACACCTGGGGGCAACGTGACTGGTTGTAATGAACGAGTGAGTTTTTAGCCAGCCAAAGTCAGTTGGCAGAAGATTGGGTGGATTTTCATCCTGTGCTGCCTGCTGTCTAACCAGAGTCGTGCTGTTCTGTTTCTTGTGGCGACACTCTCTAACGGTTGGCCATGAGATCCTCATGGTCTTCAGATGCTAGGATGTTTTCACGAAGAAGCTCTTCTGTGACCATTCTAAGAGCTCTACTGTTTTTAGGGAATTTTTCTCGGTGAGCATTTGTGAAACGTCTCCGAAAGCAGCTTTCATGACTTCCTCCAACCCAGTGTTGCACATGAGGGCACCAACACAACCACCAAAGCTCATAAGCATGTGCATTCCGCCTAGACGTAGTATGAAGTTACGAAACATCTCTGGGGACACCCAGACAACGTTTGTCATCACTCGGTACAGCTGCTGGTCTGCTGTGAATACTGTAAAACTCTGACCAAACTGTCATGTAAATGTTTGAGCCTCGACCATTGCTGTCATCATGGTGGAGGGATCAGAGGGAGTCATGTCGATCAAAGGCCTGTACATGGTCTTATTCGCTAGTTTCACTGCCTGTCCTTGCTGACGTGATTGCATTGTGTTGTATCTTGCAAACTTGAGGGCAGAATGGTTCTCTGCTACTGTCTTCAGAAAGTCAAACTCAAGTGAATTTCCCGTCTTCGAGCAGAGGTGTTTTGCGCCGCCAAAACCTTTATTGGCAAAACAGTACGCTGTGACTGTGCTGAAGGCATTTCATGTTTCTTTGGCCCTTTATAGGCATTTCCTTGCTGAAGTCTTTTCGCACTTCGTTTTTGCTGAGCCGTTTAATAATTGTTTCCTCCGAATCAAGGTTGCTGATGCTAGGTTTCACCTGCGTGAAGATTGGTTGGTTGTACATTGCTTAACATCCTGACAGCAACAAGACTTTCTCAGGACGTGCCTGCACTGCTTGCTTGTGAAAAAAAAAAAAAAAAACCTAAACAGAATATTGAATGTATGTTGCCAGCCGGTCTAATACGCTAAATAAACATAAGACCATTTTAGCAACACACATCCAATATCAAGAGCTACAGGAAGCGCAGACAGTAGGGACAGTTTAAAAAGGGAAAATATGGGTGAATGGACCAAGGATAGACAGAACACATGCCCCAGAATAGAGGGGAAAACCCACGCTGTGGGGCTGACCAGGGTGACCCTGGGAACTAAAATGTAGTTAATCCCACCCAAGTCCCGCAGGGCAGACCCGGGTGGGGGAACCTGCGTGAAGAGCAAAGCCAGTGTATGTGTAGATTTCAAACCACTTTGAGAAGAGATAGTGGCATCGAAGTTGTCAGCTACAGCCTGCACAAGATGGTACTTTGCATCCATGATTCGACGTGGTCCTTTCCGACTCAGCATGTGCCGCCGCTGAAGCCTTGAAGCGAACAACTTCGTCGTAGGAACATGTGACTTCAAAGTCATATAGACTTTGGATGAGATGCTTTTCCCGTACGAACACGCCTAGTGCAACTTGTAGTGGAGTAGCCCTCTTTGTGACAATTCCGGTGATCATCATTTACTTACTTACGCCTGTCACCCCTACCCGGGTATAGGCCGTCGACGAGAGACCTCCAGCAACTCCTGTCCTGTGCTTCTCCTTCGATTCTACTCCAGGTGGTTCCCAGTCTCTTGCCCCCACCGGGTCTGCCCTAGGGGACCTTGGTGGGGTTGTCTACTTTTTAGTTCCTAGGGTCACCTTGTCTAACCCCTGCAAGGTGGGTTCTACTCTTTTGGGGGTTTGTATTTCTGTCTTTCTGGTCCATTCATCTGTATTTTTCTTTTGAAATTCTCCCTTCTGTCTGCGCTTCTTGCAGTTCTTTTCTTCATTTAGCGCAGGCACGTCCTGAAAAGGCCTTTGTTGCTTGCGGGACGTAAAGCAATCTATACTCATACTCACTCCCAGTCTCTTGATGTCTGCTTGGAGGTCTCGACGCCAGGAGTTTCTCGGCCTACCTCTTTTCCTCTTTCCCTGGGGGTTCCATGACAATGCCTTCCATGTGCCCATGGTTGTATACCTGGATAGAGAGAGGCGGCTCAGTCCTGTGGCTTTCGAAGACTTCCGGCTTTCACCACAGGACGTCATAAGTCTTCTGGTAGAAGAACCTTCCTCCTCCAGGAAAGGAATTACTGTTAGTCTTTTCGTCGGCGTTTTTGTAGCTATTTCCTTATTTGCAGGGTGGGGAAGCTACCCCCACGCCCAACCCCCTTACTAGGAGGACCAGGGGTTTTCTGTCGGGGTCACCTTCCCTTAGACCATGTTGGTTCACGGCACCTTATTTCATTCGGTGCACCCCTATCACGAGGGACCCCCTATCCACCACCCAGGGGACGCGCCTCAACGCCGTATGGTCCCAGCGCGAGGGGTGATCATCATGTTACCAATTAACAATGGCGGTAGTGTCCCTGACTGGAGCTTGTCGGAAATATTTGCCAGCAAAGATAGGTAAGTCGGACTGATTTGCTGCGCGATCGTATTCTGATCAAGTCTAGCTTTGTATGACGATTTGTCTGTGTAAAGGTGTGGGTTTTTTTTTTTTTTTTTTTTTTCTCTCGATGGATATAGCTTTTGCCACCTTTTCAACTGATATATCATCTTCTTCATCTTTAAAAGAAGGAGGTCGTCAAAATAACTCAACAGCTTTGCCAGCTCAGAAGCTGTGCACGGGATAATCCACTCCCTCCATAGGCCAGGTATAATTCGTGTACCTCAACAGAGGTTCACATAGAAGACCTGTTGACTTTCATGAAATCTACAAGAGACTCAAAAGCAGGATCATCAATGTCGTGTTGTGACCCGTTGTGTTTCGCTGCTGCTGCATTTATGCCCTTGTGCCCCACAGTGAACTGTATTTTACAGCTGTCGTGATATCGTGCATCAGCAAGCATGTAAATCAGCAAAGGCGTAATTCAACCTCAATCGCACTTCACGAAACCAGGAATCTTTTCCGGCTTTTGCTGCAGACGTCCATGATCACATGTTTGAAGTCCTTGCTTGAACCTCTGTCTGCAGTTCTAACACAATAAGCAGCACGCTATACTTAGATTTCATGAGCCTTCCACCTTACAGATTTCACCACAGAAAAGGCAATGTCAAAACGATGAACACTATATCTCCTCACTTGTTTCGTTGGTGATTGGTTGCCCAGAGTCAGACGTTCCAGGAGCAGGTCCCCGTTTGCGTGTCAGATGGCAATGAATACGGTGATTTGATGTATACGAAGGAACACAGCTTCTGTGACAGTGGATCAAACGACTTTCTGATTGTAATAATGCTTTTATATCTTCATGGAGACCGTCACACCGATCTTTGCTTGACTGAATTATTTTATGAATGCGCTTTTCTCCGCTCACTGTCAGCTCTAGCATTTTCCAAATGACACTGAAGAGACAATGACTGTGTTTTGAACAAGCACCGCTCCATAATTACGTTATATAAGGGATCGGATTGTGCTGAAAGCAGACGGAGGAGAAAAACCAAAGCAATATCCCTCCTACTATTTTCACAGTTTTCTATGTAAACAGTACAGTCCTAAACATTCTCTCTCTCTCTCTCTCTCTCTCTCTCTCTCTCTCTCTTTTATGTTGTAGATGTTAGCAACGGCATGTTTGTAAAATGACGATTTGTTTCTGTCAAAACTTCTTACCGTTAAATAATGTTTCATCATCATCATCATCATCATCTCTCTCTCTCTCTCTCTCTCTCTCTCTCTCTCTCTCTCTCTCTCTCTCTCTCTCTCTCTCTCTCTCTCTCTCTCTCTCTCATACACACCCACCGACACTACACAGTATTATTTCATCTGTGAGAGACTGTAGCCGTTTTTACACTCGTTGTTTGTGGCGCAGCATTGAGCTTAACCCATCGCTTATGGCTCGTCGTTAAATGAAACGTCATTATGACCCATATAGAACACCATACTTTGCGTCAGCAAACCAGCCACAACAGACAGACCGACACGTTAGTCTCATGTTGTACGTAATAAATCCGCGTTATAGTTGCATATGACCACACAATAAATTACGATGTTTTAGTGTAGATACTAAATACACACGAACACACTAGAACTGAAATGCAATTATTATAATTTTTTAAAATTATTTTGTGGGTGCATTTACCTCGTTATGTAGTAGCTAGATTTTCGCAGTTTCCCGGAAAGAAAAAAAAATGGAAGCAGTTGCTTTTCTATTCAAAATCTCCACAAAATTGGAACTTCTCCCACGCATCAACCCCACCCGGGTCTGCCCTGGGGGACTTGGGTGGGGTTAACTACTTTTTAGTTCCCAGGGTCACCCTGGTCAGCCCCACAGGGTGGGTTTTCCTCTCTATTCTGGGGCATGTGTTTCTGTCTACCCTTTGTCCATTCACCTGTATTTGCCTTTTTAAAACTCTCCCACTGTCTGCACTGCCTGTAGCTCTTGATATTGGATGTGTGTTGCTAAATGGTCTTAGCTTTATTTAGGACCCATGTGTTAGGTTTATTTAATGTATTAGACCGGCTGGCGACCTACATTCAATGTTCTGTTTAGTTGTTTTTTTTTTCACAAGCAGTGCAGGCACGTCCTGAGAAAGTCTTGTTGCTGTCAGGACGTTAAGCAATGTATAATCAATCAATCAATAATCAATCCCACGCATCAACAGTTGAACCAGTCAATAACGAGGCGATTTGATACATGCCAGAAGAGGCACTTGACCCAGATCCTGGAAGAGAAACATAGCGGCAGCGCGGCTTTCTATAGCTCTCCGCCTTGCCAGTGCTGTCTAACCTAAATACAGGCCATGCCCGCATTGAAAGGAACAGCTGCGTAAGATTTCATCTGGCATGAAGCATAGATTCTCACGAGCCCATGTGACTGCAGAGGCTAATGTGAATCTATGCTTTTAGGCAATCCAACATTATTCCCTCCCTCCTTGCAACATCCTTATCTCTGGCCTGACACTGTAGCATCAGGCAATCCTTCCTATGGTTCACCGTTTGTGTCAAAACTGAGTATACTTAATTTCAATTTTTTATTTTTTTAAAAATCAAATTCCTCAATAGTGCCAGAGTGGCATCAGTCGGATTTGTAATCTATAGCCATCGGAGAATCAAAAACCGTCGAGACCAGCTCTGGGGGTTGTTTCATGTGGGTTCAGGTCCAAATCGGTGTTTGGCAACCAGACTATTAAGGCGCCTGCCACCAATGCTAAAGGTGCGAGGTTCGATTCCGGGTTCCGGCGTCGGATTTTTCTCCTCTAGTAAGTGTCACCGTTAATTCGGGCGGACCGTCGGGGGTTCTTTCTCCGGGTACTCCGGCTCTTCCTCCCCCTCCACTTTGATATCAGTTTCAGCCAACTTAATAAAATTTCAAATACAAAACGATTGCCAAATACCGTCACTTCAGTAGCTCGCTTGAGCTTTCCCTTAGCACCACGTGAATGTTCTGTGTTTACGTACAGTGTGTGAGTGAATGCATGTGATTCACGTGAGCGTGCTTGTTGGGTTCAGTTCGCGGCTACATTCTGCGCATTGAGTTATATTATAAATATGAGAAATGCGCCATATAAATGCTATGTATTATTATTATTATTACTATTGAGAAAAAAAAAAAGGTTTTTTTATTGTCCTTGTAACTTGGGAAATCTGTCCGAGTAAGTTGTTGACTTGGGTCAAGAACTTACAAGAACTTATGTTAAGACACTTGTAAGAACTTGTTTTAAGTCACTTATAAGAACTTATGACAACTAACTTCAAAGTTACTTGTAAGTTTATAAATTACCTTATTATGTACTTCCCCCACCCGGGTCTGCCCTGGGGGACTTGGGTGGAGTTAGGTATTTTTTAGTTCCCAGGGTCACCCTGGTCAGCCCCGCAGGGTGGGTTTTTCTCTCTATTCTGGGGCATGTGTTTCTGTCTACCCTTTGTCCATTCACCTGTATTTGCCTTTTTAAAACTCTCCCTACTGTCTGCACTGCCTGTAGCTCTTGTTATTGGATGTGTGTTGCTAAATGGTCTTAGCTTCTGAGTGGGACAAAGAGGAAGGGAACAAGCTTCATGAAGCTCTTCCTAAGTTGTCTGACAGTCTACCTTTCCGCTGCGGCAGCCGCCGTGAGGAGACTGTCCTTGCTCGGCTCCACATCGGGCACACATATGTTACGCACTCTTACTTACTTAAACAGGATGAGCGTCCATGGTGTTTTGCCTGTGATGAGCAGTTTTCTGTTCGACACTTTTTGCTGTATTGTGCTGACCTAATTGACACCAGATATAAACACTTCACAGCAGACTCCTTGAAGGTTTTGTTCCGGGATGTTCCCCCGGACAAAATCTTCAATTTTTTGAGAGAATGCAATATTTTTAACAAGATCTGAGCATTCATAGACTATGTGAATTTTTTTATTTGCCCTTTTTGAGAGTCTGTAGACGTTTCTTTTCCAGACATGTGCGACATTTTAGCCTGAGATTTTTAATCTATATTTACATCTTGTCTTAAGACCTTAATTTTAGTCTGGCTGACCAGATTTTTACCCATCCCGCCGTGAGATGGCCTTAGTCGCCTGCTCGGCGTTAAACCCAAATAACTAACAAATTTATTTAGGTCCCATGTGTTAGGTTTATTTAACGTATTTGACCGGCTAGCGACATACATTCAATGTTCTGTTTAGTTTTTTTCACAAGCAGTGCAGGCACGTCCTGAGAAAGCCTTGTTGCTGTCGGGACGTTAAGCAATGTACAATCAATCAATCAATATTATGTACTTGTAATTTACTTAGAAAAGTCGAGAAAGTAACATAGAAAGTAACTTGGTAAGTTTACCTATGACTTGAGCACCAGAAAATAATCTGTTCAGACTCAGTAACAACATGGGAGAGAATTTCAGCTTACTTCCCTTTGTTAGTATAGGCTCAGTGTCACCAAGGGAGAGAATTTCCCCTGTTCAATATCAACATAAGAAATAATTTCAGATTATTTCCCTTTGTTCAGTGACAGCAAGGGAAGGAATCTCCCCCTGTTCAGTAACAAATTTCAGATTACTTCCCTTTGTTGAGTATAGGTTTATACAAGGGAAGTAATTTGTGAAATTTCGGAAAGACAAAGAAGTTACTTCCTTGCTTCTTTAAATTATGTTTTAATTTTTTGACTAAAATATACACTTTTTCATAAAAATAAATGACAAGATGTGCCAATAATTATGGTAGATAATAGTACAAAGATGTTATTATTTGATTTTGTTAAAAAGATGTGTGATTTATTATTATTTTCAACCCAAATATACATTTTTGTGTATTACTTTTTAACTTTTGCTTCACCTGCTTAAAATTTTTAGGAGAATGTATGACTATATGCCCCCGGTAGCTAGACTCGCAATCCAGGGGAAAAAAACGGATTTGTTCAATAGCATGTCCGTTGAAAGGTCCTGGTAAGTCAAAGTGGCACAGTTGGAGTGAGCCTGAGTTGATCAGTGTTCAGGTCATACTCCATAGGCAATAGATTTCCCTGTCCCCCATAACCCGCCCGTCAGGGCCGTCCATGATCACCTCGGTGCTGTGGACGTTAAATCCGAACTAACCAACCAACCATGACTATATGAAAATGTTAGTATTCATTGTGGGTCCGTGAGTGGTCCAGTGGTCTGGCAGACAAATAAGGAGAGTGACTTACTTACGCCTGTCACCCCTACCCGGGTATAGGCCGTCGACGAGAGACCTCCAGCAACTCCTGTCCTGTGCTTCTCCTTCGATTCTACTCCAGGTGGTTCCCAGTCTCTTGATGTCTGCTTGGAGGTCTCGACGCCAGGAGTTTCTCGGCCTACCTCTTTTCCTCTTTCCCTGGGGGTTCCATGACAATGCCTGCCTAGTGATACTGGAAGCTGGCTTTCTCAGACTGTGACCGATCCATCCCCATCTTCTTCGCCCAATTTCATTCTCTGCTGTTATCTGCTCTGTTCTCTCCCAGAGTCCGACGTTGCTGATCTTCTCTGGCCAGTGGATTTTCAAAATTCTTCTAAGGCAACTGTTCATGAAGGTCTGTACTCTGTTGACTGTGGTTTTTGTCAATCTCCATGTCTCTGCTCCATATAGGAGAACTGCTTTTACATTGGAGTTGAAAATCCGGACTTTGGTGTGTTGTGACAGCTCTCTGGAACTCCACACTTTTTTCAACTGGAGAAAGGCTGCTCTGGCTTTACCGATTCGTGCTCTGACATCTGCATCAGTGCCGCCTTTTTTGTCTATGATGCTCCCGAGATAGGTGAAGGACTCCACCTCCTCCAACGGGGTGCCAGCAAGCAAGACTGGTTCTTCCCTGGTTGCGTTCAGCCTCATTGTCTTTGTTTTCTGTTTGTGAATGGTGAGGCCCACTTGGGACGAGATGTCAGCAAGCCTCGTGGTCTTGTCCTTTATTTGTTGATGAGTGTGGGACAGTAATGCCAAGTCGTCTGCAAAATCGAGGTCGTCAAGCTGTGTCCACAGTGTCCACTGTATTCCACTTCGTCTGTGCTCTGTGGTCATCTTCATGACCCAGTCTATGGCCAGTAGGAAGAGGAACGGAGACAGCAGACACCCCTGCCTGACACCAGTTCTGACCTGGAGCTCTCTGGTGAACTGCCCTTCGTGGATCACGCGACATGTCATGCCATCATAGCTGCTCTTGATCAGGCGGACGAGCTTTGTGGGTACACCGTAGTGTCGTAGGAGTTTCCACAGAGTCTCTCGGTCCACGCTGTCAAATGCTTTCTCATAATCCACAAAGTTGACGTACAGCGGGGAGCTCCACTCCAGAGACTGTTCCACGATGATGCGGAGAGTGGCGATCTGGTCTGTACATGATCGGTTCTTCCTGAATCCTGCTTGCTGGTCTCTCAGCTGGGGGTCAACGGAGCTCTTCATTCTCTCTAGGATGATCCTGTTGAAGACCTTTCCTGGTACTGACAGCAAGGTGATTCCTCTGTAGTTGGAACACTTGCTGAGGTCGCCTTTCTTGGGAAGCTTGATTAGGTACCCCTCCTTCAGCTGCATCCCTCTTCCCAGATCTTTCCAAACAGTGGGTACAGCATCTCCACTGTTGTCTCTAGGTCTGCTTTCAGAGACTCCGCTGGGATGCCATCTGGCCCTGCTGCTTTGCCATTCTTCAAAAATGCCACTGCTTTTCTGATCTCTTCCCGGCTGGGTATGTGACAGCTGATGGGTAGGTCGGTCTCTGCCGGCTGTATGTCGGGGGGGGTCGGGTGGGCTAGGTCTGTTCAGTAACTCTTCAAAATACTCGGCCCATCTGTCGAGTTGGTCTGCTCTGTCTGCAATAGGCTTGCCTTCTTTGTCTTTTACTGGTCTTTCTGTATGGCCATACTTACCCGACAATCTTCTGGTAATGTCGTAGAGCTGTTTCATGTTGCCGCTGCCTGCTGCCTTTTCTGCCTCTGCTGCCAGGCTGTCTGTGTAGGCCCTCTTGTCTGCCCTGATACTCCTCTTCACCTCGCGGTTGGCTTCCGAGTATTCCTCCTGTGCCCTTACTTTGGCTGCTCTCGTGCGACTGTTGTTGACCGCTGCTTTCTTCTGCTTCCTCGCTTCTATCTTCTTCAAGGTCTGTGCCGACAGCCAGTCCTTGTGGTGGTGTTTCCTGAACCCTACAGTGTCTTTGCAGGTTGAGTTCAGCGCCTCTCTAACTGCCTTCCACTGCTGCTCTGTGGTGACCGCCTCCTCTTCATTTACTAGCTCCTGTAGCGCTTGAAACCGGTTGGACAGCACCAGTTTGAACTCTTCTCTAACTCCAGTTTCTCTCAGGAGGCCTACATTATAGCGCTGTCTTCTTGTTGTCTCTGTGCGGCTTTTCTTTAGCTTGAGCTTCATTCTTAAGGTAAGCAGATGGTGGTCTGAGGCGACATCTGCTCCCCTCCTCACTCGAACATCTTGAAGGGATCTTCTAAATTTCTTGCTAATGCAGATATGGTCTATTTGGTTCTCTGTTGTATGGTCAGGTGAGACCCAAGTTGCTTTGTGTATTCTTCTGTGTGGGAAGATGCTGCCTCCAATGACAAGTCGGTTTAGAGCACAAAAGTCTACAAACCTCTCCCCGTTCTCACTCATCTC